>OY740792.1:20714207-21417200 GCA_963514005.1 Raja brachyura | reverse complement strand
CGAGGGTAAGCTGGCCAAGAATATAAAGAAGGATAGTAAAAGCTTCTTTAGTTATTTTAAGAGAAAAATATTAGTAAAGACAAATAAGGGTCCCATGAAGGCAGAAACATTTGAAATTATTATGAGGAACAAGGAAATGGCAGAAGAGTTTGACAGGTACTTTGGTTCTGTCTTCACTAAGGAAGACACAATAATCTCCCAGATGTACTAGAGGATAGAAGATCTGGGGAGACAGAGGAAACTGAAAGAAATTTGAATTAGGTGAGAAATAGTTTTGGGTAGTCTGATGGGACTGGAGGCTGATAAATCCTCAGGGCCTGATGGTCTGCACCCCAGGGTACTCAAGGGTGGCTCTAGAAATCGTGGATGCATTGGTGATCATTATCCAATGTTCTATTGATTCAGGATCAGTTACTGTGTGTGGAGGGTAGCTAATGTTATTCAGCTTTTCAAGAAAGGAGCGAGAGAGAGAAAATGGGGAATTATAGACCAGTTAGCCTGACATCGGTGGTGGGGAAGATGCTGGAGTTAATTATTAAAGAAATATTAATGGTGCATTTAAATAGCGGTAAATCAGCATGGATTTATGAAGGGGAAATCCTGCTTGACTATCCTTCTGGAATTTTTTGAGGATGTGACAAGTAAAATGGATGAAGGAGAGCCAGTGGATGTTGTGTATCTGGACTTTCAGAAAGCCTTTGATAAGGTCCCCATACAGGAGATCAGTGGGCAAAATTAGAGCACATGGTATTGGGGCTGGGGTATTGACATGCATAGAGAATTGGTTGCTTGGCAGGAAAACAAAGAGTAGGAATAAACGGGGTCCCTGTCAGAATGGCAGGCTAGTGGCGAGTGGAACGCCGCAAGGTTCAATGCTGGGGCCGCAACTATTTACAATATATATTAATGATTTAGATAATGGGATTAAAAGTAACACTAGCAAATTTGCAGATGACACAAAGCTGGGTCGCAGTGCGAACTGTGAAGAGGATGCTAAGAGGTTGCAGGGTGACTTGGACAGGTTTAGTGAGTGGGCAGATGAAGTATAATGTCGATAAATGTGATGTTATCCTACTTTGGCGGCAAGAACAAGGAGGCAGATTATTATCTCAATGGTGTCAGATTAGGGAAAAGGGAAGTGCAACCAGACCTGGGTGTCCTTGTCTACCAGTCACTGAAAGTAAACATGCAGGTACAGCTGGCAGTGAAGAAAGCTAATGGCATGTTGGCCTTCATAACGAGAGGATTTGTGTATAGGAGTAAAGGGATCCTTCCTGCAGTTGTGCAGGGCCCTGGGGTTGAGACCACATCTGGAGTATTGTGTGCAGTTTTGGTCTCCTAATTTGAGGAAGGACATCCTTGCAATTGAGAGGCAGTGCAGCATAGGTTCACGAGGTTAATCCCTGGGATGGGCGGGATTGTCAAATCAGGAAAGATTGGAAAGACTGGGCTTGTATTCACTGGAATTTAGAAGGATGAAAGGGCGATCTTATAAGAACCGTATAAAATTATAAAAGACTGGACAAGCTAAATGCAGGAAAAATGTTCCCAATGACGGGTGGGGGGGGGGAGTCCAGAACCAGGGTCAAAGTCTAAAAAGTAAAGGGGAGGTCATTAAAATTGTGACGAAAAAACACTTTTTCACCCAGAGAGTTGTGAATTTGTGTGAATTCTCTGCCACAGAAGGCAGTAGAGGCCAATTCACTGGATGAATTTAAAAGAGAGTTAGATAGAGCTCGAGGAGCTAGCGAATCAAGGGATATGGGGAGAAGGCAGGCACGGGTTACTGATTGTGGATGAGCAGCCCATGATCACAATGAATGGTCGGTGCAGGCTCGAAGGGCCAAGTGGCTTCCTCCTGCACCTATTTTTCTATGTTTCTATGTTTCTGTGAATTGATAGATTAAAAATAGCATTAAATAGCATTAAAAAAGTAATGCTTTTTAATGCTCCATTGTTAGAACAATATGAAGCAGGCTGTTTAAGGCAGAGATCAACAGGTTCTTAATTAGTCGGGGGTTATGGTGAGAAGGCAGGAGAATGGGGTTGAGAGGGAAAGATAGATCAGCCATGATTGAATGGAGGAGTAGACTAGATGGGCTGAATGGCCTAATTCTGCACCTATAATTTATGAATTTATGAACTTATGACATGTTTGATGCCTTGAGATTAGACCCAACCCCCAACGTGCCAGTAGACTCTAGTGAAAGACTAGATGATTCCCCATCATTGGTGAGTTGCCTGCAGAGCACCCAAGGACTCAACTGAGATACACTGGAAATCCACCCCGTTGATATCTTGAGTAGCTTTCATCCTTTATTCTAGAAAAAATTAGTTTCTGTGAGGAACCCATAGCAAGCATCAATGGATATTACATCAATTCTCTACATAAAAACAGTATATCGTCCAACTGGTCTGCATTCCCCACAAGCCGCCTCCAGTTTACACCAGCTAATCCCATCGATATCCTTTTCTTCCTTTCTCCTTTGCGTGTTTATTTAGCTTTCCCTTAAAACAACATGATAACAAGATCCATATTGTAAACATTCTTTGGTAAAATATATGTTTCTGAATTCGTAACTGGATTCTTGCCTTGGCAAATTTATACTGTTGACATTGCTCTGATTAGACCAGAACTCTAAAGGTGGAACCAAGCCTTTCTCATCACTGTTTTAACAACCTTTTCACGAAATTGCCCTTCCTTTTTCCAATGAAAATGAATCTCAGCTTGTGCAATCTTTGACAGCTCTGGCTTCTTCATTTTCAATCTAAATTCAAAAAGTGAATTCAGTTATCATCAGAAGATTGAACGTTGTGCAATATTTTTTCCAATAATAATCGAAGATTATGGTTTCCTATCAAATCTTGGTGGATGTGACCAATTTTTTTTCACTGATCAAATGTTGTCCTTGCCTGTTAATAAAACTCCTATTTAGTTACTCGAATGTAGTAAAAGATTTTGTATTGTTTGTCGTTACAGTTTAACGTACAAAATGTGCCATTTCTCCATTAGAGATGACGATAGCCTGGCCTCAGCGGAAAATGGGACAAAATATAACCCTATGTATGAGAGTGATGCCACGACTGCATATAGTCACTACAAGAGACGCTACCCACATTTATCCCCTACAGTTCAAGCAGTGGAGAGACATCTGCCAACTTCAGCAGCGATGAGATTCGACATGTCTATGAGTGCACTGAACTTAGCAAAGAGGTAGAGTTCAGAACGTTTACAGTTTTGTAGTTTAAATTTATTGAGCTGCATTAGATTATGCAATGAAGTTAGGTCCATTGCAGCTTGAATAATGATTGCGCCTGATGAGGATCTGGTTTCAATCGATTGTTTAAAAATAATCGATGTTAACACAGCCTTTTGTAAAATAAAATTTCCAATGAACCATGGGTATACTATAAATTTGCCACGATCACTAAAAATACTTTTAACATTGAAGTACATATGGGGTTAATGGATGCTTTTTAACTTGTAGGTCTATGTCACTTAGATGTAATCTTAATTTGATGGTGCAAAATAAAGTATAGCCGTACAGAAGTCGTACTTCCACAACAGTAAGCTTGAAAGCCTCGTGAGAGTTATGTTCTTCACTTAAGATAACAAGAGACTGCATGACAAATCTGATGAACTTTCATTTTCTGCAATGGAATTGCAATTTTGATGACTGCATTTTGGACAATTTTCTTCATCAATCAATCACAGCCATTTGGCTACCAGGCAAAACATATCTTAGTTGCATATCTTTCCCCTGAAGTCAAGTTTAAAGTGATTATTTTAACCACTACTGATGTCAGCTGACTTAGTTGGCAGCATCCTAACCTCTGAGTGACAAGGTTTTGGGTTTGATTCCTGCTCCAGGGACTCCATTAGAAAAATGTAGGCTGTCACCCCTGAGCCTCATTTACAGAGTTTCTTCCTTTTGGATAAGATAATAAGCCAATAAAAACTCTCAAGTTGATGTGGAAGGTCACTTTTTTTTAAAAAGAGCATGAGAATTATCATTCTAAGTCGCTAGGATCAGCATATATATTCAAAATTAACTTGCCCTGCTGTAGAACATATTGAGATGGCTTGAAACAATGGAAGGCATGATATGAATTCAAGTTTATTATTTTCTGTTTTCATTAATGACACTATGGCAAAAGCAAAAGTTCATGAATCTAGCTTAACTCACAAAATTCTTCAGCGTGTTAGAAAATGAGATCGACTTAATTATCAAGCTACTGACTGTGCTTATTGTTGCTATTCTAGGAAATTCAAGACAGACTTCGGATAATAGATCTGTATACTAAGGATAAGCAGTTTGCAGAGTTTGTGCGACAACATCAGACGTAAGTTGTGTATGTTGTGCTCACAAAATCGTGGCACGGCAGAAGGGACTGTTATGAAAGTTAATATTGTCATAGTAAAATGTGGACATCTTCAAAGTCATGGTACAAATCACTTGGTGTGTTTCAGGATTAAGGGATCCCCTTTCATTTACGTTGCGTCATATAACATTACCAAATTCCTCATATTAGAGAAATAAAAAATGAGATATAATCTTAAAATTCAATCTAGTTACGACAGGAAGAAATTTTCACACTATCTAAAATCTATTCCCCAAAATATTGTGGATATGACACACATGGATCATTTCAGAATTACATTGATAGATAAAATCATTAGAACTAGAAGCAGAAAGAGGCCATTTTGGCCCATGTGCCTGCTCCACCATTCATTAATGTCATGGTTGAACTTTTTCCTCCGTGGTGCTGTCTTGCATTAATTAACCCCACATTCATTTATTCTCTAATATTCAACTATCTTTAAACTCTGTCTTGAATGTACTCAGCAACCAAGCTTTCTCCACCCTCATGGAAAGAGACTTCAAAAGAATCACAGCCTTCTGGGTGAGGACATTTTTCTCACATCAAACCTTAGTGACTAACTGCGTCTGTGACCCTTGGTTCTAGACACATCCCCCAGGGGAAATGTTATCACTGCACCTGCCTTGTTAATCCCTGTAAGAATTTGTTTCAATGAGAATGTCTCTCATTCTCCTCAACTCAATCTGAACTTAGTTTGAGGCCCGTTCTTGTTTAAAGTCTCCTCAAAGGACACTGTCTTTGTCACATTGCCTCAGTTTAAAATATATCCTTCCTTGAGATGTAAGATCAGACCTGTACATGGTATTTCACATAAAATGTCACCAGGGCGCTATACAAATTTTGTTGGGAATTTTTAATTTTACAATTACTTCAATATACCATTTTCCTAATTATTTGCTGAATCAGCATGTCATCCGTCATTGACTAATTTACCAGGGTGCTTGTGTTCTACTGAACAATAATTCCTTTCAATTTCTAATCATTTGAAAAATGTGCTGAGTTTATTTTCTACCAAAGTGGGTGACCTGGCATTTTCCTCAAGTTATATTGCACCTGTTACACCTTCACTGATATACTTAACGTCCATGTACTTCTAAAGCCTCTATACATCCTCCTTACAACCCCATATAATCACTTTGTTTTGTACCATCAGTAAACTTGGACATATTCCATTTAGTCCCATCAATGAAATCATTCATATTGATTCCGAAAAACAAGCCTAGCACGGATCACTGCAGTGTTGTTCTCATTACGGCAACCGAACCCACAATTGACCATTTTATTCCTACTCTCTATTTTCTGTCTTTCAACCAATTGAGAAAATGTGTCAAATCCCAAAAAGCTCATGCAGACAGACTATGTCTGAAGAAGGGTCTCGACCTGAAATGTCACCCATTCCTTCTCTGCAGAGATGCTGCCTGTGCCGCTGAGATACTCCATCTTTTTGTGTCTATCTTCAGACTATAACCTACGTTGTATAACGATTGTAATGCTAACTGTAGATTATGCTGCTGGACCCACCAATAGAACAACTAAAGCCAAATTAGTTGCACGTCACTGATGACCAGAACACACAGTCTCTCGTTCAAACCAAAGCAATCTAACATTGAATAACCCACAAGGCAAATCATTTCAATTGCTAATGAAACATATTTTAAAATTAATGCAGCATAGCTTAATGCAACATACTGGAATGATACCATGGAAGAATGTAGAGACAAGGAACTGCAGATGTTGGTTTAGCAAGGAAAGATACAAAATGCTGGAGTAACTCAGTAGGTCAGGTAGAAAACATCATAGTTTTCTTCCACTCGTACAGTTTAAAACTGCTCTGGTTTTATTATGCTGTGTCAATGCAGCTTGATTTATGTGTCTAAATAATGAATGTCAATATATATGATTATTGTGTGCTTATTAAACGTGGATAGGTGGCGCTTCAGGTTGGGACCCTTCTTCAGACTGTGGAATTTTGTGCACCACATCTGAATATAGGTTTCGGATTTGCTGTGCACCATGCATTTCCGGTTTAAGTTTATTCGCACGGATTTTGTATCCAGATAATTAACAAAGTGACTCACTATGGAACTTGAATCAAAATAATCACATATTTAAAGTTAAGATTAAGCGTATTTATTGTTACATGGTGCTAGATACATCTGACTAGCCCAGATAAACAATAGCATGGTATATTTATGCTACTTCTAATTGACATTTATTTTCTTTTTCTCCAATAGAGCCATGGCTAATAACCCAAGAAATCCTCCAAGCTAGTCACTCAGAAGGAGAAAATGTAAATGGGTAACAATTCTGAGTTTAAAATTTTATTAAAATATCTCATTCATGTAAAATATTATTAAAAATCGAAAATCAACTTTGTGTCCAAGCACTAAAAAGTCTCAGTGGGAAGAGGTGGCAGTGATCCTGATATCCTTCCTTCCCGATATTGATTTCAATGGGATTGCAAGTCAGGGAGAGGTTGCAAGTCACAGCACCCGAGGTGAACGATTGAACCAGGATCTCTGGAGCTGTGGGGCAGTGGCTCTACTAACGAAGCCACTGTGCCTTTATTAGGAGAATCCATTCTCAGTTTTCATCAGGTCGAATCAATCGAATCAACCAACTTTAATGATCAGGCCAGAATATTGACTACATGCTGGGTGTGGAACTCCTGCTTACTCCCCATAGAAGAGATTAAATTGCATCACGTTGCTGATAAATGAATCCTTTGTCTCTGTACAGATTGTTCAATCTTCCATCGATCACACCTTCTACCAATGATGGAAAAGGCAAGAAATGAATATGACTGTTCAGGTGCTCACATAATCATTGTTACTATAGTAACAGAAACAAATTGGTAACTTTGAATACGGTTGTTATGTGGTTCCATCATTTTATTAATTTCTGAAGTTACAGTACTGCTGTATTGGAATTTTATCAAGTTTGCTATGTAGACGCTTAAGAAGAAAGGAAATAATGTTATTATTAGTATTTAAATACAATTAAATTCTATGTAGAGTTGAGTAAAAATTCTTGCAGTATTGAGGGATCATAATAGCATAACGTTATTAGTAAATGAGTAGGATTAAAGAATAATTCTGAATGCTTAAACAGGACTGTAAAATAATAGCTGTTATTTTACTCAGGTGGATAGGGACCTGAATTGAAAAACTAGCCAAATTTCCTCTCCAGAGCCCTTAGGGCTGACACTGATTTTAGCTACATTTAGCCACTTTACCCAAGGTGAGGCCTGCAACTTGATTTAGATTTGGGCCAAACGTAGAATTAAATAAGGTAGACAAAAAAGCTGGAGAAACTCAGCGGGTGAGGCAGCATCTGTGGAGCGAAGCAATAGGCAACGTTTTGGGTCGAGACCCTTCTTCAGAACCAGCATCTGCAGTTCTTTCTTAAACATAGAATTAAATAAAGTACTTTCTGGCATTGTAACTGTTAAAGATCCAGGTAATTGGTTTCATTGAAAACAAGACCCTTCAATGAACAGCGATTAAAATATACTGGACACATTTATGATTTGTACAGAACATCCTCTGGAAATGAACTGATTTCATTTATACAGTTCTTCAATCAATTATGTTCCAAATTTAGCAAATATACAAACATCACTCAATATAGTAAACAAATCTCCACAGTCTTGTAATAAATACCATCAAAACCACCTAAGACTGATAAGAAAGAAAAAATACTGAAATTGAACAAAGAGAGTCAGAGAGTAGTTCATGTCGGACTTTTGAAATTTAAAATGTTATGGGAGCTGTTATGTACAGGTGTCCCTAAGTTAGGGGTTCAAAACCCAAGGATGGCCAGTATTCCACATCTAGGTGACTTGTTATACTTCTGTACTTTTTTTATTTCACTCCTACAGTTTAAAACTGCTCAGATTTTATTATGCTGCATCAATGCAGCTTGATTTATGCATCTTCATTATGAATATCAATATATATGATTATTGAGCGCATATTAAATATTTGCATTGTGTCATGTTCATAATCCATTCCATAGCCAATTAAATGATATAATGTGCTTGTATTTTTAAATTGAAAAAAATAGTTTTAATATGGTCAGGTTTGCACTGAATGCTTAAACCCAAACAGTGCAATTTATTAGCATGCTTAAAACAAGAAAGTACATTTGCTGGAACCCTGAAATGGAAGTGGGATATGCAGGAGATGTTTTGTAAGTAGGACAGCATTTATGGAGAGAAAAACAGTTTCGTTTTCAGGACCTTCTATCAGAATTGGAAAATAACTGACATGCTGAGTATCTCCACCATATCCTGTTTGTATTTTATTGCTAACTTGAGATAAATTTAAGTGGCTGGATAAACAACCTGAGCAAGAGGAGGTGACTGTTGAGCTCGTCTGCATTTGCACATTGCTTCTCCCCTTCATGAAAATCGACAGTGCCGTGAAATTGTCTTCTAAACTGTTACAACTTGCTTGTAAACATGTCATAAGTAGAGCATAACAGGAATTTTAACACAAAATGAACATGCATAGGAAAATGATGTCGAAAATAAAATGATGGAAAAGTGATAATAATTTAAAGTGGTAAACATTAATATTCTGGGAATTATTTTATCCCATCAAAAATCATCACTAGCTTTTTGGAAATCCTGCATTGTGTTTCAGACGCAATAACCAACCCGACCTCCCGGTGGCTCAGCACTTCAACTCCCCCTCCCATTCCATATCCGACCTCTCGGTCCTGGGCCTCCTCCACGGCCAGAGTGAGCAACACCGCAAGTTGGAGGAGCAGCACCTCATATTCCGCTTGGGGAGTCTGCATCCTCTGGGCTTAAACATTGAATTTTCTCAATTCTGTTAACCCAGACTGCCCCCTCCCCCTCCCCACCTCTCCCTCAGCCTCGGGCCCTGACATTCCTTCTCCATCTCCCCCCCCCCCCCCCCCACCCCAGTCGCACTAGCTTCTCATTTTCACACCACAAACAGCTTACAATGGCCTGTTTCCTTTATCATCAATACTTTTTTGCATATCTTTCATTCATTGTTCTTTATCTCTCCACGTCACTGTCTATATCTCTCGTTTCCCTGATCCCTGACCAGTCTGAAGAAGGGTCTCGACCCGAAATGTCGCCTATCTCTTTCGCTCCTTAGATGCTGCTGCACCCGCTGAGTTTCTCCAGCTTTTTGTGTAACCCTCGATTCTCCAGCATCTGCAGTTCCTTCTTTAACACTTTGTGTTTCAGACTGTCGTTCTGAATAAATTCAATTCATTGGATTAGATGTAAGCAACCTTCACATAAACTGCCAACCCCAGCAAATATGATTTAATTTGGATGTTTACTGAATATAATTAATCAACCACATTTATTAATTTCTGAAAATGTAATCACTGCACTTTGAGAAATTAATTTTCTGAACATATTTTTTTGAGATATTTTGAAATTTATATAAATATAAATACAATTTTATCTTGATGTATATTTTTTCTGTTCTTTTCACATTTTTATCGTGAATGCTCTCAAAAACAGCCTCTACTTTAAGCTATCTTTCGGGAATCAGTCTCAGCTCCCTGCACACATACTTGCAGCACTTTTTAAAAGAATCTTACTGTAAAAATTGTTCGCCACCCCGTTGAAAGATTGCAAAGTTTTGGGGGGCTTTGTATTTGTGTTTGTAGCCACCGTAGTTTCATTCTTTTATTTTAGAATTGTGTGCAATAGAAAAATAGATTTAAGATATAACTCAATCAGTATAATTTTCAGAATGTGATCATTCCACTCTGTGTACACTTAACTTGAAAGATATTGACATTTAAAAACAGAAAAATGCAATGGGTCTGACCTGAATAATGCAGAATGAGTCATTTCTATATTTAAATAAGGACCACTTTTATTGAAATAAGCTGTGTAAAATTCAGTCCTTTTGTACATTTGATGCACACCTTTTTTAAATTAAAATAGACCGTTCTTAATACCTGCTTCATGTTTCATCATTTCAATGCTTTGGTGTTTACATTGCCAATTGAATGCACATTATTCCAGTGTTCCATCAAATATTATTAATATCAATGTTTTCAAGATAGGCTTGGGAGTTCTCTGCAGGCTGTGAGTCCCAGAAAATCAAGTAAAATCTCAAGGCTGAAAGAAATCATACTCTGCACTTTTTGTTGCAGGACCTCAGCTGGTGGCAGGGTCATATCTCACCTGCGACACTAATCTTCACGCCAATTTTCATAAGTAGGGAGGCACAGCAGAGTTTGGCTACTATATGCCTCGGGATACACCATTGAAGATTAGAATGCAAATCTGCGAAACAAAAGGTTATGTCTCCTCTGATAGAACATGGAATATAGAACATAAATCATAATATAAACATAATAGAACATAGATGCTGGAGTCAATTATAAAAGATGAAATAGCGGCACATTTGGATAGCAGTAACAGGATCGGTCCGAGTCAGCATGGATTTACGAAGGGGAAATCATGCTTGACTAATATTCTGGATTTTTTTGAAGATGTAATAGGATAATGAACAAGGGAGAGCCAGTGGATGTAGTGTTACTGGACTTTCAGAAAGTATTTGATAATGTCCCACATAGGAGATTAGTGGGCAAAATTAGGGCACATGGTATTGGGGTTAGAGTGCTGACATGGATAGAAAATTGTTGGCAGACAGGAAACAAAGAGTAGGGATTAACGGGTCCCTTTCAGAATGGCAGGCAGTGACTACTGGGGTGCCGCAAGGTTCGGTGCTGGGACTGCAGCTATTTACAATATACATCAATGATTTAGATAAATGGATTCAAAGTAACATTAGCAAATTTGCAGTTGACACAAAGCTGGGTGGCAGTGTGAACTGTGACGAGGATGCTATGAGAATGCAGGGTGACTTGGACAGGTTGCATGAGTGGGAAGCTGCATGGCAGATGCAGTTTCATATGGATAAATGTGAGGTTATCCACTTTGGTAGCAAAAACAGGAATGCAGATTACTATCTAAATGGTGTCAAGTTGGGAAAAAGGGAAGTACAACGAGATCTAGCTCAGGTGGAGGCTGGTTCTCTGGATACTTTCTGGAGCTAGATAGGGCTCTTAAATATAGCGGAGTCAGGGGATATGGGGAGAAGGCAGGAACGGGGTACTGATTGGGGATGATCAGCCATGATCACATTGAATGGCACTGCTGGCTCGAAGGGCCGAATAGCCTACTCCTGCACCTATTGTCTATTGTCTAAATCAGTGCAGCACAAGAAAATCCTTCTTGTAAATGGGACGGCCATGCAATATTCTAAAAGCAGCCTAACCAAAGTCCCATAAAGCTGCATTGAAACATATAAACATGGAAAATAGGTGCAGGAGTAAGCCTTCGAGCCAGCACCGCCATTCAATATGATCATGACTGATCATCCAAAATCAGTACCCCGTTTGTCATATCCCTTGATTCCCTTAGCCCTAAGAGCCCAATCTAACTCTGCATCATGACTTCCTCACTCTATACTCAATGCCCTACCTATGAAAGCAAGCACGCCATAAGCTTTCAATTACCACTCTATCTACATGTGTTGCCGTTTTCAGGGAGTTATGGACGTGGATCCCAAGATCCCTCTGCACCTCCCTATAATATAGAGGACCAGTAAGTTGCAGCCACCACGCTACAGGCTAAAACACTGGGTATTTAATTTGGATACTATGTGTACAGATTTATTATAAACCATATGAACAAGGAATCACTCGCATGCCTGCTTCACCATTCAATATGATTATGACTGATCACTTATTTGGCATCAATTCAATGTACATGACTCTTGCCCTTATCCTTATCTATAAAATCCACTGTGCTCTTCAATGCCTTCAATGCCTCAATCTTCAAGGCACTTCAGGATAAAGATTTTCAAAGATTTCTGCCATTTACAAGATGTTTAAGAAGGAACTGCAGATGCTGGAAAAATCAAAGGTATATAAAAATGCTGGAGAAACGCAATGGGTGAGGCAGCATGTATGGAGCGAAGGAATAGGTGACATTTCGGGTTGAGACCCTTCTGCAGACTGATGTGGGGGTGGTGGGGGCGGGAAGAAGAAATGAAGAGGCAGAGACAGTGGAAAGAGGGAGAAAGCAAGGACTACCTGAAATTGGAGAAGTCAATGTTCATACCGCTGGGTGTAAACTACCCAAGCGAAACTATCCACCTGTCATTTACAAGAGGTTCTTTCTCATCAGACTAGGCAACTCCGTTAATCTGAAGCCATGCTCTTTTGTTCTAGATTTCCCCCTTGAGGAAAAAGTTCCTCTTAGGGCCTATCTTGTGAAGAATTTGATGTGTTTTAATGAGATCAGCTCTCTTTTCTTTGAAGTGCAATAAATATATTTGTGGGATCACATAGAGTGGCTTGCAAAAGTTTTCATACCCCTTGAACTTTTCCACATTTTGTCACGTTACAACCACAAACATAAATGTGTTTTATTGGGATTTTATGTGATAGACCATCACAAAGTGGTGCATAATTGTGAAGTGGAAGGGAAATGATACATGGTTTCCAAATGTTATTACAAATAAAAAACTGAAAAGTGTGGCGTGCAAAAGTATTCTACCCCCCTGAGTCAATACTTTGTAGAACCACCTTTCGCTGCAATTACAGCTGCAAGTCTTTTGGGGGTATGTCTCTACCAGCTTTGCACATCTAGAGACTGAAATGTTTGCCCATTCTTCATTGCAAAATAGCTCAAGCTCAGTCAGATTGGATGGAGAGCATCTGTGAACAGCAAGTTGCAAGTCTTGCCATAGATTCTCAATTGGATTTAGGTCTGGACTTTGACTGGGCCATTCTAACACATGAATATACTTTGATCTAAACCATTCCATTGTAGCTCTGGCTGTATGTTTAAGGTCGTTGTCCTGCTGGAAGGTGAACCTCCGCCCCAGTCTCAAGTCTTTTGCAGACTCTAACAGGTTTTCTTCCAAGATTGCCCTGTATTTGGCTCCATCCATCTTCCCATCAACTCTGACCAGCTTCCCTGTCCCTGCTGAAGAAAAGCATCCCCACAGCATGATGCTGCCACCACCATGTTTCACAGTGGGGATGGTGTGTTCAGGGTGATTTGCAGTGTTAGTTTTCCACCAGACATAGCATTTTGCATTTAGGCCAAAAACTTCAATTTTGGTCTCATCAGACCAGAGCACCTTCCTCCACATGTTTGCTGTGCCCCCCACATGGCTTGTGGCAAACTGCAAACGGGACTTCTTATGGCTTTGTTTCAACAATGGCTTTCTCCTTGCCACTCTTCCATAAAGGCCCGATTTGTGGAGTGCACGACTAATAGTTGTCCTGTGGACAGATTCTCCCACCTGAGCTGTGGATCTCTGCAGCTCCTCCAGAGTTACCATAGGCCTCTTGGCTGCTTCTCTGATCAATGCTCTCCTTGCCCGGCCTGTCAGTTTAGGTGGACGGCCATGTCTTGGTAGGTTTGCAGTTGTGCCATACTCTTTCCATTTTCGGATGATGGATTGAACAGTGCTCCGTGAGATGTTCAAAGCTTGGGATATTTTTTTATAACCTAACCTTGCTTTAAACTTCTCCACAACTTTATCCTTGACCTGTCTGGTGTGTTCCTTGGGCTTCATGATGCTGTTTGTTCACTAATGTTCTCTAACAAACCTCTGAGGCCTTCACAGAACAGCTGTATTTATACTGAGATTAGATTACACACGAGTGAACTCTATTTACTAATTAGGTAACTTCTGAAGGCAATTGGTTGCACTGGATTTTATTTAGGGGTATCAGAGTAAAGGGGGCTGAATACTTTTGCACGCCACACATTTCAGTTTTCTATTTGTAAAATAATTTGAAAACCATGTATCGTTTTCCTTCTACTTCACAATTATGCGCCACTTTGTGTTGGTCTATCACATAAAATCCCAATAAAATACATTTGTGGTTGTAACGTGGCAAAATGTGGAAAAGTTCAAGGGGTATGAAAACGTTTGCAAGCCACTGTATGAGGTGACAAAAATGTCGGAGGATGATGTGTTGGATGCGGAGGCATCTTAGAAGGGACCGGACCCGAAACATCACCTATCCTTTTTCTCCAGAGATGTTGCCTGACATACTGAGTTACTCCAGAACTTTGTGTCTATCTTAAGTATAAACCAAACCTGGGTCAACCATTCCTTAAAAGAAACATCCTTTGTCTAGGAATCAGTTTTGTCAATCTTTCTAGTATTATCTCCAATTATAAGTCTATTCCTCCTCGAATATGGCATACTTTTCTTTTGTGGGTTATCGATTTTAGCTAGAGTTAAACATCCTATTTGCTTTCCTATTTACAAACTCCTTGCATGCTAACTTTGTGTTTTAGGTATGAAGACATCCACATCCTCTGTGCTGCAGCACTCTGGAATTTATTTCCATCTAACTAATATTCTGCTTTTCCGTTCTGCCTCCCAATATGGAGAATTTCACATTTCCCTACATCATATTTTATCTACTAAATCTTTTCCCTTCATATCTGTAATCCATTGCAGATGCTTGTGACCCTACAAATCACTTTCCCATCTGTTTTTGTGTCATCAGCAAATTTAGGTGCATTGGGCTTGAATCCTTCATCTACACTTTACTATGGTATGTCAGCAAATGATCAACATGATCAAGTTTGTCAACCTGAAATCTCAGCTCTGTATGAAGAAGGGTCTCGACCCGAAACGTTGCCTATCTCCTTCGCTCCTTAGATGCTGCTGCACCCGCTGAGTTTCTCCAGTCTTTTGTGTACCCTTGATTCTCCAGCATCTGCAGTTCCTTCTTTAACACTCTGTATTTTGACAGTTAGCCAATCCTCTTTCCATCCCCAACTCTATGCAGTGTCGTGTAGTAACTCGTGTAGTGACATCATATCAGATGCTTTTGGTAAATTACCCTATATATTAACAGGTTCCACATCCTTCACTGCTTCCTACATCTTCAAATAAATTTCCCCTTCATAAAACAATGTTAAATGCCTAATTGCCATATAATTTTCTAAGTACTTTTATTGCTTCCTTAATGATGGAGTCCAGACATTTTACAATGACAGATGTTAGAATAGGAGCAACGTAAACTCCTGACGGCATCTGGATAGGGTGGCTGTGGAGAGGATGTTTCCTCATGGATGAATGCAGAATCTTTGGCGACTGTTTAAATTTAATGTATTGCCCATTTAATGCAAAGTTTTTCTCAGAACATGCTGATGCTTTCAATCTCACTTCATCACGAAGGCAGTGGAAGCAGACTCTTTGACTAAGGCAAAGGTTGAGAGATATTCTAAAGTAAGAAGGTGAAATGTTACCATGAGTAGATGGGAAAATGGAGTTGAGAATTCATTTAGATAACCATGATCTTATCGTAGAAACAAGGAACTGCAGATACTGGTTTAGCAAGGAAAGGCACACAATGTTGGAGTAATTCAGCAGTTCAGACATCATCCCTAGAGAACATGGATCGGTAATGTTTCGGGTTGAAACCCGAAATGTCACCTATCCGTGTTCTCCAGGGATGCTTCCTGACCTGCTGAGTTAAGGGCCTGTCCCACTTGCATGCGATTGCATGCGTTTGGCACGACCAAACAGAAGTGGAGTTCGCACTAAGTACGCGCGTGACGTCATTTGCGTCATACTTACCAATCAGCTGGGCAGGAGGCGGGCCGACTGAATTTGGGCGTCGCTAGGTGTATGCCATCAAGATGCTGAATACGGCGTCAAGACGCAGTGTACGCCGTCAAGGCGCTGCATACGACCGCAATTCGCCTGCATGCTGACAGGCCGTTGGCGTGCGAAGATTTCGGATATTCAGATTTTCCAAGCCCCACACGATATCAGAACCAGCCCCGCACAACTCCGCGCTTCTAAGTGGGACCGGCCGCGCGCGGCCATACGGTGCCCGTACGCCTCAAGCGACCACGAGGTCACGTAATTTGCCAGCCAAGGTCGCGTAAGTGGGACAGGCCCTTTACTCCAGGATCTTGTGTTTTACCATCATCTTATTAACTGGCTGAGCAGGTTCAAGGAGCCCTGTGGCTCACTCCAGCCCTTTTCACCATTTAAATGTTCTCGGGTCTCTGTTTTCTCTCTCCTTCCTCCTTTGAATGGCGTATTCTATTTATGGTTCTCCAATCCACTGGAATCTTTCCATAATATAAGGAATTTTGAAAGATTACAACTCAAGCATCCACTATCTTAAGAGCCATTTTTCAAACCCTCAGATGCAGGCCATTGCATTGAGAGGGTTTGTCACCCTTTGAATCTATTAGAGATCAGAATAGAAAATGCTGGAAACACTCAGCAGGTAAGTCAGCATCTGTGGAAAGAGAAAGAGTTGAAGACTGTTACTCATTGACAGTCACAGAACATTTCTTCTTTCCACAATGCTGGTGCTATTGACCTGTGATTTGAGACACATTTTTTCCATATCAATCCTTGAGCCATTCATCCCCTTCCATTACAATCTTTAAGATTCTGCCTTTGAATTTAGACTCTATACTTCCTCAGCAGAGCCTTATATAACACAACAACAGGATCTTTCCCCTCCCATCCCAAGTTCCCCTTCAGCAGGCAGTGAAAGTCCTTTACCCAGGGTCCAAGCAATAATATTTGGGACATATGGCTTGTGTCTGCCACTTAGCCGTACTCTCCAGTACAACTGCTATATTCATTTCTACTCCCCATCTTTAATGCCCCCTCTGTACTACAGTATTAAACTTCCATGATAATTTTTCTCATTCTCTTTGTAGTCCCTTTTCTTGACTTCACAGACTGTAAGAACCTTATACCTGTTAAACAAGTGTAAGCACTAAAGCTCCTTTAATGCATTTGGATTAAAATATCTGAATCTTTCTGGGTTTTGGGTTTTCATACCTGTCTCATTCTTGTTATATGTGCCCTCATATTCCCATCCACTGGCACAATCTATAGCTGTGACTCATTCCTCAACATTGTCGGTGAATGTACCCATCGCATTCTGTGACTAACACAGCCTTTGGACATCTGAGTGAATGTGTTTGACGTTCATGGTCAACCGGGCAACACTAATCAACGCCCACCATTGAAACATGGACTCCTGCAGCAAGCACCTCAAAGTGCAGGAGAACTCTCGGCAAAATATTCCAAATCAATTGGCAAGATAAGCAATTAATATTAATGTCCTCACTCAGGCTACTATCTTCAGCAATGTGCCTCTAACTATATTTCATCAGCTCCAGTGGGCAAACCATGACACCTACATGCTCAACACCAGAATCCAAGGATGGATATGTTTCTTAAAGCCTCCTTTAAAAAATGTACAGTATATCACTGTCTGCTAAACTGCTCACTGGCCTCCAGTCCAGTTGTGGCACAATCTGGAGGTCCTGCATTTAGCCCATCAGTCACTTCAGAACCCACTGAATTGGACTAGAAGTAAGTCATCCTTGTACCGGAAAGACAAGGATGACTTGTCCTATGGAGAATAAACACTGCAAATGAAATTGGAAACGAATGCTCAAGTTACTTAAAACTTTAACAGTAAAATCATTAAACTTGCAAATGAGCTAACTTGCTTAATTCCCACACTTTGATAGATTCCATCTCCTGCACTTGGTTGAAATGTGCATCCTGTGCCTGCCAATGTAATTGTGAATCTATTGTACATTACCTGCTCCTTTCACTGGGAAATAGAAGGAATGTAAAAGCAGTGATGATCTGACAGCAATTGTTTTGACCTCCATCTGCAAAAAAGTAAATAGCTTGAGCAAGGCTGGTCTAGTTTCTCATGGTCCTGTGCATTATAACCTCATGGTCCTGTGTTTTCCTCCTGAGATTACATGTAATTTGGCCTGGAGCAGATTCAAGCTATTTGCCTCTTCAAATTCCATGGGTAAGTTATTCCAAACTCAATCTATTTCTGCTCATTTTTATTATGTTTTGATTTGTTCTATTTGAACAGTTTGTCATGATATCATCCAAACTACTACCTGTCTGCACCTTGAAACATGGGTAAAGCAGGAGAAAGGATAATACAAACTCTGTAGCCTGAAAATGACTCTCAATTTTACTGTGTAAGAACAATTAGGAGAGGTGATAAAGTTAAAAATATGGAGTTTAAGCACAAAAAAGCTGCATTTAAAGGACATTGTGATCTTAGGACATCCAAACTACTTTTCGGATGAATCAATTTTGATTTTTTCTAATAGTACATGTACTGTATTGTCAAGAAACATGACAATGATTTTGTGCCCTACAATGCCCCAGGAGTGACAATAAACTGATGATTAAAGGGAGTTTGCAGGTTCAACAAATCTCTTAACCAGACACGAGGAACTGCAGATGTTGGAATCTTGATCAAAACACAGATATTGCCTGACCTCCGAGTATCTCCAGCACTTTGTGTTTTGCTCAAAATTCTTCAGTTATGATTATCATTCAAGCCATGGATTCCTTGAAGCCACCCAGGGTGTGGCTGGAGGGATTCAGGAATTCATGCATTCCCCCATGAGCACAAATATTTGCTGCATTAAGTTTCACAACAACTTAGAAAAGTCTGCTTTTCTTTCCATCAATATTGTTGTTCAGCATTGTCTGTCTACTGGTTCAGCTTATCAGTATTACTGTTGCATATTTGTCATGTTGAATTTTTTCAGTATTTTAACTACTAACTGCAGCATTCAGATTCAGATTCAATTTTAATTGTCATTGTCAGTGTACAGTACAGAGACAACGAAATGCAGAGACAACAAAATGCATAATCTATGTTTGAAGTACAGGACACTTAGCTATGTATAGAAGTCATTTTTTTAATCCTTGAGTTGAATTCTGATGCTGTTCAATGCTTGTTTTATAGAACATTGTTCCTACAGCACAGGAACAGACCCTTCAGCCAGGTAAAAGTTATTTACCTAGGGTAGGAGATCAAAAACCAGAGGACATGGGTTTGAGGTGAGAGGGGCAAGATTTAATAGGAGCCTGAGTGGTAACTTTATCATTCAAATGGTGGTGGGTATATAAAAGGAGTTGCCAGAGGACATAGTTGAGGCAGGCACTAATAAAGCATTCAAAAGACATTTGGACAGTTGCATGGATAGGAAAGATTTACAACGATATGGGCCAAACAAAGGCTAATAGGAAGATTAAATGAGAACTTACCAGCTTGAAGTTTGATCTTTATTTTATGAGAAGTTGCGTTGAGGGATTACGTGAAGAAGCCTGCCAGCCCGCATGCGCGTCAACCTTCATAGCAGCGGTATGAAATCACAGAAAAAACAGTTGCTGAGCTGATTATAGGAAGATTCAAGATGTAGAACTACCACGTGATCTTTATGAGAAGAGGGTTGGGTGGAGGGCACGTAATCCCTCATCGCAACTTCTCATAAAATAAAGATCAAACTTCAAACTGGTAAGTTCTCGTTTAATTTTCCCATTTTACTTTGAAGTTACATGAAGACTTTAAAGCTCTGTGATTTCATGCCGCGAACACGAGTCCATGCAACACACTGCATTAGTTGACCAGAAATGATTGAAAAGATAATGCATTCAGACCTGACATAGCTTTAAAACATGCTGATGCTTTTAATAAACAAATGATAATAATAATAGTGATCCCTTTCATCCGGGAAAAGCAAATTATTGAACTGAACTTAAAATTGAGTTGGCAAACGAACCCGGCCTGACAATTGGTTTGTTATAAAAGGTTTGGAAAGTCCGCTCCTTCGACCATCCTGCAGTCGCTAGGATGTGGTCCAGTGGAACCTCCATGAACCTCACTGCTGAAGTTGTTGCAGCCCTGGTGGAGTGAGATTTAAAAACATCAGTGTCCACTCCTGCACAAGCCAATACATGTCTTAACCACCTGCTGATGTTCTACACTGATACCCTCTTCTGTGGTTTTTTTATGATGTAAACATTGCCAGTTCAGTGCCTCTCAGGTTCTTAGTAGCCTTAACATATTGTTGAATATGTGTGACCACACACAATCTATGGTCCATGGGTTACACCAAAAATTCCATCTTTAGCCCTAATATCCCTGGTCTGCTTTGTTTAATTAGCTCATGTACATAAAATGTTATTTTGTTGGTAGATATAACCATTCTGTCCAGCCACAGTTTATGCAATGACTGGACACGTTGCGTTGAGACTAGCGCCATGAGCATAACTACTTTGTATGTGAGCCTGACCAAAGATAGGGATGTAGCTGGAGCCCACCGGCGAAGCAGTGTTAACACAATGTTAACATCCCATACCTCCGTGTACCTGGGCCTGGGAGGATTTGTGTTGAAGATACCCTTCATAAATCTGGATATCAGCGGGTGAGACCCGACAGAGTGGTGTCCCGATCCCAGCAACAAGTATGATGACAAGGCACTTTTGGCACAGTTAATGGCACTATAACTTAATCTTTCATCAAAGAATAGTTTTGAGAGAAACTCCAAGACATCAGTTATTTGTGCCATATCATACGTTATATTGGAATTAAGACAAAACACTTTCCATCTCTTGATGTAAGAGATGTACTGTTTCTTGGTGCTATCTCTCCAATTTGCAGTGATCACGTCCACGGTTCGGTCTGACAATCCGAGCCCCAGGATTCTTTGTAGCCTTAACATATTGTTGAATATGTGTGACCACACACAATCTATGGTCCATGGGTTACACCAAAAATTCCATCTTTAGCCCTAATATCCCTGGTCTGCTTTGTTTAATTAGCTCATGTACATAAAATGTTATTTTGTTGGTAGATATAACCATTCTGTCCAGCCACAGTTTATGCAATGACTGACAACGTTGCGTTGAGACTAGCGCCATGAGCATAACTACTTCGTATATGAGCCTGACCAAAGATAGGGATGTAGCTGGAGCCCACCGGAAAGGTCTTCTCAAAACCTGCAAATCAACAAATTGATTTGATCATGCAGGGGGTAGCCTTCCTGAGTCACGCAAATTTTTGTTTTTCGGTATAACCATATGAAGTTATTTTATCATTCCCAATATCAGCGGGAATCATGGCTGCGTAGGCCAGTCAGGTACTACCAAAATGCCTGAAGCAGAATCTTGCTGGATTTTTTGCAAGCACCGACTGATGAGGCAAAATGGAGGAAATGCATAAAAGAACATTCCTCCCCAGTGTAGCGAGAATGCATCTATCGCCACTGTGCTTGGGTCTGTCTCCCATGCAACATACTTTGGTAACTGGTGATTGAGCCTGGATGCAAACAAATCAATATCCGGTGTTCCATACCGAGCGACAATGTCGGTAAATACTTTATGATCCAACATCCATTCTGTGTTGTCATTGAATTTGCGTGACCTGGTGTCCGCCACCATGTTAAACCTACCTGGCAAGTAGGTAGCTGAAATCCAAATGCTTTTATCGATACACCAGTGCCAAATGAGGTTAGCTAAATTATCACAGGATACTGACTTGATTCCACCCATGTGATTAATGCCACCGCTGTGGTATTGTCAATCTGTAGTTGAACATGCAGATTATGCATATTCCTACAATAAGCTTTTAACCCATTGAATGCCCCAGCACCTCCAAGTAGTTGATACCATGTAACTGAAGAATTGCTAACTCATGCACATCCCATCTGCCACCGCAACTAGAGATGGTATTAGTAGCTCCCCATCCTTGAGCACTAGCATCAGTTTGTAATATAACTGAAGGTTTACTGACCAAAATGTTACTGGAGCAATGCTTAATATTGGTCGTCCACCATTGTAGTTCTGATATAGCTTCAGCTGGTAATAGCATAGGTCTGTTAAAATGACCTAAATGGTATTTGAGTGCTTGCTCCTTTGTACGTTGTAAATTCTGATAATGCAAATGGCCCAAATTGTGCAGCTGGAAAGACATCCACTAATTTGCCAATTACACTAGCCACCTGTCGCATAGATGGCTGATCCATAACAACAAGGTTGTTACAGGCTTCTATTAATTATAATCTCTTGCCCCAGGGCAGAGTCACAGACATATTAATAGAGTTAATGGTAAACCCCAAATAATTAATAACTCTAGTTGGTATCAACTGGGATTTAACTAGATGGATGAGAAACCCCAACTTCTTAAATATGTTTCGTGGCTGAAACAGCTAATTTTGCCAATTTCAGCATTTTTCCTATGATTAGAATATCATCCAGATATGCCATAACAATGTGTTTTTGAGCTCTAAGCAGCCCAAGCACTGGTTTTAACAATTTGGTAAATAGCCTGGGGGCTGGTTAACCCATTAGGCAACGTTTTAAACTGCCACAGTTGCCCCATCCAGCTAAATTTCAAATATCTCCACGTGAATGGTATGCATCTTTGAGGTCAATGCATGCCATAAAGCATCCTTTGGAAATCAGTTGTTTGGCAGTAACGAAGTTTTCCATTTAAAAATGTCTATACTGCACATAGGTGTTAAGCTGTGTTAAATCAAGGATGATCCGACATCCTCCATCTTTCTTTTGTCTAGAGAATATATTGGAGATGTTCATGACTTGACCTCGATTATCCCTTTTGTGTATAATGTGTGAATTTCAGCCTGCATATCCAAATCTTCTTGTTTGGAATGAACAAATGCCCGGCTTGGTGTATGTTGTGTGGGTGGCAATGAATTGGGAAGAAATTCAATTTTTAACCCTTGTATACTGTGCAGTATAAACGGATCTGATGTTATCCATTGCCATTCATGCAAAAACAAGTGTAATCTACCACCAACTTGTAACTGTTCCACACACCCCATGTTCCAGAAAGAACCAGACCCACCTACCTCCATGGTTACCGTTGGTCTTATGGTAGGCCCGAAGGCCCCTGATGCGGGTTCTATTTCCGTCCTCAAGTTTTGGAGGGTAGGACTGCTGGGGTGCGCGGATTTCGCATTTTCCATGAGGGCCAGCTTGGGCCTTGACCTAAAAAGACCTCTGCCCAGAGAAATCAGCTTTCGAGCTGCCACCAGCTTCAGCGAACCACTTACTACTGATGGAGGCATAGGGGTGTTGTCACCAAAAAGCTGAAGTTTTGCTCGTCGTTGGTGCCTTGATTAGCTCGACAGTTTTTGCTTCCTAATCCAGGTCTTTTACCTGTTTGTGTAGATCTTCCCCGAACAGAGGATTCGGCAGCTGGACATTACTGGCCTTGCATGAGCCTGCAAATTTGGGATTTAAGGCAGGTCTGATGGCGTTCTTCCAAAAGCAGTTCATTTCAAAGTGTGCATTGCACATCAACGCCAAGGCATCCTGCTGGACGTCCGATAAGGGCCCGCCATCCACAGATCTGGCAAATGCCGTGATGCCTGAAGCCAGTAATTATAAAATTCTTTGGAGTTTCATCTCCTGGACTTTGATGCCCCCTCCAATGTATCCCCAGATAGAGCTGTTCACTGCCGGCACTTTCAGGGATGCGCAATGCGTATGGTATTTTGCAGCCATTTCAACCATCACCTGTTCCTGTAATTGATGCGATGTGAGGTAGTTTATGCAGGAAGCCAGCTCTTCTTGCAGCGGCTCCCCTGTTTGCGAGGGTATTGCAAACCTTGATGCCATGGCAGGCAATTCTTGAACCTCACGAATGTCAATTCCAGTATGTTCCATGGACATACCTCCGAATTCGGAGTCAGTTATATACTGATCCCGTACACTCCCCTCCTCAGAGTGGGAGACATTAAGCAGCCCTGGATCAGGCGCTGCCGCTGGCATGAAAGGAGACCTGCGCTGATATGTTTCCGTTTCACGGAGCATATCATGATGGAGCATCCTTTCCATAAGGTGCTCCATCCGGGATATATGCCCGAAGACGCTATCCATGTTTGGAGGAGTAGAATCCTCCTGGCCTGACTCATCTGAGTACACAGGCCTATCAGACTTATTTTTGGCTTTGCCCCCTTTCGGGGTTGCCAAACTGCTTTGGGCAAGCTCCAAATCTGAAGTCGCTGACCGCATTGTCAGCGACTCGGACGGTGAAAGCAACGGCCGCCCGCACTCCCACGGTCCTCCGTAGCCGGTTTCCCTGCGGCCCGTTTGGTTTTCCCCCTGGATTTATCCATACTTCGCTCAGCAATTTGGAATTCTGTAACAAGAATTCTTACCAAAAAATGAGACAAAAAACTCACGTGACTTCGAAGTAAAATGATATATTTTAGTCCGCACGGACGAGTTGGGCCGAAGGACCTGTTTCCATGCTGCATGATTCCATGACTCTTATTGTAGCTAATACCTTCTCATCCAGGCAGTGTTCTGGTAGTTAACACAACATCTTCTGCACCCTCTCCAAAGACTCCACCTTCTTCCCGTGATATTGCGCACAATATGTTCTTCAGAGATGCTGCCTAACCCGCTGAATTAGTTCAGCACTTTGTGCCCTTTTCACAATATTCCAAATGTGGCCTAACCAAAGTTTTATGCAGTTGCAACATGGCTTCCTGATTCTTGTACTCAATGCCCAGACTGATGAAGGCAAACCTATGCTTTCCCTATCTACTTGTGTTGTCACTTTCACGGAGCAAGATTCCTTTGTACATCAATGCTTTTAAGGGTATATGCTGTTAATTGTATTCTTTCCCCTTACAGTCAACCTCCTAAGTGTAACACCTCACACTTTCTTGGATTAAACGATCGGACGATCAGCCATGATCACTATGAATGGAAGTGCTGGCTCGAAGGGCTGAAGGGCCGAATGGCCTCCTCCTGCACCTATTTTCTATGTTTCTATGTTTCTATGTTTCTAAACTCTATCCGTCATTTCTCTGCCCAGAGCTGTAACTGATTTATATCTTCAATATCCGCGAGTCCACCAATTTCCCCCTGCTGTCTGATAGCCCATACTGACAAATGGTTTCTGGGAACTACGACTCCCTGACAAGGTGTTTATTTTCTGTTGGCCTCTGATCATCAGATGCATATTCCCAGATATCAGAATGTGATTTGCCAATCCATACTGACATTTCTCCGAAATATATCCAAGATGCAGATTAAACATACTTTTTAGTTTAGTGTAGTTTAGAGATACAGCATCCACGCCGACCAGCAATCCCTGCACATTAATACTATCCTACACACACTAGCGACAATTTACAATTATAATCAAGCCAATTAACCTACAAACCTGTACATCTTTGGAGTATGGGCGGAAACTGAAGATCTCGGTGAAAACCCATGCGGTCACGGGGAGAATGAACAAACTTCATACAGACAGCACTCGTAGTCGGGATCGAACCTGAGTCTTCAACGCTGTAAGCGCTCTGCAGCAACTCTACCTCTATGCCACCGTGCTGCCCTGTGGCATGCAACTTACTAAGCTGTGTTCGCCGCATAAATTGTGCACAAACCACATGCATCTTTGCAGAAATCTCTGAAGCTATTTTAAAATACAGTGAGCAAGGATTGATATTTTTTAATGGTATATTTAGGAAATGTTTCAAATATACTACAAATCAGTTAGCATTTGAAAAGTGAAAGATTGATTAATACTTTTGGTTGGGTTCTAAATTTGTAGATTTATCACACTTGTGATTCTTCATGGATTGTCACCTTGTCGTGGTGGAGAAGCTTGTGTGGACCTGAGATCCAGAGAGCAATGCCGTCTGGAGCTACGCTCCTGGTAGGGCCACCCATGGCGGTAAGGTCGAGGGGGAGGACTCTAACAAAGAGCAATTCAACCAAGACCTCAACAGTGGAACAGGCGGAGGATGATGGCTGACCTAAGTGGAGCAACACAATGGCTGGGAAGGCGGATGAAGGCTGCAGCAGAAAAGGGTCTCCGGTCGTCTTGGACCCCATGCCACTGGATCCTGACCCAGATCTGTCATGGACCATGTGGTGGTTGACTGTGCACCAGTCTCCCCACGTTAAACAAAGTCACACACTGGTGTCCTCCAACCCTGGAGACACCCATGGTCAGCCATGACTGAAGGGGGCCTGAGAAGAAGATTCACCTACAATACATCTACAAAGTTCTTCCTGTACCTCTGAGTAGCCCATAGAATCAGTGAGACTTCAATCTTTCTGTTGGACCTAATTTTCAGTCCTTTTTGAGATGTTGCAATCTGATGAGATTTTGCTCTGTGCTTCCATTCCAAAGAATTGGTTCATTGTATTCTAACCTGCTTACCAGAGAACCTATGGGATTACGTTGGCAACGCGTCCCACATTCCGCTAGATTTTTCTTTCCGTTGACTTCAGTGGAAAGTAAAACCAAACAAGGTATAAAAGAGAGCTGATCTGATACCCGGTTGATTTCCTACTGAGCAGGTTAGGTATATGAGACCCATTTTGGTTTTATTTAAGATCAGTAATGCGGCTCAAAGTCTCCATTTCCTGCTGCTGTGAGTCTCTTGTATAAAATGAATTTTAGGTGGCTTCCATATGCTACCCCGTGGGAAGAAGTACTGAATTTAATTCAACAGATGGCGAAGGAAGTTTGAAAACTTTGTTAGTTCAGGAGGAACTTTCTCGAGATTGGCAACGACACAAATTGAACTGCTCCAAATTACAGGTGAACCGATGCAATCTGTCATCTGATGAATCGAGTGGCCTTGATGTGATCCTATCTAGGTCCTTGTATGGACCTGCAGCACGCCCAGTTCAGTTTATTTGTAGCGTGTAAAGCCGGATGTTCCGACTGGTGTAATTTTAATACTGGCTATAATCCTAGATTTACAGTCAGACTGATTGGAAAGTCTAGACTGAAGTGTCTACTGGAAGCTAGAAACTTAAATACAGTCATCTCATTTTCCTCTCAGTATGGAACAGATTATTTTAACATGGTAGGCGTTATTATTGCACTGGTAATTACATTTTATGAAGGCCAGATGTAACAAGTGGATTGGTGCTTGGAGTTCTGTTTTTCACTCTTACTTGGAGGGGAAGACAGAGCTTTCTTGCTCAGGTGCTCTATAAATGGGTGACCATCTGGAAACTGGGAAATGAAAGCAGTAAAATAAAACTGTTCAACTTGTTTTGAGCAATAACCATGAGTTAAGACTTTATCCGTGTTGATGTTGGCGTCAGCCGCATGAATGGATTGCAAAGGCGGTCTCATCATCTTTGTGAACAACGGCAGAGTGGTCAGACTCAGTGAATGCCTTTCCACAGACCAACTGAGGGTGGCCATGTGGTGAGGTATAACCAGGGGGAAGGGGGTATCTCCAGAGTGTGTGTTGCATGCATTTCCAGACAATCATCTGCCTGATCAAATCTCATACCATAAACTGCACCACATCACTGTGAGATACAGGTTGCTGAGTTTGGCAGGGATCATAGCATTTTGGATCGATGTGCATAATATATTGTTGTTGTGCATTCTGGAGTAAAAAAACAAGTTTATAGTATTGTGCTGTGTTCTGAGATGGTGATTAGACCAATCTGGTATTGACAGCTTCTTTCTCACAGGTGATAGAGGTGTAGGGATGCTGTAGCATCACTGGTTCGTGATTCTCAAGAACCTGTTTCCCTTTGCTTCCTCATATGAACAAGTACCACTTCTTACATAGAGGAGATATCGCAGTGGAGTAGACAAAGTGTTAAAGAAGGAACTGCAGATGCTGGAGAATCGAGGGTACACAAAAGGCTGGAGAAACTCAGCGGGTGCAGCAGCATCTAAGGAGCGAAGGAGATAGGTGACGTTTCGGGTCGAGACCCTTCTTCAGACTGGT
Organism: Raja brachyura; assembly: GCA_963514005.1. Next base: position 21,389,212 of record OY740792.1, on the reverse strand, counting down.
TAGGGATCAGGGAAACGAGAGATATAGACGGTGATGTGGAGAGGAATTGGGAATAGGGGATGGAGTCCTTACAGGAAGCAGGGTGGGAGGAAGAGTAGTCCAGGTAGCTGTGGGAGTCAGTTGGTTTGTAGTGGATGTCGGTCAGGAGTGTATCACCTACAATAGAGATGGTGAGGTCAAGGAATGCTAGGGAAATGTCGGAAATGGTCCAAGTGTATTTGAGTGCCGGATGGAAGTTGGTGGTGAAATGGATGAAGTCAGTGATCATCGATACTTTTTTGCATATCTTTCATTCATTGTTTATCTCTCCACATCACCGACTATATCTCTCGTTTCCCTGATCCCTAACCAGTCTGAAGAAGGGTCTCGACCCAAAATGTCGCCTATCTCCTTCGCTCCTTAGATGCTGCTGCACCCGCTGAGTTTCTCCAGCCTTTTGTGTACCCCGACTTCTTACATATATGGTTTGCCAAAAAGAACAATTTAATGCTTACTTCTTTAAGAAGAAACTGCAGATGCTGGAAAATCGAAGGTAGACAAAAGTGCTGGAGAAACTCAGCGGGTGCAGCTGCATCTATGGAGCGAAGGAAATAGGCAACGTTTTGGGCCGAAACCCTTCTTCTGACCCTCCATCTGAAGAAGGGATTTGGCCCGAAACGTTGCCTATTTCCTTCGCTCCATAGATGCTGCTGCACCCCCTGAGTTTCTCCAGCACTTTGTCTAAATTCAATGCTTATGATGGGTCTGAAGGAGGCACTTGACCTGAAATCCTGCCGATCCACATGATGTGGATGCTGCCTGACCCGTTGAGTTACTCCAGCACTGTGTCTTTTTTCACAATCCAATGTGTGGTTGTTCCCACTGGTGTATGTCGATGTTGAAACTCTTCAGGGATGTTCTAAGTGGTCTCTTTGAATATCATTCTCGTCCACCACATGATCATTTGCCCTCGGTCAGCTCTCCATAAAGTAGAAGCTTTGGTATTCTGTCATTCTGACGTTCTTCTGATATCCCCTGCCCTTCTGATCTGTGATCCTTTCAGCAATGTGTAAATGCTGGGATGATTGTCTGGGACCGAATCTGTGTGTGGAATCTTGTCTTGCTACTTGCTGTGATGTATTCTTCCCAGACAACATGTGGAAGTGATTAAACTGTCTGGCTGCTGTCCATGTCCGTGTTTTGCAAGCGTAGGTATGATAATAGCACAAAACACCTTTGGCTTGCTCATTTGGTTGATTCCTCTTCATACCAACACTTTACGTCTCAGTCTTCCAAATGCTGTTTTTTTTTAGCTATGTTGTTTAGTTTAGTTTAGTTTATTGTTATTTACTCATGTACAAGGTACAGTGAAAAGCTTTTGTTGCGTGCTAACCAGTAGGCGAAAAGACAATACATGATTACAATCAAGCCATCCACAGTATACAGACACATACTGTCGTTGACTTGGTTATCAATCTTGAGAGGGGGCTGCTGAGGTTTGTGAGCCTGTCCACTACTGAAAGCCTTTGAACATCTACGAGGATGTTTGGTTCTGTGTGTGGGGTTGATTATTGCAGGTTAGTGCATAGTTTTTGGTATATTTGTGCTCATTGTAAGGTCAAAGCTGCCACAGGTAATGGACAAATTTGTCCAAGATTTCCTGCGTATCATTCTTAGGGTAAGCGATTGACTATTTTATACTGGGATGACAAGTTTCTTCACCCTGCAAATTGTGTATCAATGTAATTCTTTGCCACATAACCTGTGGTTTTTTGAGTGTAGCTGTGACTGAGATCAATAATTTGTTGGCTACCAAGAATATGTCAAGCAGTATGAAATCAGAATGGGAGTTGATGCAGCCATCTTAGTGAACGGTTTACTCCAGTACCTTTGGGTCCTGACCTGAAACGTTGCCTATCCATTCTCTCTCCAGCATTTTGTGTGTCTCTCCACAGATGCTGCCTGGTCCATTGAGTTATATCAGTACATTGTGTTTTGCTTAAGATTACAGTTTGCAGTTTTTATGTTTTATCTTCACCACGATGCATCGCAAAGATATTGGAAATTTGTCAAAGTACGCTGCTGGGAACCTAAGATGCTGGCCGACAATTCTGTTGGTTCTAACATTCACTGTCAGGTTGCTTTTAACAATACTGTTCTAGAGCTTCTGCATAACATCAAAATCAAATTCTGGAATTATTGGGTGCTACATTTATAATGTGTTAATGCGATACATGTAAAATATATGTTCAAATTAAACCAAGTTTTGGCAAGGCATCAGGGAAATGCGAACCTGTGTTTGGAGCCTTTTATTACGCCACTGCAATTGGATCTAGTACAGCCAAGAAGGCATTGCTTGGGATAGGGGGTGTACCATCGACATTTGTCAGTACGTTGTTCAACACACCCACAGGTGAGGGAGCCATTGTCACTGAAAATACCCTGACTGATGAAGGCAAGTACACCATATGCCATCTTTTCCGCTATCTACTCGCATTGCTACTTTCAGAGAGTATGTACTTGACTCCACGATCTTTCTGTACATCAATGCTGTTAAGGTTCTTGCCAGGAACTGTATATTTTCCTTGTACATTCAACCTCCTAAAGTGAAACATCTCACAGTTGCTCAGATTAAACTCCATTTGGCATTTCTGTATCCATATCTCTAACTGTTCCAATTCCCATTGTACCCTTTGACAGCCTTCCTCAGTGTCTGCTACTCCACCAATGATTGTGTCGTCTGCAAACTTACAAACCAATCCACCTACATTTATGTCTAAGTTGTTTATACATATATCACAACCAGTAGAGGTCCCAGCACAGATGTCTGCAGAGCACCACTTGCCATGGACCTTCAGCCAGAACAACATCCTTCCACTACTACCCTCTGACTTCAATGAGTGAGCTAATTCTGAAACCAAATACCAACTCACAGTGAATTCTACGCATGTTAAGAATGGGTGGAACTGTGATGCAGCGGTAGTTTTGCTGCCTTACAGCACCAGAGACCCAGGTTCGATCCTGACTATGGGTGCTGTCTGTACAGAGTTTGTACATTCTGCCTGTGACCACATGGGTTTTCCCTGGGTGTTCCGGTTTCCTCCCACACTCCAAAGACATATAGGTATGTAAGTTAATTGGCGCCAGTAAAGATTGTGAATTGTCCATAGTGTGTAGGACAATGTTAGTGTACTGGGATTGCTGGTCGGTGTGAACTCGATGGTACAAAGGGCTTGTTTACATGCTGTATCTCTAAACTAAGCTAAACTAAACTAATCTTCTGAATCAACCTACCATGAGGGACATTATCGAATATCTTACAAAAATCCATTTAGACCACATCCATTGCTCTACCCTCATCAATCATTGTTGGCACCAAAGATCCTATAGCGGAGCGAGATAGACCACTCCTGCTAATGCAAGGGGCTGACGTGTAGTACGCAACGGAGCGTTGTGGGGGGACAGTTTGTGTTAATAAATTATAATTCTGAAAATGAGGAGAAGATTTTTACCAAAAAACTTTTATTTTTATGACGATGTTTCCGTAACCGGCTTCCGTCTCCGCACTAGTATCTTTGCTCCGCTATGGGACCTTTGGCGCGGAGATGGAAGCCGGTTATGGAAATGGGGTCGAAAATTACCCATGAATCTGATCGAACTACGTCTTTTTCGCTGAGTGGGCTAACTTGCTTGCTATAGGATCTTTGGTTGGCACCTCCTCAAAAAACTTAGTGACAGATGACCTACCATGGACAAAGCTATGCAGACTGTCCCTAATTAACCCATTCTCTTCCAAATGCGAGTAAATCCTTTTCTGAAGAACCCTTTCCATTCGCTTCCCTACCGCTGATGAGAGACTCACGAGCCTATATTTTCCAGGATTTTCACTACTTCCCCTCTTAAACAAAGGAACAACATTGGCTATTCTCCAGTCCTCTGGGATCTTACCTATGGCTAAAGAGGATACAAAGATTTTGTCAAGGCCCCTGCGTTCTCCTCTCTTGTCTCTCCAAATCACTTGGGATAGTTACCATCTGGCCTCAACTTGACCTGACTTTAATACTCAATCCTCCTTGCAATAAAGACAATATTCAACTAGCCCAGAAAAAAAAAAATCTGAAAAATAGAAAATGCTGTACACATTCGGCACGTCAGGCAGCAACTGTGGACTGTGTAAAAGAGTTAACATTTTAAGTCAAAGGCTGATCTGACAAAGGGTCCTCAACACTATTTCTCTCACATAGATGCTGCCTGACCTGCTGAGTGTTTTCACTATTTTTGATTTTTATTCCATTAATTTAGCTGTATCTGCATTTTATCTTCCGTTTCATGTTCAAAGATACTCAAATCATTTGCAACTTTCTACACACCCTCTCCACTCAAATAGTGTTCTGATTTTCAATCCTTCCGATAAAAATGAATACCTTTATTTTACTTCCTCTGCCAGGAATTTAACCACTCACTTAACCTCACATTAGACTATTTGCCAAAAAATATATCCACTCTTTTGTCTCTTTGTCGCATCTACTTTCCCAACTATCGATGAGCAAATTTGGCTGTTTGAATCCCTTAATCTAAGTAACTAATACAAATCGTAAACAGTTGAGGCCGCAGTGCTGATCCCTGCGGCACTCCATTAAGAAGAATTTTAGGACAGGGAGGGAGCCGTCTTTCTGCTAGGGTCAGGCTTTTGGTGAAGCAGCCTAACCTGAGATTCTTAAGTCTTGTTTTCATTATTAGATTATATTTGGTTCAAGATTCAGAACAGAAAGATTGGCACAACATGAGCTATTACTCCATGTTTACATTAATGTGCTCAGTGATATTAATCTATTGGCCTTTGACGCACGCACTTTTCTTTGCTTGCTGCAGAATATGACAGGAGATTTATGTTAAGCTATTTATACAGTCTGATGTAAGCCTCAGCTAATTTAAATCCAGTAGTTAAAGACAGTGGTGCAGAGGAAGAAAAGACATACACTGATTTAGAAACAGCCTGTATGATGACCTACTGTTATGGTCCTAATTGTCCGTTCCCTCTTAATAACCAGGATTCCAGCTAAAGACAGGCACAGTGAGCTAGAGGTGTGCGCAGTAAGGGGAAGGTTTACTTTGGGCATTGTGAGGAGCCATCAGGAAGATGATTCAGCTCAGAGATTTACTGGCTAATGTTGGCACACATCTAAAACATCTGGCCATTATTACAATCACATTTTGCGTGAGATTGCTGCTCAAAAATAGAGTGCAATGTTTCCTACATCACAACAGTGGCTGCGATTCAAAACAAACATGGGAACATAAGTATTAAGAGACGGCTAATTGATCCCTTGAATCTGCTCTGCCATTCAATAATATCCTGGCTGATCCACCATTGGCCTCAACATCGCTTTCCCATTCTCTCCCAATAACCCTTGCCTCCCTTATAAATCAAATGTTTCATCCTTAAATATCCTCATCCTCTCTAGTTCCCCGAGCTAGAGAATTCCAAAGAGTCACAACTGTTTGAGACAAGGAATTCCTCTTCAGTTCTATCTGAAACAGGCAATCTTTTTTTTCTGGAATTATGTCTTTTAGTTCTAGATATTAAACTCGTGAAAACAGCCTCTCGGCATCCACCCTGTCAATCCCTTTCAGCATCTTGTGGTCCAGGTAAGATCACCTCACATTCATCTAAATTTCAATGAGTATTAACCCAACTGCTCAACCTTTCTTCTTGTCAAGCCTTCACCCCAAGAATCCTCAGTGAACCTTCTCTGCACTGCTTTTATTGTGAGTATATCACTCCGTAAACATCATAATGAGCTGTGCACAGCTCACTATGTACCATCTCACAATCATCCTCAAAACCTGCATCAAAACCTCCCTTCTTTTATACTCTCTTCACCTCATCACAAACACAAACATTTCATTAACCGTCATAACTACTTGCTTTGCGTGCACTTTGTTATCCCCAAAGGAATATGAAAAAAATGTATAAAATAGTAAGTGTGTCACAGGTTACGGAGAGAAGGCAGGAGAATGGGGTTGAGAGGGAAAAATAAATCAACCACGATTGAATGCCAGAGTAGATTCGATGGGCTGAATGGCCTAATTCCATGAACCTTTAGCAGCTATACAATATTGGAAATGTGTGAACAGCAAAATGGTGATTAGGTAAAGTAGATTAGCAATGGGATTTTATTTTGCCCTTCAAGTGAGATTTGCATTAATTAGTACTAATGACCTGATAATACATTCAGAGACTGTAATCTTGTGTCTAGTTATAAATTTCCCGTTTAAAAATTAAAATCATACGGAAAAGGTTCTCCGATATCAAGAGCAGATTTATTACTGCTATTGCTAGTTGTTTATAGTTAAAATACTTAAAAGCATTAAGTACAAATGTGGCATTAGAAGCATGTTCAGCTGTAAATTGTGCGGTTAAATACCAGCAACTGTCTTCCCTCTGCTATATTAGTAGTCTTAATCAGTTTATTTTAAACACTTGCAAAAATAGCAGATGTGATGTTTGTTTCCTAATGGGGTATTATGACATAAAAGACCAGTCGGTCCAGCAAGTCTGTGCCAGCTCACGGAGCAATCTGTTATCTATGATTTTATCCCATGCAGGTTGTAAGCTTGAAAAAAATTATACCTACATTCCACCCTTCACCACTACTTCATAGCATATTTCATTCATCATCCTGTCATAGCAAAGATCTAAAGGATTTTAGCTTGTAATAGAGAAATTTAATTCCGATGTAAATTGTAATACTTTGTATATATTTAGGAAATCAAATCTTGTATACATTTAGAAAATCTGATCTTGTCTCCAAGGGTACATTAACATTTATCTTGATGAAAATATTATTTCCAAAAACCCACAAAGAAGATATGTTGCCAATTGTTGCCATACGGAGACTCTTCGGAAAAGACGACAAGCTGATTATACATATGTATAAGAAGGAGCTGCAGATGCTAGTTTAAACCGAAGATGGACACAAAAAGCTTGAGTAACTCAGTGGGGCAGGCAGCATCTCTGCAGAAAAGGAATAGGTGACGTTTCAGGTCGACTGAAACTTCTTCTGACTCAGTCTGAGTTACTCCAGCTTTTTGTGCCTATATAATGAACATTAATAGTTCAGAAATCCAAATTAAAGCAAAAATACGATATTAGCTAACAGAAAATAACCATTCTAGCTTGTGTATCTTTGAATCTGTTCTAATGGTCTTTCTCGTAACTAGGTAAATATACATCTCCAGATTGCCAAACGCTACATCAACAGCCAGGCATTAAACATAATATCAGGATTTTCCTTCATCCATGTTATTATGTGGCCTCTTCTACATCCAAGGTGTAACTTGATTCGGTGCCAGTCTCAATTGAGTGACTTGGCCAACTATTGATGTGAGGTTCACTGAGTTGAAACTGATAAAATGATAAGCAGACATGTAACCCAGTCCAGCATCATTCCTTGTCCTCTTGCTTATATTTCATTAGAAGGCCTAGCCATAGAAAGAGGACACCATATGAACAGTAATAATTGTGGTTTGAGATTGTAAGTCAATAATTATCAATATTTTCAAAGTGAAAACAATTTTTAATCTGTATTTTGAATTTAGATGCAGAAGGTGTTCAATTAAAACAAATTGATTCTTTGCAATAAGTTAGTGTGAAATTTCAATAAACTGTCAATATCTGAGTCTTGATATTTACCTATTTGACTAAATTATGTAGCTGGGATTTTCTTCTCTGGTTGAGAAAGAATATAAAGTCATGGCTTAGACACCATGAAACTAGTCCCACTACCAACCCCACAGCACTTGCAAAGCCAGTTTGATTTAACCCAATTCATCTATAAAATTACAAGGACTACAAAACAGCTTGTGGAATTTCTGTTATAATTTCACCTTTTCAACCCAGTAGTACTCTGGCAAATATACCCTGGTCTCCTTCCGAGACCATGATATATTTTTTCGAGGTGTGATCAGGTTCCCAGAAATCCCCATGGTGCTCCAGGTATTGTTTAACTAAACCTTTACATATCTGCCAATTGATTTCAACCTTTGATATTTAGTTTGCCCTGTATTTAGCTCAGCTTTAATGCCGTGGATATTTTATGTCACAACCTGAAATGTTCATGTTCATAAATCAAAGGAGGAGAAGTAGTCCATTCGGCCCATCAAGTCTACTCCTCCATTCAATCATGGCTGATCTATCTTTCCACCTCAACCCCATTCTCCTGCCTTCTCCCCGTAATCTTTGACCTCCTTACTAATCAAGTACCTCTCAATGTCCGCTTTAAAAATACCCAAAGCCTCTACTGCCGTCTGTGGCAATGAATTTCATAGATTCCCCACCTTCTGACTAAAGAGATTGCTCCTCATCTCCTTTCTAAAGTGTCCTTTTATGCTGAGATAATCTTAATTATCTGGATATATATGGACTTTGGATCTCCACCTTATTTTCCCCAAAGTTCACTGATCTAGATCCAAAGTGGATCCACTTTGAAATCCATTTGCCACTATTTCATATATCAGATCTTTTCAAATTTTATGCATCTAGCCATATTGCTTACTGTGCATTTCTAGATCTAACCAAGAAATTTGCAGCAAGGAATTTTGTGTTGGACCAGAGGGAGATAAGGGAGCAACTTTCCACTCTCCCCCACTGCTTCCATTGTAGTGGAAAACTGGCATAGCTTCATCCGAATATCTCCCCAGATGATTGCTACTCCTCCCTCCACTTTTTTCCTCATAGTAAGGACACCATTTGTAACATCAGGCCATAATTACTTAAATACAATTTATACTGAGTTTAGTGGCCATTTCACAAAATTAAGAACCAAAAATAACCTTGATGATCAAATTAAAATGTTAAATAGATTATTTGCTTTCTTCACTTCTGAAATACCTCGGTGATTTTAAGTGCTTTAGGTTGACCAGGGTATGTGCAAGGTGTGCTAGTTATATGTTGGAATTTTTATGTTCTTATTCATTTGAAATGAAGTACAGTAGACTGACAGTCTTAAACTGCAGACTTTGTAAATTATGGCAAGATTTAGAAGTGTTCATAGCAGAACATATGGGGAAATCATCAAATTCTCTGTTGTAAAGAATCTGGAGTATTGTCTGTTTAACTCTTTGAGCGCAAAAGGAACATAAAGTTTTTTTCAAAGAAACTTTCTCCTCTAATGATGTCTGCTCCATCGGGTCATCCAGACACCGCTCCAATAAACTGATCACGTTGATATGACGCCGCCAACAGTGACACGGAGCGGTGGAGCAGCGGAGGGGGACATCGATGACATTGTCTGGTCAGGCCAACCCCTACAACTCCAACCCACTGTGTCTTTGCCAGAACAATGGGGCTTTTTATGGCCAAGTTAAGATTCTACATTTTCAACAACTTTGAACTTGAAGGATACAAATGGCACCAAAAACGTGACTACTCTTATGTAACCTCTTACTATTCATATATTCCTGTACGTACAATAAGTATGAGTGTCCCTATATAGAATAGGATACTTATAATACAATAGGATTTTTATTGAACTGTGTACAAAAAAGGAATATCATTGTACCATAAGTTAATGTGACAATACGTTACCACTGAGACCCATTTAAAGTGGCGTGAGAGGGGCCTTTGTGGAGATTAAAAGCTGATGTTGAGCAACCAGGCCAAATGGCCTTTTTCCCTTAAAAACATTTAATGCACTCATATGCGTAGGTTTTCATCTTGCATTGATTTCACCAAAAATAAAAGTGTGACTGCTGTAGAAAGGGTCCAGTAAATAATTCAACATTCTTCGATGTTCGTCATCTTCCCTGTCTCTTCTCTCTTCTTCACTATCAGTGCGAGAGCTATCACCTCTCTGTTCCACAAAATAGATTGGCAAAAGTTGTGTGATATTTGGAAGCATGTTTTCAAGTGTTCAAATGTTCAAGTGAGTTTATTGTCGTGTGTCCCTGATAGGACAATGAAATTCTTGCTTAGCTTCGGCACACAGAACATAGTAGGCATTTACTACAAAACAGATCAGTGTATCCATATATCATTATATAAATACATTCACACATGAATAAGTAAACTGATAAAGTGCAAATAACAGATAACAGATAATGGGTTATTAATTATCAGAGTTTTGTCCGAGCCAGGTTTAATAGCCTGATGGCTGTGGGGAAGTAGCAATTCCTGAACCTGCTCGTTGCAGTCTTCAGGCTCCTGTACCTTCTACCTGAAGGTAACAGGGAGATGAGTGTGTAGCCAGGATGGTGTAGGTCCTTGATGATGCTGCCAGCCTTTTTGAGGCAGCAACTGCGATAAATCCCCTCGATGGAAGGAAGGTCAGAGCCGATAATGGACTGGGCAGTGTTTACTACTTTTTGAAGTATTTTCCTCTCCAGGGCGCTCAAGTTGCCGAACCAAGGCACGATGCAACCGGTCAGCATGCTCTCTACTGTGCACCTGTAGATGTTAGAGAGAGTTCTCCTTGACAAACCGACTCTCCGTAATCTTCTCAGGAAGTAGAGGAGCTGATGTGCTTTCTTGATAATTGCATCTGTGTTCTCGGACCAGGAAAGATCTTCAGAGATGTGCACTCCCAGGAATTTGAAGCTCTTGACCCTTTCAACCATCGACCCGTTGATATAAACGGGACTGTGGGTCCCCATCCTACACCTTCCAGAGTCCGCAATCAGTTCCTTGATTTTGCTGGTGTTGAGGGCCAGGTTATTGTGCTGACACCATATGGGCAGTTGCTCGATTTCTCTTCTATACTCTGACTCATCCCCATCAGTGATACGTCCCACAACAGTGGTGTCGTCAGCGAACTTGATGATGGAGTTCGCACTACGCAGTCATGAGTATAGAGTGAGTACAGCAGGGGGTTGAACGCGCAGCCTTGGGGTGCTCCCGTGCTGATTGTTATCGAGGCTGACACATTTCCACCAATATGAACGGACTGTGGTCTGTGAATGAGGAAGTTAAGGATCCAATTGCAGAGGGATGCACAGAGACCCAGTTCTGAGAGTTTGGTAACAAGCTTGGAGAGGATGTTTATGTTAAATGCCGAGCTGTAATCGATAAATAACAGCCTGACATATGAGTTTTTGTTGTCCAAGTGGTCCAGAGCCGAGTGGAGGGCCAGCGAGATCGCATCCATCGTTGATCTATTGTGGCGGTAATCGAACTGCAGTGGGTCCAGGTTTTTGTCGAGGTAGGAGTTGATTTGCTCCATGATCAACCTCTCAAAGCACTTCATCACCACAGGAAGTTGCAACCACATACATTAAGATAGGGAAAGAGAGTGCAAATGTTGTGGAAGTAAATGTTTGGATCATGCTCTCAGAGTCCATGATTCTTTACTGTTTGAAGTACAGTTTTGGCCAGCACTATTTTAGCCCTACAGTTTAAGTCGTAAATTCTGAGTCGCCTGCCTCTCAACTCTTTCTCAGGTCACTACGAAACTTCTCACAGTCCCCACCATAACTTCTAGTAAAAGGAGGAACAGAAATCATTAGGGGAAATATTCTGCAAAGTTTTGACAGATCTCCAGTAGAACGCTAGCAAAAGGCTCTAAGGATAGAAGGGGAACCATATAATATAACCATATAACAATTACAGCACGGAAACAGGCCTTCTCGGCCCTTCCAGTCCGTGCCGACCATTTCTTTTCCCCTAGTCCCATCTGAAGCTGCTCTATCAAATCCCAGAGGCCCAACACACATGGAATTCCATGTGGCGTTTCTAGTTTAGATCAAGATAGGTAACGTGGATGGATTTGTTAAATTATATAGAGATTTGATAGATTAAGAAAGTGGGCAAAATAGATTGCAGTGTAGGCAACAATCAGATCATCCACTTTTGGATGCGAAACCATTAGATTAGAGAACATTCTTGTTATTCTTGTGATTTATCATGCTGCCTTGCTTTTTGTAGACTTCCTGTCCTGGACAGAAAGTGGACCTCCTTCAGCCCCAATATGGTTGCACTCTCTCTTTGCCTCACTTCTTCCAAAGGAAGGTCAAACAGCTAAAATTAATTTTCAAACAGCTAAAATCAAGCTTCTGTGAAGTTGCAAGCTTGCCTCTTGAGGGTTCTTCACTAATTCCAATTCAAAACTGCACTAAAAATTTCATTTTCAGATACATTGAAAGCTTATTTCAATTATTTTACCGAACTACCTTCAGAATCAGAATCAGAATGCCTTTTATTGTCACTATACACATGTACAGTGAGATTAAACACTGCTCCTACTCAGTGCAAAAACAAGACAAAAGGTGGGGGGGGGGGGGGATAAGGTGCACAGTTTCTGCAGCGCTATATACATATCTATAAAAAGACAATGGATAAAGATAATAGATAATAGAATGGATAATAGAAAGATAATAGAAAGGATAATAGGATTCCTATATCCAGTATGGGTTACATTTACAGTACAAATTACAGTAGGTGGATAGATGAACGTCCGGGGGTTAGGCTGTGAAGTCAATGCATGTGTGAGTTCAGGGAGATGATGGAATTCATTGAGTGCCCTTACAATGGAAAGTCCCAAGGGAACATAATAATCCTGACACTCAGTTGGAGACACATGGAACAACAGGTGCTGGAATATTGAGCAAAACACCAAGTGATCAAGGACTCAGCAGGTCAGGCAGCATCTGTAGAGAAAATGGTCAGATGACATTTCAGGTCAGGACACTTCTTCAGACTTTCAGGTGGGGTTATTATGTAGCTCAAAACTGGAATAAGGTTGGAAACACTTCATATTTCAGCTCAGATATGAGAGTTTAAGTTTAAACATTTAGAACATAGACATTTTACATATTATTTGTACATATATAAAAAAATATTATGTCTTCCACTTTCAAATATATATTTAGTGCATTTTGGCTATTCTATTTAATATTAAAGAAAATTAGGTATCATCAGTGATTTTCAGTCCCATTTCTCATTCCCCTTTCTGACATGCTGCATTACTTTAGGTTATCATGATATCCTGGCATATGCTGCTTCTTTATAATCTGACAGCTGATTTTTGAAAGATTTGTGAACTGTGATAGCATTTTGCTGGCAGTGGTATGTGTTGAATGTGACGAGAATGTGCAACAGATGATTCAGCAGTAGTCAGAGAGATCGCAGAAATATTCACAGGTAACCCAAGCAAACAGGAATAAATCATCACCTACCACGCAATGCGGAGAGAGGTCATATATAGATTCTTAATGCTATTGGATGTGGTTTGCATAATTGGCAGATTAACAAGACAGTGGTTAAAATGAGTTTATTCGTCTGATTATCTGGTGGACCATCCAGTCTCGAGTATTAGCTTCCATCCTACTCTCACTTTGTCATTCTCACCGTGAACCTTTGCAGACACCTTCTCTGTGTTCAGTCACAGTTGCCGACATACAATTGTAGAAGAATGTCGCAAGGAAGTTGTCCACTCAGCCCAATGAATTTGCGATGACATGCTGAAAGAAAATAAATCGAGTTTTCCCCCACTCCTGATTCCTTATTGTCACAGCACTGCAGATTTTCTCCTGCAAGCATTTATCCAATTCCTCATTTGAAAGGGAATTGAATCTGCTATCACTCTACCTTTGAACTGCCCATTCCAAACCCCAGTCATTCACTGCACAAAGAAGCTACATCCTCACACTTTTTCTAATCAATTAAAATTTCTGGTGGCCACTGTGAACAGTTTCCATTTACTCAAGGCAAACTGTTCATGGTGTTTAGACATATATAGCAGACCTAGAGCATCTATAGCAGACATGTGTAGCAGTCAGTACATGGATAGGTTAGGAGAGATATGGGCCAAACGCGGGCAGGTGGGATTAGTGTAGCTGGGACACGTTGGCCGGTGTTGGCAAGTTGGGCTGAAGGGCCTGTTTCCATGCTGTATGAATCTATGACTTCCTCTTAGACATCTCTGTTCTAAGGAGATTAACCAAGGATTTAAAGTATTTGTATATTTCAATAATTCCTCATCTCTGACCTTTCCTCTTCACATTTCCCCCACAAAGTGTTGGGCTGGGAACTGCAAGTTGCTCTAGCCTGGGTACATTGAACAGTACAGCCCAGGACCAACTTTTCAGCCCACAATGTCCATGGCAAGCATGATGCCAAGTTAATCTCCTCTGCCTGCACATAGCCTCTTAAACATATCTGTTGTGTCTGCTTCCACCACCACCTCTGGCAACTCATTGCAGGCACACACCACTACCTGTATAAAAAAACTTCCCTGTACATCTCTTTTAAACTTTCCTCCTCTGATCATAAAGCTTTGCCTGCTAGAAGCCTTTGACGTTTCCATCCTGGGAATATGGTCCTGATTGTTTACCCTATCCTATGGATAGAACGGGTGCGTTAAACTGAACCTCTTGGCTTTCATCTCTAGTTTCCAAAGAGCCAAGGACCCTCCCTGTTTCGCTAACCACCCTGGTAGCTGTGCATAAACACCCCAGATTGCTTTGGTACACACATAGAATTTTTCCATTCAGCGTGTGCTTCCTGTACTCATTCTTCCTACCAAGATTTATATCCTCGCACTTTCCAGTGTTGAATTGTATCTGGCACATATCCTGCAGAGCCTGACTCTGCCCCCTTGAAGCCTGTTACCTTCGTCATCATTGATGGCTACACTTTAAAGTGTTGTGCCATTTGCAAAATTGGGAATTATACCTTGCACTAAATCCAAGTAATTTAAATCAAAACCAGCAGTGGTACAAATACTGAATGTGGGGAACATGCACAGTATAACTCCATCCAGCCTGAACAGTAACCATTTTAATTTCCAAAGCCACTTTTGTGCTCCATACTCTTTCAGCATCCTATTTTGTTAACAAGCTAATATTTGTTAATTTATCACGTAAGAATTAAAACAAATTTTGCTCTTAAAACCTGTGCTCACTCTCTACCAAGGCCCCAATACCCCTCCTGATCTCACCAGTTCTGACTCTAGATGTCTTTCAAGTTCTTCGCCTTTCTTTTCCTCTTTAACAATAGCTGCTGTTTTAGTTAATATTGACAGTAATACATTAACAAAGCCAAAGTCTTTGGCATCTGCTGGCAGTAAGGAGTTTGCCCATTTTCCACGTTTAAATAAGGATTTCCTTGATATGCTCTGGTTCCTTCCACATCCCAATGGCATGCTCGCAAGTTAGAGAAACAAGGAGCTGCAGATGCTGGTTTATAAAAAAAGACATACAGTGCTGGAATAACTCAGCAGCTCACGCAGCATCTCCGGAGAATATGGATAGGTGACATTTCGGGTCAGGACCTTTCTTCAGGCTGATTGTAGGGGAGTGAAAGAAAGCTGGAAGAGAGGAGGGGTATAGGACAAAGCCTGGCAAGTAATAGGTGGATACAGGTGGGGGGTTGATAGGCAGATGGTCAGAAAGGCCCCAACTAGAAACATCACCTATCCATGTTCTCCAGAGATGTGCTGGTCGGTTAATCGGCTACTGTAAGTAATATCTAAGTGTGGGTAAATGGCAAGTGAATCAAAGGTGGGTAGGTGAGAGAGAATACATTTTAGGCTTATGGGGACAATAAGAAAAGAGGGAGTAGGAATTGAGGGATTGCACTGTTGGAAGTTTTTAACTTTATGAAGAGTAAGCAAAAAAAATCTTGAGTTGAGTTTAGTTTTTTGTCACATATACTGAGGTACAATGAAAATATTTTGTTGCGTGCTAACCTGTCAGTGGAAAGGCAATACATGACTACAATCGAGCCATCCGCAAAGTACAGATACATGATAAAGGGAAAAATGTGAATAACGTATAGTGCAAAATAAAATCCAGTAAAGATGGATCAAAGATAGTCCAAGGGTCTCCAATGAGGTAGATAGTAGCTCAGGACTGTTCTCTAGTTGTTGGTAGGATGGTTTAGTTGCCTTCCTATAGGAGCTTGGTGGCTTTAGAGTGATCAATTAAATAGTTAGATTTGATCCAGTATTTTAAGAACAAATTGCAGAACTGTGGATAGCTTTTTATTTCATTTTATCCCTCTTATTTCTCGGCACAATTGCATCATCCAACTGCTCATTCCTGATAACTGCGTATTTTGGTAGAGCAAACACGTGGGTTTGTTGGTTAATTGGCGTCAGTAAAATTGCACCTCGAGTTTAGGTAGTGGGGTATCATAGAATGAGTGTGAATGGGTGATAGAAGGTCGGCGTGAACATGTGGGGCCAAAGGGCTTATTTTCTTGCTGTATCTCTAAACTAAATCACTCATTTATGATAAGTGCCATATCCAAGGGAGTTAGTACACTGTTGGGGATGACATAATTCAGATGAGATGTTACCTGGGACTGTCTGCCTGTTTTGTTACATACAAAGGTTTATGTGGTTCTTGACGTAAAGCTTAGATTCATTTCAATTCTCCTGTTCATTATTACTACCTTAATCAATAGTATCAAATACAAAGAATGGTTTGAAATCATATCAACAAAACAACAGATGCTGGAATTCCAGAGTAAATCCAGAATAAAAATAATTCTGGAAACCCACAGCTGGTTAGGCAGCAGCTGTTTTTTTCTATCTCACTGGCCGCTTTTGGTGGAAGTCATCCATCTGTGATATTGGCTCATTTTCTCTCTCTCCGTTTGTCTATCCTGATCTTCGGGCAAGTCCCAAGGCTCTGCTAATAGTACCATGTAACTCAGACAAAGAGGTGTAATCATCTTCACGCAACTCTGGCCTCTTATCCAATCATCCTGCCACTTCTCTGCGTATTGAAACAACCGTTTTTAATCTCTTTATCAGTTGTGACAAAGGATCTTTTAATGAAGCATTAACTGTTTCTCTACCCATAGTCTTAATTTTGGACTATAGAGATACAGCGCAGAACAGGCCCTATGGCCCCTGAGTCCATGACAACCAATTGTCACCCCATAGACTAACACTATCCTGCACACCCTGGAGAAAACCCACACGGTCACAGGGGGAGTGTGTAAACTCTGTACAGACAGCACCCGTACTCAGGTTCGAAACCGGGTCTCTGGCGCTGTAAGGCAATAACTCTACCATTGGGCAAATGAGCCGCCCATTAGTGGTACAGCATTAACTGCCTCATAGTGCCAGAGACCTGGGTTCAATCCTGACTTTAGGTGCTCCATGCGAGGAGTTTGCTCATTCTCCCTGCGACTGTGTGGGTTTTAACCAGGTACTCTGAATTCTTCCCAAAGACGTTTGGGTTGGTAGGTTAATTTGGTTACTGTAAATTGTCCCTAGTGTGCAGTAAAGAGATAAAATCCAGGGGAAGTAATGGAAATGTAAGGAGAATTTAAAATGAGTTGAACGTAGGATTAGCATAAATGGATGATTGATATATGGGGCACGTGATGGGACCAAGAGCCTGCTTCTGTGCCAATGCCAACTCCCAATGACTCTACAAGTTCCTGCCTAACCTGCTGAATGTTTCTGGCAGTGTTTTATCAACATTTTAGAATAAATGATTGTTCATCTTATTTTTTAGTTTTTAATTTAGAGATACAGAACGGATACAGGCCCTGCTTATGTGCCGTGAGTCCGTGCCAACCAGCGAACTCTGTACACCAGCATTATCCCATGCACTGGAACAATTTACAGTTCTTACCAAAGCCAATTAACCTAGAAACCTGTACATCTTTGGAATGTTTGAGGAAACTGGAGCTCACCTGGTCACGGGGAGAAACTCTGTACAGACAGCATCCTTACTCAGGATTGAAACCGGGTCTCTGGTTCTGTAAGGCTCTACCGCTACACGCCCCAATTGCTTTTGTGACTTTGCTGTGTGAACGTTCACTACCATCTTTGCCTGTGTGTCAGTGATTATATTTTAGACGTATTAGAGTGCGTTACCGTTGATCACTATGGGAGTGCGATGGAGATGGGAGGGCTGTTGATTTAATGTGAAAAAATTCAGATTGTAAAGAGTTACAAGCAGCAATATTTCTGAAGCATGCAGGCACCAAGAGAATGGGAAATCATTTGGCCATTTCGATCTTTCCGTGCTACCAGTAATCACCAGTTTCAAATTCTTGAGACCTCTGCTCATGGGAGAACTGTGTATGTTGCTATCAAGCCAAATGATGCAGAATGAGGGGCTTTCCAAAAAGAAAATAAGCTGCGGGAATGAGACAATAAATATTTATTTCCCAGCATTAACCACTATTTAAGCAGAATTTTAGCAACATCTTAAACTAGCTGTCACTGAATTTCCACTTCAGTTTTTGCCAAGAGTACATACAGAATTTTTTTTAGTAATGTCACATCTAAAGTCAGAGTGCAACAGAAGGTCAAATATACCCTGGGCTATGTTTTAATAAGTGCCAATTGAAAGCAACTGGTAACACCGATAATGTTGTGGGCTTCATCTACGATAAAATCACACATAAAATTATAGTTCCTGATTCTTCCACAAAATCTTTCAACGGTCTTTATTTGATCCAGATTTTCTAGTAAATCTCTGGTGGGCGACTCAAGCTGTTATAATATCAGACGCGATTTTGTGCAGGGTAAATAGCTCCTCCACAATGAATTATTCACAGATTATATTTGTGGTATAAAGCCTTGGAGGTTAAAATTAATGACGTTCATAGTTCACCAAAAAAAGAGAAAGTCAAGTCAAGTTTATTTGTCACACACACATACAAGATGTGCAGTGAAAACTCAGCAGGGCCGGTTCAGAGCCGCTAGAGCTCTGGGATTGAAGCTGTTCCTGAGTCTGGTAGTGCGGGCATAGAAGGCCTTGTAACGTCTGCCGGAAGGGAGTAGTTCGAACAGTCCATTACAAGGGTGAGAGGAGTCCTTGTACATGAGAGAGGGATGAGAGGGGATCTCATTGAAACATATAATACTGTTAAGGGCTTGGACACACTAGAGGCAGGAAACATGTTCCCGATGTTGGGGGAGTCCAGAACCAGGGGCCACAGTTTAAGAATAAGGAGTAGGCCATTTAGAACAGAGACGAGGAAACACTTTTTCTCACAGAGAGTGGTGAGTCTGTGAAATTCTCTGCCTCAGAGGGTGGTGGAGGCAGATTCTCTGGATGCTTTCAAGAGAGAGCTAGATAGGGCTCTTAAAAATAGCAGTCAGGGGATATGGGGAGAAGGCAGGAAAGGGGTACTGGTTGGGGATGATCATCCATGATCACATTGAATGGCGGTGCTGGCTCGAAGGGCCAAATGGCGTACTCCTGCACCTATTGTCTATTGTCTATTGTCAGTCCTGTGGGAAGAAACTCCGTCTCATCCTCTCTGTTTTCACAGCGTGCCTGACCGTAGCAGCTGGAACAGTCTGTTGCTGTTGTGGTAAGGGTCCCTCATTATGCTGCTGGCTCTGGATCTGCACCTTCTGATGTATAGGTTCTGCAGGGGGGTGTGTGTAGTTCCCATCGTGCGTTCGGCTGAACGCACTACTCTCTGCAGAGCCTTCTTGTCCTGGGCAGAGCAGTTCCCAAACCAGATTGAGATGTTGCCGGACAAGATGCTTTCTACAGCCCCAGAGTAGAAGCACTGAAGGATCCTCAGAGAGACTCTGAATTTCCTCAGCTGCCCGAGGTGGTAAAGGCACTGCCTTGCCTTACTCACCAGTGCGGCAGTGTGTGTTGTCCATGTCAGATCCTCTGTGATGTGGACTCCCAGGTATTTAAAGTTGCTCACCCTGTCCACAGTAGTCCCATTTATCTCAAGTAGCATGCACGTCCTCGGATGCTGAGCCCTTCTAAAGTCCACAATCAGCTCCTTAGTTTTTTGTGACATTCAAGAGTAGGCTGTTATGCTGACACCAGAGTGCCAGATCAGCCACCTCCTCCCGGTAGGCCTTCTCATCGTTATCGGAGATCAGGCCCACCACCACAGTGTCATCAGCAAACTTGTCTTGTGTGTACAGGGAGTACGGTAGGGGGCTAAGGACGCAACCCTGGGGGGATCCTGTGTCCATGGTGAGGGGGTTGGAGGTATGTCTCCCCATCTTGACCACCTGGGGCCTGGCGGTGAGAAAGTCCAGAACCCAGGCACACAGGGAGTGTTCAGCCCCAGTTCCAGCAGCTTCTCCGCAAGTCTGGTGGGGACTATGGTATTGAAAACTGAACTGAAATCAATGAACAGCATCTCACCTTCTGGCTGCCAAGGTGAGAGAGAGAGTAGTGTGCACAACCTGGAGACAGCATCATCCATGGATCTGTTCGGACGATATGTGAACTGCAGTGGGTCCATGGTGCAAGGGAGGAAGGCGCAGATGTGGGTCTTGATCAGCCTCTCAAAACATTTTATGCCACCGAGGTGAGGGCCACCGGACGGTAGTCTTTCAAGCAAGCTGGAGATGTATTCTTTGGCACTGGTACAATGGTGGATCTTTTGAAGCAGGCAGGGACCACGGACTTGGCCAGGGAGAGGTTGAATATTGTGGTGAGCACCGGAGCTAGCTGAGTAGCACCAGACTTTAGTACTTGTCCAGATATACCATCTGGGCCTACAGCTTTCCTCATATTCACACACGTCAGAGCTCTCCTCACGTCATGCTCGGTCACCGAGAATGTGTGCACATCCCCAGCGGTGGACCTCCCTCCAGCCTCACTAGCCAGCGTGCTGGCGGTGTTGTTTTTAGCCGGCGAGCTCGGGATGATGTTGCCCATCTCGAATTGTGCATAAAAAGGGTTCAGGTCATCCGCTAGGGAGGTGCCGGCACTCCCGATTGGGGGGGGGGGGGGGGGGGGTGTGTGCTCTGGTGGTTAGTTATAGTCCGTAGCCCCTGCCAAAGGCATCTTGTGACCCACTGTTCCATCTGAGACTTCATCCTGTCCCTGTACCTCCTTGTTGCGTCCTTCACCACCCTTCGCAGTCTGTAGGACTCTGCCTTATAGTCATCCATATTGCCAGATGCCAGGCCAGAGTTGTAAGCAGCGGTGCGAGCATTCAAGGCAATGCGAATGGACCTGTCCACCCAGGGATTTTTGATTAGGAAAGATGCTAACCCTTACCGTGGGGACGACGTTGTTGGCTATTGTTGCAATGAAGTCCGTGATCACTTCAGCGAACTCACTGACGTCTCTGGAACTTGCTTGGAACATATTCCAGTCGACATCACTCAGTGCATCTTGCAGCATGGCCTCTGACTGGTTGGACCACCACTTTACGTCCCTCGTCGCTACCGCTTCCCGTACTATCCATCGTTTATACTCCGGCAGCAGGAAAATGGCAGCGTGGTCAGATTTTCCAAAAGGAGGGAGAGAAACAGCCTTGTAGCCTTTCCTGAACGGCGTGTAGCAGTGGTCCAATGTTCTTTCCCCCCTGGTGACACACGTGATGTGTTGGTAGAAGTTAGGCATGACCTTTTTGAGATTTGCCTTATTAAGATCTCCAGCCACCACCATAGCCCCAGCAGGATTCTTGTTTTGGTGTCGACATAATGCATCGTATAGGACCGATAGTGCCACGTCGATGTCCGCATGCGGTGGTATGTAGACGGCTGTGATGATCACTGAGCTGAACTCCCGAGGAAGGTAGAATGGACGGCATGAGATAGTCAGATGCTCCAGGTCCAGCGAGCAGGAACGAGAAAGCGTCTTAATATTGCTAGGGTTGCACCAGTTATTGTTGGTCATGAAGCAAACTCCTCCACCCTTTGATTTCCCGAATTCTTCCATTCTGTCCGCACGGAAAACAGTGAAGGACTCGGTTGGGCAGATTACTTGATCCGGCACCAGAGGAGTCAGCCATGTCTCGGTCAGACAGAAGATGGAATCTGATCCTCGCCCTGAGGTCATCCAACTTGTTCTCCAGGGACTGGACGTTAGCCAGAAGAATGCTGGGCAGAGGTGGACGGAAGGCTTGGGCTCGCAGCCTATTCCGAATCCCCCCCCACCGCTTACCTCGATGTTTTCTCTGACTTTTTCCCGGAGCCGCGCTCCCATTGTTGTTGCTCTTGTGATCTCTGCTGGCCACGCTGGATCAGTGAGTAAAGTGTCGAAAAGGCCTTGGGTTACTCTAAAGTTTAGTTTTAACAGTGTTTTCCGATCGTACAGTGTTAGTGCTAAAGTGTTAGTAGTAAGAAATAAATTAAAAATGAACATACAAGTTAAAAAAACGCACACTCTCCGCAGAGCTACCACAACGGCAACTGGACACGGCCTCGCCATCTCTCAGAAAGTAAACTTAAAAGATTTGTTTGTTATGAATTACTGCAAAAAAATCTTACTTATTATCAATATAATGCTACATCCTTCATACTTTAAATCCTCAGGATTAACTTACAAATTGAACATATTATTGACCCAACTTGGAGGAACTTGGCAAATTAGGCAGCATCTAGGAAGGGAATGGACAGATGATGTTTAGGGTCAGGACCCTTCTTCTGACTGATTCCAGAGTTTGTTCTATTTTGGTTTTTAATTTACTGAGAAACAGGTGGTTTAAAAATTGTAAATATTTTGGTCCAATGTGCTCAAATATATTTGCTGTAGACATGACTTGTGATCATTATCAGCATTTGGATAGGCAGGGACAGATTAGGGATGGTCAGCTAGGAGATGTGCATGGGAAATCTTGTCTCACAAATCTAATGAGAGTTTTTTGAAGAAGTCACAAGCGGATAATGAAGGCAGGGTTTGTGGGTTTTAACTAGGCCTTTGATAAATCCCACATGATAGGCTAATCTTCAAGTTAGAGAGCATGTAATCCAATGTGAGCTAGCATTTGAATTCAATATTGGCATGGGGTTCAGAGTCAAAAGGTAATTGTGGAGGTTTGTTTTTTTGAATGGAGGTCTGTTACTCATGCAGCCCACAAGGGGTCGTTGTTGGATCCACTGTTGTTTATTATCTACATTAACGACTTGGATGTCAATGTAGTTAACATTGTAAATAATTTTGTAGATTACACCAAAATTGGTGGCATAGTGGACAGTGGGGAAGGATATCTAAGTCCGCAACAGAATCTAGATATATTGGGAAGGTGAGCCAAGGAATGACAATTGGAATTTAACATGACAAATGTGAGGTGTTGCCCTTTGTTGTGTCATAGAATCATAGAATCATAGAAAATAGGTGCAGGAGTAGGCCATTCGGCCCTTCGAGCCTGCACCACCATTCAATATGATCATGGCTGATCATCCAACTCAGTATCCTGTACCTGCCTTCTCTCCATACCCCCTGATCCCTTTAGCCACAAGGGCCACACCTAACTCCCAAACCAGGTGTCAAACCAGGGCAGGATTTACACGGTAAATACTGGAAACCTGGAGAGCGTTGCGGAACAAGAGATCTGGGATTACATATGCACAGTTCACTGAAAATGGCGTGTCAGGTTGACTGTGTGGAAAACATAACTTTAGGCACACTTGTCTTCATTGGGAAGGGTGTTGAGTACACAGGTTGGGACATCATGATGCAGCAATAAATGTCGAAAATGTATTTGGAGTACTGTGTGCAGCTATGGGAAGGGTGTCATTGAGTTGGAAAGGGTGCAGAAGAGATTCACCAGGACGCCATCTGGGTTTGCAGAGTTGAATTAAATGGAGAAGTTGAATAGGCTGACTTTTTTCTTTGGCGCTTCTGAGGCTGTGGAATGACCTTGTTGAGGTCTATAAAATCATGAAGGGCACGGATAATGTGAATGCGCCCAGTCTTTTTCACAGATAAGAGGATTCTTAAACTAGAGGGTATAGGCTTAAATGAAAGGGGCGAGATTTAAGAGGGACATCAGGGGCAATCATTTCATTTGGAGGGTGGTCTGTATCTAGAATAAGCTGCCCAAGAAATTTGTAGGAGCAAATACAATTATGACTTTTAAGACATTTGGACAGAGACGGTTTAGCCAGTTGTGGGCCAAATGTAGGCAAATGGGGCTAGCCCATTCTGCCAACTTGGATGGCATGGCCAAGCTCGGTCGAAGGGCTTGTTCCCCTTGCTGCATAGCTCTGCGACTTTATGAATGATTGAAATTTGTTGATGGCTCGGTACAGCACCTGTAAGAATAAAACAATGGTGTCATTAATCTAATATTAGCCCGGGCATAACTATATTTATGGCAAAACAATTTTGACATGCCATTTAATTTACACATTACCATGCTAAAAAGTCGCCCACTAAACAGAACCATGCTCTACCATTTCCAAGGTAAGCACTGGGAACGTAATTGCATAACACTGCTGAACCACAGGACAAGGAAAATATTGTGACTAGGTAAGGGAACGTCAAAAAGCATATATTTCCCAAAAGCCTTGCAAAATGTAGCCGCGGGGTTATTTTTATGAGGCAGCTTCACTTTCAAGGAGCCTGATTCTCTGAAAATGTGGGAGGCCTCTCAGTTGGAAAGCCAGTGCCGGCATCCTGAATCTTGCAAAGACTAAGTGATAGATAGCAGTTGTGGGAGAGAGACAGGGTGGGGGTGGACGGACAGAAGGGGGTGGATGGTTAAGGATCACTGTGGGTGAGTGTTGAACACATGGTGAGAATTCTGGATCATTGGAGGAGGAGGAAAAAAGGGAGCAGTTCCGATCTAGTTTTTACAAAATCAGAGGCGACGGACTGAAGGGAACCGTCCAGATTATGGGGTTTCAACATGTACACAGTGGGGCCTATATCACTCCGGCTGATTTTGATGACATACAAAAATGAGTGTGATGGGGCGTCAAAGTGGTGAAGCTGATTGAGCTGCTGTGTCCCAGAGACCCAGGTTCGATCCTCGCCTTGGGTGCTGCCTGTGTGGAGTTTGCATTTTTTCCCTGTGACCACTTGGGTTTGGGTTTCTGCTGGGTGTTCCGGTTTCCTCCTACATCCCAAAATTCAGTGCAGTTTCATACCACTTCAAGCAGGGTGAAACCACCATAAAACCACACAAAACACCAAACTCACAGTTCAGTAGACATTCAGTGTGTTCAGTTGATTCACAGCTCAGACAGAGTCGTGACCTCTCCCTCCCCCATCATGCATAGTCTGAGCCACGACCACACTGCCGGGTTTCATAACCCCTCCCCTCCCACCAGAGGCTTACATGGTGTGATTGACAAGAGAGAGATTCTCAACATTTTTTAAACACTAATACCACTTATATTTTTAATTGATGGGAAGAATCCTCTGCACCTGCTGAGCGGAGGGGTTTTGCAAAGCTACATACTGCAAACGGTGGCTTTGCTGCTTTGGGTTGAAGCAAAAGGGCACTACTTACTGCAAATGGTGGTTGGCTGCTTTGGGTTGAAGCTAAAAGGCACTACTTGCTGCAAATGGTGGTTTGGCTGCTTTGGGTTGAAGTTAAAGAATAAACCTAGCAATTATAGACCTGTTAGTTTGACGTCAGTGGTAGGCAAATTAATGGAAAGGATACTTAGAGATAATATATAAGCATCTGGATAAACAGGGTCTGATCAAGAACAGTCAACATGGATTTGTGCCTGGAAGGTCATGTTTGACAAACCTTATTGAATTTTTGAAGAGGTTACTAGGGAAATTGATGAGGGTAAAGCAGTGGATGTTGTCTATATGGATTTCAGTAAGGCCTTTGACAAGGTTCCCCATGGAAGGTTGGTTAAGAAGGTTCAATCATTGGGTGTTAATGGCAGAGTAGCAAGATGGATTCAACAGTGGCTGAATGGGAGATGCCAGAGAGTAATGGTGGATGGCTGTTTGTCAGGTTGGAAGCCGGTGACGAGTGGGGTGCCTCAGGGATCTGTGTTGGGTCCACTGTTGTTTGTCATGTACATCAATGATCAAGATGATGGGGTGGAAAATTGGATAAGTAAGTATGCAGATGATACTAAGATAGGGGGTGCTGTGGATAATGAAGTAGATTTTCAAAGTCTACAGAGAGATTTGGGCCATTTGGAAGAGTGGGCTGAAAGATGGCAGATGGAGTTTAATGCTGATAAGTGTGAGGTGCTACATCTTGGCAGGACAAATCAAAATAGGACATACATGGTAAATGGTAGGGAATTGAGGAATGCTGTGGAACAGAGGGATCTAGGAATAACTGTGCATAGTTCCCTGAAGGTGGAATCCCATGTAGATAGGGTGGTAAAGAAAGCTTTTGGTGTGCTGGCCTTTATAAATCAGAGCATTGAATATCAGAATAGGGAAGTAATGTTAAAATTGTACAAGGCATTGGTAAGACCAATTCTGGAGTATGGTGTACAATTTTGGTTGCCTAATTATAGGAAGGATGTCAACAAAATAGAGAGAGTACAGAGGAGATTTACTAGAATGTTGCCTGGGTTCCAGCAACTAAGTTACAGAGAAAGGTTGAACAAGTTAGGTCTTTATTCTTTGGAGCGCAGAAGGTTAAGGGGGGACTTGATTGAGGTCTTTAAAATGATGAAAGGGATAGACAGAGTTGACGTGGATAAGCTTTTCCCATTGAGGGTAGGAAAGATTCAAACAAGAGGGCATGACATGAGAATTAAGGGACAGAAGTTTAGGGGTAACATGAGGGGGAACTTCTTTACTCAGAGAGTGGTGGCTGTGTGGAATGACCTTCGTGCAGAAGTGGTGGAGGCAGGATCGATTTTAACATTTAAAAGTAAAGTGGATAGGTATATGGACGGGAAGGGAATGGAGGGGTATGGTCTGAGTGCAGGTAGATGGGACTAGGGGAAAATAAATGGTCAGCACGGACTGGAAGGGCTGAGAAGACCTGTTTCCGTGCTGTAATTGTTATATGGTTATATGTTATATGGTTAAAAGGCACTACTTACTGCAAATGGTGGTTTGGCTGCTTAGGGTTGAAGTTAAAAGGGACTACTTACTGCAAATGGTGGTTTGGCAGCTTTGGGTTGAAGTTAAAAGGCACCACGTACTGCAAATGGTGGTTTGGGGGCTTTGGGTTGAAGTTAAAAGGCACTACTTACTGCAAATGGTGGTTTTGGCTGCTTTGGGTTGAAGTTAAGAGGGACTACGTACTGCAAATGGTGGTTTGGCTACCACTTATGGCTGTAATGTTTGGCCATCTTACTCAGTACCCCCTCCGCTCAGCAGGTGCAGAGGTTTCTTCCCATCAATGAAAAATAAGAATGTTATTAGTGTTTAAAAAATGTTGGGAATCTTTCTCCTGTCAATCACGCCATGAAGGCCACACCTTTTCCGGTGGGAGGGGGAGGGGTTACCCAGCAGTGTGGGTGTGGCTCAGTCTCTGCATGATGGGGGAGGGAGAGGTCATGACTGTCTGAGCTGTGAATCAACTGAACACATTGAATGTCTACTGAACTGTGAGTTAGGTGTTTTGTGTGGTTTTATGGAGGTTTCACCCTGCATGAAATGGTATGAAACTGCATTTTAATGTGGTGGCCTTGCACCCTGCTTGAAATGGTATGAAACTGCACTTGAATTTGGTGGCCTTGGATCCAGCTTGAAGTGTTATGAAACTGCACTTGAATTTGATGGCCTTACACCCTGCTTGAAATGGAATTTCAAGGAATAGTCATAAGTCAACTGCCAGCCCACCAACCGTGAGTGAGCTGCCAGCACATCAGGCTTGAGGGACTGAGCTGCCACCCCAAGAACCCATACCAGCACTCCAGAAAGCCCCCCCCCCCCCCCCCCCCCACTGGCCACCAATATTGGAATTGGTGGAGAAGTGGAATATTGTGTCGGGGGACCAGCCCTCCTGTGTGAACATGGGAGACAATGGGTCCCACTTAGTCTAATAATAGATATAATGGTATATGGACACACTGACCTGTTTTATAGTCATGCCTACTATGTTCTGTTGTGCTGAAGCAAAGCAAGAATGTCATTGTCCTATCAGGGACACGTGACAATAAACTCTCTTGAATCTTGAATCTATCTTCCTTTTCTTTTTGTGTCATTTCTTCTTCAGCTGAACTTGGTAAATCTTTGTATCTACCAATGTAAGTATGTGAATATACTGTGGTGCAGAATTTTTCTCTCTTTCATTAATTGTCAGAATCAATTTGTTCCCAGTGTCTTAATGATTAGAGGTTCTCTAAAATGCCTTAAAAATGAGCCTTGATGTTTGTTGCAGAAAAGATCATCACTGTTTTCCCCAGTGTAACATTTGCTTGTCAGCTTCATTCAGTTGTAGAGCTCATTGGAGGAAATAGTACAAATAATGTCAATTTATGGTTTATCTCATGCTGTGGACCTGAATTTAATCAACTGTGAGTTGAAATTGTCTGAACGCATTTCCTTTCATTGATTTTAGGGAAAGGAAATGCATGCATGAACGGTCTAATGAACATAATAAGCAGAATATGAAAAGGCGATTTGACGTGCCAAACCCATTCAAACCTGCTGTGATACGCTTTCATATGTTTTTTTAATAGCTTTAGATGTGCTCTCTTGTCCAGGTCATTATAATTTTTACTCGACCTACTATGGTTTCCTACAATCTACTGGCCACTCAGATCCCTTGTTTGCTTTCCCACAATTATCATGCCTAATCTGGTGAGGATTTTTGGTGTGACCATCAGAGTAAAATGGGTAAGATTCAAGAAGATCAAGATTTTCCACTGATGTTGCATTGTGTAAGAATAAAAAGTTAACAGGTAATACTTCCATTGTGTAGGGGGTGCTGACATACAGCATAGATTGATATACAATAATGGGAATGCAGTGTTCTAAAATGGGATTAACCCAAATTTAGATATTCCCCTGAATATGATCTCTTAATTTTCTCTTAATTTCCAAATTCTGTCCTCGAGCAGCTAATAATTTAAAGTGGCAGTATTTAGTCATGTATGATAGGTCACGTTGTGGTCAAATTGATATATAATTATTAAGATGTTTAGTAAGAAATTGCCTTTAAAACTTGACAAGAAACATGTTAAAGATTTTATTCAAAAGTATAGCACACCTACATATTGTGCATATGTAAACTATTTGCAATCTATGGTCTCTAATCAGTTAAGGACCTGTCCCACTTACTTGTCCTTGGCACGCACATTACGTGACCCCGTGGTTGCGTTGAGCCCCGGTGGTCCCGCGAAGGTCGCACGCGACTTCACTCGACCGCACAGCCGTCTGGAGTGCGTGACGTCATTTGAGGATGGACAGAAAGCTGGAGTAACTCAGCGGGACCGGCGGCATCTCTGGAGAGAAGCAATGGGTGACGTTTCGTGTCGAGACTCTTCTTCACTCTTAAAAGGTTTTGACCTGAAACATCACCCATTGCTTCTCTCCAGAGATGCTGCCGGTCCCCCTGAGTTACTCCAGCATTTTGTGTCTATCTTCAATTTTCTTGGCCCCGCTCTGAGAGTAGAAATGGGGGCGGATCTGGCCCGCAACGGCCGTGAGCCCCAGGCTGAGTTCGGCGATCGTTTGCCTGCTTCTGCCGCTGTTGCAGGTGAGACGATGCGTCGCGCCAGGGTCTTGGGCCTGTCCCACTTTGGCCGTCAGTTCCGTGACAGGCCGTTAGCGCACAAAGATTTTGTTCGCTACAAAAGTTTCGGGGCCCCGCACAATGTCGCGCACAACAACATACCCTTCCGCGTTTCTCAGTGGGACCGGACCCGCGTAGCCATACGATGCCCGTGCGCCTCAATGCGACCACGAGGTCGCGTAATGTGCGTGCCAAGGACAAGTAAGTGGGACAGGTCCTTAACTGATTCGAGACCATAGATTGCAAATAGTTTACATATGCACAATATGTAGGTGTGCTATACTTTTGAATAAAATCATTTATTTCCCTAATTATGGTTATGCCATTTGGTCCAGATGCAGATTTGCACATTAATGGCATTCAGGACCTGGCTGGTATATATCCTCTCTGCCAAAATTACTACCTATTCCAAAGTACTCTGAGAATGCAAAGCTAAGTGCATCTTATTCCCTGTCACTACAAATCATCTCTTTAAACATTGCTATCCTGAAATCACCAACCTCCCTCCATTTTCCCCACTTTTAGTTTAGTATAGTTTAGAGTTACAGTGCGGAAACAGGCCCTTCGGCCCACAGGGTCTGCGTCGACCAGCGATCCCTGCAGATATATACACTATCCAAGCCAATTAACCTACAATCCTGTATGTCTTTGCAGTGTGGGAGGAAACGAAGATCTCAGAGAAAACCCACGTAGGTTACGGGGAGAACGTATAAACTCCATACAGAGAAGCACCCGTAGTCGGGATCAAACCCGGGTCTCCGGCACTGCATTTGCCGTACTGTACTCTACCGCTGCACACGCCACTTCATAAAATCCACCCCACACTTTCACCAACTCCCCCCAGATTCCATCATCCACCTACACACTAGCGACAACTTGCAGTGGTCAATTAATCTACCAAACTCTGTGATGAACATCACAAGGAAGTTGCACACCCTATTCATGCATCCAGATGCTCCTAATTGACCAAGAGTGTGTTTTTTAAACTTATTAACCTTCCAGTCAAATACTCGTGTGGTATTCTCATATGTACGTAGCTCTCCTGCTCTACTGCTATATAAGAATTGTACAATCATCCAAATCCATCCTCCTTTTCCACACTTTCTCTCTCTCTTTCTCTCCCTTCTCCCCACCCCATCTTACATTATTTAACTCTTCCTTGATGTTAATATCCGCAGCTATCTACTCTGAAAGGATAACACTTTGACCAAGTTTTTGGTTGCCTGCCCAAGTATGTCCTCTTTTGCCACTGCGTAGTTTATGTTCGATTATGCTCCTGTTGAGCACCTGTTTAATGGTGTAATGAGAGAAATAGATCGGGTAAACTGACAGAGTGGCTTGCCCAGAGTAGAGGAATCAAGAACCAGAGGACAAAGGTTTAAGGCGTGTGGAGAAAGATTTAATAGGAACCCGAGGGGTATTGTTATCACATTAAGGTAATGGGTGTATGGAATGAACTGCCAGAGGAGGTAGTTGAGGAAGGTGGTATTATAACATTTAAGAAACATTTAGGCAGGTACATAGATAAGAGAGAGAAATGGGCCAAAAGCCGGCAAATGGACTAGTGTAGATTGGACATGTTGGTCGATGTGGGCAAGTTGGGCCAATTGTTCTGTTTTCCAAGTGTGACTCTGACTTTATGACTGTATAACTATATACGTGCGAGTTGTTTGTGCGTCCATTTGTTTTGATTTATGCGTCGGATTATTCATGGCTCACTCATTGTTCTGGAATGTGAGCTGTTGGTCCAGTGCGAGGTGTGGCCAGGATCCAGATGATGGCCGGGGCCAGTCCAGGCTGTGGGCTGGGTGTATGACTGTAGCCAGCGTAGTCCAGCGTAGTCCAAAACACCAGGGGTCAAGAACATGAGCAGGTCTGTGGTTGGAGCATTATATATTTCATGCTCCCTTTAAACCCATCAGGTTCCCTGGAAAATCTATTACATTACTATGCAGTTAGTAAAAAAAGCAGTATGCAAGTCTGTTTAGGTATCAATAGATCAATGACAAATAGTTCAGAGAATCTTCTAGTCTGGTATTACCAATGGTCAAAGGGTGCCGCATAATCGCTTGGGCAGCTTACAATAGACAATAGGTGCAGGAGTAGGCCATTTGGCCCTTTGAGCCAGCATCGCCTTTCAATGTGATCATGGCTGATCATCCACAATCAGTGCCCTGTTCCTGCCTTCTCCCCATATCCCCTGACTCCACTATTTTTAAGAGCCCTATCTAGCTCTCTCTTGAAAGCATCCAGAGAACCTGCCTCCACCGCCCTCTGAGGCAGAGAATTCCACAGACTCACCACTCTGTGAGAAAAAGTGTTTCCTCGTCTCCGTTCTAAATGGCTTACTTCTTATTCTTAAACTGTGGCCCCTGGTTCTGGACACCCCCAACATCGGGAACATGTTTCCTGCCTCTAGCGTTACACCCCAGTTGTATGAACATTGACTTCTCTAACTTCGAGTAACCTTTGCTTTCCCTCTCTCTCCAACCCCCCTCCCCCTTCCCTGTTCTCCAACCAGTCTGACTGTCTCCAACTACATTTTATCTCTGTTTGCATTGTTGTTACTTTCCCCCAGCTAACAATGATCTATTCTACATTTTTCTTGAACCTCATCCCCTTTGTCCTGGTTTCACACCTTACACTTCCTTATCTATGTATCTCACTCTCCCCTGACATGAGTCTGAGGGTGATTCCTCAGTAAGTGTCTACATTGGTGTCCCTCTACTTTGATACTGTATATAAGGAAAATTTGTAATTTTACTTATATACAGTATAAGTAAAATTACAAGATTACATGGAGTCACGTGAGTGACTACGTAAAGAAGGCCATCAGTCGTCATGCGCTTCATTACATCTGAAGCACGCGCCAACGACGGACTGGCAGGCGCGATTGCGTCTCTCCAGCGGTAAGTTTTAAAAACCGAGGTAAGTGTTTTAAACTAGTTACTTACGGTCGTTGCTTGGTGAGTTTCGGTTGTTAGTTTTTTCTATCAACAGTACGGACCTATCATGTCGAAGGTGCGGAGAAGGTCTGCGAAGCCGGCTACGCTGCTGCAGGTAGCGGACGGCTGTCCGAGTCACCTTCAAGGCCGCCGGTGTTGGAACCAGCGGTAGCAGACTTGATGCTACCAGAGAGCACCGTGGCAGCCCCACCGGGGTGCAAAGCCACACACAAGTCTGCCAGCCCCGTAGACTCTGATGAGTCCGGGCCGAAGGAATCACCTCCCACAATGGGAAACGTCTGCGGGCGCCTCTCCCAGATGGAGCACCTTTTGGAGAGGTGCCTCCAGACTGATCTGCTCCAGAGGAGGGAGCAGTATCACAGCGGGTCTCCACGGGAGCTCGCGTTAGCAGCACCTTATACAGGGCTGCGAAGTGTCTCCCTATCTATAGAGGGGAGTACACGGAGTCAGCACTACCCCGACTCAGAGCAGGGAGGCACATCAGGGGAACACCCTGGGGACCTAGGGGCTACAGTGCCTTTATTGGCGTCCAGGTTTGCCATACCCACCCGAACCGGAGAGGCCTTGGATGAAGAGCACCAGTTAAAGGACCAAGTAATGGAGGACACTACCGGCCGCTATAGCACCCCTGTCAACTGTGCCTCCCTCAGTGTGCCGGCCGTTAACCATGCCATCTGGGGCCATATTGGGCCAGGGGTAAGAGCCCAGGAGGTAAAACTTCAGAAAATTCTGAAAATACTGGCCTCAGGGGTAACGGCTTTTGCCAGGTCTATTGATGGCGGGCCACTAACGGAGACACAACAGGATGCAGTGGGGCTCCTCTGCAATGCCTTGTTTGAAATAAACTGTCTGCGGAAGAGTGCCATACGACCGGCACTGAACCCGAAGTTTGCCGTGCTGTGCAAAGCCAGCAATGTACAGCCGGCAAACTATTTGTTTGGGGCAGACCTGCCGAAGCAGGTACGAGAGCTGGATGATGAGGCCAAGACTCTCCGCCTCATGAGCCGAACCCCAACTCACCCAGGGGCTCATCACTACGAGGGCATCCGTATGCCACCTTCCACAACAGGCACAGCCAGCCTAGGGGCTTATGGACAGGAGGCAGAGTCCAGCAGTTCCAGGGAGGAAGGCAGGAGGCCAGGACCACACAGGTTGTAACACCTAAGGTAGGACCTTCTAGTCCCTTGTGGGACAAATCACACACCTCTAATTTACAAGTTGGAGGAAGGCTAAATTATTTTTTGAATGAATGGATTTGGATTACAGCAGACCCGTTCATACTGCACAGTGTAGAAGGGTTTAAAATTGAGTTCCTTCTTGGCTCAGCACCACCCACTCAAAATGTACCAAACCGCACATATCTGTTCCCTCAACAGGAAAGGTTTGAGATACAGGCTGAAATTCAGGCTTTCATAGCAACAGGGGTGATTCAGAGGTCTCGCCCAAAATCACACCAATTCGTATCAAATATATTTCCTAAGCAAAAGAAAGATGGTGGGAGTTGTATTATCCTAGACTTGACGGAACTCAATACCCATGTGCAGTATAAACATTTAAAAATGGACAACTTTGGTACAGCTGGTCTCCAAAGGATGTTATTGACGTAAAAGGTGCTTATTACTCAGTATCTATACACAGGGAACACAGGAGATATTTGAAATTTAACTGGATGGGGCAGATGTGGTAATTCAAGGCATTGTCAAATGGGCTGACTTCGGCACCCAGGCTTTTTACAAAATTACTAAAACCCGTTCTGGGACTGCTACGAGCTCAGAACCACATTGTGATAGCTTCTTTGGATGATATTCTAATAATTGGCAACACAAAGGAATCAGCATTAGCATCTGCTTCAGCTACCAAACTCATGTTTGAGAGGTTGGGATTTGTAATCCATCCAGTTAAATCTAAATTGACGCCAATCAAGGTAATTGATTGCCTAGGGTTTACAATCAACTCAAATCTAATGTCAGTGACTGCTAGCTGGCAAGCAATCAGACTTGAAGGAAGCCTGCAATAAGCTGATTGCTAATCAGAGGCCAACAATCAGACAAGTAGCAAGCATAATTGGCAAGTTGGTTGCAGATTTTCCAGGTGTACGCTATGGCCCTTTGTATTACCAAAATTTACAAAGAGCAAAGGAATGAGCCCTCAAAGCTCACGCAGGCAAATTCGGGGAACATATGCATTTACCACCAGACGCTATTGCGGAGTTACACTGGTGTTCTACCAACGTACATCACTGTTCTAAGAAAATTCAAATTGACACACCATCGGTGATAATACAAACCCAAGCAAGTGGCCTGGGCTGGGGGGCAACAGACACCAGCTCCAGCTGCGGGGGCAGATGGAGTGTGCAGGAGTCATCAATACAACAGCAATATGGCATTAACTATTTAGAATTGTTGGGAGCACTCTATGGTTTAAAGGCTTATTGCAGCAATATGCATCATGTGCATGTACAACTACAGATTGACAACACCTCGGCAGTGGCGTATGTCAATCACATGGGTGGAATAAAATCTGAGTCATGTGATAAATTGGCAAACCTCCTTTGGCATTGGTGTATTTGCAAGGAACATTTGGGTCACGGCTATCTACCTGCCAGGTAGATATAATATGGTGGCGGACACTAGATCATGGAAATTTAATGATAACACAGAATGGATGTTGAATCATGAAGTGTTTACTGAAATTGTTGGCCGATTTGGCACGCCGGACATTGATTTGTTTGCCTCCAGGTTGAATCACCAGTTACCCAAATATCTCATGGGAGTCCGATCCAGGGGCAGCAGCAGTGGATGCTTTCACACTGCATTGGGGAGGAATGTTCTTGTTCGTTTTCCCTCCTTTTTCCCCTCATCAGCCGATGCTTGGTCAAAATAAAGCAAGACAATGCCACAGGCATTTTGGTAGTGCCAGATTGGCCTACACAATCTTGGTTCCCACTTGTCCTGGGAATCATGACACAGCCTATGATGGCTGTCCCCAACAGCAGGGAGCTACTGGTACACACAGTAACGGGGGACCATCATCCGCTACATGACCGAATCAATTTGTTGGTTTGCAGATTCTGAGGACACCTTTCCTGGGACTCGGACTGGCTGATCGAACGGTGGATGCTATTACAGTGGCCTGGACAGACAGCAGACAAAAGCAGTATGTCTCCCACATCAAAAAGTGGGAGGCATATTGCCGGGCATCCAACATCACATATGACACAGTGGGCATCATGGACATTTTAGAATTCCATCTACTTTATATCATGACCAGAAATTAGGCTACAGTGCCATCAACAGTGCCAGGAGTGGCGCCGTCCTGTATGGTATGGCTGCCCAGCCTGCAGCTGTATGTTTTTCACTCTTTTCTTTATTTTTAGTGAGTTAAAGTCTTTTGTTTTTGGAGTTCTATTCTTTTTTATGTGGGGGGGGGGGGAGGGGGAAATGACTTTTCCTGGTCCCTACCTGGTTGGGGAGGCAGCTTTTCTCTGGGCTGCACTTTTGACCCATCCTCGTGGCCTACCAGCGGGCCTGGAGCGGCGTTTCCTGAGGAGACCGCCCAGAACCTCGACTTCGGCAGCGGTGGAGCGCTGGAGCACCATCGCGGAGCGGGCGATTCCTTGCCTGGGTCGCCGCGCTGGAACTCCGGCGAGCTGAGACCGCGGAGGAAAACATCGCGGAGCTGCGGGTCTGTGGAGCAGCCAGCCGCGGGCGGCGGCGCTGAACTTCAACATCGGGAGCCAGTGGGGGAGCTCCATTCAGCGCGGCCTTGTTGGCTTCGGAAGCCGCAGACTCCAGTAAGGAAGCGGCCGTTCCAGGTGTCCCAAGCCGCTGAGAGGATTCTCCCGACGCCGGAGCACCACCACCCGGCGAGAACGGCCTGGAACATCGGGCCTCCGTGAAGGCGACTGCGGAGGCCTCAATATGCCTGACTATGGGTGGACATGGGTTGGGGACTGGACTTTGTGCCTTCCCTCATAATGGGAACCATTGTGGGGGGATGTTTTTTATGTTTAAATCTCTTTATTAGTGTTATGTCTGTATTCTTTTTTTTATGTGCTGCATTGGCAAGAAACATTTCACTACACCAATTGGTGTATGTGACCAATAAACTAACCTTGAACCTTGAGTGCACTGTCCTCATATATAGTACTGGGAACGGGAGCCTTACCAATGGGGAAGCATCCTCTTATCACCAGATTCATGAAAGCATATATAACACTGCACCCCCCCAGGCCTCGATATACCAACACATGGGATGTAAGTGTGGTGCTGACGCTACTCCGACAGTAGGGCCCAGCCACCACATTATCCTTACATAAGCTCACCCTCAAGGTGGTCATGCTAATGGCGCTCATTATGGCGCAACGAGTCCAGACCCTACACAAATTACGACTCGACAACATGCACAACTTAGCCAACACCATAACTTTTATCATTTATGATTTAGTAAAACAGAGCAGGGCCAGGGTGCCAGGGCCCAGGCTTGAGTTATTGGCATACCCCGAAGATCCTCGACTGTGTGTGGTAGATCACTAGCACCACTATATTACAGTCACCAGCAGCCTCAGAGGCACAGAGTTAGCTGTCCTAGTCAGCCACTAAAAAACACACAAACTGGTGTCCACACAAACCATCTCCAGATCGCTAAAAGAGGTACTGGCACTTGCAGGAGTAGATACTGATATTTACAAATCTCACTCCACCAGGGCAGCATCAACATCGGCAGCAAGGGCTATGGACGTGCCCCTCGACAACATCCTAGTGGCGGCAGGATGGGCCAATGAGAGAATGTTCCGCCGGTTTTATAACAAACCCATTGCCGGACCGGGGGTTTTTGCACGTACCATTTTGAATTCTGTTTATAGTTTCCCCCCAGGTTGAGCGGGGTCATTATTGTTTTCCTTTTGCATTAAATCATCAGTTTTGTTACCTAACTATGTTATGTCTGAATGCTTTAACATTTTTTCTCACTCATCCATGGTCAATCCATTCAGTGTGTGATGCCTGGATTCGAACCGGCGTGAAAGCACAGAGCTTTGAAATCTTCACGTAGTCACTCACGTGACTCCGAAGTAAAATAGTAAGATTAAACGAGAACTTACAAGTTTGAAGTTTGATCTTGATTTTATGAGAAGTTACGATGAGCGATTACGTGCCCACCGCTCCCAACCCTCATATTATCAGGTCATCTGGTTTTTCCAAATCTTACTATCTTTAGGTCAACTTCTTTTATCTGTGATTCCACACCGCTGCTTTGAAGATTGACGCACATGACGAATGACGGCCTTCTTCACATAATCGCTCATCGTAACTCCTCATAAAATCAAGATCAAACTTCAAACTGGTAAGTTCTCATTTAATCTTACTATTCTATCCTATTTCTACTTTTTCTATAGTGTTAATAAACATAATCCTCATAAATAAAGACTAAACCCTAAATGAATAAAGTGTTATTTTTAAAAAAAATTCCCGATGTTCGATGCCCCCCCCCCCCCCACACCCACCCAAAAAGCGCGTCCCGATGGTTACTTGTAAAAATGAAGTCAGCATTTTTATTTAATGGGGGATCTATCTGAAATGAAAATACTTTTAAACGGTAGGTATTAATAATTAAAATATTTATCACCCTTAAAAATAGAAACATAGAAACATAGAAAATATATGCAGGAGGAGGCCATTCGGCCCTTCGAGCCAGCACCGCCATTCATTGTGATCATGGCTGATCGCCTCCAATCAATAACCTGTGCCTGCCTTCTCCCTATATTTCCTGATTCCACTAGCCCCTAGAGCTCTATCTAACTCTCTCTTAACTCCATCCAGTGACTTGGCCTCCACTGCCCTCTGCGGCAGGGAATTCCACAAATTCACAACTCTCTGGGTGAAAAAGTGTTTTCTCACCTCAGTCTTAAACGGCATCCCCTTTATTCTAAGACTGTGGCCCCTGGTTCTGGACTTGCCCAACATTAGGAATTTGTTTCCTACATCTAGCTTGTCCAGTCCTTTTATAATTTTACTAGACTAAGTGGGACCCGTTGGGTCCCATGTTCACACAGGGGGGCTGGTCCCCCGACACAATATTCCACTTATCCACCAATTCCAATATTGGTGGCCAGTGGGGGGGGGGGGGGGGCTTTCTGGAGCGCTGGTATGGGTTCTTGGGATGGCAGCTCAGTCCCTCAAGCCTGATGTGCTGGCAGCTCACTCACGGCTGGTGGGCTGGCAGTTGACTCATGGCTATTCCTTGAAATTACTTACAAAATTCTTAAGGGGTTGGACAAGCTAGATGCTGGAAGATTGTTCCCGATGTTGGGGGAGTCCAGAACAAGGGGTCACAGTCTAAGGATAAGGGGGAATTCCTTTAGGACCGAAATGAGGAAAACATTCTTTACACAGAGAGTGGTGAGTCTCTGGAATTCTCTGCCACAGAAGGTAGTTGAGGCCAGTTCATTGGCTATATTTAAGAGGGCATTAGATGTGGCACTTGTGGCTAAAGGGATCAGGGGGTATGGAGAGAAGGCAGGTACGGGATACTGAGTTGGATGATCAGCCATGATCACATTGAATGGCGGTGCAGGCTCGAAGGGCCGAATGGCCTACTCCTGCACCTAGTTTCTATGTTTCTATGTTTCTATGAAATTCCATTTCAAGTAGGGTGCAAGGCCACCAAATTCAAGTGCAGTTTCTAACCACTTAAAGCAGGGTGCAAGGCCACCGAATTCAAGTGCAGTTTCATACCACTTTCAGCAGTGTGCAAGGCCACCAAATTCAGTGCAGATCCATACCACTTCAAGAAGGATGCAAGGCCGCCAAATTCAAGTGCAGTTTCATTCCACTTAAAGCAGGGTGCAAGGCCACCAAATTCAAATGCAGTTTCATACCATTTCATGTAGGGTGCAACGCCACCACATTCAAATGCAGTTTAATACCATTTTGTGCAGGGTGCAAAGCCACCACATTCAAATGCAGTTTCATACCATTTCATGCAGGGTGAAACCACCATAAAACCACACAAAATACCAAATTC
Source organism: Raja brachyura (assembly GCA_963514005.1). The sequence continues at coordinate 21,349,945 of OY740792.1, read as the reverse complement.
ACAGCTCAGTAAACATTCAGTGTGTTCAGTTGATTCACAGCTCAGACAGAGTCATGATAACTATATAACCATATAACAATTACAGCATGGAAACAGGCCTTCTCGGCCCTTCCAGTCCGTGCCGATCATTTATTTTCCCCAAGTCCCATCTACCTGCACTCAGACCATACCCCTCCATTCCCTTCCCGTCCATATACCTATCCACTTTACTTTTAAATGTTAAAATCGATCCTGCCTCCACCATTTCTGCTGGAAGATCATTCCACACAGCCACCACTCTCTGAGTAAAGTTCCCCCTCATGTTACCCCTAAACTTCTGTCCCTTAATTCTCATGTCGTGCCCTCTTGTTTGAATCTTCCCTACCCTCAATGGGAAAAGCTTATCCACGTCAACTCTGTCTATCCCTTTCATCATTTTAAAGACCTCAATCAAGTCCCCCCTTAACCTTCTCCGCTCCAAAGAATAAAGACCTAACTTGTTCAACCTTTCTCTGTAACTTAGTTGCTGGAACCCAGGCAACATTCTAGTAAATCTCCTCTGTACTCACTCTATTTTGTTGACATCCTTCCTATAATTAGGCAACCAAAATTGTCCACCATACTCCAGAATTGGTCTTACCAATGCCTTGTACAATTTTAACATTACTTCCCTATTCAATGCTCTGATTTATAAAGGCCAGCACACCAAAAGCTTTCTTTACCACCCTATCTACATGCGATTCCACCTTCAGGGAACTATGCACAGTTATTCCTAGATCCCTCTGTTCCACAGCATTCCTCAATTCCCTACCATTTACCATGTACGTCCTATTTTGATTTGTCCTGCCAAGATACAATGTAGCACCTCACACTTATCAGCATTAAACTCCATCTGCCATCTTTCAGCCCACTCTTCCAAATGGCCCAAATCTCTCTGTAGACTTTGAAAATCTACTTCATTATCCACAGCACCACCTATCTTAGTATCACCTGCATACTTACTTATCCAATTTTCCACCCCATCATCTAGATCATTGATGTACATGACAAACAACAGTGGACCCAACACAGATCCCTGAGGCACCCCACTCGTCACCGGCTTCCAACCTGACAAACAGCCATCCACCATTACTCTCTGGCATCTCCCATTCAGCCACCGATGAATCCATCTTGCTACTCCACCATTAACACCCAAAGATTGAACCTTCTTAACCAACCTTCCATGGGGAACCTTGTCAAAGGCCTTACTGAAATCCATATAGACAACATCCACTGCTTTACCCTCATCAATTTCCCTAGTAACCTCTTCAAAAAAATCAATAAGGTTTGTCAAACATGACCTTCCAGGCACAAATCCATGTTGACTGTTCTTGATCAGACCCTGTTTATCCAGATGCTTATATATATTATCTCTAACTATCCTTTCCATTAATTTGCCTACCACTGACATCAAACTAACAGGTCTATAATTGCTAGGTTTATTCTTTGAACCCTTTTTAAACAATGGACCAACATGCACAGTACGCCAATCCTCCGGCACTATTCCCGTTTCTAATGACATTTGAAATATTTCTGTCATAGCCCCTGCTATTTCTACACTAACTTCCCTCAATGTCCTAGGGAATATCCTGTCAGGACCTGGAGATTTATCCACTTTTATATTTTTCAAAAGTGTCAGTACTTCCTCCTCTTTGAATCTCATAGTTTCCAATAGCTACTCTACTTTTTTCCCTTACCTCACAGAATTCAATATCCTTGGTGAATACCGAAGAAAATAAATTGTTCAATTTCTCCCCATCTCTTTTGGCTCTGCAGATAGCTGTCCATTCTGGCTCTCTAATGGTCCATCTTTATCCCTCGTTATCCTTTTGCTATTAATATAGCTGTAGAAACCCTTTGGATTTACTTTCACCTTTCTTGCCAAAGCAACCTCATATGTTCGTTTAGCTTTTCTAATTTCTTTCTTAAGATTCTTTTTACATTCCTTATACTCCTCAAGCACCTCATTTACTTCATGCTGCCTATAATTATTGTAGATCTCCCTCTTTTTCCGAACAAGATGTCCAATTTCCCTTGAAAACCAGGGCTCTTTCCAATTTTTACTGGTTCCTTTTAACTTCAACCCAAAGCAGCCAAAATCACCATTTGCAGTAAGTAGTGCCTTTTAGCCTCAACCCAAAGCAGACAAACCACCACTTGCAGTAAGTAGTGCCTTTTACCTACAACACAAAGCAGCCAAACCAACAGTTGCAGTAAGTAGTGCCTTTTAACCTCAACCGAAAGCAGTCAAACCACCATTTGAAGTAAGTAGTGCCTTTTAAGCTCAACCCAAAGCAGCCAAACCACCATTTGCAGTAAGTAGTGCCTTGTTGCATCAACCCAAAGCCGCCAAACCACCATTTGCAGTAAGTAATGCCTTTCTGCCTCAACCCAAAGCAGCCAAACCAACATTTGCAGTAAGTAGTGCCTTTTTGCTTCAACCAAAGCAGCCAAACCAACATTTGCAGTAAGTAGTGCCTTTCAACTTCAACCTAAAGCAGCCAAACCACCTTTTTGCAGTAAGTAGTGCCTTTCAACTTCAACCCAAAGCAGCCAAACCACCATTTGCAGTAAGTAGTGCCTTTTAACTTCAACCCAAAGCAGCCAAACCACCATTTGCAGTAAGTAGTGCCTTTTTGCCTCAACCCAAAGCAGCCAAACCACCATTTGCAGTAAGTAGCACCTTTTAGCCTCAACCAAAAGCAGCCAAACCACCATTTGCAATAAGCAGTGCCTTTTTACTTCAACCCAAAGCACCCAAGGCACCATTTGGAGTAGTGCCTTTTAACTTCAACCCAAAGCTCCCAACCCACCATTTGCAGTAGTGCCTTTTAAATTCAACCCAAAGCACCCAAGCCACCATTTGCAGTAGTGCCTTTTAACTTCAACCCAAAGCACCCAAGCCACCATTTGCAGTAGTGTATTTTAACTTCAACCCAAACCCCCCACACAACCATTTGTAGGTAGTGCCTTTTTTCTTCAAACCAACCATATTTTCATTTTCAAACCACATTAAGGGTACTCACAGTTGAGTAGACATGTGTTCAGTGCTATTCAGAGCTCAAAGAGACGTGAACCTCTGGCTTCCTCCATCTTATACTCCACCCCCCTCCCTCCAGCAGGGGCAGCAGAGAGAATGGGGAATTTGTTAAAACATTAATATCTCTTTGATTTTTCATCAATGGGAAAAATCCTCTGGTCCAGGGAGGCGGAGGGGTCTCTGAGCAAGCTGGCCAAAAATGACGGCCATAGGTGGAGGTGTTCTCTCGGAAATCACAGCAGAGCGAGCCAAAAGCGGTCAAGATCAGACTTTTAGTAATATAGATGTGTTTCTATAAGATCCCCCCTCAGCCTTCTAAACTCTAGTGAATACAAGCCTAGTCATTTCAATCTTTCCTCATATGACAGTCCCGCCATCCCAGGGATCAATCTCGTGAACCTTCGCTGCAATCCCTCAATCACAAGGATGTCTTTCCTCAAATTAGGAGACCAAAACGGTACACAATACTCTAGATGTGATCTCACCAGAGGCCTATACAACTGCAGAAGAACCTCTTTACACCTATACTGAAATCCTCTTGTTATGAAGGCCAACATTCCATTACCTTTCTTCACTGCCTGCTGTACCTGTAAGCTAACTTTCAGTGACCAGTGTACAAGGACGCCCACGTCTCGCTGCACCTCCCCCTTACCTAACCTAACCCCATTGGGATAATAACCCCAACCGTAACCCTAACCCTAACCCTAGCCCTAACCCTAACCCTAACCATAGTTTTAGCCATCTCTGTCATGCGACACTCCCAGACTTGATCATCTCCACCACGCCGAGTCATATCCGTCTTTTATGTTCATAATGTGTAAAATAATACAGCAATGACCATAATTATCAATTGTGATTGATAAATGAACACTATGCTTCTGTCTATTCATCTGAAGTTAATATTGTTTTAGTGGAAGTTGGTGAAAAGTTATGTGAAGGTTACTTTAGTTGAAAATCACCCCTTTTATCGGCAGTAAAGTGTTACGCAGGTTTACAATCAATGCATTAGACTGAAAAAGTTTTTCTTTTTTGGTGGTTGATTTGAGGAATATACTCTAATTTGAAAGACTGCGACAAAAATGTGATTTTATTTTCTTAAATCAGTTATATTTTGTTGTTCATCATATTAATGCGATGGATATAACTGGATGCAATGGGCAACCTGGAAAAAGTAGAGGAAAAAATTAATTAAATTCTCTAAAAGATTGCGCCATATTTTTCCCATAGTAACGATGTTCATCTATGTGAAACAACATTCAAAGTTGTAAAAATGTAAATTTTATTTCGGTTTTACAGAAACTTAAAAGAAGACACTTAAGGGCCTGTCCCATCAGCATGCGACTGCATGCAGCAAGCGCGACCAAATGTGGTGGCATGAGCCGTACAGCCCCGCGGGGCCGGTCCCACTTTGAACCGTGGAGCCATATGGAGCTGGTCCCGACATCATACTCACCAATCAGCTGGGCAGGAGGCGGGCCGACTGAATTTGGACGTCGCACGGCGTCGGGCGATGACGTCATTGCGCAATGCCATGCGCTAGAATTACACAACGTATGGCGTCCAGACGTTGCATACGACATCAAGATGTTGCGTACGACGTCAAGATGTTGCGTACGACGTCGAGATGCTGCGTACGGCCTCAAAGCGGCTGCGGGCCGACAGGCCGTTGACGCGCGGGATTTTTGAACAGTGTCAGTTTTTCGGAGCCTCGCGCGATGTCGGGACCAGCCCCACACAACTCCATACGGCTACGGCAATCAAAGTGGGACCAGCCCCGCGAGACCGTACGGCTCAAGCGACCACGTTAGGTCGTGCTCGCCGCATGCAGTGGCATGCTGGTGGCACAGGCCCTTAATTGAAGAATCACCCCTGAAGAAGGGACTTGACCCGAAACGTCACCCATTCCTTCTCTCCAGAGATGCTGCCTGTCCTGCAGTTACTCCAGCATTTTATGTCTATCTTCTGCCGCATAATTGAAGTTTTACCTTTTTTGGATTTATTTGATCATTAAAACTATTTTCAGTGAAAAGGAACAACATGCACAGTACGCCAATCCTCTGGCACTATTCCCGTTTCTAATGACATTTGAAATATTTCTGTCATAGCCCCTGCTATTTCTACACTAACTTCCCTCAATGTCCTAGGGAATATCCTGTCAGGACCTGGAGACTTATCCACTTTTATATTTTTCAAAAGTGTCAGTACTTCCTCCTCTTTGAATCTCATAGTTTCCATAGCTACTCTACTTTTTCCCCTTACCTCACAGAGTTCAATATCCTTCTCCTTGGTGAATACCGAAGAAAATAAATTGTTCAATTTCTCCCCCATCTCTTTTGGCTCTGCAGATAGCTGTCCATTCTGGCTCTCTAATGGTCCATCTTTATCCCTCGTTATCCTTTTGCTATTAATATAGCTGTAGAAACCCTTTGGATTTACTTTCACCTTTCTTGCCAAAGCAACCTCATATCTTCTTTTAGCTTTTCTTATTTCTTTCTTAAGATTCTTTTTACATTCTTTATACTCATCTAGCACCTCATTTACTCCATGCCTCCTATAAATATTGTAGATATCTCTCTTTTTTTAAACCAAGTGTCCAATTTCCCTTGAAAACCATGGCTCTTTCCGATTTTTACTATTTCCTTTCAACCGAACAGGGACATAAAGATTCTGTACTCTTACAATTTCCCCTTTAAATGTCATCCATTTCTCTTCTATGTCCTTCCCATAAAACAAAATGTTTCAATTCACTCCTTTTAAATCATTACGCATTCCCTCAAAGTTAGCCTTTCTCCAATCAAAAATCTCAACCCTAGGTCCCGACGGATCTCAACCCGAGGGATCTCTCCCTCCCCTATCATGCAGAGACTGAGCCACACCCACACTGCCAGGTTTTATTACCCCTCCTGCTCCCACCGGAAAAGGTGTGGCCTTCATGGCGTGATTGACAGGAGAGAGATTCTCAACATTTTTTAAACACTAATAACACTTTTATTTTTCATTGATGGGAAGAATCCTCTGCACCTGCTGATCGGAGGGGGACTGAGTAAGATGGCCAAAATAACAGCCGTAAGTGGTAGCCAAACCACCATTTGCAGTAAGTAGTGCCCTTTAACTTCAACCCAAAGCAGCCAAAATCACCATTTGCAGTAAGTAGTGCCTTTTAGCCTCAACCCAAAGTAGACAATCCACCACTTGCAGTAAGTAGTGCCTTTTACCTTCAACCCAAAGCAGCCAAACCAACAGTTGCAGTAAGTAGTGCCTTTTAACCTCAACCGAAAGCAGTCAAACCACCATTTGAAGTAAGTAGTGCCTTGTTGCCTCAACCCAAAGCCGCCAAACCACCATTTGCAGTAAGTAGTGCCTTGTTGCCTCAACCCAAAGCCGCCAAACCACCATTTGCAGTAAGTAATGCCTTTCTGCCTCAACCCAAAGCAGCCAAACCAACATTTGCAGTAAGTAGTGCCTTTTTGCTTCAACCAAAGCAGCCAAACCAACATTTGCAGTAAGTAGTGCCTTTTAAGTTCAACCCAAAGCAGTCAAACCACCATTTGCAGTAAGTAGTGCAAGAAGGGACTTGACCCGAATCGTCACCCATTCCTTCTCTCCAGAGATGCTGCCTGTCCTGCAGTTACTCCAGCATTTTATGTCTATCTTCTGCCGCATAATTGAAGTTTTACCTTTTTTGGATTTATTTGATCATTAAAACTATTTTCAGTGAAAAGGCTGTGAGAGATAATGTAAGAACTAAATACATCGAATTAATGCAATTTAAAAGACCTTGTACGCATTTTTGCTGTTTTTAAAATAGAATGTACTTGTTCTTCTGGAAACTGGAGTGGTGCTATTCAAAAAAAAAACTGTTGCTGCCTTTGCTTGGTGGATCAACTGAATTCTGTAGCTAAGCAGGAGATTCGCATTTTTCCAGCCCAGCCAAATATTCTGTCATTTCTTCACTTACCTAACAAATTATTGTAAAACTCACCCTCTAAAGTGCTGAAACCTTGCCGTACAGGATTGGTTGATACTTGGTTAATATCAAGGGAGAAAGATTTCATGCAGTAAGCAGTAATTTCCGAAACGTGGTACCATAAGCAGTATTCTGACAGTGAGCAATTGCCACGTCAGTGCACTGCGAGTTACATCTGGTAGAACTTACAATCTGTATCTTGGCGTTGGGACAGACTTTTCCTTAGGAACTGGAACGAGCATCAAAAGCCGCAGTAAATGATTGAGAAGGCCTGATTTGGCCTGCATGATTGCGTATGCTTACCATCAGGACCAGATTTGTGATTGCCTTGTTTAGCCTTATCAAATAACAGTGACACAGGTCTGGCAAGTGAATAGATTGTGTTTCATTTATAAACACCAGTAGAGTCCAAATAGATTGAAATGCTTGTTTTCAAATAGATTGAAACACCACAGAGAGTGGCGAGTCTCTGGAATTCTCTGCCACAGAAGGTAGTTGTGGCCAGTTCATTGGCTATATTTAAGAGGGAGTTAGATGTGGCCCTTGTGGTTAAGGGGATCAGAGGGTATGGAGAGAAGGCAGGTACGGGATACTGAGTTGGATGATCAGCCATTGAATTGATTGAATTGAATTGAATACCTTTATTGTCATTCAGACCTTTCGGTCTGAACGAAATTTCGTGCCTGCAGTCATACATATATAAAAATAACAATACCATACAATAAACACAAAATTAACATCCACCACAGTGAGTTCACCAAACACCTCCTCACTGTGGTGGAAGGCAAAAGTCTTAGGGTCTCTGTCTTTTCTCCCCTCCTTATTCTCCCTCTGCGCTGAGGGGATCCAGGCCGCTGCCACCGCTGACGCCGGAACGCCGGAACACCGCCACAGGGCCCGCCGCCGGAACGTCGCTGGAGCACCACAGCTCCCGAAAGCCAGGCCGCCACTGGAGCACCGCAGCTCCCGAAACCCAGGTCGCCGCTGGAGCACCGCAGCTCAGAGGGAGCCAGGCCGCCGCTGGAGCATCGCAGCTCCCGAAAGCCAGGCCGCCGCTGGAGCACCGCAGCTCAGAGGGAGCCAGGCCGCCGCTGGAGCACCGCAGCTCCCGACACCCAGATCGCCGCTGGAGCACCGCAGCTCCCGACACCCAAGCCGCCGCTGGAGCACCGCAGCTCCCGACACCCAAGCCGCCGCTGGAGTACCGCAGCTCCCGAAGCCCAGGCCGCCGCCGGAAGCCAGGTCGCCGCTGAAGCTCTGAAGGCCGTGCCGCCGCCGCTGGAAGCTGGAAGGCCGTCACCAAGGCCTCAGCACAGACGGAAACGATGTCGGGGGACACGACAGGAAAAGTCGCATCCCCCCGAAGGGAGAGACTAAAACCTCGTTTCTCCCACCCTCCCCCCCCCCCCCCACACACACACAACCCGACAAACCAAAAATAAACACCAAAAACAGGGACGAGGACAAAAATAAAATAAAAGACAGACGGACTGCAGGTGAGCCGCAGCTGACAAGCAGCGCTGCCACTCCATGATCATATTGAATGGCGGTGCAGGCTCGAAGGGCCGAATGGCCTACTCCTGCACCTATTTTCTATCTTTCTATGTTTCTAATGCTATAAATTTAATATATGAAGGGCCCGCACTGCGCAAGCGAGACTGCTGCGTTCAAAGTTGTGCCGTTGACGACAGAAATTAAGTGAATAGAGGAACTGTTTGTAAAATAGAACAAAACTTACCCGTGGAGCCATTGGGTCCCCGTTGTGAGGCCAGGCAAGTACACAGGAAAAAAAAATGGTGATTTGAAAATCAGCAAAGACCCCAACTGTGCACGCGCGTATACCGGGCCCACTGCGCACGCGCAGGTAGACGGCATCATTTTGTGATTGTGACACAGCTGATGGGCCTCCCCCAACTGCGCAGGCGTGGCCAGCAAGTGGGGGTGCTCTCCCGTTGTGACGCAAGTGATCCCCATTGTGACGCAAGTCACGGCAACCCTCCCACAACTGCGCAGGCACGGCCGGCAAGTGTGAGTGCGACTGTCAGGTTTATTAAAGGCTCCCCTCCCCCAACACAATATTCTCCCAGTAGCACTCACCTACACATGATGCTGGATGTTAAAATGGCAATCCCGGCTCGGCAATCCTCACCCAACTGCGCAGACGTCGCCGACGGGTCCCCGTTGTGATGCCAGAGATCGCCGTTGTGACACGAGTCAAAATAGCGCTTTCAAGATGGTGGCGGTGCAACTGCCGCATTCAAAGTTGTGCTGTTGACAGCAGAAATTAAGTTAAATTAATGAAGTGAATAGAGGACCCGTGGAGTGGTTTGTAAAATAGAACAAAACGTACCCATGGAGCCATTGGGTCCCCGTTGTGAGGCGAAACAAGAACTTGCGAAAAAAATATGGCGATCTTAAAATCGGCAAAGGCCCCAACTACGCAGGCACAGATACCGGGCCCGCACGGGGCAGACAGGCTACCCCCAACTGTACAGGTGTGACTGGAAAGTGGGGGCACTGTTTTAAGTTAATTTAAGTTTTAAATGTCAATAACCTGATAAATATGACATCAATCTGAATGAAACTTAGCTAATGCACATTGCAAGAAAATGGTGAGTAAGGTGGGCCTAAAATTGTAGCACCATCATGTACCATTTTGGCAGAGTTTCAGGAACACACACACGCACACAAGATTAGAATTTTAGTAATATAATAATAATAATAATAACAACAATAATAACTTACTAGACTAAGTGGGACCCGTTGGGTCCCTGTCACACGGGAGGCCTGGTCCCCCAATGCAACCCATTCCCCAACTGAATATTCCGCCACTCACCCATAGCCCCCAACTGCACAGGTGCGGCTCATTTCCCCTCATCCCCAGCATTCTCCCCACTTCCCCTCCCCATTCCCTCCCTCACCTCTCCCTCCCTCTACCCTCAGTCACTCCCACCCTCCCTCCATAACTCTCCCCTCCCTACACCCCTCCTATCCCTCTATCCCCCATCTTTCCACTTATCACCTCCCTCTATGTACCCCACTATCCATCCTCACCTCCCCCACTACCCTCCTCTCCATCCCGGTGGTGACTGACAGTAGAGGAGACCAATCTGCTGTTTTAAAAAATGTTAAACCTTGATAACTTTTAAAATATACCACCGATCGGAACAAAACTTGCAGTACAGGAGAATGGTGAGTAAATTGTAGCGCTATCATGCATAGTTTTTGCGCAAATGTAAAAACAACGAAAATCGCAAGATAACAAGATGAGAGTTTTAGTTATATACTAGACCAAGGAGGACCCGTTGGGTCCCGTACCCTGCGGGGATGGCCTGCGGCATTACACACACACTAACCACCCCCCACACACACACGGGGGGGGGGGGGGGGAGTGGGGAGGGGGCTTAGGGGGATGGAGGGGGTTGTAACAGTGGGAGGGGGACATGGGGGGAGGGGAGAGGGAGAGGGGGAGGGGAGGGGAGTTGGGGAGGACTGGAGGGGAGGCAGATGGTGTGAAATCTCAGATAACAGTAACCGAAGTAACATAGTAAGATTTATAAACCAGACCTTCCAGTTGACCTTTAAGATTATGAGGGCCGGGAGTGGTGGGCACGTAATCGCTCATCGTAACTCCTCACAAAATAAAGATCAAACCTCAAACTGGTAAGTTCTCGTTTAATCTTACTATTTTACTTCGGAGTCATGTGAGTGATTCTGTGATGATTTGAAAGCTCTGTGATTTCACGCAGAACCAAATCCAGGCGTCTCACACTGCATCAGTTGACTCAGGTGTGAATAATGAGCAATACATTGAAACATGGTACTGATTAACATGTTTATGCTTTAATTCACAAAATAAACAAAAGAAAAACACAATATCGACTCCTCTCTCCCAGGGAGAAGCTACGAAACAGAACTTAAAATAGAATGGGCGAACACCCCGGGTACAATAAGTGGTTTATTATAAAACCACTGAAAAGTCAATTCATTTGACCATTCTGCGGCCGCGAGGATATGGTCTAGAGGGACGTCCACTGCCCTCGCTGCTGACGTTGATGCCACCCTGGAGGAGTGAGATTTAAAATTGTCAGTATGAACTGCTACACAACCCAGCACTTGTTTCAGCCATCTTGAAATGATCTGAACGGACACTTTCATATGTGGCTTTTTGTGGCTAATAAACAATTCTACTTCGGAGTGTCTGAGGCTCTTGGTGACCTCAATATAACACCGCAAGTGCACCACTACACACAGCCGTAAATCCGTGGGATATGCTGAAAGTACAAGCTTGAATCCTGACACCCCTGGTCTGCTTTGTTTAAGTAGGTCATAGATATAAAACATAACATCATTCCCTGATGACACCATTCTGTCCTGACACAGTTTATGCAAAGTCTGAACCCTTTGCGCTGCTACCAGCGCCATGAGCATGACCAACTTTAGGGTAATCTTTGGCAATGACAAGGATGTGGTTGTACCCCACTGACGAAGCAGTGTGAGTACCATGCTCACTTCCTAGATTTCAGAGTAGCTAGGCCTGGGGGGATTGGAATTAAAAACACCCTTCATAAATCTGGATATTAACAGATGAGATCCTACAGACCCCTGGCATAGGTACGACGACAGGGCACTCCTGGCACTATTGATGGCACTATAGCACAAACCTTCATCAAAATATAACTTGGACAGAAATTCAAGCACATCTGGGATGGAAGCTGTGTGGTATGTAATGTTCCCATGTAAACAAAACTCCTCCTATTTCCTGACATGAGAGATGTACTGCTTTTTCGTACTATCCCTCCAGGACGATGTGATGACATCCACGGTACGATTGGATAGCCCCAGACCCAGGTATGGCCTTCTTAGTATCTGCAAATTAACAGATTAACATGATCATACATAGGGTGTTGATCTCCAGTCACAGGGTGCACCAATAGATCATGACGTTTTGGAACCACCATAATAGGGTGTGTAATAATTTCCGAAATGAGAGGGAACCATGGCTGTGTAGGCCAGTCGGATACCACTAAAACTCCTGAAGCGGAGACATAGAAACAGAAAAATAGGTGCAGGAGTAGGCCATTCGGCCCTTTGAGCCTGTACCGCCATTCAATATGATCATGGCTGATCATCCAACTCAGTATCCCGTACCTGCCTTCTCTCCATACCCCCTGATCCCTTTAGCCACAAGAGCCACATCCAACTCCCTCTTGAATATAGCCAATGAACTGGCCTCAACTACCTTCTGTGGCAGAGAATTCCAGAGACTCACCACTCTCTGTGTAAAGAATGTTTTCCTCATCTCGGTCCTAAAGGAATTCCCCCTTATCCTTAGACTGTAACCCCTTGTTCTGGACTCCCCCAACATCGGGAACAATCTTCCTGCATCTAGCTTGTCCAACCCCTTATGAATTTTGTAAGTTTCTATAAGATCCCCCCTCAATCTTCTAAATTCCAGTGAGTACAAGCCGAGTCTATCCAGTCTTTCTTCATATGAAAGTCCCAACATCCCAGGAATCAGTCTGGTGAACCTTCTCTGAACCCCCTCTATGGCAAGAATGTCTTTCCTCAGATTTGGAGACCAAAACTGTACACAATACTCCAGGTGTGGTCTCACCAAAACCCTGTACAACTGCAGTAGAACCTCCCTGCTCCGATACTCAAATCCTTTTGCTATGAATGCTAACATACCATTTGCTTTCTTCGCTGCCTGCTGCACCTGCATGCCTACTTTCAATGACTGATGTACCATGACACCCAGGTCTCGTTGCATCTCCCCTTTTCCTAATCTGCCACCATTCAGATAATAGTCTACCCTCATGTGTTTGCCACCAAAGTGGATAACCTCACATTTATCCACATTATACTGCATCTGCCATGCATCTGCCCATTCACTCAGCCTATCCAAATCACCCTGCAGCCTCCTAGCATCCTCCTCACACCTAACTATACCCCCCAGCTTGGTGTCATCTGCAAATTTGGAGATGTTGCATTCAATTCCCTTGTCCAAACCATTAATGTATATTGTGGATAGCTGGGGTCCCAGCACTGAGCCTTGCGGTACCCCACAACTCACTGTCTGCCATTCTGAAAAGGACCCGTTTACTCCTACCCTTTGCTTCCTGTCCGCCAGCCAGTTCTCTATCCACATCAATATTGAACCACCAATACCGTGTGCTTTATATACTAATTTCTTATGTGGGACCTTGTCGAAAGCCTTCTGAAAGTCCAGATATAACACATCCACTGGTTCTCCCTTATCCACTCTACTAGTTACATCCTCGAAAAATTCTATATGATTCATCAGACATGATTTACCTTTTGTAATTCGATGCTGACTTTGTCGAATTATTTCACCACTTTCCAAATGCGCTGCTATCCCATCTTTAATAACTGACTCTAGCAGTTTCCCCACAACCGATGTTAGACTAACTGGTCTGTAATTCCCCGCTTTCTCTCTCCCTCCTTTTTTAAAAAGTGGGGTTACATTAGCTATCCTCCAATCCTCAGGAACTACTCCAGAATCTAAGGAGTTTTGAAAAATTATCACTAATGCATCCACTATTTTCGTGGCTACCTCCTTGAGCACTCTGGGATGCAGACCATCTGGCCCTGGGGATTTATTGGCCTTTAATCCGTTCAATTTACCCAACACCACTTCCCGGCTAACCTGGATTTCACTCAGTTCCTCCATCTTATTTGACCTCCGGTCCACTGCTATTTCTGGCAGATTATTTATGTTTTCCTTAGCGAAGACAGAACCAAAGTAGTTATTCAATTGGTCTGCCATGTCCTTGTTCCCCATGATCAATTCACCTGCTTCTGACTGCAAGGGACCAACATTTGTTCTAACTAGTCTCTTTCTCTTCACATATCTATAAAATCTTTTGCAGTCAGTTTTTATGTTCCCTGCCAGTTTCCTTTCGTAATCTATTTTCCCTTTCCTAATTAAGCCCTTTGTCCTCCTCTGCTGGATTCTGAATTTCTCCCAGTCATCTGGTAGGCTGCTCTTTTTGGCCAATTTGTATGCCTCATCTTTAGTTTTTATACTATCCCTGATTTCCCTCGTTATCCATAGATGCACCACCTTCCCTGATTTATTCTTTTGCCAAACTGGTATGAACAATTTTTGTACTTCATCCATGCAATCTTTAAATACCTTCCATTGCACATCCACTGTCAACCCTTTTAGACTCACCTGCCAGTCTATCTTGGCCAATTCACGGCTCATAACTTCAAAGTTACCTTTGTTTAAGTTCAGAACCCTTATTTCTGACTTAATTATGTCACTCTCCATCCTAATGAAGAACTCAATCATTTTATGGTCACTCTTGCCCAAGGGGCCACGCACAACAAGACTGCTAACGAACCCTTCCTCATTACTCAATACCCAGTCTAGAATAGCCTGTTCTCTCGTTGGTCCCTCCACATGCTGGTTTAGAAAACTATCCCGCATACATTCCAAGAAATCTTCTTCCTCGGCACCTCTGCCAATCTGATTCACCCAATCTATATGCAGATTGAAGTCACCCATTATAACTGTGTTACCCTTGTTGCACGCACTTCTAATTTCCTGTTTGATGCCATCTCCAACACTACTGTTAGGTGGCATGTACACAACTCCCACTAGCGTTTTCTGCCCCTTAGAGTTTCGCAGCTCTACCCATATCGATTCCACTTCCTCCATGCTAATGTTCTTCCTTTCTATTGCATTAATCTCCTCTCTCACCAGCAACGCTACCCCACCTCCTTTTCCTTTCCGTCTATCCCTCCTGAATATTGTATATCCCTGGATGTTCAGCTCCCAGTCTTGGTCAACCTGGAGCCATGTCTCCATGATCCCAACTATAGCATAGTCATTAATAGCTATCTGCACCTTCGACTCATCCACCTTATTACGAATGGTCCTCGCATTGAGACACAAAGCCTTCAGGCTTGTTTTTACACTTTTACCCTGTAAACAATTATGTTGACAAGTGGCCCCTTTTGATTTTTTTCCTGGATTTGTCTGCCTGTCTCTATTAATTTTCACCTTGCTACCACTTGCTTCTATTGTCATTTTATACCCCTCTTTCTCTCTGCTCACACCTTTAAGACACCCACCACCTCTTATTGGCTGTTTATTATTTTGTTCATCTTCCCCCCCGTACATGTTGGGTCTGAGTGCTTCCCTTCTCTGCCTCCTGCCTCAGACACCATCTCCTAGCTATCTCTATTTGAGTCCCTCCCCCCAACCTATCTAGTTTAAAGTCCCCCCAGTAGCCTTTGCTGCTGCTTGATCTTGGTCAAGCACCGACTGATGAGGCAGAATGGAGGAAATGCATATAAAAACTTTCCACCCCAGTGTAGCGAGAACGTATCTACCGCTACTGCCCCTGGATCTGGTTCCCATGAAACATACTTCGGTGTTAAAGAAGGAACTGCAGATGCTGGAGAATCGAGGGTTACACAAAAAGCTGGAGAAACTCAGCGGGTGCAGCAGCATCTAAGGAGCGAAGGAGATAGGTGACGTTTCGGGTCGAGACCCTTCTTCAGACTCAAGAAGGGTCTCGACCCGAAACGTCGCCTATCTCCTTCGCTCCTTAGATGCTGCTGCATCCGCTGAGTTTCTCCAGCTTTTTGTGTAACCCCCAAACATACTTCGGTACCTGGTGATTGAGTGTGGATGCAAACAAATCGATATCTGGCATCCCATACCGAACAACAATCTCTTTAAATACATCATGATTCAACATCAATTCTGTATTGTCATTGAATTTGCGTGACCTGGTGTCTGCCACCACATTGAATCTGCTTGGCAAGTAGACAGCTGAAATCCAAATGTTCTTTTTAATGCACCAGTGCCAAATAAGGTTAGCCAATCTGTTACAAGATTTCGACTTGTTTCCACCCACGTGATCAACATACGCCACTAATAATTAATAATTAATTCCATGTGATTGGAGAATAAATGCCTCATGCATATTCCATCTGCCTCCACAGCTAGAAATGGTATCAGAATTGCCTACCAGGGAGAAGGCAATTCTGGATTTAGTGTGATGTCATGAACCGGATTTAATAAAGGACCTCGAGGTTAATGAGCCATTAATTGGCAGTGACCATAACATGGTCAGGTTTAATCTACAATTGGAGAGGGAGAAGAGTAGATCGGAGGTGTCAGTGTTGCAGTTGAATAAAGGGGACTATGATTGGAAAAATACACTAGCAGGGATGACAGTGGAACAAAAATGGCAGGTGTTTCTAGGAACAATACAGAAGGTGCAGGATCAGTTCATTCCTAGGAGGAAGAAAGATTCCAAGGGGAGAAAGGGACGGCCATGGCTGACAAGGGACATCAGGGACAGTATAAAAATTAAAGAGAAGTACAATGCAGCAAAGATCAGCGGGAAACAAGAGGATTGGGTAATGTTTAAAGAACAGCAGATAACCAAAAAGACAATACGGGGAGAAAAGAAAAGGTACGAAGGTAAGCTAGCCAAGACTATAAAGCAGGATAGTAAAAGCTTCTTTAGGAATGTGAAGAGCAAAAAATTAGTTCAGACCAAAGTTGGACCCTTGAAGACCGAAAAAGGTGAATTTATTATGAACATAGTTGAACAGGTACTTTGGATCTGTCTTCACTATGGAGGACACAAACAATCTTCCTGATATAGTAATGGCCAGAGGATCTGGGATCCACATTAGGCAGGAAATGGTGTTGGATAGATTGGTGGGACTGAAGGCTGATAAATCCCCAGGGCCTGACGGTCTGCATCCCAGGGTACTTAAGGAAGTGGCTCTAGAAATCGTGGATGCATTGGTGATACTCTTCCAATGTTCTAAAGACTCAGGATCAGTTCCTGTGGATTGGAGGGTAGCTAATGTTATCCCACTTTTTAAGTAAGGCAGGAGAGAGAAAACAGGGAATTATAGACCAGTTAGCCTCGCATCCTGTGGAAGATGCTGGAGTCAATTATAAAAGATGAGATAGCCGAACATTTGGATAGCAGTAACAGGATCGGTCCGAGTCGGCATGGATTTATGAAAGGGAAATCATGCTTGACTAATCTTCTGGAATTTTTTGGGGATGTAACTAGGAAAATGGACAAGGGAGAGCCAGTGGATGTAGTGTACCTGGACTTTCAGAAAGCATTTTATAAAGTCCCACACAGAAGATGAGGTATTCCTCATTGTGAGGAAAAGGCACTCAGTCTTGACATAGTGGATGTTCGGAGGTCCCTAAAAGGAGTGAACGCGCGAAAGGCGGCAGGCCCTGATAACATACCAGGGCGGGTGCTCATCAGCTGCTGATCAGCTGGCACATGTCCTTACGGACATATTTAACACCTCGCTGAACCAGGCGGTCGTCCCATTATGTTTCAAGACTGCCACCATCATACCTGTGCCAAAAAAATCCAACATACAATGTCTCAATGACTACCGCCCTGTAGCACTCACCCCCATAATGATGAAGTGCTTCGAGAGGCTGGTCAGGGACCACATCACCTCCAGACTCCCCTCCACACTCGACCCATACCAGTTTGCTTACAGGCCAAACCGCTCCACAGAGGACGCTATATCCTCCGTGCTCCATCTGAGCCTGGAACATTTAGAGGAGAAAAACACCTATGTGCGAATGCTGTTCGTGGATTTCAGTTCAGCATTCAACACCATTATCCCCCAGCACCTGATAAGCAAACTGGTTCCATTGGGCCTCGGCACCCCCATGTGTAACTGGCTACTGGACTTCCTCACTGACAGACCTCAGTCTGTGAGGGTTGGAAATAACACCTCCAATACCATCTCTCTAAGCACCGGCTCCCCTCAGGGCTGCGTCCTGAGTCCACTGCTGTTCACCCTGATGACTCACGACTGTTGTGCCAGGTTTAGTACAAACCACATCATGAAGTACGCAGATGACACAACAGTGGTGGGCCTCATCAGGGACGACAATGAGCTGGCTTACAGGGAGGAGGTGAAACAACTGGTGGACTGGTGCAATACGAACAACCTGATCCTGAATGTCGAGAAAACAAAGGAGATTATCGTCGACTTCAGGAAAACCCGGCACAGTCCCACACCATTTCACATCAATGACAGCGATGTGGAGGTGGTCAGTAGCACAAAGTTCCTGGGGGTGCAGGTCACTAACAGTCTGACCTGGTCGACTAACATCTCATCAACTGTTAAGAGAGCGCAGCAGCGGTTGCACTTTCTGCGCAGGATGACAAGAGCTCATCTCCCCCATCCCATCCTCACTACTTTCTACAGGGGCACCATAGAGAGTATTCTGACCAGCTGTATCTCTGTCTGGTTTGGGGACTGTAGAGCCTCCGACTGGAAGTCTGTGCAGAGAGTGGTGAGGACAGCGGAAAAAATCATCGGGACCTCTCTCCCCTCAATCGGGGATATTGCGACCAAACGCTGTGTGTCTAAGGCCAGCAGTATCATAAAGGACCCCACACATCTCCATCACGGTCTGTGCACTCTGCTGCCCTCGGGAAAAAGATACCGCAGCATGAGGAGCAGAACATCAAGGTTCCGCAACAGCTTCTTCCCACGAGCCATCAGACTCCTGAATGCCATGTAAATGGGCTGCCACTATTGTCTATTTACCCTTTTCATACATACCTATCCTTCGGTTAATTTATTGTGTTGCACAGGGAGCCAAATGCAACGTAATTTCGTTTGGAACTGCATATATCAATGTATTTCTAAATGACAATAAAGTTTGTTTGACTTGACTTTGACTTTGACTTGACTAGTAGGCAAAATTAGGGCACATGGTATTGGGGGTAGAGTGCTGACATGGATAGAGAAGTGGTTGGCAGACAGGAAACAAAGAGTAGGGATTAACGGGTCCCTTTCAGAATGGCAGGCAATGACTAGTGGGGTACCGCAAGGCTCAGTGCAGAGACCGCAGCTATTTACAATACACATCAATGATTTGGATGAAGGGATTCAAAGTAACATTAATAAATTTGCAGATGACACAAAGCTGGGTGGCAGTGTGAACTGTGAGGAGAATGCTATGAGAAAGCAGGGTGACTTGGACAGGTTGGGGGAGTGGGCAGATGCATGGCAGATGAAGTTTAATGCGTATAAATGTGAGGTTATCCACTTTGGTAGCAAAAACAGGAAGGTAGAATACTATCTAAATGGCGTCAAGTTGGGAAAAGTACAATGGGATCTGGGGATCCTTGTACATCAGTCTATGAAAGTAAGCATGCAGGTACAGCAGGCAGTGAAGAAAGCTAATGACATGTTGGCCTTTACAACATGAGGAATTGAATATAGGAGCAAATATGTCCTTCTGCAGTTGTACAGAGCCCTAGTGAGACCACACCTGGAGTATTGTGTGCAGTTTTGGTCCTCTAATTTGAGGAAGGACATTCTTGCTATTGAGGGAATGCAGCGTAGTTTTACAAGGTTAATTCCCGGGATGGCGGGAGCTCCATTCTCTCATATGCTGAGAGAATGGAGCAGCTGGGCTTGTACACTCTGGAGTTTAGAAAGATGAGAGGGGATGTCATTGAAACAAATAAGATTGTTAAGGGTTTGGACATGCTAGAGGCAGGAAACATGTTCCCGATGTTGAGGGAGTTCAGAACCAGGGGCCACAGTTTAAGAATAAAGGGTAAGCCATTTAGAACGGAGATGATGAAACACTTTTTCTCACAGAGAGCGGTGAGTCTGTGGAATTCTCTGCCTCAGAGGGCGGTGGAGGCGGGTTCTCTGGATGCTTTCAAGAGAGAGCTAGTTAGGGCTCTTAAAAATAGAGGAGTCAGGGGATATGGGGAGGAGGCAGGAACAAGGTACTGATTGGGGCTGATCAGCCATGATCACATTGAATGGCGGTGCTGGCTCGAAGGGCCGAATGGCCTAGTCCTGCACCTATTGTATATTGTCTATTGTTAGATGGTAGGAGAGAGGAGGCAGGGACTGGGGAACGGGAGAGGGCTTTTATTGGCCGGGTGTGTGCAGGAGAGTTCCGCTGTCCTGTCGCTCCGGTGGCTGCCGGTTGGCCCACAGCCAGCGCAGAGAAGCAGCGCTGCCCCGCCGAGCCAACCAAGAGCTTCGTAGTGTGCGCGGGTCTGCGGCACCGCAGGTGCTGCCGAACTGCCGCTGGGTCATCCCTGTCCGGAGGCGGCCGGAGGTGTCGGGCCTGGCTCGCATTTGGCATGAAGGGGGCTCAGTGCGGGCTCCAGCCCTGCTGCGCATGGTTCCCGGGGTGTTTGGTGGCTGTTAAACAGTATAATATTTTACATTGTTAAAAATTAATGCAGCATAAAAGTTTAAAATACATAATTCAAATACATTTCTCTAAAATGATAGTATCTTTTTCTTTTCACATACATTCTCTCACAGTTTGTATATTTTGGATGTTTTAATACAGCATGTAATTATTCTGCATCCCACCTGAAAGCTTAAATCGCCCACTGATGGGCGGTACCACCCAGGTTGAAGAGCACTTATCTTAAAATCAGATCTTGACCGCTTTCTGTTGTTCTGTATATTGATTTTATAAACAAAGCTGCCATTTACGGCTGTGATTTTTGGTCATCGTACTCAGAGTCCCTCTCCGCTGCGCAGGACAAGAGGATTTTTTCCATCGATGAAAAATAAAAGAGTTATTAGTGTTTAAAAAATGTTGAGATTCTCTCTCTTGAAGGCCACGCCCCTTGCGGAGGGACTAAAAACCCGGAAGTGTTGAGTGCCTCAGTCTGTCTCTGCAAGATGGGGAAGCGAGAGGGTCACATCTCAGTCTGAGCTGTGAATAACACTGAACACATGTCTACTAAACAGTGAGTGTGGTTTTACTGACCTTAAGTGCCCTTAATGGGGTTCAAAAAGGAAAATGTGGTTGTTTTGAAATAAAGCACAGCAAATGGTCGGTGGTGGTTGTTTTGAAATAAAGCACAGCAAATGCTTGGTGGTGGTTGGTTTGAAGTAAAGCACAGCAAATGGTTGGTGGTGGTTGGTTTGAAAGAAAGCACAGCAAATGGTTGGTGGTAGTTGGTTTGAAATAAAGCAGAGCAAATGGTTGGTGGTAGTTGGTTTGAAATAAAGCACAGCAAATGGTTGGTGGTGGTTGGCTTGAAATAAAGCACAGCAAATGGTTGGTGGTGGTTAGTTTGACATGGCAAATGATTAAAAGTCTAAACTTGACAACTTCCTTTTGCACAATTGATTTTAGACAAAACGCTACCACTTACAACTGTGATTTTTGGCCATCTTACTCAGTCCCCCTCTGCTCATCAGGTGCAGAGGATTCTTCCCATCAATGAAAAATAAAAGTGTTATTAGTTTAAAAAATGTTGAGAATCTCTCTCCTGTCAATCACGCCATGAAGGCCATGCCCATTCCGGTGGGAGGGGGAGGGATTATAAAACCCGGAAGTGTGGGAGAGATCACGACTCTGTCTGAGCTATGAATCAACTGAACACACTGAATGTCTAGTGAACTGTGAGTGTGGTGTTTATATGGTGTTTTGTGTGGTTTTATGGTGCTTTCACCATGCTTGAAATGGTATGAAACTGCATTTGAATTTGGTGGCTTGCACCCTGCATGAAATGGAATTTCAAGGAATAGCCGTGAGTCAACTGCCAGCCCACCAGGTGTGAGTGAGCTGCCTATCAAAGCAGCTACCACCACCAAAAACAGCCATATTTGTTTGCAGTGCAGCCCTTCAAAGCAGTTACCACCACCAACAACACACATTTTTTGTTGCAGTGCAGCAGCCTTTCAAAGCAGTTACCACCACCAACAACAGCCATTTTTCTTTGCAGTGCAGCATTTCAAAGAAGTTACCACCAACAACAGCCATTTTTTTTGGACTGCAGCCTTTCAACGCAGTTACCACCACGAACAGCAGCCATTTTTTTTGCAGTGCAGCCTTTCAAAGCAGTTACCACCACCAACAACAGCCATTTTTTTTTGCAGTGCAGCATTTCAAAGCAGTTACCACCACCACCAACAGCCAATTCTTTTGGACTGCTGCCCATCAATGCAGTTGCCACCAACACAACACCCATTTTATTTGCAGTGCATCCTTTCAAAGCAGTTACCACCACGAACAACAGCCATTGTTTTTGCAGTGCAGCCTTTCAAGGCAGTTACCATAGCCAACAACAGCCTTTTTTTTTTGCAGTGCAGCCTTTCAAAGCAGTTACCACCACCAACAACAGCCATTTTTTTTTGCAGTGCAGCCTTTCAAAGCAGTTACCACCACCAACAAGAGCCTTTTTTTTCCCAATGCACTTTCAAAGCAGTTACCACCACCACCACCAACAGCCATTTTTTTGCAATGCAGCCTTTCAAAGCAGTTACTACCACCAAAAACAGCCATTTTTTTGCAATGCAGCCTTTCAAAGCAGTTACCACCACCAACAACAGACATTTGTTTTGCAGTGCAGCAGTCCTTCAAAGCAGTCACCTCCACCAAGAAAAGCCATTTTCTTTTGCAGTACAGCATTTCAAAGCAGTTACCACCCCCAACAACAGCCATTGTTTTACAGTGCAGCCGTTCAAAGCAGTTACTTCCACCAACAACAGCCATTATTTTTTGCAGTGCAGCCTTTCAATGCAGTTTCCACCGTTAACAACAGCCATTTTTTTTGCAGTGCAGCCTTTCAATGCAGTTACCACCACCAACAACAGCTATTTTTTTTGCAGTGCAGCTTTTCAAACCAGTTACCACCAACAACAACAGCCATTTTTTTTTGCAGTGCAGCTTTTCAAAGCAGTTTCCACCACGAACAACAGCCATTTATTTTGCAGTGCACCCTATCAAACAGCTACCACCACCAACAACAGTCATTTTATTTTTGCAGTGGAGCTATTTAAAAGCAGTTACCGCCACCAACAACAGCCTTTTTTTTTGCAGTGCAGCCTTTCAAAGCAGTTACCACCACCAACAACAACCATTTTTTTTGCAGTGCAAGCTTTCAAAGCAGTTACCACCCCCAACAACAGCCATTGTTTTGCAGTGCAGCCTTTAAAAGCAGTTTGCACCACAAACACCAGCCATTTTTTTTTGTTGCAGCACAGCCTTTCAAAGCAGTTACCACCACCAACAACAACCAGTTTTTTTTGCAGTGCAGACAGTTAAAAGCAGTTACCGCCACCAACAACAGCCATTTATTTTTGCAGTGCAGCCTTTCAAAGCATTTACCACCACCAACAACCGGCATTTTTTTGCAGTGCAGCCTTTCAAAGCAGTTACTGCCACCAACAACAGTCATTTTTTGTTGCAGTGTAGCTGCCATTCAAAGCAGTTACCACACCAACAACAGTCATTCTTTTTGCAGTGCAGCCTTTCAAAGCAGTTACCACCACCAACAACAGCCATTTTTTTTGCAGTGCAGCCTTTCAATCAGTTACCACCATCAACAGCAGCCATTTTTGTTTGCAGTGCAGCCTTTCAAAGCCGTTACCACCACCAAAAACAGCCATTTATTTGCAGTGCAGCCTTTCAAAGCAGTTACCACCACCAACAAGAGCATTTTATTTTGCAATGCAGCCTTTCAAACAGTTACCACCAGCACCAACAGCCATTTCTTTTGGCAGTGCTGCCTTTCACACCAGTTGCTGCCACCAACAACAGCCATTTTTTGTTGCAGTGCAACCATTTAAAAGCAGTTACCAACACCAATAACAGCCTTTTTTTTTTACAGTGCTGCCTTTCAAAGCAGTTTGCACCACAAAGAACAGCCATTTTTTTTGTTGCAGTACAGCCTTTCAAAGCAGTTACCGCCACCAACACCAGCCATTTATTTTTGCAGTGCAGCCTTTCAAAGCAGTTACCATCACCAAAAACCATCATTTTCTTTTGCAGTGCAGCCTTTCAAACCAGTTACCACCTCCAACAGCAGCCAGTTTTTCTTGCAGTGCAGATATCTAAAAGCAGTTACCGTCACCAACACCACCCATTTCTTTTTGCAGTGCAGCCTTTCAAAGCAGTTACCACCACAAACAACCAGCATTTTTTTGCAGTGCAGCCTTTCAAAGCAGTTACCACCACCAACAGCCATTTTTTTTTTGCAATGCAGGCTTTCAAAGCAGTTACCACCACCAACAACAGCCATTGTTTTGCAGTGCAGCCTTTCAAAGCAGTTTGCACCACAAACAACAGCTATTTTTATTTTTGCAGTGCAGCCTTTCAAAGCAGTTACAACCATCAACAACAGCCATTTTTTTTGCAGTGCAGCCTTTCAAAGCAGTTACCACCACCAACAACAGCCACGTTTTTTTGCAGTGCAGCCTTTCAAAACAGTTACCACCACCAACAACAGGCATTGTTTTGCAGTGCAGCCTTTCAAAGCAGTTACCACGTCCAACAGCAGCCAGTTTTTTTTGCAGTGCAGACATTTAAAAGCAGTTACCACCACCAACAACAGCCATTGCTTTTTGCAGTGCAGCCTTTCGAAACAGTTACCACCACCAACACAGGCATTTTTTTGCAGTGCAGCCTTTCAAAGCAGTTACTGCCAACAACAACAGCCATTGTTTTTACATGCAGCCTTTCAAAGCAGTTACCGCCACCAACAACAGCCAT
The DNA here is from genome assembly GCA_963514005.1 of Raja brachyura. Next base: position 21,325,384 of record OY740792.1, on the reverse strand, counting down.
TGTTTTTACATGCAGCCTTTCAAAGCAGTTACCTCCACCAAAAACAGCCATTTTTTTTGCAGTGCAGCCTTTCAAAGCATTTTCCACCTCCAACAGCAGCTTGTACTTGCTAGAATTGGCTTGTACTCGCTAGAATTTAGAAGACTGAGGGGGGATCTTATAGACACTTATAGAAAATCTTAAGGGGTTGGATAGGCTAGATGCAGGGAGATTGTTCCCGATGTTGGGGGGTCCAGAACATGAGGTCACAGTCTGAGGATAAGGGGGAATTCCTTTAGTACCGAGATGAGGAACACACTTTTCACACAGAGTGTGGTGAGTCTCTGGAATTATCTGCCACAGAAGGTAGTTGAGGCCAGTTCATTGACTATATTTAAGAGGGAGTTAGATGTGGCCCTTGTGGCTAAAGGGATCAGGGGGTATGGAGAGAAGGCAGGTACAGGATACTGAGTTGGATGATCAGCCATGATCATATTGAATAGCGGTGCCGGCTCGAAGGGCCGAATGGCCTACTCCTGCACTTAATTTGTATGTTTCTATGTTTTTATGTTTCTATTTTTCAAAGCAGTTACCACCACCACCAACAGCCATTTGTATTGCAATGCAGCCTTTCAAAGCAGTTAACACCACCAACAGCAGTCACATTTTTTGCAGTGAAGCTTACCTCCACCAACAATGCAGTTACCTCCACCAACAACAGCCATTGTCTTTGTAGTGCAACCTTTCAGTTACCTCTACCAAACACAGCCTTTTTTTGCAATGCAGCCTTTCAAAGCAGTTACCCCCACAAACAACAGCATTTGTTTTTGCAATGCAGCCTTTCAAAGCAGTTACCACCACCAACAACAGCCATTTTTTTGCAGTGCAGCCTTTCACAGCAGTTACCAACACTAACAACAGCCACTTTTTTTTGCATTGCAGCTTTTCAAAGCAGTTACCACCACCAACAACAGCCATTGTTTTTTCCAGTGCAGCCTTTCAAAGCAGTTACCACCACCAACAACAGCCATTGTTTTGCAGTGCAGCCTTTCAAAGCAGTTACCAACACCAGCCATTGTTTTGCAGTGCGGCCTTTAAAAGCACTTACCAACAACAACCATTTTTTTGCAGTGCAGCCTTTCAAAGCAGTTGGCACCACAAACAACAGCCATTTTCTTGTTGCAGTGCAGTCTTTCAAAGCAGTTACCACCACCACCAACAGCCATTGTTTTTGCAGTGCAGCCTTTCAAAGCAGTTACCATCACAAGCAACAGCCATTTTTTCTTGCAGTGCCGTCTTTGAAAGCAGTTACCGCCACCAAAAACAGCCATTTTTTTTTTGTTCCAGTGCAGCCTTTCAAAGCAGTTACCACCACAAACAACAGCCATTTTTTTCAGTGCAGCCTTTCAAAGCAGTTACCACAACCAACAACAGCCATTTTTTTTTGCAGTGCAGCCTTTAAAAACAGTTACCACCACCAAAACCAGCCATTTCTTTTGCAGTGCAGCCTTTCAAAGCAGTTACCACCACCAACAACAGCCATTTTTTTGCAATGCATCCTTTCAAAGCAGTAACCAACACAACCAACAGCCATTTTTTTGCGGTGCTGCATTTCAAAGGAGTTACCAACACCAACAACAGACATTTGTTTTGTTGCAGTGCAGCCTTTCAAAGCAGTTACCACCACCAACAACAGTCATTTTATTGGCAGTGAAGCCTTTCAAAGCAGTTACCATCACCAACATCAGCCATTGTTTTTGCAGTGCAGCCTTTCAAAGCAGTTACCACCAACAACATCCATTTTCTTTGCAGTGCAGCCTTTCAAAGCAGTTACCACCACCAACAACCAGCATTTTTTTTCCAGTGCATCCTTTCAAAGCAGTTACCACCACATAACAACAGCGTTTTTTTGCAGTGCAACCTTTCAAAGCAATTACCACCACCAACAACCATTTTATTTTGCAATGCAGCCTTTCAAAGCAGTTAACACCACCAACAGCCTTTTTATGCAGTGCAGCCTTTTAAAGTGGTTACCACCACTACAACGGCCATTTTTTTTGCAGTGCAACCTTTCAAAGCAGTTACTAACGCCAACAACAGCCATTTTTATTTTGCAGTGCAGCCTTTCAAAGCAGTTTGCACCACCAACAACAGCTATTTTCTTTGTTGCAGTGCAGCCTTCCAAAGCAGTTACCACCACCAATACCAGCTTTTTTTTTGTGGTGCAGCCCTTCCCAGCAGTTACCCCAACAACTACATCCATTTTTTCCAATGCAGCCTTTTAAAGCAGTTACCACCACCAACAACATTCATTTTTTTTGTTGCAGTGCAGCCTTTCAATGCAGTAACCAACACCAACAACAGCCATTTTTTGGCAGTGCACCCTTTCAAAGCAGTTTGCACCACCAAAAACAGCCATTTTTTTATTGCAGTGCAGCCTTTCAAAGCAGTTACCACCTCCAATAGCAGCCAGTTTTTTTGGCAGTGCCGCCTTTCACACCAGTTACTGCCAGCAACAGCAGCCATTTTTTGTTGCAGTGCAACCATTTAAAAGCAGTTACCAACACCAATAACAGCCACTTTTTACAGTGCAGCCTTTCAAAGCAGTTTGCACCACAAACAACAGCCATTTTTTTTGTTGCAGTACAGCCTTTCAAAGCAGTTACCGCCACCAACACCAGCCATTTATTTTTGCAGTGCATCCTTTTAAAGCAGTTACCACCACAAACAACCAGCATTTTTTTGCAGTGCAGCCTTTCAAAGCAGTTACCACCACCAACAACAGCCATTGTTTTGCAGTGCAGCCTTTCAAAGCAGTTTGCACCACAAACAACAGCTATTTTTATTTTTGCAGTGCAGTTTTTCAAAGCAGTAACCACCTCCAACAGCAGCCTGTTTTTTTTTGCAGTGCAGACATTTAAAAGCAGTTACTGCCACCAACAACAGCCATTTTTTTTTGCAGTGCAGCCTTTCAAAGCAGTTACCACCACCAACAACAGCCATTGTTTTTTGCAGTGCAGCCTTTCAAAACAGTTACCACCACCAACAACAGGCATTTTTTTGCAGTGCAGACATTTAAAAGCAGTTACCGCCACCAACAACAGCCATTGTTTTTACAGTGCAGCCTTTCAAAGCAGTTACATCCACCAAAAATAGCCATTTTTTTTGCAGTGCAGCCTTTCAAAGCACTTACCACCTCCAACAGCAGCTTGTACTTGCTAGAATTGGCTTGTACTCACTAGAATTTAGAAGACTGAGGGGGAATCTTATAGAAACTTATAGAAATTCTTAAGGGGTTGGATAGGCTAGATGCAGGGAGATTGTTCCCGATGTTGGGGGTCCAGAACACGAGGTCACAGTCTGAGGATAAGGGGGAATTCCTTTAGTACCGAGATGAGGAACACATTTTTCACACAGAGAGTGGTGAGTCTCTGGAATTATCTGCCACAGAAGGTAGTTGAGGCCAGTTCATTGACTATATTTAAGAGGGAGTTAGATGTGGCCCTTGTGGCTAAAGGGATCAGGGGGTATGGAGAGAAGGCAGGTATAGGATACTGAGTTGGATGATCAGCCATGATCATATTGAATGGCGGTGCCGGCTCGAAGGGCCGAATGGCCTACTCCTGCACTTATTTTCTATGTTTCTATGTTTTTATGTTTCTATGTTTCAAAGCAGTTACCACCACCACCAACAGCCATTTGTATTGCAATGCAGCCTTTCAAAGCAGTTACCACCACCAACAACTGTCACATTTTTTGCAGTGAAGCTTTTCAAAGCAGTTACCTCCACCAACAACAGCTATTGTTTTTGTAGTGCAACCTTTGAAAGCAGGTACCTCTACCAAACACAGCCTTTTTTTTGCAGTGCAGCCTTTCAAAGCAGTTACCCCCACAAACAACAGCATTTTTTTTTGCAATGCAGCCTTTCAAAGCAGTTACCACAACCAACAACAGCCATTTTTTGCCGAGCAGCCTTTCAACGCAGTTACCAACACCAACAACAGCCATTTCTTTTTTTTTGCAGTGCAGCCTTTCAAAGCAGTTACCACCGTGAACTACAGCCATTTTTTTTTCCAGTGCAGCCTTTCAAAGCAGTTACCACCACCAACAACAGCCATTGTTTTGCAGTGCATCCTTTCAAAGCAGTTACCAACACCAGACATTGTTTTGCAGTGCAGCCTTTCAAAGCAGTTGGCACCACCAACAACAGCCATTTTTTTTACAGAGCAGCCATTTAAAGCAGTTACCCCCACCAACAACAGCCATTGTTTTTGCAGTGCAGCCTTTCAAAGCAGTTACCATCACCAACAACAGCCATTTTTTTTGTTCCAGTGCAGCCTTTCAAAGCAGTTACCACCACAAACAACAGCCATTTTTTTCAGTGCAGCGTTTCAAAGCAGTTACCACAACCAACAACAGTCATTTTTTTTGCAATGCATCCTTTCAAAGCAGTAACCAACACAACCAACAGCCATTTATTTGCAGTGCAGCATTTCAAAGGAGTTACCAACACCAACAACAGCCATTTTTTTTGTTGCAGAGCAGCCTTTCAAAGCAGTTACCACCACCAATAACAGTCATTTTATTGGCAGTGAAGCCTTTCAAAGCAGTTACCATCACCAACATCAGCCATTGTTTTTGCAGTGCAGACTTTCAAAGCAGTTACCTCCACCAAAAACAGCCTTTTTTTTGCAGTTCATCCCATCAAAGCAGTTACCCCCACCAACAACAGCCATTTTGTTTTGCAGTGCAGCCCTTCAAAGTAGTTACCAACATCAACAACAGCAATATTTTTTGCAGTGCAGCCTTTCAAAGCAGTTACCACCACCAACAACCAGAATTTTTGTTTGCAGTGCATCCTTTCAAAGCAGTTACCACCACCAACAACAGCATTTTTTTGCAGTGCAACCTTTCAAAGCAATTACCACCACCAACAACAGCCTTTTTTTTTGCAATGCAGCCTTTCAAATCTGATACCACCACCAACCACAGCCATTTTGTTTCCAGTGCAGCCATTTAAAAGCAGATATCACCATCAACAACAACCATTTTATTTTGCAATGCAGCCTTTCAAAGCAGTTAACACCACCAACAGGCTTTTTAAAAAATATATATTTTTATTAGAGGCCATACGTATTACAAATAATATAATAATTTTTTCAGATATGCATATTACATATTTCCAAAATTATATGTATTACAAAGCAATATATATAAGCCTCATTTTTTTTAATAACGAAGAGAAAAAAAGTAAAGAAAGAATAGATGTTTAATTTAAAAAGTGTGATTATAATTTTGATTATATGTGAGAAGAGAAAGAGAAAAATTAAAAAAAAAAAAAACCCCATATTACTGACAAACAATTATTATACTTAAAGATAGAAAAACAGTATACATCTTAACAATGAATGGAACAATTTCTAATAATATATATATAGAGACAAGTATACAAATCTCAGATTAAACCTTTTCATCTGATCTTACCACCGGGTACTTGTTGAGTTTCAATTCTGAGCCCAGTTACCCCTTCATATAATCAGTGAATGGAGACCATATTTGTTCGAAAAGCTCGTGTTTATCCATTAGGATAAACCTAATTCTCTCCAATTACAACATCTCCAACATTTCCACTGTCCACATTTTGATTGTAGGGGATAATGGTCCCTTCCAAAATTTTAATATTAATTTTTTTCCAATCATTAAACAGTAATCAAGAAAATTTCTTTGATTTGCTGTTAATGTTTGATTTGAATCTAAAACACCAAATATTATTACCTTTGGGTCAGGATTTAATGTAATCTTAAGAACTATAGAAATAATTTTAAAAATCTCAGTCCAATAACTATTAAGTTTTGTACATATTACAAAACTATGAGTTAAACCAGCTTCTATGTACTGACATTTATCACACAATGGTGATATATTAGGAAAAATTCTATTTAATTTCTTTTTTGAATAATGTAATCTATGTAATACTTTGAATTGTATCAAAGTATGTCTGGCATTTAACGAACAACGATGTTTACGTTGTAAACTTTCTTTCCAAAAATCTTTTAATATCGGTAAACCAGTTTCATTTTCCCATATTTGTCGAAATGATTCTGTTGTTGGTATTTCCCTGTCCAAAAGGATGTTATATATATATGCTATTAATTTCTCTGTGTTTGGATGCTTATTAAGCAGTTCATCCAGTAAACCTGGTTCTCTGTTTCTATAATCTTGCGTATTTGATTTGACATAATCTCTGATTTGTAAATATCTAAGTTATTTGCGTGCAATCCATAAATATCTTTCAACTCTTGAAATGAGAGAAATTTCCCATTCCTGTAAAGATGTTGTATCCTTATAATTCCTAAATTTTTCCAATGTCTAAACCCCCCATCCAATAACGAGGGCTTAAACAGAGGATTATTCATAATTGGTAAACAAAGCGACATAGTTTCTAAATGTAAGGTCTTAACTATTTGTTTCCAAATACGTATATTGCTTAAAATTATAGGATTTTCCTCATAATTTTTTTTTTGTACCACCTTTGGGCCAAGGAGTATTGTACTTATATCGAAGGGTAAACAATCTTCCTTTTCTATTCTTAACCAAGCTGGGTCCTGTTCCATATTTACTAACCAAAAATTCATATTCTTAATCTGAACCGCCCAGAAATAATATAAAAAATTAGGTAGTGCTAGTCCACCATTTATCTTAGATTTACAAAATTGTCTTTACCTTATTCTGTGATTTTTATAATCCCAAATAAAGCTATTGACAATGAAATCAATTAAAAAAAAGCTTTAGGAAGATATAGCGGGATAGCTTGAAATAAATATAGTAGTTGTGGCAAAAAAATCATTTTAATGGCATTTATTCTGCCAATCATTGATATTGGTAATGTTTTCCAATATAAGATATTATTTTTTAGTTTATTTAGTAATTGGGGGAAATTTGATTTAAATAGAGAATTATAAGATTTGGATACATTAATTCCAAGATATTTAATTTGATCATTAACTATTTTAAATGGACATTTTTGTAATATATTCAATTTTATTCCTGTTATAGGCATAATTTCACTTTTATTCCAATTAATTCTATATCCTGAGAACATACTAAATTCAGTTATAACATTAAGTAACTTACGGATACTAATCTCTGGTTTTGTTATGTATATTAAGACATCATCTGCATATAAAGATATTTTATTAATTGTGGTATTGGTATTATATCCATAAATTTCTGGTTCCGATCTAATCCTTTCGGCTAATAATTCTATTGCAAGTGCGAATAATAAAGGTGATAACAGACAACCTTGTCTACAACCCCTAGAAAGATTAGATTTTGCTGATAACATTTGATTTGTTAGGATTCTTGCTGTTGGGCCAGAGTATAAAATTCTAACCCATTTGCAAAATCCTTCCCCCAGTTGAAATTTCTGCATTATCCTAAATAGGTAAGGCCATTCAACCTGGTCAAATGCTTTTTCTGCGTCCAGGGATACACCCGCTAATTCAATATCATTCATTCTTTTTGAATATATGATATTGAATAGACGTCTCAAATTATAAGTGGAGTATCGTTTAGGGATAAAGCCTGTTTGATCATGATGTATTAATTTATTGATCACTAAACTTAACCTTTGAGATAAAATTTTAGTTAAAATTTTTGATCCGTATTTAGAAGAGCAATTGCTCTATATGATCCTGGGTCTTCTAGATCTTTATCTACTTTTGGAATAAGTGTAATTGTAGATTCTTTTAGGGTTTCTGGTAGCTGTTCTTGCTCATAGGCATCTTTATATATAGTTTGTAGACGTGGGGAAATCAAATCATGAAACTTCTTATAAAATTCAACACCTAAACCGTCGGGGCCAGCAACTTTACCGTTCTTCAATGATCTGATTGATTCCTCAATATCTTTTGCTGATATTTCAGCGTCTAATAAATCTCTACCTTCCTGATCTAATCCATTAATATGACATTCATGTAGGAATGCTTCCATTCCATCAGATTGACCCGTCAATTTGGATGTGTAAAGTTTTTGATAGTATTGCTGGAATCTATCATTAATATCTTTTGGTAAAGTTAGTATTTCTCCTTGTTCAGATCTAACTTTATATATCATTTTTTCTTCATCTGATTTTCTAAGTTGACGAGCTAACAATTTATGTGGTTTATCCCCGAATTCAAAATGTACTTGTTTAGTCTGTTGAAAAAGTTTAATAACATACTTTGATTGTATCTCATTTAACTTATATTTTAATGTTGCAATTTTGTTATATATCACCCTAGATGGTGATATAGCATTTTCCATGTCTAATTGCTTTATTTCATTTTCCAAATTCTGTTGAATCTTTCGATTTTCCTTATTAAGGTGTGCCTACGCAGATATTATAGCACCACGTATAAAAGCTTTAAATGTGTCCCATAAAAGAGACGATGAAATTCCAGGTTTATCATTAGTCTCAAAGAATAGTTCAATCTGTTTAACCAGATAATCATAACAAGCCTTATCACTTAATATTTGAGGATTGAGTCTCCATTGCGAATATCTATTAGTTATACCCTTTAAATTAATCTTGAATGTTAATGGAGCATGATCTGAAATAATAATATTATGATATTTTGAGTCATACGTGAATGGAATAAGCTTTGAATCTATTAAAAAATAATCTATCCTAGAATAAGTTCCGAATACCGGAGAGTAGAATGAGTATTCCCGACCAGTGGGATTATCATTTCTCCAAACATCCTTGACATTAGCTGAACTAATAAACAAATTTATGAATTCACTTGATTTAGATATACTTCCTTTTAGTTGATGATCTATCTAAATAAATATCCAAAGTACAATTTAAGTCACCCCCGATTATTAAATTATGTTGTGTAACTATAGGAATAGTGTTAAATATTTTCTTAAAAAACAACAGATTATCAAAATTAGGTCCATATATATTCATAAGTACAATTTTCTTCGAGTATAATTCACCGGTAACTATTATGTATCTACCTTCAGGATCTTCTATTATTGAACTATGTTTAAATTGGATACCCTTACGAATAATATAGCAACTCCTCTAGATTTATGGGTAAATGAAGATTGGTACACTCTAGAAATCCAATTTGCCGTTAGTCTATATTGTGCGTCCTTTTTTAGGTGGGTCTCTTGAAGATAAATTATGTCTGATTTAATTCTATTTAACTGAGCCAAAACCTTACCTCTTTTAATTGGTTCGTTAATTCCCTTTACATTCCAACTACAGAAGGTGATTCCATCACCCCCATTTTTCCTGTTAATGTCTTGCATTTTAGTATTAAGGTGGATTATAATGAGGTAGATGCCTCAGCATATTCATCCCAATTTCATACCCTAGTTTGTGATCAACAAATGTAAATACTAATAACTTTATCTTACATACGTATCTCTTCGAGTCTACTGTACAATACCATTCATAAGTAAAATAATATAATGCAGTGTATAACATATAAAAAACAATATAAAAATAAAAATAAAAAAAGTTAATAATATTAATAGAAAAGTGCAGGAAAAAAAAAAGTGACTACTACTAAATTAAGTGTGGTTAGTGTAAGCCACACTAGCGTGGCTGTTAATCTACGGACTTCCGTTAGAAAAAAAAGGATGTTTATAATTCCAGCTCCGTAAATGCCTTAAGGGCAATATATTTAAGGGCGAGGCGTTAAATTTCTGTGCTTATTAATGCTTTATTATTTTAACTACTACTATCGATTTAAACTATTTAAGGAGGAATAACATACATTTGTAAGTAATGATTAATACCAAGCTATTTCTATTGTATATTAGTTTATTATTAATAATCATTGAACTCTCCATGTCCAATAATTTTAAAAGTTCATAATTCTTCCTCCTTCTCTCTGGTTAAACGGTAACATCAGGTAAGTGTTGAATATAATTCAAGTTCGTTATTCTTCATCCTCATCTTCTTCTTCTCCCAGTGTTTCCACTACTTCTTCTTCCTCTTCCTCTTCCAGCTTCCTCTCGATATTACGAGCGAACTCAAGCGCTTCAGTATGCTTGATAAAGTGATGCTCTTTATTATCATAGCTTACTCGTAGTGTGGCAGGGTACATCAGGCCATATCTCAGGCCCTTTATATTCTTGAGGATGTTTTTTGTTTCAGTAAATAAGGCTCTTCTCTTGGCCACTTCTGCAGGATAATCTCTGAATATGCTGATCTTGTCGCCGTCATAAAACAGATTCTTCTTACGAATTATTATGTTCATCATATCTTCCAAAACATGATCATAAATCACCTTCACAATCAATTGTCTTGGGGGTGAGCCTGTCTTTGAGCGTCGTCTCAGTGCCCTGTGCGCTCGGCCAAGCAGGGGTACTTGCTCCAGATTCAAGACATTTTTCAGAAGATTTGCAGCAAATTCTCTGGTGTCTTGTCCTCCCTCCTTGCCTTCACGCACTCCAACGATACTCAACTTCTGGCGCCTTTGCCTTTCCTCCAAGTCAATACATTTCTCAGTTATTTTATTCAATAAATCTGTTAAACGCTTGTTCTCGGAGAGAAGTTTCTCATTCGCCTTAGCACTTGAGTCAGCAATACTGGTCAGTTACTTTATTGCTTCATGTTGTTGATCAAGTGATCTTATAATAGGTTCCAACTTGAAATCAACCGCAGATTCCATCCCACCAACTTTGAGATTTACTTCATCCATCTGTTGTTTTAGATCAGCATCTGCTTTTATCTTCCATTCATCCATCATAGATTTTTCTGTGGTTATTACTTCTTTTTTCAGTTCATATTTAACTTGTTCTTTAAACAATTCAATATCAGATCTAAGTAATTTGAACTCTTCTTTATATTCCTTTTTCATTTTTTTCAGCTCACCCATAATAGTAGTTTTCAGATCTTCCATTTCAGATTTCTTCCTTGGAATATCCTCCAGAGAGCCAGTCAAACTCGAGGTCGAGGCTTCAGCTTGGCCTACTTCTTTTTTCGGCACTGTTTTTTTCAGTTTGGGGGGGGGGGTTCGTTGAATCGACATTACCGTCGGTAAAGTCGCGCGCCTGATGATGTCACGCACCTTATCAAGCTGCCGGTGCCTTTCACAGACGTTCCTCTCTGGTAAGTGCCTTTAGATCATCCCGTTTTCTCCCTTTTTTTATGCAATTTTTATGGAGCTGGATGGCACGAGTTCCACCTACTCCATAGCGCCACCGGAAGTCCAACAGGCTTTTTATGCAGTGCAGCCTTTCAAAGCATTTACCACCACCAAAAACAGGCAATTTTTTTGCAGTGCAGCCTTTCAAAGCAGTTACCACCACTACAATCACCATTTTTTTTTGCAGTGCAGCCTTTCAAAGCAGTTACTAACGCCAACAACAGCCATTTTTATTTTGCAGTGCAGCCTTTCAAAGCAGTTTGCACCACTAACAACAGCTATTTTCTTTGTTGCAGTGCAGCCTTCCAAAGCAGTTACCACCACCAACACCAGCCATTTTTATTGCAGTGCAGCCTTTCAAAGCAGTTACCACCACCAACAACATTCATTTTTTTTGTTGCAGTGCAGCCTTTCAATGCAGTAACCAACACCAACAACAGCCATTTTTTGGCAGTGCACCCTTTCAAAGCAGTTTGCACCACCAAAAACAGCCATTGTTTTGTTGCAGTGCAGCCTTTCAAAGCTGTTACTACCACCAACAACAGCGTTTTTTTTGGCAATGCATCCTTTCAAAGCAGTTATCACCACCAACAACAGCCATTTTTTTTGCAATGCAGGCTTTTAAACAGTTACCACCAGCAACAACAGCCATTTTTTTTTGCAGTGCAGCCTTCCGAAGCAGTTACCACCACCAACAACAGCCATTCTTTTTTGCAGAGCACCCTTTGAAAGCAGTTACCACCACCAACAACATTCATTTTTTTGCAGTGCGTTTTTTGAAAGCAGTTACCACCACCACCAACACCCATTTTTTTTTTGCAGTGCAGCCTTCGAAAGCAAATCCCACCACCAACAATGGCCTTTTTTTTGCAGTACATCCTTTCAAAGCAGTTACCTCCACCAACAACAGCCGTTTTTTTTGCTGTGCAGATTTCAAAGAAGTTACCACCACCAACAGCCATTTTTGTTTGCAGTGCAGCCTTTAAAAGCAGTTACCATCACGAACAACAGCTTTATTTTTTTGCAGTGCAGCCTTTCAAAGCAGTTACCACCACCAACAACAGCCATTTTTATTGCAGTACAGCCTTTCAAAGCAGTTACCAACACGAACAAAAGCCATTTTTATTGTAGTGCAGCCTTTCAAAGCATTTACCACCACCAGCAACAGCCAATTTTTTTGCAATGCAGCATTTCAAAGCGGTAACCACCACCAACAACAGCCAATTGTTTTTGCAGTGCAGCCATTTAAGAGCAGCTACCACTACCAACAATAGCCATTTTGTTTTGCAGTGCAGCCTTTCAAAGTAGCAACTGCACCAACAACAGCCATTGTTTTTGCAGTGCTGCCTTTCTAAGCAGTTACCAACACCAACAACAGCCATTTGTATTGCAATGCAGCCTTTCAAAGCAGTTACCACCACCAACAAGTCACATTTTTTGCAGTGAAGCTTTTCAAAGCAGTTACCACCACCAAAACCAGCCATTTCTTTTGCAGTGTAGCCTTTCAAAGCAGTTACCAACACCAACAACAGCCTTTTTTTTTGTTGCAGTGCAGCCTTTCAAAGCAGTTACCACCACCAACAACATCCATTTTCTTTGCAGTGCAGCCTTTCAAAGCAGTTACCACCATCAACAACCGACATTTTTTTTTTGCAGTGCAGCCTTTCAAACAGTTACCACGAGCAACAACAACCATTTTTTTTGCAGTGGAACCTTTTAAAAGCAGTTACCACCATCAAAACAGCCATTTGTTTAAATGCAGTGCAGCCTTTCAAAGCAGTTACCACCACCAACAACAGACAGTTATTTTTTGAAGTGCAGCCTTTCAATGCAGTTACCACCACCAACAACAGCCATTGTTTTGCAGTGAAGCTTTTCAAAGCAGTTACCATCACCAACATCAGCCATTGTTTTTGCAGTGCAGACTTTCAAAGCAGTTACCTCCACCAAAAACAGCCTTTTTTTTGCAGTGCATCCCTTCAAAGCAGTTACCAACACCAACAACAGCCATATTTTTTGCAGTGCAGCCTTTCAAAGCAGTTACCACCAACAACATCCATTTTCTTTGCAGTGCAGCCTTTCAAAGCAGTTACCACCACCAACAACCGGCATTTTTTTTGCAGTGCAGCCTTTCAAACAGTTACCATGAGCAACAACAGCCATTTCTTTTGCAGTGGAACCTTTTAAAAGCAGTTACCACCATCAAAACAGCCATTTTTTAAATGCAGTGCAGCCTTTCAAAGCAGTTACCACCACCAACAACATCCATTTTCTTTGCAGTGCAGCCTTTCAAAGCAGTTACCACCATCAACAACCGACATTTTTTTTTTGCAGTGCAGCCTTTCAAACAGTTACCACGAGCAACAACAACCATTTTTTTTGCAGTGGAACCTTTTAAAAGCAGTTACCACCATCAAAACAGCCATTTGTTTAAATGCAGTGCAGCCTTTCAATGCAGTTACCACCACCAAAAACCACCATTTTTGTCTGCAGTGCAGCCTATGAAAGCAGTTACCACCTCCAGCAACAACCATTTTTTAAATGCAGTGCATCCTTTCAAAGCAGTTGCCACCACCAACAGACAGTTTTTTTTGCAGTGCAGCCTTTCAAAGCAGTTACCCCCACCAAAAAATGCAATTTTTTTTTGCAGTGCATCCTTTCAATGCAGTCACCACCACCAAAAACCACCATTTTATTTTGCAGTGCAGCCTTTCAAAGCAGTTACCACCGCCAACAACAGCCTTTTTTTGTGGTGCAGCCTTTCAAAGTAGTTACCACCACCAACAACAGCCATTTTTGTTTTGCAATGCGGCCTTTCAAAGCAGTTACCACCACCAACAACAGCCATTTTTTTTTGCAGTACAGCTTTTTAAAAGCAGTTACCACCACCAACAACAGGTTTTTTTTTTGCAGTGCAGCCTTTCAAAGCAGTTACCACCACCAAGAACAGCTTTTTTTTTGCAGTGCAGCATTTCAAAGCAACCATATTTTCATTTTCAAATGACATTAAGGGCACTCACAGTTGAGTAGACATGTGTTCAGTGTTATTCGGAGCTCAGAGAGACGTGACCCTCTCGCTCTTTCCATCTTGCAGAGACTGAGTGAGGCACACCACTTCCGGGTTTATAGTCCCTCCAATCTCCCACCCTCCAGAAAAACCCTCCAGTCCAGTCCGTCGGAGGGGGGCTCTGAGCGAGGTGGCCAAAATCACATTGCAGTGAGTCAAAGCCGTCAATATCTTACTTTTAGTAATATAGACTAGACTTAGTAGCTTCACATGACCAGTGATAGGCAGAGGGCTTTCTGTAGCACTAGCATGGTGTCGTGGGCCGAAGAGACTGGTTTCCAGAGGGCTAATATGGACATTGTGGGCCGAATGGTTTCTTGGGCTGGCAGCTCACTCACACACACATACAATCACACACACATACACTCACTCACTCTCACACACACACGCACACAAACACACACACACACACACACACACACACACACACACACACACACACACACACACACACACACACACACACACACACACACTCACTCTCACACACACACACACACACTCACACACACACACACACACACGCTCACTCACACATGCACACACACACACACACACACACACACACACACACACACACATACACTCTCATACACATCCATACACTCAGATTCAGACAGACTCACACTCTCACACACACTCTCACACACATTCTCACGCACACACACGCACTCACACACGCATTCACACACACACACGCACGCACGCACGCACACACGCACGCACACACACACTCACAAATTCATTCACACACACACATCCAATATTAAAATGCCAAGTAACTTCAGAACGTGTTGAATATGCAGTGTGTAAAATGAATCTTTAAAGCCTGCTGTAGAGGTTGCTGCTGAAGCAAAATCATGCTTTAAATACCATCCAACAAACACACTCACCATAGAGAGCAATAAACTTCAGCAGCGCCTGCACTAGGCGCCATCTTGACGTCACCCTCTCGAACCGGAAATGATGCACTCAGCGCCCGCATGCCGCTAACCGGAAATTGCTTCATCGGCGCCATCTTGCAACCAAGCGAAAATCACAGAATGAGTGGCAATTTTAAAATTAAACGCAGTTCTGATCTAATAAAATGTTTATTCACTTTATCCATCCGAAAACTGTTGCTGAAAGCACTTTAAAAAATGGCAAGCAATTGCGGGAAAAAAACACTGTGCAAGCGAGCGAGAAAGCCGACAAAATACACATCAGTTCGCTGATCCCGGGGACACACCGTGGAGTAGATTCGCAGCTCAGAGAGCCGTGACCCTCTCGCTTCCTGGGTCTGGCAGAGACTGAATGAGGCACGACACTTTCGGGTTTTATAGTCACTCCCCCTGCCGTCAGCGGGGGCAGCAGAGAGAATGGGGAAAAATCTTCGGGTCCGGTTAGGCGGAGGGGGTCTCTGAGCGAGGTGGCCAAAAATGACGACCGCAGGTGGTGGCGTTCTTTCGGAAATCGCAACACAGTGGGCCAAAAGCGGTCCAGATCAAACTTTTAGTAATATAGATATATACTACACCAACTGCACATGGGAGGCCTGGTACTCCAATGCAATATTCCACCATTAACCCATAGCCCCCATTGGAGATGTGGTCCCCCAACTCAACCCGTTCCCCAATGTAGGGGGAAGATGTGAAACTCCTTCTAGGAGGCAATGAGGACCGGGGAGCCTCCATCTTCACCTGTCCCACAATGTGCTGTGTGGTTCAGGTCTGAGGGACAGGGACTTCCTGGCACAGGGAGATCACATAACGGGGGGAGAGAGAGCCCGGGACGGAGCAGCCAGCCTTCCACCCAGTAGCTACCCACCAACCACCACCTCCAGCAGATGCGCCTGTGCCGAAGGACACCGTGGTTGGCTGGTGGGTGGCCTGGCAGAAGGCGCTGAGGTGATGGCCAGTTCCGCTGTCCAGTCCCGGCGGCCACTCGCGGCCACCTGAGCTACTGAGTGAGTTGCTGGTATGATCCCCGACCCGCTCCTTCTCAACGCTCCTGCCCTCACTGGCGGCCCAGCCAAGTTTGCTACTTTGTGTAGCCCAGGCCGTGCTGACCGGGGCCAGACTCCCACACGCTGTGGATAGGAACTCTTCCCCCCAGCAGCGCTTTTACAGCCGCTTCCCACTTCACACAGTTCCAGGATCGAAGGCGTGGCAGGTTCCGTGTAGCAGTCGCTACAAGAGTGGCATTGCTCAGTCAACTCCACTCCAGCGGATGGCCACTGTCCCTGCTGCCCCTGCTCCGTCTTCCCGCCCTGGGGATTGGACCTGAGTCCTGGTAGAATGTTGCCATCAGCAAAATGTCTGCAAGGGTGACACTGGACCTAGCCACCCAGCCAGAGAATGTAAATCAGCTGCCAGCAATGAGGGATAGACTTGGCTATCCTTCAGTACAGCATCGTCCTTGATGTTGCTGTACTGAGGGTTAGCCAAGTCTATCTTTAATGCTACACTTGTCGCATTAGCTCCCCCCTCGGCTCCATTCAAGGACCCAAGCAGTCGTTCCAGGTGCGACAGAGGTTCTCCTGCATCTCCTCCAACCTCATCTATTGCATTCACTGCTCTAGATGTCAGCTGATCTACATCGGTGAGACCAAGCGTAGGCTTGGCGATTGTTTTGCTGAACACATCCGCTCGGTCCGCATTAACCAACCTGATTTCCCTGTGGCTCAGCACTTCAACTCCCCCTCCCATTCCGAATCTGACCTTTCTTTCCTGGGCCTCCTCCATGGCCAGAGTGAGCACCACTGGAAAGTGGAGGAGCAGCAGCTCATATTCCACTTGGGCAGTTTGCACCCTAGCGGCATAAACATTGACTTCTCCAATTTCCGGTAGCCCTTGCTGTCTCCTCCCCTGCTCAGCTTTCCCTCCGCCCTCTGGCTCCTCCTCTTCCTATTTCCTTTCTTCTACCCCCCCCCCCCCCCCCCACCCTACATCAGTCTGAAGAAGGGTTTCGGCCAGAAATGTTGTCTATTTCCTTCCGTCCATAGATGCTGCTGCACCCGCTGCATTTCTCCAGCATTTCTGTCTACCTTCAAGTCTATCTTTCTTGGCTAACAACCTGACCTTCAGCCTCCAAGACGCAGGCAAACATTCGGGCCATATTTTGGGGTAAAAAATAGTGTCTTCGATGCTGGGAAATATGGTACCTTTAGAATGGAAATGAGGAGGAATTTCTTTAGCCTAAGTGTGGTGAATCTGTGGAATTCATCAGCACAGATGGCTGTGCAGGTTGTCATTGGGGATTTAAAAATGGAGATTGATAGGTTCTTGATTAGTAGGGACGTCAGAGGTTACGTGGAAAAGGCAGGAGAATAAGGTTGAGAGGGAAAAATAGATCAGCCATGATTAAATGGCAGAACAGACTTGATGGGCCGAATGGCCTAATTCTGCTCCTATGTCTAATGGTCTAATGGGCAAAACAGCTCAGACAAAATAAATGTTTCACTTGCACGTATGGATTTAGAACAATTGAGGGCCAATGAAATAGGCAAAATAAATCAACACTTTATTTGTTAGCCAAGCATAAGCCCAAATAATGCACGTACCGTTGGAGAAAGATCTATAAGTTTAGAATGTTCTGGCCGCTTTATTCTCAGTGTTCTTCAAAAAGGATTTAAGGTTAGGCATATATTCCAGTAAATAATACTCAACAGGAGTCTGTATTATGGATTAAATCCTAGAATCCAAAGAACTGTTAACAAAGATTCTGACGATCTTTATTGAAGCCTGAACTGAAATTACTGCTTTGATGCTTTGTGTTTTTATGTGGATCGTCAGAATATTCATCAGAAACTAATTATAGAGCTCAAACTGTACATAGTTGCTATTAAGGTCTTAAACAATGAGATAATATCATACCAGTAAAATCATACTAGATATCTAGTAACTATGATTCAGCTGTGATAATGGATTTGAAGAACCAGTCTACCAGAAGCTCATATGCTGTTCTTAGCACAATAGACAAACAATTGACAGGTATTTTTATGGGTTGGTCTGGGGCCTGTAAATAGAGTGGGAACTGAGAATCTGAAACAGATGTGTCCACACCAGTTTTTATGGACCAAACACAAGCATATGGATTAAACACGGGTAGGTGGGACTAGTGCAGCTCAAATATGTTGGCCGGTGTGGGCAAGGTGGGCCAAAGGGCCTGTTTCCATGCTGCATCACTATCACTATGACTCTTGAATGTCATTCAGACTTTGGGGTATGATATGTTGCTTTTCCAGACACAGTTTCACTATATGACTGGCTTTGATTTCAAAGTGCATGCAGCAGACAGAAGAGACTTGTTCAGCCTTACCCTCCTAACATCACCCCAGAAGAGGGACAAAGGTTCACTTTTTAAAAATTTCTTTTTGACAAAAAGTCTTGTCAGTAAAACATCATTGGACATCTTCAGTGTCGGGGGAGGATTATTGTAGAATTATTTTTATACATTTAATTTCTTAGTTTTTCCATTTACAAGAAATATTTTTTGACATATTATTCATAAAAAAAAATCGACTGCCAAATTTATAAGGGGTACATTTAAATTTAAGTATGTAAATTGGGTGTTGGTGGTGATATTAAGAAGAATTATAGCAGATGAATAGTAAGATTATATGAGAACTTACCAGTTTGAAGTTTGATCTTGATTTTATGAGGATTTACGTTGGTGATTACGTGAAGAAGCCCAGCCAGGCCGCATGCGCATCAATCTTCAAAGCAGCGGTATGAAACCACAAATAACAATTACCAAAGTGACATAGTAAGATGCGTGACTCAAGAACTACCAGATAACCTTTATGAGAGAGGGTTGGGCGTGGAGGGCACGTAATCACCAACGTAACTCCTCATAAAATCAAGATCAAACTTCAAACTGGTAAGTTCTCATTTAATCTTACTATTTTACTTCGGAGTCACGTGAGTGATTCCGTGAAGGGTTCAAAGCTTGGGATTTCATGCCGCAGATCCAAATCTCGGCGTCTCACTGCATTGATTGACTCAGGATGAGTGAATAATCAAAAAATGCATTAAGCATGATATTGATTCAAATGTATTAATGGTTTACGTTAATAAAGAAATCAATAGCAACCCCTGTATCTCAGGGGAGGCTAAAGTGGACGCAAAACAGAATCGGCAAAACCCCGGGTCAGTAACCGGTCTATAGTAAAAATCAATTCAGTTGACCTTCCTGCGGTCGCGAGGATATGGTCGATGGGAATGTCCATTGCCCTGGCCGCTGACGTTGATGCTGACCTGGTAAAACGAGATATACAATCATCAGTGTTAATACCTGCATAACCCAGAACCTGCTGCAGCCACCTTGAAATAGTCTGAACCGCCCTTCCCTTGTGTGATTGTTTGTCGATTAATAAACAATGCTGATTGCACACTTCTTAGGATTCTGGTGGCCTTGATATAATATAGCAAGCCTGCTCTCCCACATAGACGTGAGACCGTGGGGTATCCGAAACATGATCTTAAATCATGCCACCCCTGGTCTGCTGCTTGTGTAGATCAGAATGTAAAATGTAATGGCACCTGCAGCCAATTCCATCTTATCTAGCCATAGAGTTTTCAATGTTTGACCTCGTTGTGCTGATATTAGTGTCATGACTAAAGATGTAGCTGGGACCCCCTGGTGAAGTAATGTTAACACATTTTTAATAACCAAACTGCATATTCTTGTAGTGGGAGAACTTGTGTCAAGATCGCTTTAACAACTTGATATCCGGGTTGAACCCGACAAGAGTGGTTCCCGTTTGTTGCAGCTGTAGTGTCTCTATAACTGAATTATTGTCAAATACCATTTAAGAATGAACTGGAAGACGTCAGTAATTTGTACCGTATTAAATGTAACATTAACATTTAAACAAAACCGCTTCCGATCCCCTCAATAGGAATGTACTGCTTTTTTGGGTGCTATCCCTGCACATCTGTAGTGAGCACATCCATGGCTTGATGTGACAACCTGAGCCAGAAGTCAATCCATTGAGAATATGTAAGTCAATAATTGTTTTATTATGCAGAGGCCGGTTTCCTGAACCACAGTTTGAACCAGCAAGTTTTTGGTTTTTGGAATAACCGTATACCATTGTATTATTATGCCTGATGAAAGCAGGCAACATGGCTGCTTAGCCAGTCCGACAGTACGAACCCAAAGCGAGGTCTTGCTGACTGTTTTAAGACCCGGCTAATGAGGCAAAAATGGAGGAAGACATAAAAGAACATTCCTCCTTTTGTAGCGAGAATGAATTTCTCCGCACTGTTGTGCCACATATTTTTGCAATCTGTGAATAAACATGAACCAACATGTCGATATTCGATGTAGCATTGAACCATACTTTCATGCTACTTTGAGATCCAATACCTACCAACCAAACTACTGGAGCAATGCTGAATACTGTTTGTTTATCATTGTGACTGAGGTAGCTTCAGCTGATAATAGCATAAGGTTGTTAACAATGGTCTACATGTCCTTTGAGAGGTCGCTACTTTGCACCATATCAGTTCCTTGATTTGCTCAGCTGAAATACAGCTACTATATTGCCAATTACTCTTGATGAAATAAAAGTCAGTTTTATAACAGGTTGCTATTAACTCCAATCTCTTACCACAGGGCGGAGTCATAAGCTAATTAATAGTTAAAAGCCCAATGACCAACAAACAGTTTATCCCATTCCGCAATGTTTTACTGCTATTAATACAGTTATATTGCCTTTGATAACTCTGTAATCGGAACTGCATAGAATGGATCTTTGAGACCCTTATGAATCTGTTGTTAGTCAGGAAAATAAGTTTTCATATTCGGAAAGTTCATATGCCCGACACCCTCCATTTTTCATAATAAACATGCCACTGCTGCCTATTCCATGGGTGTTTGGCATGAGAACTTTTGGCCCGATTTCCAAACCTTATCTTCAAAGACAACCCTGGCCATTATCCAAACTTGTTTGGAATGCTAATATTGTGCCTCAACCAGATGTTTTTATCCTTTGTGTGTTGTACAAACAAATGTAAATATTGCAACTTGTGAACGGTGCACTTAACCATGTTTTGGAAGTGCCAGACCCACTTTGTTGAGTAGGGTTGGTAAGGTGCATGGAATTTCTGAGCTATACTGCTGCCCCCAGCTCCAGTGAACCGCCTACTGCCAATGAGCACCTGGGGTGTGTTCTGAAAGGATGACCTTTGCGCGCCGTTGGCCGTAATTGATTCGTCTGCCAGGTTTTCCTCCCCTGTTGAATAGGCCTACCTGAATAACAGATTCGGCAGCTGGCTCTCACATCCCCCTGTTGACGCTGTTCACTGTCGGCACATATGTGCTTCAGTATGTTCTATCGACTTCTTTAGAGCCTGGAGTCAGTTATATCTTGACCTTTCGCACTCCCCTCCTCAGAGAGAGCGATTCATAGGCAGCCCTAAACAGGCGCTGCCGCAGGCCGCAGGATACCTATACTGATATGAACCCATTGAACCTATACCCAAATAGAACATTCTGCTGGGATGGCAACTTTGTTGTCAGGAAAAGGTACCTCTGACACGTGCCCTTCATCCCTTGGGGTATGCCCCACGGCCATACCCTGAGACTCAGCATCAGCAGGGCACTGACCCATCTTGGTCTCTGCCTCCAAGAGGGAGACCTGTGGCAGCTCTGTCAACTGGCACTGCTGGTGTGGCCTGCAGAGGTGGAACATCAGAGTCGGGGTCAGAAATAAAATGGCCCATGGTTCGCGCCTCCTCATTCATGAAGGTGCTATCAAACAGTTCTGTACTAGATGCTGCTGCTGCCTTTTTGTTCAGGGTGGCACTGACACTCCTCCTGCTGGCGTGTGCCCTGCCCTAGCACTGTATGCAATAGTTGCTGCATTTGGGATAGTCGTTTCAAACACACTATCCAGCCCCGGTGAGGAATCATCCCCCAACTCCGTGGGCCTATTATTTTACTATCCAGCCCCGGCGGGGAATCGTCCCCCAATTCCATGGGCCTATCAGACTTATGTGTTACTTTGAGCAACCCTGACCCAGGCGTTGCCGACGACGCCTCTCGTAGAGGCCGGTGCTTTTTGACATGAAACAGTCCTGTACCAGGCGCTGCTGGCGCGGCTCTCCCATAGGCCGGCAATGTCACAAATGAAACAGCCCTGTCCCAGGTGCTGCTGGTGCAGCTCTCCCATAGGCCGGCACTTTCATACATGAAGCAGCCTTGTCAGGCGCTGCTGGCGTGGCCTGTCGCATAGGCCCATGCTATCACACATGAAGCAGCCCTATCCCAGGCGCTGCTGGCACAGCCTGTCCCATAGGCCCGCGCTATTACAGTGTAGGCTCACTAAATCAAATTTTTAGTGTATAGTTATACCTGTGAAGGGTTAAAGCAATTTTTAACCCTTCACAGCAACTTGTGCTAAACAAGAAAGAATTTCATTGTCAGCGACGCATGACAATAACCTTTTTGACTTTTAACTTTGCCTTTAACATTTAACGTTAAGAAAAACACTATAACATACATGTAAACTTTATTATTAGAGAAAAACCCTTGTAGCCCGACTCATCCAAATCCAATAGGGCTGAACGAGTCCTTTCTCCACCAATTTTATTCCCTGCCTAGGACTGACGTCTGTGAGCCGCTGACCGTACTGTTACGCCTGGGTCAGGGTTGCTCAAAGTAACACATAAGTCTGATAGGCCCATGGAATTGGGGGACGATTCCCCGCCGGGGCTGGATAGTAAAGGAGCCGCTTACAACCCGAGCTTACAACCCGATCTTTTGCCAGTTATCCGCTTCCGCGGTTGGACCAGGGTTTCCCCACAGTCCATAACCGGCTCACTCGTTCGGGCTGTGAAACTGGCAGAAAAAACTTCTGTGAAGAGAGGCTCCTGCTTGAAAATCCCCGGTAAGTAAAAACTGAACTTACCTTTTAGGTTTAACTTACCGCTGGCATGAGTGCTGCCCTGCCAGTCTGGTGCTTGCGCCAATGTGGCTGACGTACTGATGCGCATGCGGCCTGGCTGGGCTTCTTCACGGAATCACTCACGTGACTCTGAAGTAAAATTACATTTTCAGGGCATTCTCCACAAACCTTGCTTCATACAGTATGTGCCCTCCATACCACCGGGGGGGTGCTTGTGGTTTGAAATGGTTAATTCAGAAGCACTCAAACCATTTGATTCCTGCATGGTTTTGAGATTGAGATCGGCATACCGATTGCCAGCACATTTCTCATTTTATATTAATTGAAATCTTGCATAAGTGAATCAGAAAGGCTTCGGTGGTGGATTGGCTGAGTATATTTGAGGCAGAGATTAGCAGATGTTTGGATATTAATGGGTTCAGAGGTTCATCACAAACTTCCATCCAATCCATCTTCATGGTGCGTTGCACTGGTAAGTATAGTCCAGCAGGACTGCCACCCTGGCCTTTTCCTTTTCTCTACTCTATTTTCTGATAAAGATAAAGGAGCATGAAAACTCTGACATCCTGACTGAAGAAATTGTTCATCCCCATAGCTATCAGACTCCTGAATCAATCACTTCTTTCACACCCCATTCGCAGAGGTGCTGCCAATACTCTTACTCTTAACTACCTCATTAGGTATTTTGTTATTGTAGTTTAATATTAGTTTGCACCCTTGAATTAATTTCACTGCACATCTCGTATGTGTATGTGACGAATAAACTTGACTTGGCTTGGATTTTGCACTACAATCTTGCATTCCACTGCTGTTTTTGCACTCATCATTGTATTTATTGTTGTACTTATCATTATTATATGTAGGGTTACACAAAAAGCTGGAGAAACTCAGCGGGTGCAGCAGCATCTAAGGAGCGAAGGAGATAGGCGACGTTTCGGGTCGAGACCCTTCTTCAGACTGGTCAGGGATCAGGGAAACGAGAGATATAAACAGTGATGTGGAGAGATAAAGAACAATGAATGAAAGATATGCA
Organism: Raja brachyura; assembly: GCA_963514005.1. The sequence goes on along the minus strand of OY740792.1, from coordinate 21,301,268 downwards.
AAAATGTATTGGTGATAAAGGAAACAGGCCATTGTAAGCTGTTTGTGGTGTGAAAATGAGAAGCTAGTGCGACTGGGGGGGGGGGGGGGGAGATGGAGAAGGAATGTCAGGGCCTGAGGGCTGAGGGAGAGGTGGGGTGGGGAGGAAGCAGTCTGGGTTAACAGAATTGAGAAAATTCAATGTTTAAGCCCAGAGGATGCAGACTCCCCAAGCGGAATATGAGGTGCTGTTCCTCCAACTTGCGGTGTTGCTCACTCTGGCCGTGGAGGAGGCCCAGGACCGAGAGGTCGGATACGGAGTGGGAGGGGGAGTTGAAGTGCTGAGCCACCGGGAGGTCGGGTTGGTTATTGCGGACAGAGCGGAGGTGTTCGGCGAAGCGATCGCCCAGCCTCCGTTTGGTCTCACCGATGTAGATCAGTTGGCATCTGGAGCAACGGATGCAGTAGATGAGGTTGGAGGAGGTGCAGGTGAACCTCTGTCGGACTTGGAATGACTGCTTGGGTCCCTGAAAGGAGTGGATGGGGGAGGTGAAGGGACAAGTGTAGCATTTCTTGCGGTTGCAAGGGAAAGTGCCCGGGGAAGGAGTGGAGCGGGAGGGAAGGAAAGAATTGATGAGGGAGTTGCGGAGGGAGCGGTCTTTGCGGAAGGCAGACAGGGGGGGAGATGGGAAGATGTGGCGAGTGGAGGGGTCACGTTGGAGGTGGCGAAACTGGCGGAGGACTATCTGTTGTATGCGCTGGCTGGTGGGGTGAAAGGTGAGGACCAGGGGGACTCGGCCCTTGTTGTGAGTGGGGGAATGGGGAGAGAGGGCAGTGTTGCGGGGTATGGAGGAGACCCTGGTGCAAGCCTCATCTATAGTGGGGGAGGGGAAACCCCGTTCTCTGAAGAACGAGGACATTTGCGATGACCTGGTGTGGAACACGTCATCCTGGGAGCAGATGCGGCGTAGACAGAGGAATTGGGAATAGGGGATGGAGTCCTTACAGGAAGCAGGGTGGGAGGAAGAGTAGTCCAGGTAGCTGTGGGAGTCAGTTGGTTTGTAGTGGATGTCAGTCAGGAGTGTATCACCTGCAATAGAGATGGTGAGGTCAAGGAATGGTAGGGAAATGTCGGAAATGGTCCAAGTATATTTGAGTGCCGGATGGAAGTTGGTGGTGAAATGGATGAAGTCAGTCAGTTGTGCGTGAGTGCAGGAGGTGACACCAAAGCAGTCGTCAATGTAACGGAGGTAAAGGTCGGGGGTGGGGCCCTGGTACGCCGAGAACAAAGATTGTTCGACGTGCCCGACAAAGAGGCAGGCGTAGCTAGGGCCCATGCGTGTGCCCATAGAAACATAGAAACATAGAAAATAGGTGCAGGAGTAGGCCATTCGGCCCTTCGAGCCTGCACCGCCATTCAATGTGATCAGGGCTGATCATTCAACTCAGTATCCCGTACCTGCCTTCTCTCCATACCCCCTGATCCCTTTAGCCACAAGTGCCACATCTAACGCCCTCTTAAATATAGCCAATGAACTGGCCTCAACTACCTTCTGTGGCAGAGAATTCCAGAGACTCACCACTCTCTGTGTAAAGAATGTTTTCCTCATTTCGGTCCTAAAGGAATTCCCCCTTATCCTTAGACTGTGACCCCTTGTTCTGGACTCCCCCAACATCGGGAACAATCTTCCAGCATCTAGCTTGTCCAACCCCTTAAGAATTTTGTTAAAGAAGGAACTGCAGATGCTGGAGAATCGAGGGTTACACAAAAAGCTGGAGAAACTCAGCGGGTGCAGCAGCATCTAAGGAGCGAAGGAGATAGGCGACGTTTCGGGTCGAGACCCTTCTTCAGTCTGAAGAAGGGTCTCGACCCGAAACGTCACCTATCTCCTTCGCTCCTTAGATGCTGCTGCACCCGCTGAGTTTCTCCAGCTTTTTGTGTAACCCTTAAGAATTTTGTAAGTTTCTATAAGATCCCCCCTCAATCTTCTAAATTCCAGCGAGTACAAGCCGAGTCTATCCAATCTTTCCTCATATGAAAGTCCTGACATCCCAGGAATCAGTCTGGTGAATCTTCTCTGTACCCCCTCTATGGCAAGGATGTCTTTCCTCAGATTTGGAGACCAAAACTGTACGCAATACTCTAGGTGTGGCCTCACCAAAACCCTGTACAACTGCAGTAGAACCTCCCTGCTCCTATACTCAAATCCTTTCGCTATGAATGCTAACATACCATTTGCAATGCTAACATACCATTTGCCCATAGCTACGCCTTGTGTTTGGAGGAAATGGGAGGAGTCAAAAGAGAAGTTGTTGAGGGTAAGGACCAACTCCGCTAGGCGGAGGAGGGTGTCAGTGGATGGGTATGGGTTGCTCCTCTGGTCGAGGAAGTACCGGAGGGCTTTGAGACCATCCTGGTGGGGGATGCAGGTGTATAGTGACTGGACGTCCATGGTGAAGATGAGAGGATGGGGGCCTGGACAACGGAATGTGCGGAGCCGACGGAGAGTGTCTGAGCTGTCTTGAACATAGGTGGGGAGGGATTTAACAAAGGGGGATAGGATGGAGTCAAGGTATGTGGAAATGTGTTCGGTGGGGCATGAACAGGCAGAGACAATGGGTCTGCCGGGGCAGTCGGGTTTGTGGATTTTGGGGAGAAAGTAAACTCGGGCTGTGCGGGGCAGGGAAACGATGAGGTTGGAGGCTCGGGGGGGTAGGGAGCCGGAGTTGATGAAGTCGGTTATGGTGCTCGAGATGGTGTCCTGGTGCTCGTCAGTGGGGTCATGGTCCAGGGGTAAGTAGGAGGAGGTGTCCGAGAGTTGGCGCGTGGCCTCTGCTTTGTAGAGATCGACGCGCCAGACTACCACAGCACCTCCCTTGTCAGCGGGTTTGATAACCCAGTCTGGGTTGTTGGTATTATTATATGTATACTGTTTACTCTGTGAGCTCCATGCGAATAAGGAATTTCATTGCGCTCTGGTTTATGGCAATGAACTAATGTGTAATCTGCTAAGAGTTTAATGCAGGAAAGTGGCACTGAGGTAAAAGATCAGTGAAGATCCTACTGAATGACAATAATTCCAATAATTTACTGTAGCCTTTTTTCTGTGTTCTTGTGCAATGATAATTATGCATTAACAAGGCATTATGAAGTATGAAATAAAACATGAACACAGTATTTAAAATTGCAAGAGTTGGAGTAACTCAGCAAGCCTTCTTTTCGTGCCCATCTTGTTACAAATGTTGGCCTCGCTGTCATTGTCCATCCTGAAAAGGACGCAAGCATCCAGCGACAATCAGTGGAAGCCATCACTTGTCGCAGTAGATGATGGTGGTAGCAGAATTAGCTCAGGATACTTCCAGTTTCCAGCCCCGCGACGTGGACACTTCTGCTTTGGGGCCACTCAGCAGGTCAGACAACGTCTCTGGAGAAAATGGATAGGTGATGTTTCGGGTCAGGATCCTTCTTCAGACTGATTGGAGGGGAGGGTTGGGGGATTGGAAGCAAGAAAAGACAAGGACAAATCAGATGACCTCAGGCAGCGAGGTTCCCTCATAGGCCGATTGTTGGCTAGAGACGGTGTGATCCGAAGAGGAATACATAGTTATGAACTATGGAACTGGATAACCAGCTTTAAATGGAGCCAGGAGGGGAGGTGGGGGGGAGGAGAGTGCCAGTATAAGTTACCTAAAATTAGAGTATTCAGTATTCGTACCACTGGGTTGTAAGCTACTCAAGTAAAATACAAGGTGCTGTTCCTTCAATTTGCATGTGGCCTCATTTTGGCAAAGGAGGAGGTTCAGTACAGAAAGGTCAGTGTGTGAATGGGAGTAAAAATGGTTAGCAACCAGGAGATCCAGTAGGCCTTGCGGACCGAGAATAAGCGTTCAACCAAATTGTTGCCAGTTTAGAAAAATAGAAACATAGAAAATAGGTGCAGGAGTAGGCCATTCGGCCCTTCGAGCCATTCAATATGATCATGGCTGATCATCCAAAATCAGTTCCCCATTCCTGCTTTCTCCCCATAATCCCTTGATTCAGTTAACCTTAAGAGCTATATATAACTCCCTCTTCAAAACATCCAGTGAATTGGCCTCCACTGCCTTCTGTGGGAGAGAATTCCAGATCACAACTCTCTGGGTGAAAACGTTTTTCCATATCTCAGCCCTAAATGGCCTATCCCTTATTCTTAAACTGTGACCCCTGGTTCTGAATTGCCCCAATATCGGGAACTGGTTTACTCTTAGTCTTGCCAGTGTACATTTTGCATTTTTCTTTATAGATTCTATTTGAACTTCCATGCATATGCCTTGGGGGCAGCACAGTAGTGGACCTGGTAGAGTTGTGCCAGTGACCCGGGTTCGATTATGACCTCCTGTGTTGTCTGTGTGGAGTTTGCATGTTCATTATATGACTGTGTGGGCTTTCTCCCACATCCCAAAGACATGCAGGTATGTAGGTTAAATCGCCTCTGTAAAATTGCCCAAAGTTATACAGCGTGGATGCGAAAGTGGGATAACATAGAACTATTGAGACCAGGTAATAGACGGTTGGCATGCATTTGGTGGGTCTAAGGGCCTGATTCCATGCTGTACATTCCTCCTCATCTCCTTTCTAAAGGTGCATCCTTTTATTCTGCAGCTGTGCCCTCTGGCCCTGGACTCACCTACAGTGGAAACATCCTCTCCGCATCCACTATCCAGGCCTTTCACTATTCGGTAAATTTCAATGAGGTTCCCCCTCATCCTTCTAAACTCTAGCAAGTACAGGCCCAGTACCGTCAAATACTCATCATAATTTAACCCAATCATCCCCGGTATCATTCTCGTAAACCTCCTCTGAAAGGTATTTGAAGTAAAGTGCTCATTTCAGTACAGAAAACCATCAAACTGTGGAATTCTCTGCCACAGAAGGCAGTGGAGGCCAATTCACTGGATGTATTCAAGAGAGCGTTAGATATAGCTCTTAGGGCTAATGGAATCAAGGGGTATGGGGAAAAAGTAGGAACAGGCTACTGATTCTGGATGATCAGCCATGATCATATTGAATGGCGTTGCTGACTCAAAGAGATGAATGGCCTACTCCTGCACCTACTTTCTATGTTTCCATGTTGGATTGCTGCAGAAATACATCAGCTTCACCTTAGCAAAGGAAATCCACCATCCTTACCAAGACTTGTCTATACAGTATTTGACTTCAGGCTCACCTATGTGCATGATTCTGGAGTACCCTCTGAAATGGGCCAATTAGCCACTCAGTTCAAGGACAATTAGAGATGGTTAGTTTCAAGCACTGTGTGACACTCATATTTCATCAGTAAATAAAGCAGAGAAAAAAAATTGCCTTTAACTAAGGAAAATAAGGTGGGCTCTTTTGAAAATAGAGAAGGCAACCAAGCAACTTACTGTACTCCTGTGCTTCTCATGATAGGTTGTGCGTCATCAGAGTTCAGAGTGTACAAGAAAAATTTTAAAAATCAGTAACAGAGAATGAAGAAAAGAGGGAACAAAAACAATAAAAAAAAGACTTGCATTCATAGTGCACCTTTAATAACCTTGGGATATCCCAGAGCACTTACAGCTAATGAAAAACGTTTGACATATAGACACTGTTGGAAACAAGACAGGCTATTTTCACACAAACTCCCACAAACAGCTGTATGATAATGAGTGGATCAACTATTTTTGTGACCGAACTGAGAATTAAACACTGGAGAGGAAACTTGGCCTGAATCTTATGTATATTTCATACATTTTAAGTATTTCTCTGAAACTCAAAACCATGCAGAATAAGAATTGTTTAATCTGTAAAAGGTCATCAACATTAAACATTAAATAAAACACTACAAATGCTGAAAACACTCAGCTAGTCAGGAAACATATATAGAACGCAAAACAGAGATAATATCTTTGATGTTAAGATTGAATATCTTTCATCAGAAATTAAATATTCAGAAAGCACACTAGTTTTAATTGGCAGAGACTGTAGGCTGGAAGGACAGGACAGAGGGAATATCTTTGTGGGGGTGAGGCCAGGGTTGCTGAGATGATAGAAACAAAGAACTGCAGATGCTGGTTCACACAAAAGGTCACAAAGTCTAATTTAGTAGGTCAGGAATCATCTCTGGAAAACATGGATAGGGTGAAGTTTCGGGTCTAGTCTGAAGAAGGGTTCGACCCAAAATGTCACCTATCCATGTTCTCCAGAGATGCTGCCTGACCCGCTCAGTTACTCCAACACTGTGTATCCTTTAACTGAAACTTGACCAAGTGGGACCCGTTGGGTCCCTGTCACATGTGAGGCCTGGTCCCCCAACACAAACCGTTCCTCCAATGCAATATTTCACCTCTCACCCATAGCCCCCAACAGCATAGCGTCGGCCCATTTCCCCTTATCCCCCAGCTCGCCCTCCCCTTCCTCTTCAACCACTCACTTTTTAAAATCTGCTCCGTAAATTAAAACCCACTTGTTTTGTCACTTTTCCAGTTTGTGGGCACACATTTCATGAGATTTTGTATTGCAGTCTGTTGTCAATGGGACTCTAATGCTACACACTGCCATCTACAGGGAATCAATGATGTGTGTGATCCAGATAAGCAACTCCATGACCCTTCAACAAATCACATTCAACTAACTCTTACTGTGGAGCAAATCATCTCAATCTTGAAGTGTATATTGAGACAAATAATTAAATGTAAAAGGATTTATTGGCAAGATAAAGTGAAGAAAAGATGGATTAACAAGACAAATAGAAAAAGTTAAGAGTTCTTTTTGAATGTTTATGAATTTCAGACATTATTTCAAATCTGATGGAGTTATTCCTCAAATCTATAATTTCAGACTCAATGAATGCTTAATACATACCAGTTACATTGGAATTGTCAAGCTCTGTTTTTCGGATTTGCTTATTGTAAACCCAGTTGGTAGGCATTGTAAAAGGAGCAAACTGAGGCTATCTTTAAAGAGAGTACATCAACGCCTTTACTTCCTTAGAGGATTGAGGAGATTTGGTATGTCAATGAATACTTTCTTGAACTTCTACAGGTGTACGGTAGAGAATATATTGACTGGGTGCATCACGGCCTGGTTCAGCACTCAGGAATGAGGAAGATTGCAAAAAGTGTTGAACAGTACCTGGTCCATCATAGGTGCTTACCTCCCCACCATCGAAGGAATCCAGAGGAGCTACTGCCTTAAAAAGGCAACCAGTATCATCAGGGATCCGCATCACCTTGGTCACGCTCTCATTTCACTTCAACCTTCGGGAAGAAGTTACAGTGGTGCAACGGTAGAATTGCTGCCTGACAGCGTTTGCAGTGCCGGAGACCCAGGTTCGATCCCGACTACGGGTGCTGCCTGTACAGAGTTTGTACATTCTCCCCGTGACCGCGTGGCCTTTATCCGAGATCTTCGGTTTCCTTCCACACTCCAAGGACGTACAGGTATGTAGGTTAATTGGCATAGTGTATGTGCAAATTGTCCCGAGTGTGTGCAGGATAGTGTTAATGTGTGATCGGATCGCTGGTCGTTGCGGACTCGGTGGGCCGAATGGCCTGTTTCCGTGCTATATCTCTAAACTAAACTAAACTGTTCAGGTAATGTCCAGGTTCAGAAGCAACTTCATCCCTACAACCATCTGGCTATTACACACCAGAACCTCTAACTAAGTCTTCTACATAGAATCCAGGGGGCATTGTTTTTTATTTTTGTACTGTTATTCTTCGTTTGTTTGTTTTATTTATATACGGCCTTTTTGTTGTTTACTACAGTGTTTACAGTGTAATATGTTTAGATATCTGTTGTGCTGCTACGAGTACGAATTTCATTGTTGCGGTTCGGGACATATGACGATAAAACAATCTTGACATGTTTATGTGCCTGCATCTGGAGTCTCACGGCAAGGACCAGTGTGCCAAAGCTTGTGGTTGGACAGGGCATAATGGACAGCATGTTCCTGAAATCTGTACTTGAATCCACATGTAATGAATTATGGCACTGAAAGCCTGTTCTGATAAATCAGAGAATTAATCTGAAATGGATCGTGGATCATGCTTCTCACCAGCCACTAGTTTGCAACATAAATCATGGACGAACATGCAAAGCATGGTCTTGACTTCAGTACATGTATGGTGCAGAATTATATAATACACTAGACTAAGAGCAGACCAGTTGGGTCTGCTCCCCCAACGCAATATTCCACCACTCACCCATAGCCCCCAACTACGCAGGCGCGACTCGTTTCCCCTCATCCCCCAGCACTCCCTCCCCTCCTCTTCATCCTCCCTCTTCTTTCCCCTCTCCTCCTCCCCACCTCTACCCCTCCTCCACTCCCTCCTTCACCTCTCCCTCCCTCTCCTTTCGCTTACCCTCAGTCACTCCCTACCTGTTCCATCACAAAGTAGTGGACGAGGAGCCAGGGCTCGGGCTTGGGCTCGGGCATAACACCAGAGCCCAGCTTGGCCATGGCCTGGGCTCCAACTCCGGGCTCTGCCCCAATTTCGGCCCATGCCCCTGGGCTCGTACATAGGCTCGTCCATGGCTCCAGCCTTGGCCCATGCCCAGTCCCCGGGCTTGGCCTGTGGCCATAGCAACATGCCGGGTGCCGCCACTCCTTCACAGAGGCGCCCTCCAGCAGACTGACAGTGGACACGGCCAATCTGTGCGGCAAAGGTGCGATGGTGCAGGAAGGGGCATTGCTGTCACGGCCATGGTGTTGACTGACAGGAGAGGAGACCAATCTGCATGGCGCTGACTGACAGGACAAGAGAGCAATCTGCACATATGTGTTTTTAATGATTTTTAAACCTTAATAGCTTTTAAAATATACCATTGATTGGAACAAAACTTGTAGCACTTGCAGCACAGGGGAATGGTGCATAAGGTGGCGAAAAATCGTAGCACTATCGTGTACCGCTTTTTGTGCAAATAGAAAAACCATGCAAATTGGAAGAGCACAAGATCAAACTTTTAGTTATGTACTAGACTAAGTGGGACCCCTTGGGTCCCAGCATCACACGGGAGAGCTCAGTCTGAAAGTGGATTGGTGGCTCAGTCACTCAAGCCTGGTGTGCTGGCAGCTCACTCACTCACGGCTGGTGGGCTGGCAGTTGACTCACGGCTATTCCTTGAAATTCCATTTCAAGCAGGGTGCAACACCACCAAATTCAAGTGCAGTTTCATATCACTTCAAGCAGGATGCAAGGCCACCAAATTCAAATACAGTTTCATACCACTTCAAGCAGAGTGCAAGGCCACCAAATTGAAGTGCAGTTTCATACCACTTCAAGCAGGGTACAAGGCCACCAAATTCAAGTGCAGTTTCATACCATTTCAAGCAGGGTGCAAGGCCACCAAATTCAAGTGCAGTTTCATACCATTTCAAGCAGGGTGCAAGGCCAAACTCAAGTGCAGTTTCATATAGGTTTAAAGCAGGGTGCAAGACCACCAAAGGCAGAGAGTCATGACCACTCCCTCCCCCATCTTGCAGAGACTGAGCCATGCCCACACTTCTGGGTTTTATAGTCCCTCCCCCTCTCACCGGAAGGGGCATGGCTTCCAAGGCGTGATTGACAGGAGAGAGAATCTCAACATTTTTTAAACACTAATAACTCTTTTATTTTTCATCAATGGGAAAACTCCTCAGCACCTGATGAGAGGAGGGGGAATCTGAGTAAGATGGCCAAAAGTCACAGGCGTACATGGTAGCTTTTTTCTAAAATCAATATACAGTGCAAACAGGAAGTGGTCAAGATTAGACTTTTAATTATATAGAAGGCACACCACTTTTCAATAAGGCAACACCACTTTTCATTAAGGCAGAACCAACACCACTTTTCAATAAGGCGTCATCACTATTCAATAAGGCAAAGGCGACAACATTATTCAATAAGGCAAAACCGACACCACTTTTCAAAAAGGCAACACCAACACCACTTTTCAAGCGAGGGGGGGGGGAGAGAGAGAGAGAAGAGTGGGAGAGATACGGGCAGCATCTTTTGAATAATGGGGGTAAGAGGTAGAGCGGATGGGGTGACATCACTCGCAGTGCGAGCAAGATGACAGGCACGCAGATCCATTGTGATGTCATCAGCGAAAGACAGTTGTTTTTATTTTAAAGTGTTGTCTGATTTTTGAACAATTTCAGTAATAACTTGAGAAATAAAGCATGGAATTTTCAGATAAGCTGATTTCGGACTCCACGGAAAAAATCTCTACCAGAATATGTAAAAATGTTACCATTACCACATCCTTTTTTCGAGAAGATGGGATTATACACAAACAAACACATACAAGATTAGAGTGTTATAAGTATAGAGATAGATAGATAGATAGATAGATAGATAGATAGATAGATAGATAGATAGATAGATAGATAGATAGATAGATAGATAGATAGATAGATAGATAGATAGATAGATAGATAGATAGATAGATAGATAGATAGATAGATAGATAGATATAGATTTAGATATATAGGTAGATTAAAGGTCAGGTGCCGGTGCCAGTGCCTCTGACCTCCCACTCTGTCACTGGACTGAGCCCGGGGACAGAACAGTCCTGACTAGCTGGGTGCCCACAGGGATGTAACATTCCTGATTAGCTGGGGACTACTCAAGGACAGAACTTCTGATTAGCTGAGGACCTCCTCAGGCACTGAACAGTCCTGATTAACTGGGGACCCCTCAGGGATGGTCCAGTCCTGATTAGCTGCGGACCCCCAGGGACAGACCAGTGCTGATTAGCTGGGGACAGACCAGAGCTGATTTGCTGGGGACACTTAGGGGATGGAACAGTTTTGATTAACTAGGGATCCTCAGCTTTAAGGTCAGTGGAAGTAGGTTGTTTGTTTTCTTTAATTTTAATTAGTCTAAATGTGTTTAATTAATTTACATGTTCAATTTAAAATAAATAAGTTATTTTGTACAAGATATATTTCTAGAAGTAGGATTTAATTGGTTTCATGTGTTTCAGCTATTTTTTGACTGTTCCTGATGATCACAGAGAAACAGTTGGTAAGGCCTGGATGTCTCAGTGCCTGCCACCCAAGGCTCAGTAACAGCTGCTTGGCCAGATGGCAACAGCAGCAAGGCTGCCAGCTCTGTTGGACTTGGAGGACCAAAAGAGACAAGTGGAGACCATGTTGGGGTGTAGTCACAGTGGTGGCAATGGTTGGGTGACTGAGCACAAAATGCAGGCAAGGCAGACACAAATCAACCCAATGATCTCTGGAGAAAAATCACACCCAACGCAAATCTCTTGATAAAACAGTATTATATTCCTGGTCTTCAAGCTGTCATTGTGTAAAACAGTATTATATTCCTTGTCTTCAAGCTGTCATCGTGTATGGCTAGTTCATATATTCACTCCTTCTTATCTTCAAATCTGACTGCACCAATGGGTCTCCCTTAAGAACTGTTCTTCTCTTTCAAACTTTCTTTTCTCTTGAAGGTATTACCTTTCCACAAAACTCTCTACAATTCAACTTCCGCTTTACACACATCAAAAATATAGCTTCATCTAATGTAATAAGTGATAGCCTCTGTGTCACCATGGTGCAGCCTTCTCAACCTTTCCACCCATTTTCACATGGTTGTTATGACTGTTATTCTCCTCTGATGCTTATTCCTCCTGAGTCCACCTTAATGGAGCTGACCAAAGATGGTTTTATATCTGGTTCTTGAAATGCATCAGCTTCAGCAACATCTTTACTTTGAATTCCCTGCATTGTTAGCACAAAGTCCCACAAGGACCTGTTGTAGCCCATTCAACTTCCTGACCTACATGCTGCCAACAACAACATTATCACAACAAAAATATTTTTTTTGCACAAACTCCAAGAATATCCAGATCTGTTTCTCTACCACTTATCTGAGTGCAATGTTAAAATTGCTGCTAGGTTGGCATGGCAAGGCCTGCACAATTGATCAAGAGATGCAAGTTTATATCCTACCATAATAAAGGTGGGCTGGGAGGTGGATGAGTTAAAATTATGTAATTAAATAAACTTGATGTTACTGATGGCATAAGTTCCTGATGGCTCTCATCCGCTCAAGTGCGGTGTATACGTGACATTAATCCCACCTGACTGTTTATTTGATGCCTGGACATTATCCTCATTAACCTACGCTGCCTCTACTTTTTGTGAACCCATTCTTACTCTTATCACTATCCTTGTAATCTTTGACAGTATTTTGAAATCCAAGTTTCCTCTGATTCTGTCTCCGGGTCATTGGGTGGCGCTGTGCGCGGCAGCCTCGCCAGCAGTTTGTCTGTCATTTCACCCTTTTTGTTATTTTTAGTGGGTCAGAAGTATGGTTTTGGAGGTTTCTTAGTCTTTTTTATATGGGGGTGGGGAGAAGGAAAACTGTTTCCTCAGTCACTTCCTGGTCTAGGATGTGTCTTTTCTCCAAGTCCCCATCTTCGCCCCCTCCTCGCGGCCTGTCAACTGGATTGGAGCGGCTTATCCTGCCAGTGACCTGCCAGAGCTTCAGCAGCGGCGCAGCACTGAATTCCATCAAGCAGTGGGCGATGCCTTACCGGGGATCGCCTGTGTTGGAGCTCCGGAGTGTTGGACCTGCTGCTTTAACACCGTGGAGTTGTGATTGCGGAGCTTCTAGCCGTGGGTGGCGCTGACTTTGTCATCGTGGTACTGGGATCTTTTGCCGAGGGTCGCCAGCGTTGAATCTCTGCCCAGCTGGGCCTCTGGACTTCGGGAGCCGCGGTCTCCAGTAGGAACGGGCCGATTCGGAATCTCCAAGCAGCTGAGAGTGTTATTCGTTCTGATGTTGGAGTTCCGATTATCCGGCGAGCGGGCCTGAACATCGGGCCACCGTAGCGTCGACTGCGGAGGGCTCAAAGGCCCCGACCATGACGAACAAAGACGAAGATGAATGAACTTTATTGCCTTCCCTCACAGTAGAAAATGTTGATTCTGCTGTGTGGGGATGCTCATGTTAAATTCTTTTGTGTATTGTGTTATTTTTATTCATATGGCTGCATGGTAACTCAAATCTCACTGTACCAATTGGTGCATGTGATAATATATGTAACTTGAACTTGAAATCGAATGTTTGTGTAGCTGTCTCCACTCTGAAAAGTTATCTTCTGACTTGCATTTGAACCTCTTCTTTTCAACAATTCCCAACACCAATTTTTTTACCCCATACTTATCAAATTTATAGCCTTAAAACTGTAACATCCAGTTTCAGGAGCAGCTTCATCCCAACAACTGTTAGTTAGGCTATTAAACGCTACAACCTCCAACTAAGTTCCGAACTGCATAGACTTGAGGGACATTGTTTTAGTCCATGCACTATTATTGCTTGCTTGCTTTTTGATATAACTTTAAACTTTTATAACTTCTCTTTTGGTGTTTATTGTGGTGTTTACAGAGTGTTTTGTTTACATATTTGTGGTGCTGCAGCAAGTAAGAATTTCAATGACAATAAAGCACTTTGACTTTTGACTTAATATGCGAGGCTATGAAAGATTTCTCATGGTATTTTAATGATTTTTCTTGTAGATGCCTCCTAGTATTACATTTATTTTACTACTGTTCCTTGGACTCTGGACTGTGAGATAAAATCTGTTTAAAAGTAATGGGCATCGTAAAGTTTGATAAACAAAATAAAATCACTAGCAATAATCACATTAAAAATTGAATAGGAAACACAGGTAACAAAAAGTCCAGGAAAATATGTTGTTTTTAACGTTAACTTTGTGACTAGTACTGGCAGGGACCAGGTATGATATCATAATAGTGCCCCTGTTTGAGTGCACTTGGTGCTGTGCTTGAATGACTATAGCAGAGTCAAAATAACAAGCCAGGTTTCCATGTCATCACTACCACACATGCTGAATACATAAATAATAGATAGCTTTGGGGAGCTATTGAGGTTCAGGCAATATATGCCCTTGAGCCCCCAAAAATCTAAAAAATAGAATAAATAAACACTTTAAATATATAGCAAAGTCCCTTTTTTTATATTTTTCCCTTCCAAACAGAAGGAAGTTTCATTCTGCTGAAAACACTTTCGGTGACTGGCAGATGATGTTAATAACACATTACTTTCAAAGGTCAAAACATGCTGAGTTTTTCCAAAACTTCAAACTCACAGTATTATATCAGACAAGCCAAAACCATTCCACAAGATCATTCAAGTACAAAGTTTACTGCCATAAATTGCAAATATTAATAATAATGTCTCAGATGACAGAACAACAGTGATTGCTGAGTTATAGGGCTCTTTGAAAAGCTGAAATGGTAGGGGAAAGATAAGTTTGGTTGTGGAATTATGTTGAATGTGGCATGTCACCCTGACAATATGAACAGTTATGTCAGATGCTGACTACAACTCAGCCTTCAACACCATGATACCAAATAAGCTCATCTCCAAAATCCTGGACCTTGGCCTACTGCTGGCATCTAAACTACACGACTAGCAGATATCAGTTGGATAGAATTGGTCATAATGTTTCCTCCAGCCTGACTCTCAACACTGATGTCCCTCAGTGTTATGTGCGCAGTCCTTTGTTCCATTCGCCGCATGGCCAAGCACAGCGCCAACTTGATCTTTAAATTCACTGTTGTCAGATGAATCAAAACTAATGACGAGATAGGAAACAAAAAAGTGATAGAGAAGCTTGTGCTGTGATGTTGGAAGGACAATCTTAATGTCAGCAAAACCAAAAAGTTGGTTATTGACCTAAGAAAGCGAGGTGGTGAACACAATACTGTCCTCATGAATGGAGTTGCTATAAAGATAGTCAACATTTCCAAGTTCTCTCCCAGCATCATTGCTTCCCACTCTGATGTGGTGATCAAGAAAGCACATTGGTGTATTTACATTTACAAGTGTCTGAAACGATTCAGCATGTCCACGAGGATTTTCTCAAACATCTGCAGACACATTGTATGAAATAATCTCATGGGATGCTTCTCAGCCTGGTATGGCAAATGTTCTGCTCTTGACTGCCTGAATGTGCAGAGAACGGCGAGCACAGTCCAGTCTATCACAGGTTTTGTACTTCCTTCAATTTAATCCATCTTGATGGTGCATTGCAACAGGAAGGCTGGAAGTATCATCAAAGCTGCTTGCCATCCTGGCCATTTTCTCTCTTGTACTTCTGGGAAAAGATACATGAACTTGAAAGCCCAGATGGGCAAACTTCAAGACAGCTTCTTCCCCATTAACCAATCACCTTTATCACACCCTCTTCACAGTGCTGTGATGCATTCTTACTCTTACCTCCACGTTATTCGCTTATTCTGTTGCTGTACTTTAGTATTCTATTTTTGCACTTGCACTACAACCTTTGCATCATTCCGTTGTCCTGCAATCGTCGTCATTTATTGTTGTATTTACATTACTGTATGTGTATTTCTTTTGTTTGTGAGCTTCATGGGTGCAAAAAATTTCAGTGCATACCGGTGTATTTGGCAATAAAACAAATCTGAATCTGACATTGAATGGGGACGCTGGTGGAATTGAAACTGAAGATCGGTGAAAGTGAAATCCAGCATTGGGGAGAAGACCAAGTGAAACGAGAAGTGCAGGAAATGCATGAGACATAGTGGAGGATTCTGCCCACTGTGAAAGACAGAAGTCACTGTTAAGGAAAAAAAAGATATCTCAGAGGGACATATGTGAAAAGTCTTGTCATTCTAGCAGAAGCCGTGGAAAAGCAGGAACTGGGAGAATGGAAAAAGCCCGTAAAAATGAGGTGAGGTGGGAGGAAGCATGGCCTCTGCATGGATTCTGTAATTTTGTGTTTGTCTCCTGGATTGGAGAGACACAGAGAGATAAATAAATTGTTAATGGTGGACCATGTTGGGGAGAAGGGTGGAAATCAGCAGAAGAAGCAATGAAATGTTTGAGTTCCACGCAATGTAGGAATTGGCACCAATGCGGTTGTCAATGTTCTGAAGGCAGCCGGAGTAGGACTGAAATAAGAACATAGAACAATACAGCACGGGAACAGGCCTTTTGGCCCACAATGTCTGTACCAAATACGATGCCAAGACCAACTCTTATTAAACTGCACACAATCTATATAACTCCAATCCCCGCATATCCATGTGCCCATCCAAAATCCTATTAAATGCCACTCTTGTATCTGCCTCCACCACCTCCCCTGACAGTGTGTACCAGGCACTTACCACCCTCTGTATAAAAAAACTTGCTCTGCACATGTCCATATAAACTTTGCGCCTCGCACATTAAAGCTATTCCCTCTAGAATTTGAACACAGTTCCACGTATCCCACCGAAAGGCAAGGATAGTTGGAGTAATGCGAATTCCTACAACTTTGCATCAATCTAATTGTTGAATTTATTTCTCAACAGCAGCAGTGACACCTTAACATGATGATATGAAGCAAGTGAAAAACACAAGTGCTCCAGTTATACCAGCATTCTGATTTGAATTTGAAATTTATAATACTCCAAACCGAGTCTGAATTCTTTCAGAAGAGGGCGGGGTGGTTAGGTCAAAAGGAGAGCTTTGATCACAAATAAGTGGAAAATTAAGAAAATAACTGGAAAATGCATGTGGGACATATGGCTGTGTCTGGTCATGGTTGATGGACTGGGGCCAAGGGGCATGGACAATGAAACCTGATGTGTTCATTAAGCCGATTTCTTAAGGGACTGTTTCTGTGCAAGAAGCTGATTTAAAGGAAAATAATTATATAGTTAATTATATAATTATATAGTTAATAGTGGGTGCGTTAAGGGGCTGTCCCACTTGGGCGACTTATTTGGCGAGTTTAGAAGAGTTTGATAAAATGAAATTTTGAAGACCTCTTTCGACTATGTGGAAGATCTCCTTTGACCTCCTTCGACTATGTTGAAGACTAGCTTCGACTAGCTACGATTGGACACCGAATAGTGGTGGGTGAAGATGACTTCCTTCAATCTTCTTCGACCTCCCTTCGACCTCCCTTTGACTATGATGAAGACTATCTATGACTATCTACGACTACCTTCGACTACCTTCGACTACCTAAGACTAACATGCCAACCTACTACGACTTACTACGACTAAACCTACGAGTAAAAAAAGTATCAATTTTTTCCATGCCGACCCTTTTTTTACACGTGGGCATTTTTAAAATATTGAACAAAACGCAGAGGCCTCGAGTACGCGGAGACCACTCTCGAGCATGAAGTAGAGTATGAAGACCTCCTATTACCTCATGTCGACGATGCTGCGAGGGCAAACTTGCCAGAACTCGAGGATTAGGTCGCCCAGGCCCTTTAGAGAGTTTCAAACACATGGGAATGGTGAAGCAGATATTTGTACAGCTTCCTGAAACAGGTGTCTGTCTTGGTGTAAATATGGGTCCCATTTACAAACCCTCCTAACTTATAGCTCTCATTCTCCATCTTTGATATCTGAAACCAGAATAGCTAAGGCTTCCTCCTTGATTGAATGCCCAAGTCTATTCCTTGGCACTGAGTGCCACTTATTTTACAGACGAAGGCATGGGATTTGTTGTGGGATATACTGAGATGTTACATTGAATGAGCAATGGGCAGAATGAGAAGGTGATATGGAGCAGGAACGTATCATGTTGATATCCATGAGGAGGGGTCAAGGGCAAGAATGTTGAGGTTTTCTGGGGGAATCCCTGTGGCAGTGACATTACCTGTGCTTGCTGTGAGGTTAGTGGTGGTTGCTGATCTACATTAGGACATGGAAACAGTCAGCTAGAACTTTGTTACCTTGTTACATTATCATGTAGCTTGGAATTCATTCCTGTGTAACTTCAAGATTTTTCCAGGCCATCATAGATTAGCACATGTCAGGGGTTATGGGGAGAAGGTAGAAGAATGGGGTTGAGAGGGGAAGATGGATGAGTCATGATTGAATGGCGGAGTAGACTCGATGGGCCAATTAGTTTAATTCTGCTCCTATAAGCTATGAACCTTCTGCGGCGTTGGAGCTCCCAACTAGCCTCTCCCGAGACTGCGAGCCTTTGATGGTAAGTACGCAGGCCGCGGTGGGAGCGATCCCAGGCAAGGGAGCCACTCCGATGTTAAGTCCGTGCCCAGAGGTGGGGCTTACGGCAGTTCAAGGCGGCTTACAGCTCCAGCAATGGTAGGCCGCAGAGCTTGGAGAATGTGATCCGAAAAATGATCACTTCTCCGGGAAGGTAAGGACCTGAAAAAAAAGTTTCCCCCGATCACCCCCCCCCCCCCACATAAAACACACCGAAGTACATTAAATCGAACTTTTAACAAACACTAAAATAACAAAAATGTGAATTATCTGCCTCAGAGGGCAGAGGCAGGTTCCCTGGATGCTTTCAAGAGAGAGATAGATAGGGCTCTTAAAAATAGTGAAGTCAGGGGATATGGGAAGGCAGGAACGGGGTACTGATTGGGGATGACCAGCCATGATCACATTGAATGGCGGTGCTGGCTCGAAGGGTCGAATGGCCTACGCCTACACCTATTGTCTATTGTCTATTGTCTAAAAAGATGAAAAAAACTAACAGACTGCCGGCAGGGCTGGCCATCTCCCCGGCGCCCCTGGTACTCTCTTTCTTGCGACAGTATGGATGCTCATTAACATCACTCGATGAGGTGGACAGAAGAGCTGGATTCTAGGGTGAGTAAGAATGATAAGAGTGAGTATCTGTGCCATCCTGGCAGCACCTGATCAATAGCAGTGGGCATTTGAGAGAGACCAGATTACAGGAAAACATTTAAAATATGAAAACATTGAAATTGCTCTATTTAAAAATAACAATTTATGCAATATTGTGATGAAAGAAATCTGAGGCTGTCTCCGTAGGTTGTGCTTTTTAACCTCTTTTCTAGAATTTAGTGCCCGTAGACAAAGCCCTGTTAGTTTGATTGTATTTGATAGGTCAGAATGTCTGTCCTGGGAAGACAACCTTTTATTGGAATTTTCAAACTTATAGAGATATTTGAGCAAATATAATTATATCAAAGCCATCTGGATTTGCTAATTGTTTTATGGCATTTTTGCATACATACATTTATACTATTTTACAGTGGAGGCATTATAGCTTATTGTTTAGTGCTTAGAAAAGAAAGGAAAGAACGTTTAATGAAAATTAAACTGAATATCTATACATGATATTAACAAGCATTGCGGTCGATGTGAATGAAAGAGGTAGATACTTGAGAGGCAGTTACAATGTTGTAATCCACTAAGGACATTCCAATGATATCGAGTGGCAATGACTTTTGAACATTAACTGAAAGTAAGGTTTGATTTCTAACTGTTAGTTTATTTGAGGTGTGTGAATTCTCTATTTTTCCTCGTGTGAATTTTCCTCCAATGTTCATTTTTCAAATTCTAAAGTTGAAATTCGCATGTGCAGTCATCTTCTTGGCTATGGTTCAGTCTGTGTATGGTTAACTGCAAATTGTATCAATGTGTGGAGTATTTTTGTCTGAATGAAAATAATTAAATATAGAATAGTCCGTGGTACGCAATAGATTAGAGGTTTCATAGTTATTTGGAGGGTCAGTAACTCATGAAAAGATACATTTTAAATAAACAAGAGACCACATGTGATGTGGTACATGTGGACATCAGATATTTTGCATGATGAACAAATGGAATACTTCCCAGCTTATTTATGCCGTTCCATAGTTTATCATACACAGACACGCTGTTACAGTGCAGGCAAGTGGAGGTCATGAATCAAAAGCACTTACCACATGAGTCACACATAATAACTAACTGGAAATTAGAGATTTGCAGATTTTACAGAAAATATAATCCTCAGGCCATGACAGGTGGCAACAAGTGGACAGCTATGCAATTTTAAGGCCCACTTTAGGCATCATGTGTGCTTACATGGTGAATGCAAAATTTGATTTGGAATATAAATGATATTAATTGACAGGGACTTTTAACATTAGAACTAAATAGGTAAATGATACGTTGCATTTTTTTGATTCTAAGAATTATTAAATAAAGTTGGGTGGCAATTGCAGCTGTAGGAAACTTTCTTGTGCACCAATCTTCCCTCAAGTAAGGTGGTTATGTAATTAAATATATTATTCAGAAGATGTACAATAGAGTCTTTGTGACTCACTATAAAATAAGCCACTGGGTAGTGCTGGGCTTCAGGTGCCAGTGAATTATGAGATCTGGCTCCGGGGTTTGTTTTGGCTATGAGTTCAATTTTTATTCCACATGGGTGGAGGTTGCATTGGAGGTTTATTTTTCTTTGTGATACGATTATGCTGTGGCAATAAATAATGTAATATCATACCTTCTGTCAATTTCTTCTGTTTCTTCAAGATCATCCTGGATTTGACGCCTAAAAGCTACAAATGGGACGTAAAAGATAAATCACTTCAGTATTTCATATACTTAAAGATTGCTTGAGCTATCAAGAGCCTCATTTAAGTATTGATGGTCCATTGAAAAAAAAATCCCATCTTGTATATTCTTGGCTTCTCTGTAATGTGTTTTGCAGACACACATTAGTTTCCTGGCCAATACTCGTTGCTTTTGACTTATGAGATCTGGATGTCAAAGGACAGTGCCATTTTTCAACCTCATCTTTTCCTTGTTATAATGCCTGTTATATACTTTTGGGAATTTATGTCTCATTGGTTTAACATGTGTGCCGATAGGTAAATGCATGATTTGGAAACATTACTTCTTTTTGATACACTTGCCATAAGGAGAAATGGATACTCAAGTTGAAAAGCAAACAACTGCATGTGCTGAAAAGCTGAAATGACAATACAAATCACTGAGTATTCAACAGGTCTAGCAGTCCCCGTGGAGTGAGAAACAGAGTTAATATTTCAGGTCAGTGACTTTTCATCACAACTAGGAAAAGGTACAAAGGAAATTGCAGAGAAGGGCGATGGGTGGAAAAGACTTGGGGAAATGGAGGATAGGGGCGAGACCAAGAGAAACTGAATGAGTAGATGCTGTTGTCAGCTAAGAGAAGATGGTCAAGGTTCCTTAAATTGCAGGTAATATGTCTGGAAGAATTGTAGGGGAAGGAAGATGACAGAGAAGAGCAGGAGAAAAAACAATATTGGACATGTAATATGCAGAACACAGCAATAACTGGAAATGTGAAATCAAGGACGATGTTGGAACTAAACAGCAGGTCAGGCAGAGTCTGTGCAGATGGTAAAACTAAGTTAATGTTACATGTTGATAATTTCACATCAGAACCAGGTAATTCTAAAACAATCTTGGTCCCCAAGATGGTATATGAGCTGTAGTTTAGCCATCTTATGTTGGGCTTTGTCGGAACAGAGTAAGAGGCCAGCAACAGAGATCAGAATGGGAGAGGAGTTAAAGTGATAGGCAACTGGATGCTCTGGGATAATCTTGTGGGCTGCATATAGATGCTTTGCAAAATGCTGTCTCAATTTCTACGATGTAGAGGAACAATATCAAGCCCATATGCTGTTCAGTAAAATGGAAGAAATGCAAGGGAACTGCTACTTCACATTGAAAGTGTCCCTATTGGTGTCCCTGAATAATGTAGCGAATTACATAAAGGGAAGGGTTGTCACCCCTGCAATTGCATTGGAAGGTGCCATGGGATGAGGAGTGGAAATTGGTGGATATGGAAGAGGTATCCAGACAGTCACCATGGGTACGGTCCTTTCTGAACCATTGAAGAGGAGAGGAAGACCAGATGTGCCCACTAATGGCATCTCTGAGGATGTGCAGAAATTTCTGAAATATTCCATTAAATGTGAAGGCTGATGGGGTAAAGGCAAGGACAACAGAATATAGACACAAAAAGCTGGAGTAACTCCGCAGGACAGGCTGCATATTTGGAGAGAAGGTATGGGTGACGTTTCGGGTCGAGACCCTTCTTTAGACAGGGTCCCTATCCTTTCTCTGAATGGGTGGAAAGGCTTTGAGAGCAGAAGTGCAGGAATTGGACATTGAGAGCCATGGATATAAAAATAATCTCAGAGGCACTTGGGTGGAAAATTTCATTAGTACAGATACAACTGAGCAAGAGATACTGAGAATAGAATGGAGTTCTTACAGGAAGCAGGGTGTGAAGTCGTGTAGTCAGGATAGCTGTGGGCTTGTACAGGATATTGGTTGCTAATTTGGTTTAGTCTTTTTAAGTTTAGTTTGGAGATACAACGTGGAAACAGGATCTTTGGCCCATTGAGT
Organism: Raja brachyura; assembly: GCA_963514005.1. Next base: position 21,279,135 of record OY740792.1, on the reverse strand, counting down.
CCGCACTGAGCAGCGATCACCCGTACACTATGTCTATGCTACACACTAACAACAATTTATGGAAATCAATTAACATACAAACCTACACACCTTTGGGATTTAGAATTTACTTTACTTTAGACTTTAGAGGTACAGTAAGGAAACAGGCCCTTTGGCCCACCGAGTCCACACCGAATAGCAATCATCCCCTACAGTAACACTATCCTACAAACCTGTACGTCTTTGGATCAAACCCAGGTCTCTAGTTCAGCAAGGCAGCAACTCTTCTGCCGTACCACTGTGCTACCCAATTTATCGACTGGGATGGAGAAAAAGGAATCAAGAAAGGGAAGGGTAAAATTGGAGATGGACCATATGAAAATGGAAGCAGTTGGCAACATAGGTGATGAAATGTTTAAGTTTTATATGAAAGTAGGAACAAACACCAATACACTCATTAGTATGTCAAAAAAACCTAGGCATTGTGACCATTTACATATTCTCGTTGATTAATCTGAATTCAGCACAATTCCATGCTCCAATGATGAACTTACTTCTGAGTAGGCTAAATTGCAGAAACAACCTTACAGACAATTCTCTGCTACATTTAAGGACATGCGTGTAAGTTTTGCATTGACTCATATGCAGATTGTTTGCAACTGCTTGTCTTATCTACCAGCACAGAATAATAAATCTTTTTCCACTGCTTTTCAGTATTAGATACCTGTGGAACTGTTTTATTCACATACATGCGTCACACTCATATATCTTGTTGCACGCTGACGCTCTTTTATTGAGTTCTGAGCTTATTATCTTCAACAAAGGATACTGATAGCTACATGTCCATTATTCGTCAATGAAAACAGCCTTGTAAGAGTGCCTCAGGATGCGACACTTTGACAATGTTATGGATAACAATTGCAGTCACTTTAAGCTCATACCTCTTTCCCTCTTCTTCTCCCATAACTAGCAGCTCCACCATCCACCACCTCCAGCATTTCCCTCTGCCTGACCCAGCTTGTTGCTACTTTCAAAATATTTTATTTTACTTGAATCATTTCCTCCCAATGGTGAGTTGCACAGGCCAGAATCATACCTGGCTCTTAGTACTGATAGAGGACTGATGCATAAAATCACTTGTACTTAGTCTGACATCAGCTTTTTTCAATTTGAGAGATCTGGATGTTTTAAGATAGTCATTTTTGTAACCCCCTCCTGTTTTTCATCACATAAGTCTGTAAATCAGCAGTTTAAAATCTCTTCCTGTAGTTTGATCTGTGATCTGAGGGTCCATGTGAGCATGTAAAAATGTCACCATACAGTCATATTCTAGTTATTACTCTCCATTAAAGTGTTAGCACATATATTTAGAAACTCCCAATATCAACGAGAGTGTATTTGAACCGTATTCATCAGATATTAGTATTGGTATTGGATTGTTTTTGTATCAGGTATCTTAAGATATAGTGATCAACTTTGTTATTGTGTTATCCAGTTGAATACGATCAACCATACACAAGGACAGCAGAAAATGCTAAAGGTAAAAATATCAGAGTACAGAATACAGGGTTATCGTATTACAGCTGTAAAGAAAATGCAGATAAAAAGAAGTGTAAGGGCCATAATAGGGCAGGTTGGGAGAAATGGTTTGATAACAGTAGGGAAGAAGCTGTTCCTGAATCTTGTGGTGCATGCTTTCAAGCTTTTGCATCTTCTATCTGACAGGAGAGGGGAGAAGAGGGAATGACCAAGGTGAAAATGTTCCTTGGCTGGCTGTTATCCTAAAGCAGCATGTGGTGTATATGGCTTGTTTGTGCGGGACTGGACTACCTCTACTACTCTGCAATTCCTTGTGGTCTGGGGCAGAGCTGTTGCCAACCAAGCTGTGATGCACAATAATAGGATGCTTTCTGTGAAGAAAGAAATCTTCTGGGTGAAACAGAAATTTGAGTTTACTCTTCAATCTGGTGTATTGAATTTATTGCGTATAATGATGTAGTCTCTTTCACTATGAGCATGCGCGACCTTTGATAAGGTTCTGCATGGTAGGCTGCTCAGGAAGGTTTGATCACGTGGGATCCAGGGAGAGCTAGCTAAAGGATCTAAAGGATATTGAATTGGCTTCTTGGTAGGAAGCAGAGAGTGATGGTGGAAGGTTATTTTTCAGACTGGAGGCCTGTGACTACTGGTGTGCCTCAGGTATCCGTGCTGGACCTATTGCTATTTCTCCATATTATTGATATAGATGAGAATGTACAAGGCATGATTAACAAGTTTGCAGACAACACTAGAATAGGTAGTATTATAAACAATGAGGATGTTTATCAATACAGTAATACTTTATTAGCCAAGTATGTTTTACAACATATGAGGAGCTTAATTTGCCAAAACAGTCATAGAAATAAAAATCAACAGGATACACAAAATACATTTTAACATAAACATCCATCACAGTTCGTGCCTACTATGTTCTGGTGTGCAAAAGCAAAGCAAGAATTTCATTGTCCTAACAGGGACACATGACAATAAAACTCTCTTGAACTCTCTTGAACTCTTGAACAGTTGACTCCTCCACATTCCTCACTGTGATGGAAGGCGAAATAAAAGCTCAATCTCTTCCCTTCTTTGTTCTCCCATGGTCAGGGGCCTCGAGCCTTCTGTTGACGGGCCAACCTTGACTCCCGTAGCCGGCGGTCGAGCCCTCCTCATCGGGGCGATCAGCTTCCTGCATCGGGGGGGATCTCAGCTCCCGCACGCCGCCGATCGGACCCAGGGTCGGGGCTGGTCGAACCTCTGCATTGTTGGAGCTTCCCGACTCGGTCTGACTCGAGACAGCGAGCCCTTGATGGTAAAATCTGCACGCCGCAGTTGGAGTGATCCCAGGCAAGGGATCAGCCCCGATGGTAAGTCCACACCCCGCAGTGGGGCTCAAAGTCAGTCCCAAGGAGGCATCCAGCTCCATGATCTACAAGGGATCTTGATCAGCTGGGCAAGTGGGCCGAGGAATAGCTAATGGAATTTAAATCCGATAAGTGTGAGATGCATTTTGGGAAGTCCAACCTGGGCAGGCTCTTCACAGTGTTGGCAGGCCCTGGAGAGTGATTTAGAGGGATCTAGGAGTACACATCACATAGCAGGATCAAAGCCAGGTTTCTGGCACTGTAAGGCAGCAACTTTACTTCTGTGTATTTTGTTCCTGCTATCTTCTCACATATCTTAATCCGTTGGCTCATGGTACTACATCAAGTTCCTTCCTGAATATATTTAATATTATGACCTCAATTGCCTTATGGCAAAGCAAACTACACACATTCACTGTTCTTTGGGTGAAGAAATGTATCCATATCTTAATCCCAAATAGCCTACATTGCCTCCTAAGGCTGTAACCCCAGGTTCTGGATTTCCCAATTAGGAAATGATTTCCCATCATTGGCAACTGCACTAGCCTGACCTTATTAGCATTTATTAGTTTAAATGAGGTCCTCTTTCCAAATGTTATGTCCAATCAACTGAATAGACAATAGTTGCAGGAGTAGGCCATTTGGTCCATCGATCCATTCAATGTGATCATAGCTGATCATCCACAATCAGTACCTCGTTTCTGCCTTCTCCCCATATCCCCTAATTCCGTTATCTTTAAGAGCCTTATCTAGCTATCTCTTGAAACTATCCAGAGAACCGGCCTCCACCACACTCTGAGGCAGGAAATCTTCCATCACGTGTCAGCTGTGCCCTCTCGGAAATCGTTCCAAAGAACCTTTGGGAAGCACAGGATAGTTGCAGCTTTGCAGTGCCAGAGACCTGGGTTCGATCCTGGGCGCAGAGGACTCAGTGGCCGAAGGGCCTGTTCCACGCTGCATCTATAAACTCAATTGAACCTGGCCTGCACTCTTTCTGCAGAATCGAATTCTGGACATGATATTAATGTTGTGATCTCATCAAGTCTCTATACAATTGCATTAAGACTTCCCTGTCATGTAAACATAGAAACATAGACATAGAAACATAGAAATTAGGTGCAGGAGTAGGCCATTCGGCCCTTCGAGCCTGCACCGCCATTCAATATGATCATGGCTGATCATCCAACTCAGTATCCTGTACCTGCCTTCTCTCCATACCCTCTGATCCCCTTAGCCACAAGGGCCACATCTAACTCCCTCTTAAATATAGCCAATGAATCGGCCTCAACTACCCTCTGTGGCAGAGAGTTCCAGAGACCCACCACTCTCTGTGTGAAAAAGTACTCAATTACTCTCACTATGATGGCCAAAATACCATTCTTAAATACCCCATTACACCCGCTTGCTTACCTTGAATGATTGGTGGGCAAGGGCAGCCAGTTCACGTTGCACCGCTCACTTTCCTAACCTCTTACTATTCAGATAATAATCTGCATTCCTCTTTTTGCCAAATACAGAATATCCACTTCATTCTTCTACTTTCTTGCAATCAAGCTTGATAAACAGAACCTTGGTTGTGAAAATGGACTACCGACCAATATCCATTTCAGTGCATGGTGCAGATACTGTATATTTCAAATTTTATTCACAATCACATATTTGATGTGAATTATGTTGCTGAACACATAAGATTATTTGGCATTGCATACTAATCAAAAGTATGAAGAGCAGACAAATGGTAATGTAAATTCTCTGATAACTTTTGCCAGCCCTGTCAAACTAGGCTGCACCATTCCAGCTAAGGCAATACATTATTATACATAGGAAACCTGATGCACGGCAGCAGGAAGCACACTCATCTCCCACTTGCACTAATTAAATGAACTAGTATGCTGGAATAAATGGAATCAATTAAATGCTGCCAGTAGACCTTGCGCTTTCATGCCAGGTCTGAGGCTTTGATCTTCAAACACTCTTTTCCTCAATCATGCGAAGGCTGAAGTCAACTGTGAATTTCACCATTGACGCCTGACTTTGTTGACAGTGGCTGTGAAGTATGAGAGGAGGTTTGTTTTCCAACGTCTTTTCCACGAACTTTATTATCAGAGGTAACATTCTGTCAACACCAAAGGTGTTCAATGCCTGCGATTGATTTGTGATCTCAAATGTGATTTGCTGGTACACATAACAATTAAAAATCAGGCTACATTTATCACCATTCTTTACATCAATATTATCACCCGCTTCTGTGTTGATTTTCTGACCATTCAACTAATTTAATAAACTAATGATTAAAAAGCATAATTAAACACGTATTCAAATACAAATTCTAGCTAGTTTTTAACTTTTTAGTGGTGTCAGTATGTAGTATCAGTATGTGCCATCACCAAAAGAGCACTGATTGGTTTAGTGGGTTAGGGAATGTAGCAAGACTGGTGGTATAATTGTTGAGAAACTGAATTTAATGATGATTTTATTAAATATTAATTAATTTGTAAAGTTGTTTGCCCAAATTATACTGTATGTTGTCCACCACAATTCAGAACAAGCCAACATTGCCCTTTCATTTCTCAATTTGAAATTTTACATCCATCGTGACTTAATGCTGTTAGAACTAAACTACAGATTCCATATACATAAATCTTGAATAGCTGCTGTATTTTCAGGAGGCACTACTGTTGGAAAGACCGATGGATGTTGGGTTTGAACTCTCTACTGGAATAGTGGGATCAATGGCAGTTCCAGTGAACTTGCTATTTTAGTAATACCAATCCATCTGCCCTCCCCAATCCACCTCAACCCAACAGGTTCCTTGCCAATTATATGGAATTCATTCTATGGAAGATACCTGTAAAGAACTGGTGGTGTGTTGAAGGCATGAACCAATAAATTCCAATTACTGAGTGTAAACTGGTTTATTTTAGTAAAATAAATGGTGTTTATTTCTGTACTATGGAAGGTCAGAGAGATTTTGGGTGCAGGATTATTTAATTTTAAGAACAGTATTTTAGTTTGATAAGACCATAAAGGAAAGGTGGTACAGTGACGCAACTGATAGAGCTACTGCCTCACAGTGCCAGAGACCCAGGTTCAATCATGACCTTGGGTGCCGTCTGTGGGGAGTTTGTACATTTTCCCTGTGACCGCATGGGTTTCCACCAGGTACTCCAGTTTCTTCCCATATTACAAAGACATGCAGGTTTGTAGGTTAATTGGCATCTAGAAATTTCCCGTACTGCATAAGCAGTGGATGAAAAAGTAGGATAACATAGAAATAGTGTGAACGGGTGATTGATGGTCGGCTTCGATTCAGAGGGTCGAAGGACCTGTTCTGTGCTATATCTCTAAACTAAACTAAAATAAATTAAACTAAACTAAATCCATTGGGATTTTAGGGATTACTGTGTGACATAGAAAATAAGACTCAACAGAATATAGTAAAGTCTTTCTAAAATGAAAAATCTCAGTTCGAGTCAATTATACAGTATCGTCCAAAGTAAAACAATGATCGAGATTTTAGATAGGGTCAAACACACGATTATTTAGATGTCAGATGGACTTCTACTTCTTGCGTATGGCGTGCACTGACCAAAGTTGTAGGTCAACTTGGTCTATTTGATCTAATTGTTTGTGCACGTCGGGTTGATTGCATTAGTCGAAACAGGGTGGACCACGTGAAGGTTGCAATCACCCATCCTGCCAGATGGACTGAAGGTATATTAATGAAACAAGATGGATTTTTTTTCAGAAGCAAAGTAAAGATTATGGGCTAATGTAATAAAATGTTTCAAGTAATGACATTTTAGGACAGGAGAAATACTATGTTAGAATTGCTACAGAATCAAAGGAGGCCTTTCGCTGGACAAATCAGTTCCAGTAGACAATAGACAATAGACAAAAGGTGCAGGAGTAGGCCATTTGGTCCTTCGAGCCAGCACCGCCATTCAATGTGATCATGGATGATCATCCACAATCAGTACCGCGTTCCTGCCTTCTCCCCATATCCCCTGACTCCGCTCCCCATATTTACAATATTTCATCTCTCAAGTATCTATTCAATCACTTGCAATGTTCTGTTTGAATCTGCTTTCAACTTTCTTTCACGTAATGATTTCACAAATCACTGCATGAAAAAGATGGTTCCTATGCCACTGCAGATAAAATTGTCTCCAGTGGCTAATAAATTAGAAGATGGCTCTATGGAAACACAACTGATTGCAGTAGATTCATAATAGGCAGCAACTAATCTTTTCCCATTGTGAATAGTAAGGCTGATCTATTTTCGTGCATGGTTCATGCTAGAGAAAGGAATGGTGCAGCACAATTTGCAGTCAGCAAACAAAATGGACCTACCTGACATGATCCTCCTTGTGGGGACTTGTAGGGAAAGGATGATCTTATCCTTCGCATCAATGCCTGGGGACACAAAAACAAATCATTACATGGGGTGGCCAAAGCAAGCCCAGCCTTCAAAAGAACAGGAAAACCTTTGATCGTTATCTGAGCCATGACTTTTTGGTTAACCAGAATTTCCTGAATGCTTCAGAGACTTTCAAAAGCAAATTCACAAAACAAAAGCTTCTATGCAATTTGGAAAACTAGTACTCCAACATTTTAAAGCACGCTAATTCTTCAAAAAAATCTAAATTAACTTCTATTTACCAAAGTTTATTGCAGCTGTTTCCTACATTAAAATCAACGGGGAAGCACTGCCTGTGCCTCCTCCAATTTGGCACAGGATTGGACTGCAATCAGCTGCTGTTGACAGCAATTTTGCATTTTTTTGCTGGCTGTGTGGAAATGACTGTCAGTTACTTGTGGCAATGAAGAGTTTTGCCGATGATGCCTCCTTAGAATCCAGGCTGTTGACAGATCCCAAGATCCGATTGAACAGGTGAGCAAAGAGAAAGGAGAACAGGTAGAACTGCTTGTTCAAGTATTGAGTAAATACTGGCATGGCCTGACCAACTCAAATTGCCTACTTCCATGTTGGAACTTCTACAATTTTACTCAGAAAAATGTACAACTGTATATAAAAAAATAATCCTTTCCAACATAAACTTTAATTATATTAGATGCAGATGTCAAAGTTGTTTATATATTCTTCCCTTATGACTCAGAAACGATTTATATCCTAATTACATGCAGTTAGCTGAAATGGTTCTAATTCTAACTTTCCACTTCCTTCGACCAAGGATGCTTATCGCTAGCCAATGTACAACAGGGCACCATCTGCAAGAGAGGATGGTGTGATGCAAGTACCAATAAAAATGGGAAAGAACACTTGCATTTATAATGCATTTGCCTAGAGCCTCCATGGCTCACAAATCACTTAACACCAAATCAGTTATCTTTTTAAATGAATGTAAAGAACTATAGCAGCCAATTTCCATACAACAGTGGTCACACAAAATGCAGTGGCGTGCTCAAAGAGATAGTAGACCTGAGTATTTCATGGCTAAGTGTCTGTGCCAGCTTGGGTATTTTGATTCCTTTACCAGGCCAAGGTACCAGAAGTGGATACTGAAAATGAGCAGTGAGGGAAGCAGGGTGTTTGGGCTCTTGGTGAATAAGGCAAGTTGATGTTTATTGAACTTTTTATTGTACAGATGTTTATTGAACTTCCAGCTGTTTCTTGTGGTATCTACTGACTACCATGTTTACATACGTGTTGTACTGTTGCTAGTAAGAATTTCATTGTTCCATTTCAGGACATATGACAATGCAACACTCTTGACTCTTCTGCCTTAGCCAATCAGTTTGTGAAATTAAAGGCAGACAAACTCAGAAATAAGGTGTACATTTAATAAAGGTAAATTTAATGCTAAATTCACATGGGGTAGAAAGTATACATAGATGGAAAGAAGACCAGTTTACAGGAAAAAAGAAAGCTTAAAAATAGAAATGTGTTATTTTAAAATATCTGTATCTATCAATCATCAGAAATCAGGATGTACTGGCTTTGGAGAGGGTCCAGAGGAGGTTAAAGGATGATGGGGGACCTCATTGAAACATGCAGAAAAGTGAAAGGCTTGGATAGAGTGGATGTGGATAGGTTGTTTCCACTAGTGGGAGGGTCTGGGGCTAGAGGTCATAGCCTCAGAATTAAAGGACGTTCTTTTAGGAAGGAGATGAGGAGGAATATATTTAGTCAGACGGTGGTGAATCTGTGGAATTCTTTGCCACAGAAGGCTGTGGAGGCCAAATCAGTGGACATATTTAAGGGAGAGATAGATAGATTCGTTGTTAGTATGGGTGTCAGAAGTTATGGGGAGAAGGCAAAAGAATGGGGTTAGGAGAGATTGATTAGCCATCATTCATTAATTCTCCTATCACATGTTCATAAGGAATGACTCTCCACACTTGGGGTAATTAATTTTCAATGCCCACATAATAAACAGTTGGAAGTGCTCATGAAAAAATGGATAGAGTTCCTAATTCCCTGGCCAGATCAATTCATGCATTTTGTATTTTTGAGTTGACTCACCAATCTAACTCTTAGGTTGTTTTCAGCTTTCAACATATATCCCAAGAAGAATGTTATGCTCGCTGTTAGTTTGACAGAAAGATTTGAGTGATCTACTTAATGTAGTGACAAGAGCAAACTGCTGGAGACCTTTGACACTGATTTCACAAATACATTAAAGATGAGGGAAATGAACTGTTTAAAATAACTCTGACAGATTTCATAACAACTTAAGAAATGGGAGTAGGAGTAGGCATTTGACCTGATTACTGAGGCATCAATTGTTCATGTGAAAGAACACTAGATTTTCAGGTCTGGGTGATTTAAGCAAATAAAGATAAAAATAAATGTATGGAAAGTGGAAATCTTAAGTTAAATCAAGCAGTACTAGAAAAATACACAGTAAATCTACTTTAATTCAGATAAAAAGAGTTGTTAAATCATTAGCGAACCTTTACAGAACCAGATAAGGAAGGTTAAGGAAGCTCTTTATTTCATACATATCTTAACATACCGTAAGTTTGAAAGAAACTGGTATCTGCGAGCAGTTAATAGGTACTTTAAATCTGTTTCATCCATTTGGTGAAAAGCTAAGTCTAGAGACGGCAAAGAAGCAAAGGAACGTCTCATTATAAAAACATACGAAGAAGTTAACAATGGCAGGTACAAACCTCCTTGACATGTGAGCTTAGATCTGAATCAAAGTTATATTTGTATGCTCCTTAAAGTCTTTTATATAAGTTAACTGAGAAGCAACTTGAGCATATCCAGAATAGAACCTTTAACAAGTTGGAAGCAATGGGGTATCCTCCATGGATCTACTGAGTGCCAGCAAGCGGTGAGACAACAATTTTCACCTCCATGGATTGAAAGGAATGTATATCTGTGCATAATTTAGACTGAGAACTCTCAATACTAGACCACTTTGGCTTTCTGGACTATAAATCTCTAATGGAAATAACATGGCTATAGTTGTTAGTGAAATAACAGCACTGAAAACACACATGCCAAAAAAAAAGTATTTTTTTTTCCTGTGGATATGGTATCTATTAGCTCAGTTGGAAATGATTTGGCTTCTGGATATGTCTGAGGATTTTGATTCTGTGCAATTCATATATCCCAGTTCACTTCAGCATGCAATGCATTGTTGGAGCCAAAATCCTTTATTTACAACCCCCTGCTCAGCAGAAATTTCAAATCTTATTTCAGCTCCAGATATTCAAATTGACATAAAAAACACAGCCCTAGAAATTTGCTTGCACCCAGACAATTACCTCCACCTTCAATGTCATGTGTCGCTGCACCTTTCCTCAGATATTTGCTGCTGAAAACTTTATTTAGGCTTGTGTGGCATTCAGTCTCAACTATTCCAAGGACATTTGTATCCTCTTGTCTCCCAGCTGCCATATTTATGAATTCACCTAACGTTCTGCTGCTTTGTGTTCTAACTCACACAAAATCCCAGACAACCGTTTTAAAAGATGATGTAACAAGCTTACATGGAATTCCACTGGCTTGTCTCTATATGGGTTAAAAGCTGAAGATGCACCTGTCCTTCTCCAGAATGTTACTGCAATTTATGTTATGCTGCATCCTTCCCTGTTTCAAAAAATGTAAAGGGAGTCCATGACTACTTTGCAATATGCTCGGGTGACTCGGGAAACTGAGCTAATAGTTGACAGTATGTGCAAGCTTCACATTGTGGGAATGTGGCTTTCAATAGTGCTAAATTTATGAGGTCAAATATTTGACATGAAAATCTGAATGCTGGGTGTTAAAGACAGTTGACAAGGGAATGGTGGGAGTGTAGTTAATTGAGCAGTGGTTAAGGCCAGTTGTGTAGTTGGGGAGGATTTGACATACTGTATGTAGGCTGAACTCGCTCACCTTGGCAACATGAAATATTGTTAAGCCTCTTCACTTGCTGCATTGGAACTACATTCCTGGCAAATACCAGTGTCTCCTGAGCACATGTCTGGAGGAGCTTCTAAACACTAGACCACCCCTCCCCACAGACACTGCATGTCTCTCCTTCTCTCAATATCTTACATCAAAACCTCAAGTGCACTGCCAGACAAACTGCATGCTCCCTTGCAAATACAACAAATATGCTGTATGCTTGTGAATTTAAGCTCTGTATTCAACACCGTTGTGCCAGAGCTACTACACTCCAAACTTTCCCAGCTGACTGTGCCTGAACCCCTCTGTCAGTGGATCACCAACCTCCTGACAGACAGGAAGCAGCATGTGAGGCTGGGAAAGTACATCTTGGACCCGCTGACCCTCAGCATAGGAGCACCGTAAGGCTGCCTACTCTCCCCTCTTCTTTACTGTCTATACACTAACGACTGCACCTCCACAGCATCCTCTGTCAAGCTTATCAAGTTTGTGGATGACACAACCCTGATTGGACTGATCCAGGATGGGGAGGAATCTGCCTACAGTAAGTTACACAGCTGGCTTCCTGGTGCCATCGCAACAACCTGGAGCTCAATGCTCTTAAGACAGTGGAATTGATTGTAGACTTTAGGAGAGCTCCCCCTCGCCTCACCCCACTCACCATCAACAACACTGCAGTCACAACTGGAGTCATTTAAGTTCGTTGGAACCATCATCTCCAGGGACCTTAAATGGGAGGCCACCATCGACTCCATAGTCAAAAAAGCCCAACAGAGGATGTACTTCCTGCAGCAGCTGATAAAACACAACCTGCTACTGTCAATGATGGTCCAATTTTACACTATCATCATAGAGTCTGTCCTCACCTTCTCCATCATGGTCTGGTTTGGTTCAGCCACCAAGCATGACGTTCGGAGGCTGCAGTGCATTGTTCGATCAGCCGAGAAGGTTGTTGGCTGCAACCTTCCCCCCTTGACTGCAAGGGCCAGGAAGCGAGCGGGCAAGATCATCTTGGACCACTCTCACCCTGGCCACAACCTCTTTGAAGTACTTCTCTCTGGGAGGTGATTCTGGACTATCAAAGTCGCCACAGCCAGACATAAAAACAGCTTTTTTCCACAAGCAGAGGCTCTACTCAACAGCCAAAAGTCTGTAGCCTCTTTTTGCTCTGGTATTTTATTTCATATGTTTAAATTATAATGTTTTATTTTTAATTGTCTACTGTATATTGGGTTTTAATCCTTGTGAGTAAACTACCAAAGCAAATTCCTTCCATGAATACATACTTGGCAAATAAAATGTATTCAATTCAATTCAATAATATTGGATTCAAAGCTCAAAATCACTTTACAAAGAATTCCACCACTACGTGCAACCATAATGCACCTTCCCCTTAAGAACATCAGGGTGCCTTTAAGTATCACTTGCCCTCTCAATATTGAGTCTTCTTTAGTTGCCTGTGGAGAATGTATCATGCAGATTTGTTATGGGGGAATTTCCAGTTGGAACTTAAGTCAGTTCTGACACCCCATAGATTTCACTGGAGATTTTAGTGCTGTGGTTTAGAAGGCAGGATGAAAGGCAAGATTTTGTTTTAATCACTTTATTTCTGTTGTATGTGGTGAATTATTTTGTTTGTATGGTTTTAATTAAGATTTTCATTTTATTTTGCAGATTTTTTAAATCCTTTTCATATTTTTATAATTATATATTTAATGTTAATATCAAACTCGGTGAGGCTTTGATAGCAGACATCTTCTGCCAAAGCCTGCTAGGTGTTCTAGGAGTGGGGCTTTTGTATTATACCGTCTCAAGCCTAGTTGCTTTTCAGGGCTCGCTGCCTGATTCAAGGGTGCTCAGGGTCAACAAAAACAAGGTTTCATATCTGGCCCAGGTAAGTGTGGACATGTGCGGGCTTAGGTGGTGATTGCATATGGTGGGCCAGGTTTTCAGCAGAATGTGGCCATTATTCCACACCTCATTGCTCTTTTGAACAGTTCCATTTATGTATTTACAGAAGTATACTTGTATGTGCTTTATCGTGAACATAGAAAAGTACAGAGCATGAACAAGCCCTTCAGTCCACAATGTCTGTGCTGCATATAAAGCCAAGATAAACTAATCTCATAGGACTGCACATGATTCCATTCCGTCATATCCATTTGCCTAAAAGCCTCTTTAACACCTTCTTTTGAATCCTGTTATGATTCTATTACCGTAGGAAGGTCATATATGCTTTTTATGCAATGCACAAAGACACTTTAAATAAAAACGCAAGCAACATGAATGTTGTAAAAGTGGTGAACATAAACCAAGCACCTGTTGGGTGCCATTTCATGGTGTGGGCGTTGAGTTTTCATGAAGGCATGCAAGGTCAAAATTGAAACATTTAATAATAATACTAATAATAATATATCTTTATTGTCATTGTGCAAGTTCACAAGCTCAAGACTGCAACCTCGGTATCGATACTATAAAATGAATAAATAAGGTAAAAGTACAAATGGGTCCATGTACACTGAGGTTAAAAATTACAGCAGCTGTCACTGTATTGAGATAAGACAGTTGTGCCATTTGATTATGGGGGATGCTTAGCAGACTGATTCAGTGCAGTTGTAGTTCGAGGGAAAAAGCAATTTCTCAGGCTGGAGGTGCGGGCGTAAAAGGCCTTATAACGTCTGCCAGATGGTAGAAGTTCAAACAGGCGGTGGCATGGGCATGTGGAGTCCTTACAGATGCTGATGGCTTTTCTGAGGCAGCGTGTGTTATAGATGTCTTCCAGCGCTGGGAGCTGTATCCCAATGATCTTCTGTGCTCTGGAGACAACCTGTTGAAGAGCTCTCCTATCCGCAGCAATATACCACAAAGAGATTCAGTATGTTAGGCTGCTCTCTGCAGTGCAGAGGTAGAAAGTCACCAGCATCTGTGGGGGCAGACCAGCTTTTTTCAGCATCCTCAGGAAAAACAGCTGTTGCTGTGATTTCTTGACCAGTGCAGTGGTGTTACTGGACCACGTGAGGTCCTAGAAATGTGTGTGCCCAGAAACCTGAAGCTGGACACTCTCTCCAATCTGTCCCCGTTAATGAAGACTGGAGCGCACTCATCATCCCGTGACCTTCTAAAGTTGATGATCAGCTCCTTGGTCTTAGCTATATTTAGGGACAGATTGTTCCAAGAGCACCAGCTCGCCAGGTTCTGCACCTCTGGTCTGCAGGCTGATTCATTGCCATTGGAGGCCAACCCGATCACTGTTGAGTCATCCAATGCAGGAAGGAGTGGAGGAGGGAGTAGAAGATGGGGCTCAGTACACAACCCTGTGGTGTGCCAGTACTCAGAGTAATAGTGGAGGACAGGTGGGGGCCCAGTCTCACCGCCTGGGATGTGGGAGAGGACCAACCTTTCCAAGCACTTCATTACTTTTGGTGTGGGGGCAAGCGGACGATAGTCATTCAGATTGCTGATGTTTGGTTTTTTCGGCACCGGCACTGTGGTGGCTGACTTCAGGCACTTTGGGACCATTGCCAGAGATGGAGACAGATTGAAGATCTTTGTAAATACCTCAGCAAGTTGTTCAGCACAGTCCTGGGACTCCGTGCGCGGCCAGCTGCTTTGCGTGGATTGACCCTTTGCAACGCGCGCTATACATCATGTGTGCTCAATGTGAGAACCTGTTCATCTTCCATGGCCAGGAGTTTTCCACTCATGGTGTTGTTGCCAATTTCAAAACGAGCAAAGAAGGCGCTGATCTCGTTGGCCAGTGTGACATCACTGTGGGGGTAGGCAGGATTACTCTTAGAATCAGTGATAGCCCTGATGCCTTGCCACATACTTCTAGTGTCAGTGCTGTTGAAGCGGTCTTCCACACGTTGCCTGTGGTAGTCTTTGGCCTTTTTTTATGCCTTTTTCCAGGTTTGACCTGGAAACATTATATGCTGAAGTGTCAGTGGATTTAAAGGCATTATTGTGTGCTCGTAAAAGATGTTGTACCTCTTTGCTCTTGCACGTTTCTGATTTGAAAACATCTTTATTTTCTTGTCCACTGTGACGTTGTCCAAACAGCTGTAGATGTAAAAAAGCACAGTGGGTGTGTACTCCTCCAAGTGTGCCATGGGTCGCCTGTTGTGCAAACAGGTCCCAGTGGCTGCGATCAAAGCAGTCCTGGAGTTGAAAGGTGGCTTCCTCCGGCCTTATATTGACTGTCTTTATTGCAGGTTTAGATTATGGATGAGAGGTCTATATGCTGGCATCAGAAACAGTGAAAGATGATCAGATTATCCCGGGAGTGTGCTGGGGAGAGCTCTGTATGAGTCTTTAACATTTGCGTACATTTTATCCAGAGTGTTTGAATGTATTGCAGTATGGTTGGTGCACCAGTCATTATTGATGAAGATACAGAGCCCACCACCCCTGCTCTCACCGGAGTCCTTTGTTCTGTCTGCACGGTGTAATGTCCAGCTCATTAGCTCCACAGCCCTGTCGGGAACCAGCACGTTGAGCCACGCCTCCGTAAAATTCAGCATGCAACAGTCTTTCAGGGATCTCTGTGTACTGAGCCATAGCCTTACTTCATCCAACTTGTTAATGAGTGACCGGACATTTGCGAGGAAAACGCTTGGTAAAGATGGTCTGTGTGGAGCACTTCGTAGCCTGGCCTGCACCCCCGCTCGCCATCCACGCTCTTGCTGTCACTCACGGCGCCGCCTCCGTCTCTTTCCCGCCAGTGTGGTGGTCCAAGGACCTGTTGGTGCTCTGACTAGCTCTATTGGGATGTTACTGAAGTTGCTGAAAACTTGCTGTTCACAGCTGCGTCCAATATTGAGCAGTTCCATGAGGCTACATGAGCGATTCACACTGTCAACTAACCTTGGCATTAAGATAATGAAAATAAGTAAATAGCATTAATAGCATAGATAGCATCGATTTGGAGAGCACAAAGCCGCTGCGTCTGGACGCGCCACCATCTTAAGTCTTACATCTAAGTATTTTGTCCAAGCTTGCAAGTTGAATTTAATATATTCTGTACATTTAAATATTCTGTACACGGTGCGACACTGTTCCAGAAGTCTCTAGGTAAGCTCAACATTGGTTCAGTTGGCGTTTCGAAAATAATTACTATAATACTTTTACTATAAAATATATATGAATTTAAATTAAAATCCAGTCTAGACCATCACAGTTTCATTGGACAATAATATTCTTTCATTACAAATAAATAATTGAAACATTTTCAGATGTTAAGAATAGCAGAGTCTAACAAGATGATTGGTCCTGGAAAAGAAAATATGAGAAGGATTTTTAATTAACAGGATGCTCTTAATACAGTAACTGCTCGTTGTATTTCAGTGATATAGATGAGGGAATTGAAGGCTTTGTGGCCATGTTTGCAGATGATACAAAGATAGGTGGTTGGGGCAAAGAAGTGGTAAATGGAATACAGCATAGAATGTGAGGAGTCATGCATTGTGGAAGTAGGAATAAAGCCATAGTGTATTTTCTAAATGGGGAGAGAATTCAGAAATCGGAGGTGCAAAGGGACTGGGGAGTGCTGGGACAGGATTCCAAAAAAGATCATTTGCAAATCGAATTAGTAGTAAGTTGGGAGATACAATGCTGGTATTTATTTTGAGAGGACTAGAATATTTAAAAAAGGGATGTAATGCTGAGGCTTTATAAGGCACTGGTCAGACCGTAGTTGGAATAATGTGAGCAGTTTTGGGCCCCATATCTGAAGAAGGATGTGCTGGCATTGGAGAGGGCCCAGGGGAGGTTTATGAGAATGATCCCAGGAATGATTGGATTAACATATGATGAGCATTTGATGGCACTGGGCCTGTAAACACTGGAGTTTAGAAGGGAGGACCTCATTGAAACGTACCACATAGTGAAAGGCCTGGATAGACTGGATGTAGAGAAGAAGTTTCCACTAGTGGGAGAGTCTAGGACCAGTTGTTTAGCCTCAGAATAAAAGGATGACCTGTGGCGGTCCCTGGCAGTTAGGCCACTCCTTGGGTAATCCCTCTCGGCTATTGAGAGACAGGGCGTTAGTCTGCCACGAGGTTTCCTGAGGTCCTTCTCGGGGGTGTGTGTGTTCTCGCTGTGACATTAAACTACTGTTGAACCTGCCTGATGTCTGGCCTTTTCCTGACCTCGTCCAGGCCGCTACAACTGGTGACTCCGTCGTTCATCACACGTCGAGATGGATAACAACGCCGTTGCAGTTAAACTCACTACTCTGTGGACCGAAGAGCCTGACATCTGGTTCCAGCAGACAGAGGCACAGTTTTCTCTGCGAGGGGTAACTGTTGATGGAAACATAGAAACATAGAAAAATAGGTGCAGGAGTAGGCCATTCGGCTCTTCGAGCCTGCACCGCCATTCAATGTGATCATGGCTGATCATCCAACTCAGTATCCTGTACCTGCCTTCTCTCCATACCCCCTGATCCCTTTAGCCACAAGTGCCACATCTAACGGCCTCTTAAATATAGCCAATGAACTGGCCTCAACTACCTTCTGTGGCAGAGAATTCCAGAGACTCACCACTCTCTGTGTAAAGAATGTTCTCCTCATCTCGGTCCTAAAGGAATTCCCCCTTATCCTTAGACCGTGACCCCTTGTTCTGGACTCCCCCAACACCAGGAACAATCTTCCAGCATCTAGCTTGTCCAACCCCTTAAGAATTTTGTAAGTTTCTATAAGATCCCCCCTCAATCTTCTAAATTCCAGCGAGTACTAGCCGAGTCTATCCAGTCTTTCCTCACATAAAAGTCCTGACATCCCAGGAATCAGTCTGGTGAATCTTCTCTGTACCCCCTCTGTGGCAAGAATGTCTTTCCTCAGATTTGGAGACCAAAACCGTACGCAATACTCCAGGTGTGGCCTCACCAAAACCCTGTACAACTGCAGTAGAACCTCCCTGCTCCTATCCTCAAATCCTTTCGCTATGAATGCTAACATACCATTTGCTTTCTTCACTGCCTGCTGCACCTGCATGCCTACTTTCAATGACTGGTGTACCATGACACCCAGGTCTCGTTTCATCTCCCCTTTTCCATTCAGATAATAGTCTACCCTCATGTTTTTGCCACCAAAGTGGATAACCTCACATTTATCCACATTATACTGCATCTGCCAAGGATCTGCCCATTCACTCAGCCTATCCAAATCATCCTGCAGCCTCCAAGCATCCTCCTCACACCTAACTATACCCCCCAGCTTGGTGTCATCTGCAAATTTGGAGATGTTACATTGAATTCCCTCGTCCAAATCATTAATATATATTGTAAATAGCTGGGGTCCCAGCACTGAGCCTTGCGGCACCCCACTAGTCACTGCCTGCCATTCTGAAAAGGACCCGTTTACTCCTACCTTTTGCTTCCTGTCTGCTAGCCAGTTCTCTATACACATCAATACTGAACCCCCAATTCCGTGCGCTTTAAGTTTGTATGCTAATCTCTTATGCGGGACCTTGTCGAAAGCCTTCTGAAAGTCTAGATATAACACATCCACTGGTTCTCCCTTATCCACTCTACTAGTTACATCCTCGAAAAATTCTATCAGATTTGTCAGACATGATTTACCTTTCGTAAATCCATGCTGACTTTGTCCAATGATTTCACCACTTTCCAAATGCGCTGCTATCCCATCTTTAATAACTGACTCTAGCAGTTTCCCCACTACCGATGTTAAACTAACTGGTCTGTAATTTCCTGCTTTCTCTCTCCCTCCTTTTTTAAAAAGTGGGATTACATTAGCTACCCTCCAATCCTCAGGAACTACTCCAGAATCTAAGTAATTTTGAAAAATGATCACTAATGCATCCACTATTTCTCTGGCTACCTCCTTGAGTACTCTGGGATGCAGACTATCTGGCCCTGGGGATTTATCGGCCTTCAATCCGTTCAATTTACCCAACACCACCTCCCATTTCACTCAGTGCTGAAACAAAATACTTTCACATGGTCAGCGTGCTTGACCAAGGAGGAGGAGGGAGAGGAGGAGGAAGGGAGAGGAGGGACAGGAGGAGGAGGAAGGGAGAGGAGGAGGAAGGGAGAGGAGGGAGAGGAAGAGGAGGAGGAAGGGAGAGGAGGGAGAGGAAGAGGTGGAGGAAGGGAGAGAAGGGAGAGGAAGAGGAGGAGGAAGGGAGAGGAGGGAGAGGAAGAGGAGGAGGAAGGGAGAGGAGGGAGAGGAAGAGGAAGGGAGAGGAGGAAGAGAAAGAGGAGGAGGAAGGGAGAGGAGGAAGAGGAAGAGGAGGAGGAAGGGAGAGGAGGAAGAGGAAGAGGAGGAGGAAGGGAGAGGAGGAAGAGGAAGAGGAGGAGGAAGGGAGAGGAGGAAGAGGAAGAGGAGGAGGAAGGGAGAGGAGGAAGAGGAAGAGGAGGAGGAAGGGAGAGGAGGAAGAGGAAGAGGAGGAGGAAGGGAGAGGAGGAAGAGGAATAGGAGGAGGAAGGGAGAGGAGGAGGAGGAAGGGAGAGGAGGAGGGGAGAGGAGGAGGGGAGAGGAGGAAGGGAGAGGAGGAAGGGAGAGGAGGAAGGGAGAGGAGGAAGGGAGAGGAGGAAGGGAGAGGAGGAAGGGAGAGGAGGAAGGGAGAGGAGGAAGGGAGAGGAGGAAGGGAGAGGAGGAAGGGAGAGGAGGAAGGGAGAGGAGGAAGGGAGAGGAGGAAGGGAGAGGAGGAAGGGAGAGGAGGAGGAGGAAGGGAGAGGAGGAGGAGGAAGGGAGAGGAGGAGGAGGAAGGGAGAGGAGGAGGAGGAAGGGAGAGGAGGAAGAGGAAGAGGAAGAGGAAGGGAGAGGAGGAAGAGGAAGGGAGAGGAGGAAGAGGAAGGGAGAGGAGGAAGAGGAAGAGGAAGGGGGAGAGGAGGAAGGGAGAGGAGGAAGAGGAAGGGAGAGGAGGAAGGGAGAGGAGGAAGAGGAAGAGGAGGAGGAAGGGAGAGGATGAGGAAGGGAGAGGAAGAGGAAGGGAGAGGAGGAAGAGGAGGAGGAGGAGGAAGAGGAAGAGGAAGGGAGAGGAGGAGGAAGAGGAAGAGGAAGGGAGAGGTGGAAGAGGAAGGGGAGGAGGAAGAGGAAGGGGAGGAAGAGGAAGAGGAAGGGGAGGAAGAGGAAGAGGAGGAAGAGGAAGAGGAAGGGAGAGGAGGAAGAGGAAGAGGAAGGGAGAGGAGGAAGAGGAAGAGGAAGGGAGAGGAGGAAGAGGAAGAGGAGGAAGGGGAAGAGGAGGAAGGGGGAGGAGGGAGGGGGGAGGAGGGGGAAGGGGGAGGAGGGAGGGGGAGGAGGGAGGGGGAGGAGGGAGGGGGAGGAGGGAGGGGGAGGAGGGAGGGGGAGGAGGGAGGGGGAGGAGGGAGGGGGAGGAGGGAGGGGGGGGAGGAGGGGGAGGAGGAGGAATTTGTTTAGTCAAATTCATTATGTGTGTCAGCGGTTATGCAGAGAAGGCAGGATAGATCAGGTTGAGAGCAAAGGATAGATCAGCCATGATTGAATGGCAGAGTAGACCTGATGGGCCGAATGGCCTAATGGCCCAATTCTGCTTCTATAACTTATGAACTTCTGTAGTTATGAACACAATATAATGTACCACAGGAATATCTGATTTAATCTACTGCAGATATAATTGCAGTTCTACTTAGCATAAAATCAAACACATTGCTTACAAAGCTGCTGATGCTGGGTAGAGACACTCTTTATCATATTCTTTCACCCGTTCATCTTCAATGCCTTCCTCTAGACGTAGGTTTTGGACTTTCTCATATGCAGCCCTTCCTCCAGCACAGGCTTGTATCTTTGGTTTGCTGGATCATACTGCACACAGTGCAATGCCACACAGTGTCTGAACCTGATGAATGTGTTCTACAGCACCCATCCCACCCCCCTCCACACCTCCCATAGACGCTGAAGGCAGTGGAGTCCAATGGCATTAATCATTGTGATATTTAGGTCACTCTCACTGCATTTCTTCTCAGTTGATGTGTTGGAGTGCAAATTAGTGTGAGAAGCAACCAAAGTCAATGGCTTTAGAATAAATCCTCCAGAATAATGCTGACTGATGCAAATATCTGGCAGAGTAAACTTCCTCAAGATAAAGCGTCATTGGAGTCACAGGAAACATCACATTCGCCATATAAAATTCTTATGACCTGCTGGGAATTTAGGAAGAAGAAATCTTTTATGTTCACGAATAGTTCTGGGTTATTATTCAAAGCCCTAGGGGCACAAGTCCTGTCAATAGTACGTATTCATGGTAAACCATCAATGCTGGAGAATTGCACTGCCTGAAATGCCATGCTCTCCTTGTGGAAATCACAGCAAGAAAAAAGCTTTTCTTTTTAGAAGTCGTGAGTCATGGTAGCCTGTCTGATGTTACGTTGAGCAGAAAATTGAGAAGTATTATTCACTTGTTACAGACAATATTGCAGCTGCTCTTAGAGAGAACATCCTGGAGGGCTCATCCAGTAGCAATGTTACAAAATTTTGAGATTTAAAAAATCAAGTCTGCAATTTATCCCATCATATAAAGCATAAAAAGAAGTTTAATTTGACACCTAATTCACTTTCATATCTTCAGTATTAAGAAAGTTATGGCCATTTTCATACTCGGAAATTAGCAACTTGCTCCCCATTGCCTTTCAATTGACTTAACTCAAAAGCTGTGATCTGGAAAAGTTAAAAGCCCATAACTTTCTTAAAAATTACGAGAACTCAATGACATTTTCAGTTATTATAGATTGAAGCATTCTGAAACAAATATTAAACAATCTTACTTGGATTACCTGAAATTAAAGCATATAATTAGTTAGTTATCTAATTGTAGCTAATTACAAAATTCAATGAGTAGATCTAAACATCTATCCATTTCTTAAGAAAAGATAAACTTTTTTTAAATTGCCTAAGTGTCCAAATAACATTCACACAATAATCCACAATATAACATAATTTTTAAATCTCATTTTCATGAATTTCTGGGCCAAATGGAAGGAATTTAGTGTTTGATTCCTGTAAATTAAAGGCCATTTATAATCAACTAGCGAGTGGGTTTTAGTGGAATGCGATGGATTAGAACGTTGCGGTTAGCGGTGAAGTCAGGAGGAAAAATACTGTTTGTTCATACATTTTTTGGGACCCCATTTCGCAACATAAAAATATTATTAAAGCCTCCCGAAAAACCAACTTTTAATATAAAAATAAACTATTTACCTTTTTTTCTCCCCTACGGAAAATCCTTCCGGTTGTCGGCGCTCACGGCTTTTGAAGGTGATTTTTAAATTACTCTAGTTAATAAATAGTTTAGAGTAATTTAAAAATACCTTCATTGATGAAATGTCGGAGTGATTTTTCTTCCGCAACGAAATTGCCCGACATTCATCGATTATCCCAGTCTGTCGAAAAACAGCACTTTAAGCCCGCTCCCCTCTGAAAGGCGCCAAAGTTGCGCACACGGGGAGCGGCAGAACTGCAGCGCCGCTAAAGGTAAGTTTTGCAACATACCTAACTTAGATGGACAGAATTTGTTAGGTGCGTCTAGGAGGGCTTCTTGCAACAGTGTGTAGATGGTCCAGCCAGGGATGGAGTTGGCCTAGACCAGGGGTGGGGAACCTTTTCATGTTGGAATGCCGCATTAAGTTAGCTGTAATCGAATAAGGTCGCATTCAAGTAACTTAAATTATACTTCAAAATGTACATTATTTTGTAAAAACTACTATGTACTAACTTCAAGAAAATGAAAAATGTTTGTTAATTCTAAAGTTAACTAACCTTTTAATGACTTTGTTGTGACTGCTTTTTGTGGGAGGTTAACATACATTTTAGAGTCGCATTAGAACTAAATCATGAGCATAACAGGTGTTAAAATAGCCCTCATGACTTACTAATGTTTTCATTGTTGCCGTCAGTCGGGGAGGATTATTTTGTTGAATCTTCTTTTACACTTTGGTATTTAAAATACGTTCATTTTAAGATTAAAATAAAAATAATAAAAGACGAATAAAAACATATTAATAAAATAAAAATGAAACAATTAGTTCTACAAAATTCATTGAAAGGACCGCACTTAATGGCCTAGAAGGCCGCATATGGCCTTAAGGCCGCAGGTTTCCCACCCGTCCTTGACCTGACAGAGGCCCGGGGAGCCGTTGGAGACAGAGGGTGGAGCTACCTGCTGTGAGTATAAACCTAGCGCGGGGCTTGCTTTTCACAGAGGCCCGGGGAGCCGTTGGAGACAGAGGGTGGAGCTACCTGCTGTGAGTATAAATCTAGCGCGGGGCTTGCTTTTCACAGAGGCCCGGGGAGCCGTTGGAGACAGAGGGTGGAGCTACCTGCGTTGTGAGTATAAATCTAGCGCGGAGCTTGCTTTTCACAGAGGCCCGGGGTGCCGTTGGAGAGAGAGGGTGGAGCTACCTGCGCTGTGAGTATAAACCTAGCGCGGGGCTTGCTTTTCACAGAGGCCCGGGGAGCCGTTGGAGACAGAGGGTGGAGCTACCTGCGCTGTGAGTATAAACCTAGCACGGGGCTTGCTTTTCACAGAGGCCCGGGGAGCCGTTGGAGACAGAGGGTGGAGCTACCTGCTGTGAGTATAAACCTAGCGCGGGGCTTGCTTTTCACAGTGGCCCGGGGAGCCGTTGGAGACAGAGGGTGGAGCTACCTGCTGTGAGTATAAACCTAGCGCGGGGCTTGCTTTTCACAGAGGCCCGGGGAGCCGTTGGAGACAGAGGGTGGAGCTACCTGCTGTGAGTAGACCAGCAGCTGCAACGTTCCATCTTCCAGTGAGGGAATCTGGTGGAAGGTTCTGATTGGTTGAAGAGGACCAGAGGAAGCAGCTGATTGGCTGCAACCCAGGGTTTACATTTTTACATTTCTGCCTACAGGTTTAAGGATTCTGGGAGCTAAGGATTCTGGGTGCTAAGGATTCAGTGTTTATTAGTATTTATTAGTAAAGTTTTGTGTTTAATAAAAAATAAATTAAAAAAAAAATAAATAAAAAAAAAAAAAATAATATATATATATATATATATATATACATATATATATATATTTAATAGAGTAATTTGGGAGTAAGATGTCAATGGAGATTGGCCCCATGGTTTGCTCAGCCTGCAACATGTGGGAGATCAGGGATATGGTCGGTAGTCCCTGATGACTACATTTGCAGGAAGTGTGTCCAGCTGCAGCTCCTGGCAGACCGCATTGAACGATTGGAGCTGCGGCTGGATTCATACTGGAGCATTCACAATGCAGAGAAAGTTGTGGACAGCACATACAGCGAGTTGGTCACACCACAGGTAAAAGGTAAGAGGACAGAAAGGGAGCGGGTGGCCAATAGCCAGCAAAGCAGTAGGCAGATAGTGCAGGAGTCCCCTGCGGTCATCTCCCTACTAAACAGGTTTACCATTTTGGATACTGTTGAAGGAGATGGCTCATCAGGGGAATGCAGCAGCAGCCAAGTTCATGGCACCATGGGTGGCTCTGCAGCACATGATGGAGGAAAAAAGAGGGGAAGGGCTATTGTAATAGGGGATTCAATTGTCAGGGGAATAGATAGGCGTTTCTACGGCCGCAAAAGAGACTCCAGGATGGTATGTTGCCTCCGTGGTGCAAAGGTCAGGGATGTTACTGAACGGCTGCAGAACATTCTGGAGGGGGAGGGTGAACAGCCAGTTGTCGTGGTGCATATTGGCACCAACGATATAGGGAAAAAAAGGGATGAGGTCCTACAAGGTGAATTTAGGGAGCTAGGAGATAAACTCAAAAGTAGGACCTCAAAGGTAATAATCTTTGACCTCCTGTTAGGAAATGAGACGGGACAGGTGGCGGAGGTATGCGTAGGGGAGCACTTCGGGTCCAGTGATCACAATACCATTAGTTTCAATATAATTATGGAGAAGGACAGAACTGGGCCTAGGGTTGAGATTTTTGATTGGAGAAAGGCTAACTTTGACGAGACGCGAGATGATTTAAAAGGAGTGAACTGGGACATTTTGTTTTATGGGAAAGATGTAGAGGAGAAATGGAGGACATTTAAAGGGGAAATTTTAAGAGTACAAAATCTTTATGTTCCTGTTCGGTTGAAAGGAACCAGTAAAAATTGGAAAGAGCCCTGGTTTTCAAGGGAAATTGGACATCTTGTTCGGAAAAAGAGGGAGATCTACAATGATTATAGGCAGCATGAAGTAAGTGAGGTGCTGGAGGAGTATAAGGAATGTAAAAAGAATCTAAAGAAAGAAATTAGAAAAGCTAAAAGAAGATATGAGGTTGCTTTGGCAAGTAAGGTGAAAGTAAATCCAAAGGGTTTCTACAGCTATGTTAATAGCAAAAGGATAACAAGGGATAAAATTGGTCCATTGGAGAGACCGAGTGGACAGCTATCTGCAGAGCCAAAAGAGATGGGGGAGATATTGAACAATTTCTTTTCTTCGGTATTCACCAAGGAGAAGGATATTGAATTATGTGAGGTAAGGGAAACTAGTAGAGTAGCTATGGATACTATGAGTTTCAAAGTAAAAGAAGTACTGGCACTTTTGAAAAATATAAAAGTGGATAAGTCTCCAGGTCCTGACAGGATATTCCCTAGGACATTGAGGGAAGTTAGTGTAGAAATAGCCGGGGCTATGACAGAAATATTTCAAATGTCATTAGAAACTGGAATAGTCCCCGAGGATTGGCGTACTGCGCATGTTGTTCCATTGTTTAAAAAGGGTTCTAAAAGTAAACCTAGCAATTATAGACCGGTTAGTTTGACTTCAGTGGTGGGCAAATTAATGGAAAAGATACTTAGAGATAATATATATAATTATCTGGATAAAGAGGGTCTAATTAGGAACAGTCAACATGGATTTATGCCTGGAAGGTCATGTTTGACTAATCTTCTTGAATTCTTTGAAGAGGTTACTAGGGAAATTGACGAGGGTAAAGCAGTGGATGTTGTCTATATGGACTTCAGTAAGGCCTTTGACAAGGTTCCTCATGGAAGGTTGGTTAAGAAGGTTCGACTGTTGGGTGTAAATGTAGGAATAGCAAGATGGATTCAACAGTGGCTGAATGGGAGAAGCCAGAGGGTAATGGTGGATGGCTGTTTGTCGGGTTGGAGGCAGGTGACTAGTGGGGTGCCTCAGGGATCTGTGTTGGGTCCTTTGTGGTTTGTCATGTACATCAATGATCTGGATGATGGGGTGGTAAATTGGATTAGTAAGTATGCAGATGATACCAAGATAGGGGGTGTTGTGGATAATGAAGAGGATTTCCAAAGTCTACAGAGTGATTTAGGCCAGTTGGAAAAATGGGCTGAAAGATGGCAGATGGAGTTTAATGCTGATAAATGTGAGGTGCTACACCTTGGCAGGACAAATCAAAATAGGACGTACATGGTAAACGGTAGGGAATTGAAGAACACAGTTGAACAGAGGGATCTGGGAATAACCGTGCATAGTTCCTTGAAGGTAGAATCTCATATAGATAGGGTGGTAAAGAAAGCTTTTGGTATGCTAGCCTTTATAAATCAGAGCATTGAGTATAGAAGCTGGGATGTAATGTTAAAATTGTACAAGGCGTTGGTGAGACCAAATCTGGAGTATGGTGTACAATTTTGGTCGCCCAATTATAGGAAGGATGTCAACAAAATAGAGAGGGTACAGAGGAGATTTACTAGAATGTTGCCTGGGTTTCAACAGCTAAGTTACAGAGATAGGTTGAATAAGTTAGGTCTTTATTCTCTGGAGCGCAGAAGTTTAAGGGGGGACTTGATAGAGGTCGTTAAAATGATGAGAGGGATAGACAGAGTTAATGTGGACAAGCTTTTCCCTTTGAGAATAGGGAAGATTCAAACAAGAGGACATGACTTTAGAATTAAGGGACAGAGGTTTAGGGGTAACATGAGGGGGAACTTCTTTACTCAGAGAGTGGTAGCGGTGTGGAATGAGCTTCCAGTGAAAGTGGTGGCGGCAGGTTCGTTGGTATCATTTAAAAATAAATTGGATAGGCATATGGATGAGAAGGGTATGGAGGGTTATGGTATGAGTGCAGGCAGGTGGGACTAAGGGAAAAAAGTTGTTCGGCACGGACTTTAAGGGCCGAGATGGCCTGTTTCCGTGCTGTAATTGATATATGGTTATATGGTTATATGGTTATTACCAGTACCACGGGCCAGTCAGAGTAGAAATAGGAGGATATTGCAGATGAATACGTGGCTTGAAAAATGGTGCAAGGGGGAGGGATTCAAATTTTTAGGGCACTGGAACCATTTCTGGGGGAGGTGGGACCAGTACAAACAGGACAGTCTGCACCTGGGCTGGAATGGAACCAATGTCCTTGGGGGAGTGTTTGCTAGTGCTGTCGGGGAGGATTTAAACTAATGTGGCAGGGGGATGGATACAAGAGCAGAGAGGCACGTGGGTTTAAAACGAGGGTGGAAGCAATAGGGAGCAAGGTGAAAAGTAAAAGTGGCAGGCAGACAAAACCAGGGCAAAAATCAAAAAGGGTCACTTCTCAACAAAATTGTATAAGGGGTAAGAGCGTTGTAAAAACAAGCCTGAAGGTTTTGTGTCTCAATGCAAGGAGTATTCGTAATAAGGTGGATGAGTTGAATGTGCAGATAGCTATTAATGAGTATGATATAGTTGGGATCACGGAGACATGGCTCCAGGGTGACCAAGGCTGGGAGCTGAACATCCAGGGATATTCAATATTCAGGAGGGATAGAGAGAAAGGAAAAGGAGGTGGGGTAGCGTTGCTGGTTAGAGAGGAGATTAACGCAATGGAAAGTAAGGACATTAGCTTGGAGCATGTGGAATCGGTATGGGTAGAGCTGCGAAACACTAAGGGGCAGAAAACGCTAGTGGGAGTTGTGTACAGGCCACCTAACAGTAGTAGTGAAGTTGGGGATGGTATAAAACAGGAAATTAGAAATGCATGCGACAAAGGCAAAACAGTTATAATGGGTGACGTCAATCTACATATAGATTGGGTGAATCAAATTGGCAGGGGCGCTGAGGAAGAGAATTTTTTGGAAAGTATGAGGGATAGTTATCTAAATCAACATGTAGAGGAACCAACGAGAGAGCAGGCTATTTTAGACTGGGTATTGAGTAATGAGGAAGGGTTAGTTAGCAGTCTTATTGTGCGTGCCCCCTTGGGCAAGAGTGACCATAATATGGTCGAGTTCTTCATTAGGATGGAGAGTGACATTGTTAATTCAGAAACAATGGTTCTGAACTTAAGGAAAGGTAACTTTGAGGGTATGAGACGTGAATTGGCCAAGATTGACTGGCAATCAATTCTAAAAGGGTTGATGGTGGATACGCAATGGAAGACATTTAAAGACTGCATGGATGAACTACAAAAATTGTTCATCCCAATTTGGCAAAAGAATAGATCAGGGAAGGTAGTGCATCCGTGGATAACAAGGGAAATTAGGGATAGTATCAAAGCAAAGGATGATGCGTTCAAAGTAGCCAGAAAAAGCAGCATACCAGAGGACTGGGAGAAATTCAGAGACCAGCAGAGAAGGACAAAGGGCTTGATTAGGAAAGGAAAAATAGATTATGAAAGAAAACTGGCAGGGAACATAAAAACTGACTGCAAAAGTTTTTATAGATATGTGAAGAGAAATAGATTAGTTAAAACAAATGTAGGTCCCTTGCAGTCAGAAACAGGTGAGTTGATCATGGGGAACAAGGATATGGCGGACCAATTGAATAACTACTTTGGTTCCGTCTTCACTAAGGAAGACATAAATAATCTGCCGGAAATAGCAGGGGACCGCAGGTCAAAGGAGTACTTGAGTGAAATCCAGGTTAGTCGGGAAGTGGTGTTGGGTAAATTGAATGGATTAAAGGCCGATAAATCCCCAGGGCCAGATAGGCTGCATCCCAGAGTATTTAAGGAAGTAGCTCCGGAAATAGTGGATGCATTAGTGATAATCTTTCAAAACTCTTTAGATTCTGGAGTAGTTCCTGAGGATTGGCGGGTAGCAAACGTAACCCCTCTTTTTAAGAAGGGGGGGAGAGAGAAAACGGGGAATTACAGACCAGTTAGTCTAACATCGGTAGTGGGGAAACTGCTAGAGTCAGTTATTAAAGATGGGATAGCAGCACATTTGGAAAGTGGTGAAATCATTGGACAAAGTCAGCATGGATTTACGAAAGGTAAATCAGGTCTGACGAATCTTGTGGAATTTTTCGAGGATGTAACTAGTAGCGTGGATGGGGGAGAACCAGTGGATGTGGTGTATCTGGACTTCCAGAAGGCTTTCGACAAGGTCCCACATAAGCGATTAGTATATAAACTTAAAGCATATGGCATTGGGGGTTCAGTATTGATGTGGATAGAGAACTGGCTGGCAAACAGGAAGCAAAGAGTAGGAGTAAACGGGTCGTTTTCACAATGGCAGGCAGTGACTAGTGGGGTACCGCAAGGCTCAGTGCTGGGACCCCAGCTATTTACAATATACATAAATGATCTGGATGAGGGAATTGAAGGCAATATCTCCAAGTTTGCGGATGACACTAAGCTGGGGGGCAGTGTTAGCTGTGAGGAGGATGCTAGTAGAATGCAAGGTGACTTGGATAGGCTGGGTGAGTGGGCAAATGTTTGGCAGATGCAGTATAATGTGGATAAATGTGAGGTTATCCACTTTGGTGGCAAAAATAGGAAAACCGACACCAGTCATTGAAAGTAGGCATGCAGGTACAGCAGGCAGTGAAGAAAGCCAATGGTATGTTAGCTTTCATAGCAAAAGGATTTGAGTATAGGAGCAGGGAGGTTCTACTTCAGTTGTATAGGGTCTTGGTGAGGCCACACCTGGAGTATTGCGTACAGTTCTGGTCTCCAAATCTGAGGAAGGACATTCTTGCCATAGAGGGAGTGCAGCGAAGGTTCACCAGACTGATTCCTGGGATGTCAGGACTGTCTTATGAGCAAAGACTGCATAGACTCGGTTTATACTCTCTAGAATTTAGGAGATTGAGAGGGGATCTTATAGAAACTTACAAGATTCTTAAGGGGTTGGACAGGCTAGATGCAGGAAGATTGTTCCCGATGTTGGGGAGGTCCAGGACAAGGGGTCACAGCTTAAGGATAAGGGGGAAATCCTTTAGGACCGAGATGAGAAGGAATTTTTTCACACAGAGAGTGGTGGGTCTCTGGAACTCTCTGCCACAGAGGGTAGTTGAGGCCAGTTCATTGGCTATATTTAAGAGGGAGTTAGATGTGGCCCTTGTGGCTAAGGGGATCAGAGGGTATGGAGAGAAGGCAGGTACGGGATACTGAGTTGGATGATCAGCCATGATCATATTGAATGGCGGTGCAGGCTCAAAGGGCCGAATGGCCTACTAGGCATCTAGCTTGTCCAACCCCTTAAGAATTTTGTAAGTTTCTATAAGATTATCTTATTTGATTGTGCACGCCAGGTTGATTAAGGGGAGAGGGGGGAGAGGAGAGGGGGGAGAGGAGGGGGGGGAGAGGGGAGGGGGGGAGAGGGGAGGGGGGGAGAGGGGTGGGGGGGAGAGGGGAGGGGGGAGAGGGGAGGGGGGAGAGGGGAGGGGGGAGAGGGGAGGGGGAGAGGGGAGGGGGGAGAGGGGAGGGGGGGGGAGAGAGGAGGGGGGAGAGAGGAGGGGGGGAGAGAGGAGGGGGGGAGAGAGGAGGGGGGGAGAGAGGAGGGGGGAGAGAGGAGGGGGGAGAGAGGAGGGGGGAGAGAGGAGGGGGGAGAGAGGAGGGGGGAGAGAGGAGGGGGGAGAGAGGAGGGGGGAGAGAGGAGGGGGGAGAGAGGAGGGGGGAGAGGGAGGGGGGAGAGGGAGGGGGGAGAGGAGGGGGGAGAGAGGAGGGGGGAGAGAGGAGGGGGGAGAGAGGAGGGGGGAGAGAGGAGGGGGGAGAGAGGAGGGGGGAGAGAGGAGGGGGGAGAGGGAGGGGGGAGAGGGGGGGGAGAGAGGAGGGGGGAGAGAGGAGGGGGGAGAGAGGAGGGGGGAGAGGGGAGGGGGGGAGAGGGGAGGGGGGGAGAGGGGAGGGGGGGAGATTTATTAAAAATTGTCTGGCTTCTCAAAAGTCAGAGATACACAGCTGTGAATTTCGGCGGACATTTAACATTACCGGTCAGTTATCCTTGGTTCTGAAAACTTGTACTTATGTTTTTTTCCCCAGTGAGCCAATGAAAATGCCTGGTCAGCAAAGGCGATAAACTAAAACTATCTACGACTACCTCGACTACCCATAACTACATGGCGACCCCACTACAACTGCACCTACGACTACAGGATTATTGATTTCCTCCATGGCGACCAATTTGTGGTCGCAGAAAATGTTTCAACATGTGGAAAAATTTGTGGCGACCATACTGAGGCTGTGACTAGGTCCCAGAATGCGGGAACTACTCGCGACCATGAAGGAGACTCACAAGAGACCACCAGCGAACATGTTGCGAGTCTCCTGCACTCACCTAAAAAGTCGCCTATGTGGGACAGGCCCTTTAGGAATTTACTTGCATTTGTAAAGGCGCAAACCTAGTTGGCATAGTTTGCAAGGCTTTGTGCAGAGGAGACCATGTCTTACAAACTTGGTTGAGTTTTTTGAGGAAGTGGCAAAGATGATTGAGAGGATAGTGCTGTGGATGTTGTCTTCATGGACTTAAGTGAAGCATTTGACAGATCCCTCGTAGTAGGTTGATCCAGAAGATCAAGTCATGTGGAATCCAGGGTGAGTTGATCGGTTGGATTCAAATTCATAGAAGACAAGGAGAATGATCAAAGAATGCTCCAGAGTGATCAGTACTGGGACATCTAATTGCAATATATATGAATGATATGGATGAAACGAGGAGATCTGATTAGCAAGTTTGCAGATGACACAAAAAACTTTGGGAGGTGAAATGTAAGAGGAGAGGATACAGTTGGTGATAAGATATTTAACAGTGTTATAGTACAAAGGAATCTTGGGCCCAAGTCCATAACCCTCTGAAAATGGCAACATAAGTAGATAGTGGTAAAAAAAGTGTACATTATTCTGCCCTTCATCAGGCAGAGCAATGAGTATGTGTCGAGAGGTCATGAAGCAGCTTTGCTTTATACCACTCTGGTTTGGCCATATTACGAGCATCGTGTGTAGTTCTGGTCACCCCATTACAGAAAAAATGTGGAGGCGTTGGAGAGGGTGCGGAAGAGGATTAACAGAATGCTGCCCGGATTAGAAGATATTATAAGGCGAGGTTGGACAAATTTGAGTTGATTTCTCTGGAACTTCAGAGGTTGATGGGAGACCAAGTAGGTATTTAACATCATGCGAGGCATAGATATGGTAGACATTTAGAACCTTTTTTTTGGGGCTAACATAATTCAGTGACTAAATAATGCAAAAAGATCTTATTGTTAACCGTAGGAAATTCTTTGTCATCTGGGAAGTATTTGAGCACCAGGGAGTACATTCTGAAATTGCTCTGGCAGATCTCCTGATTTCCGTGGAAAATCCCTTTAAATCTCATGAAACGAGAATAGAGGGCAATTTTTCCAAATTCCCCTGTGACTGTTTCCTGACAATCATTGTGCTGAGTTCCAAGTCAAATTTGTATTAGCGTGGGTTGAAACTAACGTCCATGCCATGAATTGTGCATTTAGGGGCATTACCGATGCTCTGAAAATATCAGATGTGCAGATGTGGATCAGGCCAAGTGCCCGATCCAATTTTGCAAATGGCACAATTTCACTTGAAAATGATTACTAATGCAGTTTACAAAATCGATCTTAACCATATAACAATATAACAATTACAGCACGGAAACAGGCCCTCTCGGTCCTTCCAGTCCGTGCCGACCATTTATTTTCCCCTAGTCCCATCAACCTGCACTCAGACCATACCCCTCCAATCCCTTCCCGTCCATATACCTATCCACTTTACTTTTAAATGTTAAAATCGATCCTGCCTCCACCACTTCTGCTGGAAGCTCATTCCACGCAGCCACCACTCTCTGAATAAAGAAGTTCCCCCTCGTGTTACCCCTAAACTTCTGTCCCTTAATTCTCATGTCATGCCCTCTTGTTTGAATCTTCCCTACCCTCAATGGGAAAAGCTTATCCACGTCAACTCTGTCTATCCCTTTCATCATTTTAAAGACCTCAAATCAAGTCCCCCCTTAACCTTCTGCGCTCCAAAGAATAAAGACCTAACTTGTTCAACCTTTCTCTGTAACTTAGTTGCTGGAACCCAGGCAACATTCTAGTAAATCTCCTCTGTACTCTCTCTATTTTGTTGACATCCTTCCTATAATTAGGCGACCAAAATTGTACACCATACTCCAGAATTGGTCTCACCAATGCCTTGTACAATTTTAACATTACTTCCCTACTCCTATATTCAATGCTCTGATTTATAAAGGCCAGCACACCAAAAGCTTTCTTTACCACCCTATCTACATGCGATTCCACCTTCAGGGAACTATGCACAGTTATTCCTAGATCCCTCTGTTCCACAGCATTCCTCAATTCCCTACCATTTACCATGTACGTCCTATTTTGATTTGTCCTGCCAAGATGTAGCACCTCACACTTATCAGCATTAAACTCCATCTGCCATCTTTCAGCCCACTTTTCCAAATGGCCCAAATCTCTCTGTAGACTTTGAATATCTACGTTATTATCCACAACACCACCTATCTTAGTATCATCTGCATACTTATCCAATTTTCCACCCCATCATCCAGATCATTGATGTAATCTATGATTCTTAGATCACTTAGGCTGTGAAAAAAAAAAACACACGTCAATCCAGTTTCTGTGCAATTGTACTCTACCTGCTACCTTTTAACCAACTCAGTTAAGCTGTATATATCCATTTGCAGATGGTACCTTCCTCACATTTCTTGGGTTGGCAGTATCTCAGAAGATAACAATGCCAGTTGATAGATAAACCTGGAAAATGATGTGGAGGAGAAATATTATCACTGATTTCTATTATTTATTTATTCCAGATGGTTTCCCACAATATAAGCTCTTTGTTGACCATAAAATATTTGAAAGCAAAGCGAGCTTCTTCGTATGGCGTGCACAACCTAAAGTTGTAGGACAACTTGTTGTATTTGATCTTATTTGATTGTGCACGCCGGGTTGATTGCATTCGTCGAAACAGGGCGGACCACGTGAAGGTTGCAATCTTTCACCCCAGCAAAGAGATGATTAATCTATTGACGTTGCAAACCAAAAGCTTATGCTTTTTATATGGCAAGATGGGTAGAAGTTATTGTTTATTATTTAAGCCTATTTTAACACTGATGTCTTATTGCCGCTCATTGGAATGATTGCTGGGTGTCAAGAATCTGTATCCAGAGGACCAGCGCTCTGTATCTGAAACAGATTACTGAGGCAGGGGGGCACTGTTGCTGATACATAGGCAGTGCGCTGAATGAAGGATCATCTGACTGAATAAAACTGGGTAAGCTAAGGCACTCGTGTTAGAGAAGGAACTGCAGATGCTGGAAAATTTCGAGGGTACACAAAAGGCTGGAGAAACTCAGCGGGTGCAGCAGCATCTAAGGAGCGAAGGAGATGGGCAACGTTTTGGGCCGAAATCCTTCTTCAGACTGATGGGAGGTGGGCGGGGGGAGTGGGAAGAAGAAAGGAAAAAGGAGGAGGAGGAGCCCGAGGAGTGGGGAAGGGGAGGAGACAGCAAGGGTTAACAGAATTGAGAAAATTCAATGTTCAAGCCCAGAGGATGCAGACTCCCCAAGCGGAATATGAGATGCTGTTCCTCCAATTTGCGGCGTTGCTCACTCTGGCTGCTAAGGCACTCGTTGGACTTTAGAGATGCAGCACAGAAACAGGCCCTTTGGTACACCGAGTCTGCTCCGACCGGTGATCACCCTGTGCACAAACACTATTCTGCACACTAGGGACACGGGCTGGATCCTCCAGGAACAATGAAGCTGGAGCTGCCGACTTTGAGGGAACCCTCGTTCGTTAAGGAGCTGGAGCTGCCGTCTGTGAAGGAATCCCCGTTCCAGAGCAGCTTCGCAGAAATAGCAGGTACAGTCAGCACAGTACCTGGAAACAAAGGGGAAGCCTCCATTGTGTCTGGAAACGTGGCCGACGGGCAGGACTTCAGGTCAGAATGAAGCGCAGGGGACTTCGGCTCCCTCTCCCTACTATCTTACTGGCCAATGTACAGTCCCTTGAAAACAAAGTGGAGGACTTAAGGGCAAGGCTGCTTTATCAAAGGGAGCTGAGGGAATGCTCTGTGTTCTGTTTCACAGA
Organism: Raja brachyura; assembly: GCA_963514005.1. Next base: position 21,243,692 of record OY740792.1, on the reverse strand, counting down.
GACATGGCTCACCCCCAGCTCCCCAGACTCAGCGGTCCAGCCTGAAGGGTTCTCCATCCACTGCATGGACCGTACACTGGCATCTGGGAAAGGGAAAGGAGAGGGCGTCTGCCTCATGGTCAACTCTGCGTGGTGCTCAGACGTGGCAGTCCTGTCCAGCCCCTGCTCTCCACACCTCGAACATCTGGCGGTGAAGTGCCGTCCCTTCTACTTTCTGAGGGAATTCACCTCCATCATCCTGCCCGCGGTCTGCATCCCACCCCAGGCAGACGTCCGTCTGGCACTGGAGGAGCTGCACGCCGTGGTCAAAAAACACCAGACGTCTTATCCCGAGGCATTTACCACCATTGCTGGGGACTTCAATAAGGCAAACCTAAAGAAATCACTCCCTGACTTCCACCAGCATGTCTCCTGCTGCACCAGAGGACCAAACACCCTCGACCACTGCTACACCACCATCAAAAATGCCTGCCGCTTTATCCCTCGCCCTCGCTTCGGTAAATCCGACCATACCGTGGTGCTGCTTCTTCCTGCCTACAGGCAGCAATTGAGCAGTGCACCCCCTGAGGTGAGGTCAGAACAGAGCTGGTTGGGGGGGGGGGGCGCACATCAGCGCCTCTACTTCCTGCGAAGATTATGGAGAGTCAGTTTGTCAAGGAGGACTCTCTCTAACTTCTATAGGTGCACAGTAGAGAGCATGCTGACCGGTTGCATCATGGCTTGGTTCGCCAACTTGAGCGCCTGGAGAGGAAAAGACTACAAAAAGTAGTAAACACTGCCCAGTCCATCATCAGCTCTGACCTCCCTTCCATCGAGGGGATCTATCGCAGCCACTGCCTCAAAAAGGTTAACAGTACCATCAAGGACCCACACCATCCTGGCCACACACTCATCTCCCCGCTGCCTTCAGGTAGAAGGTACAGGAGCCTGAAGACTGCAACGACCAGGTTCAGGAACAGTTTATTTCTCACGGCCATCAGTCTATTAAGCTCTGAACATTAATAGCCCATTATCAGTTATTTGCACTTTATCAGTTTATTTATTCATGTGTGTATATATTTATATAATGGTACATGGACACACTGATCTGTTTTGTAGTCAATTCCTACTATGTTCTGTTGTGCTGAAGCAAAGCAAGAATGTCACTGTCCTATCAGGGACACATGACAACAAACTCTCTTGAATCTTGAATCTCAATTTAAAATGTTACCAAAGTCAATTAACCTACGAACCTGTACTTCTTTGGAGTGTGGGAGGAAACCGAAGCACCTGGAGAAAAACCATATGGTCATAGGGAGAATGTACAAACTATAAAGACAGCAACCGTTCTCAAGATTGAACCCAGGTCTTTGACGCTGTAAGGCAGCAACTCTACCATTGTCTCACTGTGCCGCCCCTAATCTCATAGTCCAGTGGGGGAGTGGTTAATTAAAAAATCTCATTGCAGATATTAAAATTCTAAGCTTGTGCTCAATCCAAATATGGAAGAAAATATGTTTGGGTAATTTGACTTACTGTATTTCAAATATTAGGTGCTATAGTCCCTGCAAAGGTGATTTAAATTGAAAACAGACGAATGCATCCCTTGACACATTTTACTGTGTTAAAGGTGCTATATAACACAATTCTTGTTGCTGCGAAAGTACTACCCTTCATGAAGTGGCAGAAGAGGGTAATGACTTTTCATCATGACTTAATGACAAGTTTGGAAATTTGGAAAAAAAAAAAGAAAATGACTTATAGCCAACTAATACTTAAGGGCAGCACAGTGGCACAGCTAGTAGAGCTAATGCCTCACAGCACCAGAATCCCAGATTCGATTCTGACCTCAGGTGCTTTCTCCTCCACGTTATTTTCCATGTTTACACATTCTCCTCTGTTTTCATTAAATTAAATGAGAATGCTATGAGAATGCTATGAGAATGCAGGGTGACTTGGATAGGTTGGGGGAATGGGCAGATGCATGGCAGATGAAGTTTAATGCGGATAATGTGAGTTTATCCACTTTGGTAGGAAAAACAGGAAGGCAGATTATTATCTAAATGGTGTCAAGTTGGGAAAAGGGGAAGTACAACGGGATCTGGGGGTCCTTGTACATCAGTCTATGAAAGTAAGCATCCAGGTACAATAGGCAGTGAAGAAAGCGAATAACATGTTGGCCTTTATAACAAGAGGAATCGGATATAGGAGCAAAGAGGTCCTTCTGCAGTTGTACAGAGCCCTAGTGAGACCACACCTGGAGTATTGTGTGCAGCTGGGCTTGTACACTCTGGAGTTTAGAAGGATGAGAGGTGATCTCATTGAAACATATATGATTGTTAAGGTTTGGACACGCTAGAGGCAGGAAACATGTTCCCGATGTTGGGGGAGTCCAGAACCAGGGGCCACAGTTTAACAATAAGGAGCAAGCCATTTAGAACAGAGATGAGGAAACACTTTTTCTCACAGAGAGTGGCGAGTCTGTGGAATTCTCTGCCTCAGAATGCGGTGGAGGCGGGTTCTCTGGATGCTTTCAAGAGATAGATAGATAGGGCTCTTAAAAATAGAGGAGTCACGGGATATGGGGAGAAGGCAGGAACGGGGTACTGATTGGGGATGATCAGCCATGATCACATTGAATGGCGGTGCTGGCTCAAAGGGCGAATGGCCTACTCCTGCACCTATTGTCTATTGAAATCACAATTTGATAATTCATAAACCTACCATGTAATCTACTTCTATTAAAAAAAAATATGATCATTATTATTGTATAAATGAATAAACAATACATTTACAGATTAATAAAATGTTCTGAAAACAAATTATATGATGATGGGTGAAGATTCTGAGCACAGTGTTTCAGGGAGTTCATTTAATCAAATATGTGAATTAAATCCAGATGAGGCCAAATTAGACAGCACATTGGACACCAAATTAATTGAAAAGAAAACCATGCATTTTACTTCGGAGTCACGTGAGTGACTACGTGAAGAAGCCCCGCCTGGTGCTTGATCAGCATTACGTCGACGCTGTCTGTAGGGAAAGAGCTGCAGAGCGCAGCTCCACCAGCGGCAAGGAAACGGCCCACAGGTAAGTAAATTATTTTTATTTCCAGGGCGTTTTCAAAACTCCATAGGCTGGTGGGTAAACCAGGAGGAGTTTAAAAATAAAATGGAGAAAGTTTAAAAAATCGCGGGTAAAAACGTGCGTCCCGGGGTGAAGAAGAGTCAGCAGATTATTATGGAGCCGGTTCCGATACCGGTGGCAGTTGAAATACCCGTTAGTGAGCCTTTGGTTGCTCCACAAACAGAAACCACGGAGGAAAACCCAGTGCCTAAAAAATGTAAAAGAAAATCTGAAAGGCCTGTGGGTTCTGATGAATCTAATTCTGAAAGTCCTCCAGAAAGAAAAGCTTTATGGCTTAGATTGGATACAAATGGGGAAAATACCCCAAACAATAATCAACCAAGGGTCTAAAAACCCAGAATATTCCCAGGCAGCCCCTGAGGGGGTTCCATATCATGAATAAGGTGCCAGTTTAAATTGGGAATTTGAAACTCCAGAGCCTAGGATTGGGCTGGAGAAAATCCTTGAGCAAAGTCTCAGGAGTACCAGGGCTGCATGAGACTGATCCTGAAGGTGGTTATTTCGGTCATGAGTACCCACCACAATACAAAAATATTGTTCCAGGTGTGTCTGATGTGGCACAAAGTTTTCTATACCTGGAGGAGGCGGTGAGGCCATGGAAGAAAACCTGGCGGCCAACATACATTATTTGGTCTCTCACCAGCTTCAAGAAGCTGTTATGGTTGATACAGCAGAATTATTATACCTCACTGAAGGTACCTACGGTAAATTCGGCTTTTTGGCACCAATGTCATCAATGATGCGGGCGCAGGAAATATGATTTCAGCTGGGATCACTTATTTTGGAAAGCAAGTGGAAGATTGTGGAATGACCAAAGTTCAGTAGGATACATTGGCATTATTCTGCAACACAATATTTAAGATTAATTGTATGAGGAAGATTGCCATTCGGCCTATTTTACATCCAAGATTTGCAGGTTTGTGCAGATCAAGCAATGTTCAAGCTCCTGGTTATTTGTTCGGAGAAAATCTGTTTAAATAAATAAAGAGGTTGATAAAGAGGCAAAGACTATTGACCTCATGAAACCCTTCGTTTTGGCCAAAGAAAGGGCCGGTCAAACAAGAAGGGGATTTTGATTTGGAGCTGGAACAAGCCGAGGCAGGAGTATGGTAAGGAAATATTACCAACCAGCACAGCCGAATGTTACCCATATGTTGGGAGAAGGAGACCACCACGTCCGGTTGGAGAGGTACAAAAACTTTATCCTATTACAGAAGAATCTTTGGATGAACCTCAGATTGGTGGTAGTCTATAAATGTTTTATGATAAATGGGACTGTATAACATCTGACCGTGTTATATTAGGTACTGTCTTAGGATCAACCATTGATTTTGTAGAAGGTATTGATCCACCAGGACAGAATAAGCCTAATTGTATTTGGTGTTTTTGTATTTGAAAAAATTCAAATTGATAAAGAAGTTAAGAATTGGTGTAAAAGGAGGTATCGAGAAATCAAGTGAGGATCCACAACAATTTGTATCAAATATTTTCCCCAGACACAAAGAAAGATGGGGGTTGTAGAATCATTTTAGACCTCACACTTTTAATACGTTTGTGCAGAAGGATGCATATTATTCAGTACCAATTCATCATCACATTCGCAGGTATTGAAATTTAATTGGATGGGACAGCTGTGGTAATACAAAGCATTACCTAATGGATTAAGCTCAGCTCCTAAGTTGTTCACTAATTGTTGAAACCAGCATTTGCAGTGCTCAGGGCACAAAAACACATCGTTATGGCTTATCTAGATGACATTTTAATTGTCAATGCTAATCAGGAGTCAGCTGAAAAATCAGTCTCGGTGACTACAAGCCTGTTTGTAAGGCTAGGTTTCCTGATTCATCCAACAAAATCTAAAGTTACAGCCATCCCAAACTATTGAATATTTGGGGTTTGTGATTAATTCAGGTACCATGTTAGTAACTTTACCAATAGACAAGATTGTTGATATTACAATTTTTTGTCGGTGCCTTATTGACAAACCTTATCCCTCCATCCGAGAAGTTGATAATGTTATTGGGAAGTTAGTAACAGCATTCCCTGCAGTGGAATTTGGTCCACTGCATTACCAAAATCCCAAAAAGGGCAAAAACACAAGCTAATACAGCGAGCAACCCATTTTGATAGGCCCATGGAATTGCCAAAGGAAGCTTTATTAGAATTGTATTGATGGATTGAGAATGTTCTACAAGCTGTTTTGGTTCAGCAGCCAGCAGTGATTTTGCAAGCTGATGCAAGTTCTCTCGGATGGGGTGCTACGGATAATGATACCAGCTGTGGGGGCAGATGGACTGTCCAAGAGGATGTATTTCTCCAAACATATGGTATAAATTATTTGGAGTTACTGGGAGCATTTTATGGATTAAAAGCTTATTGTTCTACTATGAAGGATTTGCATGTCCAATTACAAGTAGACAATACCACAGCTGTGGCATATATCAATCACATGGTTGAAGTAAGATCATTATCATGTGATCATCTGGTTAACCAGGTGTGGCATTGGTGTATTGGTAAGAATATTTGGGTTTCAGTTATTTATCTCCCAGGGAGAGACAATATTGTGGCAGACAAAAGATCACGAAAATTTTAAGACAATACAGAATGCATGTTAAATCCAAAAAATTTCAAAAATATTTTCAGTCGGTTGGAGTACCGCACATTGATCTGTTTGCATCTAGATTAAATCGCCAATTGCCCAAATACGTGTCTCGGGAACACGATCCAGGGGCAGTAGCGGTAGATGTTTTCTTGCTACACTGGGGGAATACATTCTTTTATGCCTTTCCCCCATTCTGTCTGATTGGGCAATGTCTCAAGAAAATAGCGCAAGACGCTGCCAAGGGCATTTTGGTGGGGCCAAATTGGCCTACACAGTCATGGTTCCCGTTGATGCTTAAAATGATTATTGAACCATGTATGATGATTCCTAGTTGCAACAATTGTTGATGCAACCAGTGACAAAAGAAATTCATCCATTGCATGATCATATGAATTTGTTAATCTGCAAGTTCTGACCAGACCATTGCAAGAGCTTGGACTGCCGGATAGGACCATGGATGTTATAGCTGCAGCTTGGAGAAATAGCACTAAAAAACAATATATGTCGCATATAAAGAAATGGGAAGTCTTCTGTAGACGGTCAAAGATATCTTATTATACTGCGAACATATCAAATGTATTGGAGTTCCTTGCTGGGTTGCATTTTGATGAGCATTAAGTTATAGTGTCATTAATAGTGCTTGTAGTGCTTTGTCGTCCTATTTAGGACAAATTTCTGATCGAGATTCAATTGGGTCTCACCCATTAATATCCCAGTTCATGAAAGGAATTTTAATAAAAATCCTCCCAAGCCCGGTGATACAGAAATTTGGGATGTTAGCATTGTTCTCACTTTGCTTAGGCAATGGACTCCAATTACTTCAATGTCTTTGCAAAGGTTAACATTCAAGGTAGTAATGTAATGGCATTAGTGTCAGCTCAAAGAGTACAAACTTCGCAATTGTTACGGTTAGATTGCATGCATGTGGCTTCAGATAACATTGTGTTTTATGTTTATGATCTGACCAAACAAAGCAGACCAGGAAAAAATGGAGCCAAGGCAATGTTTAAAGCATATCCTGTCAATGAAACATTGTGGTAGTTAAGCATTTAACAAAATATATTGAAGTTAAGTTATCATTGTACCACTTTATCATTGTACCACTGCTGACAAATTCATTCACTTGCACTTTGTGTGCAATGTGATGAATAAAACTGATTGATTGATTGAGGTAATCAAAATCTCCGAGGTGCTGAGACAGCGTTACTGATAACGCACAAAAAAAAACACATACAAAAGTTGCAGTTCAAACCATTTCTAGATGGTTAGAACAGGTTTTGGATTTAGCACTGATGTGTTTAAGTTTCACTCCACAAGGGCTGCAGCTGCGTCCGCTGCGAAGGTACAGGATGTACCACTCGATAAAATTTTAGAGGCCTCAGGGTGGTGTAAAGAAGAAACTTTTTCAAAGTTCTACGATAAACCTGTTGTCACAGTGCCAGGATTTTGACACGCAGTGTTGGGTTCGCTTTAAATGCTTGCTTTGTTTTATATTATCGATTTATATTATCGATTTATGTTATCATTTGATATCATTATCACTTTTGTTGAAATATTTTCCCCTGGGATAGAGGGGTTATTATTTTAAAAATGTTCTTTTTATGATTAAAAGACTTATTACATAAATTGAAACAATGTTTTAAAAATATTATTTACTCACTACTGTATTGACTAAACAGAGTGTCGTATGGAATGAATCTACGACATAAAAAACACAGAGCTTTAAAATCCTCACGTAGTCACTCACGTGACTCCGAAGTAAAATAGTAAGATTAAACGAGAACTTACCTGTTCAAAGTTTGATCTTTATTTTATGAGGAGTTCCGATGAGGGATTACGTGCCCTCCGCTCCCAGCCCTCTTATTATATAAATGATCATCTGGTAGTTCTAGTCTATGTTGAGCTTTTAATTTGCTACACTCCTGCTTAACATACAATGCATTCAGAAAGTATTCAAACCCCTGCACTTTTTCAACATTTTGTTACATTACAGCCCTATTCTAAAATGGATTAAATTCATGTTTTTTAATTATCAATCGACACATAATAAATAATGATGCTGCCACCACCATGCTTCACCATAGGTATGGTATTGGCCAGGTGATGAGCGGTGCCTCGTTTCCTCCAGACTTGACGCTTGGCATTCAGACCAAAGAGTTCAATCAGACTGGGGAATCTTGTTTCTCATGCCTTTTGGCAAACTCCAAGTGGGCTGTCAAGGAGAAGAGTGGTTTCCGTCTGGCCACTCTACCATAAAGGCCTGATTGGTGGAGTGCTACATATATAGTTGTCCTTCTGGAAGGTTCTCCCATTTCCAGAGAGGAATTCTGTCAGTGACCATTGGGTTCTTGGTCACCTCCCTGACCAAGGCCCTTCTCCCCCGATTGCTCAGTTTGGCCAGGCGGCCAGCTCTATGAAGAATCCTGGTGGTTCCGAAGTTCTTTCAATTAAGAATGATGGAGGCCACTGTGCTCTTTGGGACGTGCAATGCTGCAGAAATTGTTTTATACCCTTCCCCAGATCTGTATCTCGGCACAATCCTGACTCGGAGGTCTATGGACAATTCCTTTGTCTTCATGGCTTGGTTTTTGCTCTGGCACGCACTGTCAACTGTGAGACCTTATACAGACAGGTGTGTGCCTTTCCAAATCATGTCCAATCAATTTAATTTACCACTGGTGGACTCCAATCAAGTTGTAGAAACATCTCAAGGATGATCAATGGAAACAGAATGAACCTAAACTCAATTTTGAGTGTCATAGCAAAGGGTCTGAATACTTATGTAAATGTGATATTTCAGCCTTTTTAAAAAAATTACTTTGCAAAATCTTCCAAACACCTGTTTTCGCTTCTTCATTCTGGGGTATTGTGTGTAGATTGCTGATAAAAAAAACGATTTTTTTACGTAACGTAACGTAACGTAGCAAAATGTGGAAAAAGTAAAGAGGTCTGAATACTTTCTGAATGTACTGCATACTGTAAGTGCTGTACTACATTCCTGCACTCTTCATTCCAACTATTCCACTTTCTGGGGCATGACAATGTGTTGCCTAGGATGATACATAGAGAGTTAAAAGAGCAAAATGATTAACAAAGATAGGAAGAGGGTGAAACAAGCAGAAACAAAACAATGGAAAACCACCTGCAACTTAAATCATATTAGTTTTGAGAAATGACTGCAGTTTTGGGAAACTAGCTATTGCAGGGAATTAAGAAATCTTCATTCTGATAAAGAATGAAAGTGAAAGAAAAATCTAACATTAACTCTTCTTAATCCCACCATCTAACAAAAACAGTAAGTACTAATCATACCAGGAAATGGAGGAATGAGTAAAGGAACAGAACAAAATAATTGGTAAGGGCAGGAATCACACAATATTCCAATTCACTATGAAACTAGCTGCCTTGCTTACTCAGTAATTGCTCATAATAACTGAATCAAAACTCTGATGGCATTGTCGCCACGAAAGTTTAAACAAAATTATTCGCATAGTTGTTAAAAAAAAAACATGAATTGAGGAACATTGATTCTTAAAAGGAATTAACATCAGAAGCTTTTATCTTTGAGAATGATTATGAACCTACATTCCTGTGGAAGTTTGGCAGATGTTGGGAACTGAACAAATTAGTAAAATGAAAACTCGGAATAAATGTTAAAGTTGACTGGAATCATCATGGTTTAAAAGCTTTTTTTTGGTACAAATAGATACTTTTTTTTTCAGGTAGCCAGGTATCACTGCCTTGCCGACACAAAAATTAGACCATAACTAATTACCTAAATACCAACTTAATCTTGGCATACATTGTAGTGGAGAGCTATTCAAAGAATACTATAACATCTTGTAGCAATCACAGAATACTTCACTAAAAAAACAAATTGCTGTGACTGGATAATAACGTATCTGCTCACAAATATGGTGATCTCCTCCATCTCCTGCCAAATATCTGACAACATCGATGACCCACGTCCAAGATGAGAGGAAACATAATACAGGACTAGTATTTAACAAAACTTCAGTTACATCCAATATTGGCTGAAAAGTTTTCCAAATACAAACCGTGAAGTGCATCAGTCAATTTGAGAGACAAGGGCGTGATATTCTGCTGGCAACTAATAAAATTAAGATGGATGAAGGAATTTAAACATTAAAAAAACACTTTTTGGTGTGTGTAATTAATTGTCAGAGCTAACATAATATTGTTAAGGGATTTAGGAAAGCAAAGCAACCCCAAAGAGTTTAATGGCAAACATGCAAGATCATTTCTATCATTTTCCCTTCCACGGAATAATGCTCCCAAAGGTATTGCTCAGTGCAAGTTTGCTAACAGATTTGTGAGTCAGCAGCAAGAACATAACATTTGTCATAGACCATGAAGATTACCATGTTTAAAATACTGATTCTCCTCTCTTCCCAAACAATTTTCAATCTGGCACAGACTATTGAGGATTTGTAAAGTCAACAAGCCGGTTAAGCTGCCAGTCGGGTTATTGGATTCTCATAAACAACTAATCGTGGAATAAAGCAAACAAATGTTTCATTTATTCAATTTCGGGATTAAGGATATACTATTATTGTCCACTCCTAGATGTTCTTGCGAAAGCAGTAATGAGAAGCCTTCTTGAAATGACGCAGCCTCTCTGACGATGGCACTCCCATACCTTTATTGGGTAGGGACATCCAGGGTTTACACCCAGCTATGATTAAGGATTGATAACATGTTTTCAAAAACAGGGCAGTGTGACACCTGGAGGAGAGCTAGCACCTGCTGCCATTTTCATTTGCTTGTTGCCTATGTCCTTATTTTAAAGATTTTAGTTTAGAGATACAGTGCGGAAATGGGTCTTTCATCCCACTGAGTCCATTCCTTCTTGGTTATAAAGTTTGTAGAGTTGGGTGTTGCTGTTGGAGAACCCTAGGAGAGTAACTGTGGTGTATTTTGTGAATGTTACATCACTGTGTTCCAGTCCTGGAAGATTAGAGATGGTTTAGGGTGGTTGACGGGGTGCCAATCAAGCTTCTTTGTTCTGGATGCTGTTGAGCTGTTTGGGTTTGGTCAGAGCTGCACACATCCAGGCAAGTGCAAAGTATTCCTTGCAAATCTGGATAGAGGCATGTAGACTTTGGGATATCAGGAAGCAGAAGACACACACACACAGAAAACCTCATTGAAAGGTACCAAATAATGAAAGGCTTGGATAGAGTGGATGTGGAGAGGATGTTTTCACTAGTGGGAGAGTCTAGGACCAGATATCATAGCCTCAGAATTAAAGGACATGCCTTTAGGAAGAAGATGAGGAGGAATTTATTTACTCAGAGGGTGGTGAATCTGTGCAATTCTTTGCCACAGAAGGCCGTGAAGGCCAAGTCAATGTATATTTTTAAGGCAAAGATAGATAGATTCTTGATAAGTATGAGTGTCAATGGTTATAGGGAGAAGGCAGGAGAATGGGGTTAGGAGGGAGAGAAAGATCAGCCATGATTGAATGGCAGTGTAGACTTCATGGGCCAAATGGCCTAATTCTACTTCTATCACTTATGACATAAATTAAAATTAAATTTTCAACAATAGGCATGATATCAAAAATAATCCATGTGAAAAGAAAGCTAATTAAAGTCTTCATTGAATGGTGCATGATATAAATAGGAAACTGACTACACTTTGACATATATCTCCATTGTGGAATAAAACCACTTTGGCCGAATGGGATGCAATGGGAACATTTTGCTCAATTACAATGACAATTGATACAGTACCTTTAATATAGCGAAATATCACTGTGGTTTGCAGAAATGTAATCAGATGATTTAAAAAAAAAAGTTAAATAACACCAAGATGCAGAAAAAAATTAGGAAGATCAACCAATGTTTCAGTCAAGGAGGTAGTTTTAAATTGGTTTTAATTAATGATTAAAAAAAAAGGAAAGTTATGGAGGAAATTCTGGAGATTACTGTGCATATGTATGAAACTGGAATAACAGTGGAGTGAAGAAGGTGAGAGATGAACAACAAAAAACAAGTTGGAGATACTCTGCGGACTGCAGGGGTAAATGTGGATACAAAGATTGAAAGTGTGAGATTGAAGAGATTTGAACACAATGGGAAATTGTCTTTATCTTTTTTCTCCTTTTCATCTCCACCCATCAAACCTACTTGCCAATTACTTGCCAATCTTTGTCCTGCCCCACCTCTCTTTTCCAGCTTTCTTCCCCCTATATCTGTGTGAAGAAGGGTCCCGACTCGAAACGTTGCCTATCCATATCCTCCAGAGATGCTGTCTGACCCTCTGAGTCATTTTTTGGTTTTATTTTGGGTAAAAAAGCAGCTGAAGTTCTTTGTGTCTTCAAAATGATGATGATCATTTGGCAGAATTTGTTGTATGATATATTGGCAAAGTTGAGCTTCAGATGACGGAGGGTGGAGGGAGGAAAAGGAGCAAACTTCAAACCAACAGACCAGCACCTTTGGAGAAAAGGAATAGGTGACCTTTCGGGTCGAGATCCTCCTCCAGAGATGTTGCCTGACCTGCTGAGTTACTCCAGCATTTTGTGTGCATCCCCGTTGATGACTGGTGCTCAGCTTTCGCCAGCACTGGCGGGGGGGGGGGGGGTTAACCAACAGCCACTGGATAAAGTGAGAGGCGCAGCTGACGGTCCCCGGCCCGTCGGGGAAAGAGTTCCTCGGGAGTTGGAGCAGATTTGAGCTGGAGTTAACACTTCTTCTCCACGCTGTTTGTAAGCCTGAGGCCGCCACTGCTCCGGGCCGGTGTCCCATCAGTCCAGGGCTGTCGGTTAACCCGGCGGGCCAGGCAGAGTTGAGCTGGAGTTAGCGCTTCTTCTCCGCACTGGCGGTAAGCCTGGGGCTGCCACTTCTCCGGGCCGGTTTCCCGTCAGTCCAGGGTCACCCCGGATATCTCCGTCTGCTCAGGGATGGGACACTCGGGAGGGGACGGGGATGGGACACTCGGGAGGGGATGGGGACGGTCCAGTAGCAATTCAACATCACTTGTAGCGCCGGAGACCCAGGTTCGATCATGACTACGGATGAAACGCAGGTCTGTATACATGCAGCAGCTTAGCTGCCGGAATGTTTATCCCCAGTGACCTATGACCTGGGCATGTGCAGTTGGAATACCAAACTCGCTTATTATGCCCACGGGGAACTTGTTATGTATAGGCAGCTTGGGTAATGCCAAAGAGGTGCTACATATGGCAGACAGGTAGACAAAAGTGCTGGAGAAACTCAGCGGGTGCGGCAGCATCTATGGAGCGAAGGAAATAGGCAACGTTTCGGGCCAAAACCCTTCTTCAGTCTGATGTAGGGTGGGGGGAGGGGGGGAAGAGGCGGGGAGAAGAAAGGAGAAAGGAAGAGGAGGAGCCAGAGGGAGAGCTGAGAAGAGGAGGAGACAGCAAGGGCTACCGGAAATTGGAGAAGTCAATGTTCATGCCGCTAGGGTGCAGACTGCCCAAGCGGAATATGAGGTGCTGCTCCTCCAATTTCCGGTGGTGCTCACTCTGGCCATGGAGGAAGCCCAGGACAGAAAGGGCGGATTCGGAATGGGAGAGGGAGTTGAAGTGGTGAGCCACAGGGAGATCAGGTTTGTTAATGCAGTCCGACGGTGTTCGGCGAAACGATTGCCAGGTCTACCATTGGTCTCACCGATGTAGATCAAGTGCTGAGCCACAGGGAGAGATCAACGCTACATATGGCACCTCTGCATTGAGCGCCATGCACAACACAACTATAAAGCTACTCTGGAAAAAAAAATGCCATTGTAACAAGAAGGGTCTCGACCCGAAACGTCACCTATTCCTTCTCTCCAGAGATGCTGCCTGTCCCGCTGAGTTACTCCAGCATATTGTGTCTGTCATTGTAACAAAGATGCTCAGTATAATTTGCATTAATAACAAGTGAACAGCTAATGCCTTGCTGTTCCTTTTATTGGACGCGTCTTAATGCCTGTACCTAAAATTGATGAGAAATTTTTATTCGGCTGTGACGCAGCAGGTGAAGCGAAATGCAGAGTGAACGATATATTGGAATATCCTGATTCTAATTCACTACACAATATATTTTTCTGCCACACTTTAAATGCACCTTTAATAACACCGTTGCTCAAAAGATTACGATACCATACATGCCGAGCTCTTCTGTTGATTAATGAGGTAACTATCAAAACTTCAGCTCAACGATACACAATAACGTGCATATATCTATTATCACCACCTTCCAAACTGCCTTCAGAGTGCAGCAGTTGTATTTCCAACGTTCATTTCCATAAATGGCAAATGTCCATTAGGAGCTCAAAAATGGTTACATGATTCGCACAACAAATATCAAATGTAATTAAAACTGAAAAGTTTTGGTTGCCTGGTTTGCGAGACCCCTTTGCAAAGTGGAACCGCGAGGGGGAATTTTATTTCGACAGGGGCGCGAGTTCAGCATAGGTTTTAGATGTAAACTCTCTTCGGTGCAAAGTGAGTTATTTTCCCTCATTTAGCAAGAGTTAGCAAAGTCCATTGCAGCAGCGTGTTCGCAAGAAGAACTTACTTATACGACTTCACAGAGGTTGCCAATTTCTTCCTCAGTTTTATATGTGTGGCGTCTGACGGCGCGGGGTCCCCTCCCACTAGTACTGATGGTGCTTTACTTTAAGCTTCAGGCTCACTGCTGATCCAGGTCTGCAAGAGAGAGCTTCTCTCAAGCCTGCTCCTCCGCAAAATGTCTGTCAAATTTATTTTCGTTGTTTTCGGCGGGATTGTTCTAAGTTTGGTGGATAATGCAAGGATTTTGCCTAGAGGTAAGCGAAGAAACTATTCCATTGCGATGGTGCAACATTAAATTACTAAAAAAAAACAATGTTATATCACTGCCAATATTTAACGATCTTGTTTTTATTAATCTCCTCACTGTGTTCACTGCTCTTCTGTGCTTGGTGGGGGTAATGATTCCATTATTTATGTGTGTTTGATAGTGGTCATTGGCTTGTTATTAGACTGCGAGAGGCATCACTGGTGAGACAGACCAGTGTTGACTGGACCTCCTTATCCGCACAAGTGCAAACAATCGCATCTTGGAGAGCTATGAAATCAAAGGACAGGACCCGTGAATTTTCACCCCTATGACTGGGCCAATTCCAGTTCCTCTCCAGCTGTTACAGTTGGATCAACCAATTGAACGACAACTGCCCTGGGACCTTGCTTGACTGATTGGTTAACCAAATATTTCCAGAAATATTGAGGGAGGACAATATATATATATATATATATATTTATTGTACTGAACATAAGAATATATATAAATATAAAGTACTGAACATGATTATCAGTTTGTTCTTGAATAATTGTTAAGGATGTAATATTATTTTCCCTTTGAAGAAGGGTCTCGACCCGAAATGTCACCTATACCTTCTCTCCAGAGATGCTGCCTGTCCCACTGAGTTACTCCAACATTTTGTGTCTATCTTCGGTTTAAACCGGCATCTTCAGTTCCTTCCTACACATATCATTTTAACCTCATTTTAAACAAGGTTGCAAACTCGTGCTTTTACATATTACAGTAAATTATTTTAACACGAATTCAGAACTGAACCTTTTCAGATAAGCTGTGACATCTGTGTTTTATTTCATATCCGTATCTTTCAAATTATGAAGAGCATAGATACCATGAAAGTGACAATTTACAAACTTTTAATGTTGCTCTCCCAATTACTTTTCATACACTTGTGGACATTGGGAATACTTGGATCTTTAAAACATTTGTATAGTGGCAGTAATATGCAAATATGTCACATGGTCTGATCTATTTGAATTCTGGACGATATTAAAATTTAGGTCAAATTAGGAACAACGATGACAATCTAATTAGCTATTGTTGTGTAATGCAACCCATGCACAGGAGTAAACTCATGGTCCTTTATTGTAACACAAGAGGAGGAAACATTACTTGCTATCGTCTCCGTAGTCAGCATCAAGTGAGATGGTGAAGTGCCGTTATCAATAGTCCGGGGTAGGGATGAAGATCCGGACTGGAGTAAATTTCGAATGCGCAGCATGCATAATATGTGTGGTGATAGATATAGTAAAGGTAGGCTAATATAGTTAATCTTCATCATTCCTCTTAAGGAATTGACCCATATTAAAATAGATATGATAATCAAATGTTAAGAATCCACCACAACATGCAAAATATATGTGGCACTGATTACATGTGATAAGTATAAGTAAGCGGATGGGAATAACACCAAAGGCAGTTCAAACATAATCCTGGTACTTTGGGTTAGGCTTGTAGGTGCGACCTGCACGTGTACGGTACAGTCCTGCATTTCCTTCCTTTACCTGGTCCCCAACAGGAGGCGTTGGTTCGAATCCCACTTCTGACACCATGTTGTGTAATGTGACCCATACACAGGAATAACAACTCATAGCCCTTATTGTAACACAAGTGGAGGAAATATTACATGCTCTCGTCTCCGTAGTCAGCATCGTCTGACCGTGAGATTGTGAAGTACCATTATCAATAGTCTGGGGTAGTGAGGAAGATCCGGACTGGAGTACATATGGAATGTGCAGCATGCATAATATGTATGGTGATAGATAAAGTAAAGGTATGCTAATATAGTTAATCTACAGTTATGCTGGCAAATGTTTTCAAAGATGCACCTTTCATTTAAAGAGGGTATTGCAAATTAACAAGGGAATTCACTTGCTTAAGGTGCGACCAATGGCATAAAAAATGAAAGATCCGGACATACAGCGATACTTCAAAGCCTCTATAGCCAGTAGGCTATATTTGAAATGTGATCACAACTGCAGGAAATGCAACGTCAAATTTGTAGTCAGGAAGCTCTTACATGGCATACATAACATCTTTTGTTGTAAAAGCCAAACTGCTGGAGGAACTCAGCAGGTCGAGCAGTATCTGTGCGAGGAAAGGAATTCACAGCTTTTCCGATGGAGAATCCGCATCAGGACTCAAATGATGTTTGAGTGCACAATGATGCTGGTTAACCTCCTGAGTTTCTCCAGCAGTTATTTTGCTACAGATTCCAGCATCTGCAGTCTCTTGTGCCTCCATATTCAGGTGCAACATGGTAGATGTACAGATAAACTCAAACTTCTGAATCAGGTCCCGCACGGGAGACTGGTGACTAAAATTAGATGGTATTGGGGGTAGGGTGTTGACATGGATAGAAAATTGGTTGGCAGACAGGAAGCAAAGAGTAGGAGTGAACGGGTCCTTTTCAGAATGGCAGGCAGTGGCGAGTGGAGTGCCGCAAGGCTCAGTGTTGGGGCCACAACTGTTTACCATATATATTAATGATTTGGAAGAGGGAATTGCGGATGACACAAAGCTGGGTGGCAGTGTGAACTGTGAAGATGATGTTAGGAGTTTGCAGGGTGACCTGGACAGGTTGAGTGAGTGGACAGATGCATGGCAAATGCAGTATAATATAGATAAATATGAGGTTATCCACTTTGGCGGCTAAAACAAGGGGGCAGATTATTATTCAATGGGGTTAGATTAGGTAAGGGGGAGGTGCAGCGAGACTTGGGCATCCTGTACACCAGTCACTGAAAGTTGGCGTGCACGTACAGCAGGCAGTGAAGAAAGCTAATGGAATGTTGTCCTTCATAACAAGAGGATTTCAGTATAGAAGTAAAAAGGTTATTCTGCAGTTGTATGTAGCTCTGGTGAGAACACATCTGGAGTATTGTGTACAGTTTTGGTCTCTTAATTTGAGGAAGGACATCCTTGTGATTGAGGCAGTGCAGCGTAGGTTCACGAGATTGATCCCTGGGATGGCGGAACTGTCATATGAGGAAAGATTGAAAAGACTAGGCTTGTATTCACTGGAGTTTAGAAGGATGAGGGGAAACATATCAAATTATAAAAGGACTGGATAAGCTAGATGCAGGAAAAATGTTCCCAGTGTTGGGTGAATCCAGAACCAGGGGCCACAGTCTTAGAATAAAGGGGCACCCATTTAAGACTGAGGTGAGAAAAAACTTTTTCACCCAGAGAGGTCTGAATTTCTGGAATTCCCTGTCACATAGGGCAGTGGACGCCAAGTCACTGGATGGATTTAAGAGAGAGTTAGATAGAGCTCTAGGTGCTAGTGGAATCAAGGCATATGGGGACAAGGCAGGCACGGGTTATTGATTGGGGCCGATCAGCCATGATCACAATGACTGGTGCTGGCTCAAAGGGCCGAATGGCCTCCTCCTGCACCTATTTTCTGTGTTTCTATGTTTCTATTTTAACTCCTTCAGACTTTGAGTGAAAATTCAGTGCCAATTCATGTTGAATCAGGGATGTAGGCAATTAGCTTTGGATTGTCAGTTTGGCTTCAAACAAGCCTTGTAGCCAATGGAGATATTAAATGTTTATACCAATTATTCTGGGCTAGATTAAAAAATGAAAGCATTATGCTCATACATTCTTTGCTATGTCCTTGTGGATTATAAAGCCTGCAATGCCATATATATAAAACCCTTTGGCTTCATTCCCACTTCTTTTGTCATGATATTGGAACACCTCTGTGATAATGATAACACTAAATTAATAGTCATACATACATTTGTAACTGTGGTTCTTGGTTCTATTACATATAATAGGTAACATTAAAAAGATTGTTCTTTTGTCTTTCCACCTCTAGTAGTGCTGTGGTGCGAGTACTCAGCTTCATTTAGTTCAGAGACCTGTTGCAATTTAATGCAAAGACATGTACAGTATGGCCTGTTGCCAATTCAATTTCTTGGAACTAAACGTAATAGCTTTCATGCCATAATTGTACATTTATCTACATATATATTAACATTGTATTTATATTGTCGTCATTGTAGTTTCATGGAAACAGTTGCTCAGTTTAAAAATACTTAGTTTTTTCTGTTTACCGACTGAATTTTGAATATGTGTTTTATTTTACACATTCCACTCGGATTGACTATAGGCAAGAGTCTATTGCCATAAGATGCATGTATTGAAGAATCAAAGATCAGAGTCCCAAAATCAAGCAATAAATGCAGTTTTGCAGATTGGGCAAGAAATAAAGCATTGAATGGTTCGGATGGTCTGTCATTAGAACTGGTAATTGATTTGGGTAAGACAGCGGATGATATAAACATTGGCATTTAGTAAGGCATTTGACAAGGTCCCAAGAGGAAGGCTGATTCCAGAAGATTAAGATGCATGGGACCCACAGTGACTTGGTACTTGGATTCAGAAATGGCTTACACATAATGAAAGTTACAATGGAAGGGTGTTCTGGCTGGAGATCAATGACAACTGCTGTTCCACTGGAATCATTACTGAGATCTCTGTTGTATGTTATATTGGACAAATATGTAGATGGGTTGGTTAGTAAGTTGCAGATGGAGAGACAAGGATGGTGTTAAAGGGAAAGAGAGTATAGGCAAAGTTAAGAAAGACAGCAGAATTAACGGGACATAAAGCTCAAGAAGGGATAGGAGAGCATGGACAAGTGAAATAGGAATCCATGTGAAAGGTGAGGTGAGTAATGGATTAAAAGTATTATATATGAATGCACAAAGTGCATTAGGGTGAGCTTGAGGCTCAGTTAGAAATTGGCAAGTATGATGTTGTGGGAATTACAGAGACATCACTGCGAGAGGACCAGGCTGGGAACTAAATATTCAAGGGTATACGTCCCATCGAAAGGACAAACATGTGGGCAGAGGAGGTGGGATGGCTCTGTTGGTGAGGAATGAAATGCAGTCCCTTGCGAAGGGTGACATAGAATTGGAGATGTAGAGTCAGTATGGATAGAACTGAGGAACTGTAAGGGTAAAAAAGCCCTCATGGGAGTTATCTACGTGCCCCCAAACAGTAGCCTGGATATAGAGTGCAAGTTGAATCAAGAATTAAAATTGGCATGTCACAAAGGTAATGCAACGGTGGTTATGGGAGATTTCAACATGCAAGTAGACTGGGAAAATCAGGTTGGTTCTGGACCTCAAGAAAGGGGGTTTGTGTACCTCCGAGATGGATTCTCAGAACAGAACACTAAAACCTACCAGGGAGAAGGCAATTCTGGATTTAGTGTTAAGGGAACTCGAGGTAAAGGAGCCATTAGGAGGTAGTGACTATAATATGATACGTTTTAATCTACAATTTGAGAGGGAGAAGGGAAGTGTCAGTATTACAATTGAGCAAAGGGGAGTATGGAACCATGAGGGAGGAGATGACCAAAGTTGACTGGAAAGATACCCTAGCAGGGATGACAGTGGAACAACAATGGCAGGTATTTCTGGGAATAATACAGAAGGTGCAGGGTCAGTTCATTCCAAAGGGGATGAAAGATTCTAGGGGGAGTAAGAGGCGACCGTGGCTGACAAGGGAAATCATGGACAGTATAAAAATAAAAGAGAAGTATAACATAGCGAAGATGAGCATGAAGCCAGAGGGTTGGAAAACTTTTAAAGAGTTACAGAAGATAACTAAAGAAACAATATGGGGAGAAAAGATGAGGTACGAAGGTAAGCTAACCAAGAATATAAAGGAGGATAGTAAAAGCTTCTTTCGGTATGTGAAGAGGAAAAAAAATGGTTAAGACCAAAGTTGGACCCTTGAAGCCAGAAACAGGTGTATTTATTATGGGGAACAAGGAAATGGAAGATGAGTTGAACAGGTACTTTGCATCTTCACTAAGGAAGACACAAACAATCTACCCGATGTACTAGTGGCCCGACGACCTAGGGTGATGGAGGAACCGAAGAAAATTCACATTAGGCAGGAAATGTTGGGTAGACTGATGGGACTGAAGGCTGATAAATCCCCAGGGCCTGATGGTCTGCATCCCAGGGTACTTAAGGAAGTGGCTCTAGAAATCGTGGACGCATTGGTGATCATTTTCCAATGTTCTATAGATTCAGGATCAGTTCCTGTGGATTGGAGGGTAGCTAATGTTATCCCACTTAAGAAAGGAGGGAGAGAGAAAACAGGGAATTATAGACCAGTTAGCCTGACATCGGTGGTGGGGAAGATGCTGGAGTCAATTATAAAAGATGAAATAGCGGCACATTTGGATAGCAGTAACAGGATCGGTCCGAAAGCATGGATTTACGAAGGGGAAATCATGCTTAACTAATCTTCTGGAATTTTCTGAGGATGTAACTAGGTAAATGGACAAGGGAGAGGCAGTGGATGTAGTGTACCTGGACTTTCAGAAAGCCTTTGATAAGGTCCCACATAGGAGATTAGTGGGCATAATTAGAGCACATGGTATTTGGGGAAGAGTGCTGACATGGATAGAAAATTGGTTGGCAGACAGGAAACAAAGAGTAGGGATTAATGGGTCCATTTCAGAATGGCAGGCAGTGACTAGTGGAGTACCGCAAGGCTCGGTGCTGGGACTGCAGCTATTTACAATATTCATTAATGATTTAGAAGAAGGGATTAAAAGTAACATTAGCAAATTTGCAGATGACACAAAGCTGGGTGGTAGTGTGAACTGTGAGGAGGATGCTATGAGGATGCAGGGTGAGTGGACGGGGGTGGGGGGGGGGGGTGTAGAAGAGGTTTAACAGCATGCTGCTTGGATTAGAGAGTATTAGCTATAAGGAGAAGTAGGACATATTTGGATTATTTTCTCTGGAGCACCGAGGCTGAGGGGAGACCTGATAAAAGTTTATAGAATTTTGAGACTCTAGGGTACAGCTTCAAAGTAAGTGGCAAAATGTTTTAAAGGAGAAGGTGCAGAGCAAGTTTTTTTTTTACACAGGGAGTAGTAGGACACACTGCTAAGGGAGGTGGTGGAAGCAGCCAAGTTGCCCATTTACTGGTAGCACAGAGTTGATGGGTCGTCCACAAGAAACTGTTGATCACCCTCAAATCTAGCCACAGTGATACGGTTTTAGTACAAAGTGCTTTGCATATTTTCAATACAGATCCAACAAGCAATACTGTTGAAGATATTTCATTAACGTTCACTTATCACATATTTAGGACAATTCAATAGCCAACAAAAGAAGACATTAACAATGATCAAAAACTCTCTACTCATTTTTCTTTTGAGTATATCATTTTTCATCACAGACAAGTGCATCTTCATGCATGCACAGTGAATCTGACTGCCAAGCTCATCCTCAACAATATCGCCTACAATGTTTTGTTGATTTACTAAACAGAAATGCAATTTAAATGTGTGAGATTTAAATGTACCGAATAGAGAACAAATTAGGCAGCAGTTTCTCAAAGTCTTTTGTTTACTCAACAATGATTTGAAGAGAATGCACAATTCAAAGTTAAGCTAATTGTGACTATAAACCAAATATAATTTAATCAATAAGCTATTTTCTACTGATATCTGCTATCAACAGTGGCAAAGTGGAATCTCATCAGAGCAGTAAAAAAAGACTTCCCTACCTGTCAACTTAAATTGTTTTTGCACAATGCACATACAATAATTTCATGAGGTTATTGGAATTATGGGTACCACTTGGCAGAGTTAAAGAATTAATGTTGTTGTCACTTAATTTCTACCAGGATTTAGTTACTTTTTGTAGAAATTGAAAGTTCCACATTTGTTCCTTAAAATTCGATCATGCACTGAGAAGGCCATATGTGGTGTTCTGGGTGTATATAGTCATATAACAACTAATTATTAAGGAAATTGTTATATTTTAACAAATGGCACATAATTGCTTCTCAAAATATATCACACCAACCTAAAAGGATAGAATGAACTTTAGTTTAACATTTTAACATTAACATTTTAATGTCCTGGATTTTACTGAGTGGACCCATTGCCCACACCTATCACTGAATTTTCTGTTGACCCAAACTTACCTTCTGTGAACCTAAGTGGTTGTTCTCGTTTGTCCATATGGCCCTGGAGACAACCAGAAAGGTTATGGGTGGCAGCAGGGCCTCAAACAATTTAATGAAGTTTATAGGGTTGGACTGGAACTAAACCCATCCATGCAATTCCATTTTATCAGGTGACAAACACCCACCACCAGCATTGCTGCTTATCAATTTGTTTTATAATGTTTGGGACCCTTGTCAACACTGGCAAAAATTAACTTTAGTTGTCTGCCCTAATAGCCCTTGCAGGGGAGGTGATGAGTTATTTTCTTGAATTGCTGCAGTCTTTCTTTTGGTAGTATTATCACATTGTTTCAGTATTTATACTTAGTAACAATAAAGAATGGGCAATATATTGCCATGACACTGCCCGGTCCATCATGGGTACTTACCTCCCCCCATCGAAATAATCAACAGGAGGTAACCAATGTAATCACCCTGGTCATGCTCTTATTTCACTCCTAGCATTGGGAAGAAGGTATAGGAGTCTGAATAACATGACCACCAGGGTCAAGAATAACTTCTTCCCACCAACCATCGGGCTCCTGGACACTACACAACAGCAATCTCAATTTATAAATGTCTATGAACCACCTTTGGTTGCAGTATGGGATTTTAGCAATCGTATTATTTATTGGATTTTATGTGCTTTGTTATAAATTTCTTGAATTTTTTTGTTGTTTATTATAAATCCTGTGCATAATGTGTTTACAGGCCTGTTATGCTGTTGCAAGTAAGAATTTTATTGTTCCGTTGTTGGTAGATATGATGGTTAATACCTTTCACTCTTGGCATGTTGTATGATTAGAAAGGAACATGCAGGCGATGATGTTTCCATGCAATTGAAGCATGTCCTCCTTTGTGGGAGAGGTTGAGGGTTTGGGAGGTGTTGTCAGATAGGTCTAGGCAATTAAATAATACACACTAACCACCTGTGTCAGTGGTAGAAGGAATAAATGGTTAGAGTAAGCCATTTGTTCTTGTGACTTGGATATTCATAAGAAAATAAGACTATTAAAAAGTGAAATAAATATATCAAAACAATTAAAACAAGTTAACTTGAAGCATAAAATGAAAGTTTTGAAAGTTTACTAAATGTACATTTATTTTTTATCTATTCACATTCAATGGGAATATTGAGTAATCTACATCTCTATCCTTGAACTCAATTTCAAATCCAATAATGGAGCAAAGCCATTAAATCAATTAACCATGTAACAATTACAGCACGGAAACAGGCCTTCTCGGCCCTTCCAGTCCGTGCCGACCATTTATTTTCCCCTGGTCCCATCTACCTGCGCTCAGACCATACCCCTCCATTCCCTTCCTGTCCATATACCTATCCACTTTACTTTTAAATGTTAAAATCTATCCTGCCTCCACCACTTCCGCTGGAAGATCATTCCACACAGCCATCACTCTCTGAGTAAAGAAGTTCCCGCTCATGTTACCCCTAAACTTCTGTCCCTTAATTCTCATGTCATGCCCTCTTGTTTGAATCTTCCCTACCCTCAATGGGAAAAGCTTATCCACGTCAACTCTGTCTATCCCTTTCATCATTTTAAATACCTCAATCAAGTCCCCCCTTAACCTTCTGCGCTCCAAAGAATAAAGACCTAACTTGTTAAATCTTTCTCTGTAACTTAGTTGCTGGAACCCAGGCAACATTCTAATAAATCTCCTCTGTACTCTCTCTATTTTGTTGACATCCTTCCTATAATTAGGCGACCAAAATTGTACACCATACTCCAGAATTGGTCTCACCAATGCCTTGTACAATTTTAAAATTATATTCAATGCTCTGATTTATAAAGGCCAGCACACCAAAAGCTTTCTTTACACCCTATCTACATGTGATTCCACCTTCAGGGAACTATGCACAGTTATTCCTAGATCCCTCTGTTCCACAGCGTTCCTCAATTCCCTACCATTTACCATGTACGTCCTATTTTGATTTGTCCTGCCAAGATGTAGCACCTCACACTTATCAGCATTAAACTCCATCTGCCATCTTTCAGTCCACTCTTCCAAATGGCCCAAATCTCTCTGTAGACTTTGAAAATCTACTTCATTATCCACAGCACCACCTATCTTAGTATCATCTGCATACTTACTTATCCAATTTTCCACCACATCATCTAGATCATTGATGTACATGACAATCAACAGTGGACCCAACACAGATCCCTGAGGCACCCCACTGGTCACCAGCTTCCAACCTGACAAACAGCCATCCACCATTACTCTCTGGCATCTCCCATTCAGCCACTGTTGAATCCATCTTGCTATTCCGCCATTAACACCCAAAGATTGAACCTTCTTAACCAACCTTCCATGGGGAACCTTGTCAAAGGCCTTACTGAAATCCATATAGACAACATCCACTGCTTTACCTTCATCAATTTCCCTAGTACCCTCTTCAAAAAATTCAAGAAGGTTTGTCAAACATGACCTTTCAGGCACAAATCCATGTTGACTGTTCTTGATCAGACCCTGTTTATCCAGATGCTTATATATATTATCTCTTAGTATCCTTTCCATTAATTTGCCCACCACTGACGTCAAACGAACAGGTCTATAATTGCTAGGTTTATTCTTTGAACCCTTTTTAAACAATGGAACAACATGCGCAGTACGCCAATCCTCCGGCACTATTCCCATTTCTAATGACATTTGAAATATTTCTGTCATAGCCCCTGCTATTTCCACACTAACTTCCCTCAATGTCTTAGGGAATATCCTGTCAGGAGCTGGAGACTTATCCACTTTTATATTTTTCAAAAGTGTCAGTACTTCCTCCTCTTTGAATCTCATTGTTTCCATAGCTACTCTACTTTTTTCCCTTACCTCGCCGAGTTCAATATCCTTCTCCTTGGTGAATACCGAAGAAAAGAAATTGTTCAATATCTCCCCCATCTCTATTGGCTCTGCAGATAGCTGTCCATTCTGGCTCTCTAATGGTCCAATTTTATCCCTCGTTATCCTTTTGCTATTAATATAGCTGTAGAAACCTTTTGGATTTACTTTCACCTTTCTTGCCAAAGCAACCTCATATCTTCTTTTAGCTTTTCTTATTTCTTTCTTAAGATTCTTTTTACATTTTTTATACTCATCTAGCACCTCATTTACTCCATGCCTCCTATAATTATTGTAGATATCTCTCTTTTTTTGAACCAAGTGTCAAATTTCCCTTGAAAACCATGGCTCTTTCCGATTTTTACTATTTCCTTTCAACCGAACAGGGACATAAGGATTCTGTACTCTTACAATTTCCCCTTTAAATGTCCTCCATTTCTCTTCTACAATTGTGCAGATCAGGCAGCGGGTTTGGATTTACGCATTTGCACAGGAAGCCTGAAGCTTATCAGCACTCTTGCTGCAAAATTGGGGCCATTATGATGCATGTGATGTAACATAATGCATTTGATTAAATTATGTAGTTGGGATAAATTCCATGGTGCTGGAAAATGGATGTGGGGGTTGCAATGCATAGCAATTATTCAATTTATGCCCCTTTGATGCAATGTAAAGAGTGCACAAACATCATGCTACCAGTTCATCAGAATGATTCCACCATCAGCCAATCTACATTGCACCGATCAGTGAATTAACTGCACAGAATGAATTCTATGAACACTGGTGAAACTAGCTTGTACTATATTGAAGAAGGGTGTCGGCCCGAAAAGTCTCAGAAAGGCTTTGTATGCATCGTCAGGATCACCACGTACGTCTGCAGATGCTACATCCACTTATACACTGCTTAATGCACTGCAGCTCCATCACTAACTTATCAACAATCTGTCAATAAGGAATCATAGCTAGTGCTGTGAGTTGCCTCACAAGTTCCCGCATTACACAACATGCATAACTGCCAGCTATTCAATCATGACTTGCACATCACCCAAACACAAAACAAACCTTTGAGGAACTCAGTTGTCAGGCAGTAATTGTGAAGAGAATAGACAGACAATGTTTTGGATTGTGACCCAACTTCAGACTGATTGGAGTAGGTGGGAGAAAGCTGGAAAGGGGGGGGGGGGGGGGGGGGAATAACAAGGCCTGGCAATTCTTAGGTGCTTACGGTTGAGGAGGGGTAATTGGCAGATTAATGGAATGTGACAAAGACTGGAGGAGAAAAAGAGACAGAAAAGCATCAGCTGTGGAAAGAAGAATGAAACATAAAGCTTGAGGGAGAGAGGTGGGTAAAAGGGGACGGGGAAGGGGAAAGAGGAATGATAAAAGAAAATATGGTACTCGCGGATGGGAACATAGAGAGAAGGGAAACTAAACAAGATGACTGAAGTGGTTGGAGATGGTGGGAGAAATGTGTGTGCACTGGAGTGGCAGGTGCAGAGGAAAGAAGATTAGGATATTGGAGAATTCAATGTTCATACTGTTGAGCTGTAGGGTACCCAAGTGAAGTATGATGTGCTGTTCTTCCAGTTTGTGTGTGGCCTCACTTTGGCAATGGAGGATGCCAAGGACAGAAAGGTCAGTATGGGAAGGGGCATTAAAATGGTTAGCAACCAGAAGCTCCAACAAGTCATGGCGGACAGAGTGCAAGTGTACAGTGAAATGTCTCCTCGTCTTTGTTTCATCTTGCTGATGTAAAAGAGGCCATAACAGGAGCACTGGGGTACTTGCATGGGCCCAATTTGACGAACACCTGTGCTAGCCATTTTAACTCCCCTTCTCATTCCAACCCTTACATTTTTTACCTTGGCCTCCTCATTGCCAAAGTGAGGCCACATACAAACTAGAAGAGCATTTGGGTTGATTACAGTCCAATGGTATGAACATTGAATTCTCCGATCTAAACTAAGACAAGTCCTTCCCTTTACCCTGCCTTTACCCTGCCAGAACACTCCTGTGCACATTTCCCTAAATATCTCCAACCATCCCAGTCACCATGCTCCTTTCTCATCCTCTACATGCTCATCTTCCATCCCCGAGCCCAACATTTCCATTTATTCCCCCTCTTTCCCCTCCCCTATCCCCTTCCACCTACAACCCTCCCTCTCTCTTTACATTTCACTTCTCCTCTTCTTTCCTTATCTGACACCTCTTTGTCTTTTCACATCTAGCCTTTGTCACTTGCTCCACCCATCTATCAAATAACACCCCCTTCATCTATTTCCACATCACTTGCCAAGCTTTGTCCCACCAACCATCTCCCTTGTCCAGCTTTCAACCGCCTACTCCAATCAATGTGAAGAAGGGGCCAAAACGTCGTTACCCCATTCACTCCACAGATGCGACCCAACTTGCTGAATTCCACCCTCACTTTGTTTTTTGTTCAAGATTCTATCATCTACAGTTTCTTGTGTCTCCACTTCACCCAATACATATTGCGTGGCACTCATTCAATCTCTTGCAGGATAAAGTGTCATATATTGCTTCCAGCATCTGACTGGTGGATTACATGTGTAGCTACATTACCTCATCTCCATGAAGGATTTGAAACACACATAAATAGAGATGTGGTGAACAGCAACAGGAATAAAATGATCAAAGATTTACATCATATTGCTTCTTGCAACACACCTTGCTCCACCCCTATCCTACATCCTCTGTTGAATTACAAACTGCAGATGGAGTAAGCATATACCCTTTGCCTCTGCTACCCTCGCCAGAGCCTAACCTTCTGTCTTTCTCTTCTCAGAAAACAAGTGGCCAGGAAATGAGGCAAATGCCAGAAGAAGAAGATGAAGATATTCTGACATCTAACTTAACACTTGAAATCCTCAGATAAACACTTCGCCAACCATTTTCTGGTTCTACTTTTAATTAATTCACAGTGGTGGACTATTTATTTCTCATCCCTTGAATTCAGTGCTTTGTGGGGCGAGTTTGGGTGAGAAATTAAGATGTTATTATTTATTTGGAATGCAATCAGACCAAATTATGTATGGAGACATTCTAACGATAATCTACCAGGTTCTTCATCACCATCATTGTTGCATGCCCTTTGATGATTTAATTTACTAACAGTTAGTTTCCCAGCAGCTTTGTCCTCATTAGTTCAGGTCCCGGAATTACATAACTATCACGCCACTTTATTTCTTAGAAGTTAACATAAAGACAGGATTTATATGTGATTAGTCATTAAACATGACTGGACTGAAGCCAAGGCAGAAACACAGGTCTATACTTCCTTGAAGGCAGGTATTGCACAAGGATGTACATTAGCATTTAGATGAGGCAACCCACAGAAGTAACTTATTGCAGATGATCATGCAATGGTTGTTGTATTGACGGGACTATCAGAAAGCCTATGCGAATGTCAAGTAGTTTGCCATGAATCATGCCACAGGGGTTTGCATTGAGCTTGTAGCGCACCTTTTCCTGCATTAAGGCGGTGTATGATGCCAGTAAAAATGCAGAAACTGCATTTTTAAAGTAAAGCATATGTCAAAGTTAGGCTTCCATACTGTAGGCTTGGATTGCTGCCATTATGGTCTGGCTCCAGCGCTTAAACAGTTTTGTGGGATGTTTCAGCGGTCCAGCAATCTGTCCTCCATTTGATTACAAGGATTACTAAAACAAGTCAGTGACAGTGGCTCAATGGGGCATAAACGTGTAGTCTTCTCTGAAGGTGACAGTATTGTACATCCCACCACTGCTGCAATGTCAATATCCTAATTTCTGCCTGTATACCAGTCATTCCAAATTAGAGCCAGGCTATTCAGAACTATGCAAGGTCGTTCTTCAGGGACATTTGCAGCCTTCTGACATTTGAAGCTTCTGAGATAGCAGTCAGGCAAAAAGGTCTGTGAAGATTGGCACTGAGAAAATGGGCAAGGGTGATAATTATTGTTTCTAATAGTTGTTATCATTTTTGCTTTGGTATGGAATATTTAATTATGTCTTGTCATTAATTTTTTAGCAGGTGCTCAGGACAGAGGGAAGGTGTGTTGTTGGATTGTGAAGAATGGGGAATGAAGAATTATCTTCATGGGTAATATAGCAAGATTAGTTGGTCATAGATAAAGAGTCCATTGAGGCTAAAAAATGTGGCTGCCTCCGTCACACTGTTCAGGTAAAGGTAGGGCTGATCCTCGTGATTCTATGGTTGTGCGGCATCCAGCAGAATATAATTAATATCAAGAACTCCTCTGCCAAATATTTTAATATACAAGGCTATCCAGCCATTAGATTCTATGTTTGATTGTACCTGTAAATCAGCCTGATCACAAGCATGTGGGTTGAACTTTGGAATCAGGAATGATGTGATAGTCTTCTTACCAAACACTTGCTAATTTGTCTGCCAAGGCCTGCTGGAACGTACACATTTCCCCTATCATCTCCCAGTACCCCACTTGACCTGCACCTTTCTCCTCCACTGTATGGGTATCTCCAATGTTGAGTCCTACGTTTTCCTCTTGTCTCTTATTCTCTCTACCACCCCCCCCCCCCCCCCCCCCCCCCCCGTATTCTTTCACCCATATCCGTCCATCGGGCTTTAGATTTCATTCCTCCTCTTGTTTCCTTATCTGACATCCTTTTATCGTTTTTTTTTTTCACCTCTTGCCTTTGTTACATACTCCACCCATCTGCCAATTACCCATCGCCTCATCTGTATCCAACCATTACTTGCCAACCTTTGTCTCACTCCCACCTCTCTTTTCCAGATATTGAAACTCTGATGAGAAACAAGGAGGCGGCGTGGGTCAGGTACAAGCAGCAGGTATCAAGTGAATCGCTGAAGGAGTAGAGAGGATGCAGGATAATTCTTAAGAAGGAAATCTGGAGGGCAAAAGTGGGATTGAGATAGCATATAGTCTACAAAGAACACAAACTTGTGAAATAACTCAGTTGGTCAGGCAACATCTCTGGAGGCCATGATGCTGCCTGACCTACTCAGTGGAATTTATGTTATAATCTATATGGAAAGGCCTTTGTCGTGTTTAGTGTTTTCTGAGTCATTCGTAACTGTCACTGTATGTCATTTTGCTAGTTGTGGGCGGGGCCCAAGGCAAATTCCTTGTATGTGAATACTTGGCCAATAAGCTTACCTTACTTACTTTCATAAGGTTCTGCATGGTAGGCTACTCTGGAAAATCAGATCGCATGGGACCCAGGGAAAGCTCACTGACCAAATAAAGATTTGCCTTCATGATAAGAAGCAGAGGGTGATGATGTCATGTGTATCTCAGGTGTGAGGGGGGGGGGGGGGGGGGGGGGAGAGGATGAGACGGCATTGCTGTTTGACATTTCTATCAAGGATTTGTAAAATAATGTAAAAAGTATGGTTATTACGTTTGCAGTTGACACTAAAATAGGAGGACTATTAAACCATGAAAAAGGTTATCAATGATTACAGTTGGATTTTAATCATCTGGGAAAGTGGACCAAGGAATTGCAAATAGAATTTAAATCAGATACGTGTGAGCTGTTGTATTTTGGGAGGGCAGCTTTCACAGTGAATGGTAGGGCCCTGGGGAGTGTTGTAGAACAGGGAGACCTGGGAGTATAAGTACATAGTTCCTTGTAAGTGGTGTCACAGATAGAGAGAGTGATGAAGAAGACTTTGGCATGCTGGCCTTCATCAGTCAGGGGACTGTATAGAAGTTGAGATGTTACGTTGCAATTGTACGAGATGTTGGTGAGGGTGCACTTGGGTAGAATCTTGAGCTTTGGTCATCTTGCTACGGGAAAGGCTGTGTTATCGGAAGAGGTTGAATGCTTGTGTTATCGGAAGAGGTTGGGCAGGCTAAGACTTTATTTTTTGAAGTGTAGGAAACTAAGCAGTGGTCTTTATAGGTGGATAAAATCATGAGGGGAATAGATAGAGTGAAATGCACACAGTCTTGTTCACAGGGCATGGGGAGTCAATAACTGGAGGGCAAATGTTGAAGGAGTGAGTGGAAAGATTTAATAGGAACCTGATGGACAACCTTTTCAGTGTGTGGTACATATATGGAATGAGCCACCAGAAGAAAGATTGAGGCAGTAGTAGCACAACAGTTAAAGGGACATTTGGACAGATATACTGTACGGATATGAAAGATTTGGAGGGTTATGTGTCAAAACCATGTAAACAGGATTATCTTAGATGGGTGTCTTGGTCAGCATGGATGAGTTAGCCCGAGGGCATGTTTCCATACTGTATTACATTAAGACTAACTCTAGTCTGCTCTGCATGAGAATAGATTTTCCTGAATACTAATTGAATAGATACTTTGTATTTGCCAAACAGAACATGTGTTCAATGGTATTTTATTATAATAGGCATTGTGAGAGCCAGATTACACTATTGGATAAAGGTTTTTAAACCAGCGTCATTAAAATTCTGTACACTGAAACTAGCAGTTAACATGAATATGAGTGACTGGTAAAATCAATTAATTATCTCATGTAGAGATAATTCTAATCTGAAGTTACTATTGTAGTATAATTAGAATGATTAACCTATCTCCCTTTACCTCCCTTTTCTTTTATATTATCAATAATTGAGCCAGGCAAAACTAAACCTATTCGAGCCAACTCGCTATGTGGCTTGGCCTGGAATCACAGAGAAAGAAAAGGCAAGCCTGTGGACAAGTTCTGGCATTTACTGACTTTCCTTTAGTTCATGTTTGGTGCATATTTTGGAAATACAGCACTGAAGTGTATATGATAAAGTAATTATCATGATAAAATATAGATGGTTCAGGGAATAGTGCGCAATCCTTATTTTTAGGAAGTAAATTACATCAGAATGAAGTATCCGATGGAAACACATGGCCTTTAACACATTTACTGATGTTTAATATTAATGTTAGTGGTTCTAGATCTTAATGAAGTTGCAATCAAATTTTAAGCACTTGATTCTCACTTTATATCAAGTTTCATATTTTCAATTTGTCTTGGCTTCAGTTTTGGCACAGATAGACCTCTGACTCACTCAGACCTAGTTCTACCTTGGCGATGCCTTGTTAACTAATTTCTGTGACCATTTTTAATGTATTGGTCGTGGACTGACTGCAGGCAATGAATGAATACAAGTCAGTCACTCAGTAGTTTAGTTTGTACAAAAACCTATTTTTAACTTCTTGTCTGCTTCACCAAGGCTTTTACTTGATCTTTACAACTTTGTATAGGTATGTATATCTTGTGTTTGTCGCCTGCAACTCTGGTCCCTAAGGCTGATGGTTGGTATCATTTTTCTTCTTCTTCCCTGAGATTTGTAATCAAAACCTTAATAGAAGTGAATGAGTGAGAGATGAATATGGCCAGTAGCTATTACCTTAGGTCAATAATGTCAGTGACCAAAAATAAATGTATCCACTAAAACTTTATTAAACAAATCAAAATATGATCATATTTTAGCTCCACAAATACTTTTATATGACACATGAAAAAAGTACTCAAATATATGTTGTAAGCATTAACTGAAATGATAATATTAAGCAAATTGCGTGTAGGTAGCTGCATTGATAAAGAGGTTTTGTTTCAATGTTGTGAATGATCCGGTGTCTCAAACAGTGATTTATGCAGAGACTTATGCACTATAAAAATTATTGCTTTACATATTCTTACATAACCTATTACAGATTCAATTCAGTGATTGGCTACACCATTCCAGTGATTACTGTAAAATTGATATTAACTGTAAAAAAGTGAATCACTCTTGTTTTCTTTGTAGAGATAGACACCTCTGTAAAATCATCCCACAGCCTCCTGGAATAAGGAAAAAAGTCCAAGACTGGCCTCCCTCTCCCTATAGTTCAGGCCTTCAACTCCTGACAACATTCTTGTAAATCTTCTCTGCACTCTTTCCAGTTTAACAATGTCCTTCCTACAGCAGGATGTCCAGAACTAAACACATTACTCCAATGCGGCCTCAGCAACGTCTTGTACAACTGTGACATTACATCGCAACTTCTATACTCAATACCTTAACTGAAGAAGGCCAATATACAAAAAGCCTTGTTGACCACCCTATCTATTTGTGACACCACTTTCAACGACCTGCACTCCTAGAACCTTCTACTCTGCAACAGGCCCCACGATTCTGCCATTCACTGTGAAAGCCCTACCCTTGTTTAACTTCCCAAAATGCAACACCTCACATTTATCTGCATTAAATTTCATTAATCATTCCTCATCCCGCTCGTACAACTGATCAAGACCCTGTTGCAATTTTTGATATCTTTGCTAGCTATGATATCATCCACTTTAGTGTCATCTGCAAACTCGCTAATCATGTCTCATCCAAATCATTGGTATAAACCGTAAACAACAATGGGCCCAGCACCAAATCAAAAAATAACCTTGCACCATCACCTGCTGCTCTCTTCCACAAAAACAATTTTCTATCCAGACGGCGATCTAACCTTCCAGAGCAGCCTACCATGTGGAACTTTATCAAATGCCTTGCTGAAGTCTGTATAAACAATATCTGTGGCTTTTTCCTCATCAACATCTATGGTTACTTCTTCAAAAAATTTCCATCAGATTCTTGGCTCTCAGAAGAGCAAAGATGTTAGTATTAACCCTTTTATTGTTTTGGAACTTTTGCTTCCTTTTTCTGTATTTCTATACTTTTCTCTTTATACACATGACAAATGATTGTTACCTGCAGGTCATTAGACAATATAAGCTTTATTTCTGATGCTGTGGATACACTATTGAGCTGAAAGTGATTAGCTAGCAATTAACATCCCTCTTTCCTATTTTTGGAGGGAACCTAACTATAACGTATCCAACATTTGACACATGGGTATAATTTATTTTCTTAAAAGGGCTTGAGTGGGAAGATCACCAAACTAAAATTTAGCCTTTTATTCTGGCAGGTATTCAGTCTGGCACTGTTTATTTCCATAAAAACTTTTTACTAATTTGCAGACTGTTGTTACTGGAGTAAAGTGATATAGGGGGATTTAATTCCTGATTAAATTTATGAGCCTTGAAATTCTTTTAGGTTTGTTTAGATGTCTGAAATGGATCCAGACACAGAGTGCCACCCATCCTGAAAACCATACTCCAACCCAAAGTTAGGCCTTTGGTATATCATCAGTATTAATCTGAATTGGGCAAATTGCTGGTGACTGTCACAACTCCACGGACAGTTTATTGGAAATAATATGAAAATCAGACTGAATACCGTGAGAATGTTACTCATTACTGAGGTCTGTAGAATATGAGCTCACAGTATCAGGATATGGATTAGGATTAAGTTGGTGAGGCTGCATGTGTAGTTATATTCGGTTTGATCACTGGCTGTAGGAAATATATTGTTAATGTGGAAAGAGTTTTGAAAAAAATTACAAGGAAGTTGCCAAGACTTGTGAGATTGAGTTAAAGGGAGAGGTTGGGCAGGCTAGGATTTTATTCTATACAGCATAGGAGACTGAAGGGGTACACATGTAGAGGTGTATAAAATCATGAGGGGCATGAATGTCACAGTCTTCTTCCCAGGGGAGGGAATCAAGAAGCAGAGGGTATAGATTTAAGGAGTGAGGGGAAAGATTTATTAGGAACCAAAGCAGCAGAGGGTGGTATGCATATGAAACAAGGGCTTGAGGCAGATACAATTACAACATTTAAAAGACATTTGCACGGGTAGGAAAGGTTTATAGGGTGTGGGTCAAACACTGGCAAATGGGACAAGCTTAAATGGGCATCTAATCGGTATAGACAAGTGAGGTAGAAGGGTCTGTTTATGTGCTGTGGAACTCTTTGACGCTTTTGGATCAAGGTGAGAAAACATTTCTTCCCTCAGAGGATGGTGAACCTGTGTAATTCTCTATCGGAAGGTGAGGGGCAATTCCCTGAATATATTTATCAACAGATGGATAGATTTTTATCTGTTTTAAAATACATCAAGGGAAGTGACCAGAAATATGGTGTAGAGATAGAAGAATAGCTACGATCCTGCTTCTACAGTATTTACTATGGTTTTACTATGGATCACTCAACTTAACAGCTACAGTTTGATGGTACATTTTGTGAGAGGCATGAACATTATCATGGGGTGGGTATATGCAGGATACCATGAAAACAGGGTACACTCATGCTCCATAGGAGCATCAAGTAAAAGGAAAAGGATCCTGAAGAGAGAAGATCAGGCAAAATCCATTAGTTGGTGAGGTCCATCATTCCCACAGGCAAGGCAACATGTGCTTGTGTTAGGCATATACCCACAAATCCACTTTTAACAATATGGTGGATGCCGCAATGAATCTGTTATGGAATTGAGTTTAGGCAATAAGAGACATGCATTTGAAGTCACTCAGAATCCACTAGCTTACTTACTTGCTTCATATAGATAGGTATGGAAATATATCGTTTGTTATCTTTACATGTCGCACAATCATGGTTGATTTGTAAATGGGCCATGCCTTACTGGGAGGAATAATATGAAAAAAGCCCCCTTTTCGATATCTGTAAAAATCAGAGTGAACTGAAAGATGTCCACTACCTCTCAGGGAAAGAGAAAGAAGACCAGAATCAGAGAGAAACTTGGGTAGATGGGTTGATAAAGGAAATTGATGAATGTAGGGGAAGGGTCAAGTGTTGAGAGGGTGTGAAATTCCACTCCCTCCTCAAACCCCACCCTCAGCAGAACCCCAGGGCCCAACAAGTTAAAGTAACCCACATGTTAAATGACAATATATTTTTATCAATGTAAATGAGGGTAAAGAGACATAAACCTCCTTGTACACTCATTTTAACAGTTTATTAAAAACCATGTGTGACTGTTAAGTCGCTAGAGGCAATTTTTTGGTATTGTTAGTTAATTGTTGTCATCTGGCAATATCACCAAGAGCCTTAGAACAGAAACTTGCTTTCACAGATATCTCAAAGCACAGGATATACATCAGGAAAATGATTATCAGCCTGCAAAATAAACCTCCCAAGTTGGGCCCTTTCAGAACAAAATCACGGAAAAGTACTGAATGTAATCTTTGGACAAAATAAATAATTGGCTCCAAATTATATAATTGATTATTTCAAGAGCTTTCCACTTGTTTAACATATCTTCTTGTGATCACCTGTCACAAAGAGTCTTCCGTTTACAAAATAAAATCGACTATTGGGATTATTTGGATTGACTATAGCTCATGCCAAATTTAGAAGAATTTATTATATTCTTAATCAGTACAGTTAAATCTCCAAGGCCAATGCTGAATAGGTCGAACATTCCTGACGATGCACTCTGAATACATTGTGGTCACAAGACTGGATATAAATCATTGGTGATGGTGCAGTAGTGATCTTTGTGGTCAGAAAAGAAAGCTATGAGCAATAAATTGATTAGTCCAGACATGGAGGAAAACTATTCCTTGAAGGGATATAGAAAAATATAAATGCAAACACCAGATTGAACAAGGCAGAAAGATTACGTTGAAAGCTGAGATGGGACAATTTAGAGCTGATAGCCATTTCTTTACATAGAAAATGGTTAATATCCAGTTGGGATTACTAGGATACTGACTTCATTTAAGAAACACTAAATTCTGCAATGGGTAGATGAACAGGTTGGGATCTGGAAAGATATCAACCTGGCTTAATAGGTTGTTTCATTCAATCGTATGTTTTAATTAACTTTAGCTGTGTTGTACCCAATATCTGAGGAAGGATGTGCTGGCTCTGGAGAGGGTCCAGAGGAGTTTTACAAGAATGATTCCAGAAATGAGTGGGTTAGCATGTGATGAGCATTTGACAAAACTGTGCCTCTACTTGCTGGAGTTTAGAAGGTTGAAGGGGGACCTCAATAAAACTTACAGAATAATGAAAGGCATAGATAGAGTGGATGTAGAAAGAATGTTTCCGCTGGTGTGAGAGTCTAGGACCAGAGGTCATAGCCTCAGAATTAAAGGGAGCTCTTTTAGAAAGGAGGTGAGGAGGAACTTCTTTAGTCAGTGGGTAGTTATTCTGTGGAACTTATTGCCACAGAGGGCTGTGGAGGCCAAGTAATTTGTTATTTTTATGGCAGAGATAGACTAATTCTTGGTTAGAACGGGTGTCAAGGGTTATGGGGAGAAGG
This sequence comes from Raja brachyura, assembly GCA_963514005.1. The sequence goes on along the minus strand of OY740792.1, from coordinate 21,206,164 downwards.
CAGAGATCAGCCAAAATTGAATGGCGGAGTAGACTCGATGGGCCGAATGGCAAAATTCTACTCCTATAACTTGCAAAATATTAACACCAGAAAGAAAATCAAATTGATTACAAAATGTCAGGCTGGGAAGGAAAAAAAATACAAATTTTCAATAAATATCCCTTTTCAATCAAATATAGTCAGAAAAAGTGTGCAGGATTATTTTGTAATTTCTTGTCAAATGGGTCAACACAAGAAGTAAAGGGCCTGTCCCACTGCAGCAACTTAATTTGTGAGTTTAGAAGAGTTTGCACTCGACTCAAACTCACAGCATGGTCGACACGTGGTCCTAGGAGGTAACTGGAACTCTCCTTCATGCTTGAGGGTAGCATGCTGAACCATTTTCCACGAGTAAAAGTTGGTCGGCATGGTTCTTTTGAACTCGAGTGCAGTGGAGTGGGGTCGCTAGGCAGTCGAGGTTGAGGTGTACTGTTGGGGAGACATTTATTAATGGTACTAACTATAGAAGTTATAAAGTTGACTTCCTCTAACATTACATTCTCAAACAGCACAATTAATCAAAAATGAAATAAGAAATCGGAAAGTAGGTAAGGTTAAAGAACAAGATGCAGCTCTTTGCAGGCTACATACCAGCATATTTACAAATAATCATCAGGCACGAGTAGATAATGTTGCATGTAAACCAATCACCATCTTGTCTAGCCAGTCCACATAACAAATATTTGAGAGGAACAAGCACTTTCTTAGCATAAGTAGAAATGGACCTGGTGAGTAGGTCTGTATTCTCACTGCTCTTGTCCATGTTATCTAGGAGCAGGAAGCATTTGAGGAAGAAACACTTTGATGGTGAATAACACCCCTCCATTACCATACATTGACACCTATCACTAAGACAATTTGATATCCATTTGGCCAGCTTATCCCTCCAGACTGGCCTACCACGACAATCTTGTGAAACACCTTGCTAAAGTCCATGTAGGCAATGTTTAGCGCCCTGCCCTTATCAATCCTCTTTGTCACCTCTTCAAAAAGCTTGATCAAATTTGTGAGACACGATTTACCGCACACAAAGCCATGCAGGCTATCCTTAAGCAGTTCTTGCCTTTGAAAATACTGATAGATCCTATTTCTTGGAATACCCTCCAGCAACTTTCCCACAACTGATGTTGGGCTCGCCAGCCTGTAGTTCCCAGGGTAATCCTTAGATCAATTCTTCAATAAAGGCACAACCTTAGCAACCCTCCAGTCTTCAGCTAACTCCCCATGGCAAAAGATGATACAAAATCTCTGCCAGGGCCACTGTAATTTTTTCCCTAGCTTCCCAATATATCCTTGATCATGCTCTGGGAATTAATCCACCTTAATATACTTTAAGATCGTCAGCACCTCCTTTTTTTGTAATGTTGATATGTTTTAAAACATTACTATTCATTTTCCCTAATTCCTCAGCTTCCATGATCTTTCCACGGTTAATACAGATGAGAAATGTTCATTTAAAACCTCCAGTTAAGACGGTTTGTAGAACTGATTGCTTACTTTTTGGTTTTAGGAGACAAATATCAACATGTGTTCCCTTACATTTAAAATTGCTTGACATTTAAAAAAATCTAGACTGGGTCTCCGGGCAAAGCCCTGGTAAATCTTTTCTCTTTCAACATTAGATACGTTGCTTTGATCTTTGTATAATATGTCTTTAGTTTGCTAATATATATGATGTAATGTTTGACATACCCACCACTTTAGTTTCATAATCCATGTAAGTATTTGTTTACTCATATATTATACTTATAATTACAGGTTTCTCATCAGCTCAGAGACTGTGTCAGCCTTTTTTGTAAACTGTTGGAAAGCATTTGTTTTTTGGTTGACATAAAATGATTTACAGCCTCATTCTCTGAGAAATAGGCCATTTAATTATCTTGTCTGCCAACTCTTTGAAATAAGTATCCAATTAGGCTAATTTCTCTTCTCTTATAGCCCTACTAGTTTATCATAAATATGAATAATTTCTTAGCCCCATCTAAATAGAAACAATGGGAAATGTTGGGGAAGAGGGGACACACCAAGTAATGTCAGAACCAACTCATTATTATTTATATTCACCACGAAAGTCCATATAATTGCCCCTGTTTTCCATGAAATATTTGGTTAAATCACGAATTGTTATATGTTATATGGTTATATAAGAAGTGTAATAATGATTTATCCAGCAGGTGGAGTTTTTATTGCAATTTTGTCCAGAAATTGGACATGAAGTAACATCCTTATATGCACAATACAAATTCTATTTCTATGAAAAATTAAACTAATCAGAAAGCAGTGATTTCCTACTAGGTGTTACATGTAGCTGAGCTTAAACTTCACACTGCCTTTTAGGCTTGCTCTAGCAGTACCGTAAAGAGATAAAAGCTTCCTGGGTAAGCCTCAGATTGTGAATTCTGGCAATGAAACCCTCTTTTATGCATGTTTGGTTTAGTTTATGAATATCATGTGTACAGAGATACAATGAAAAGCTAGTTTTGCATGCTATCCAGTCAAATCATACCATACGTTACATGAATATATTCCAGTCTCCAAAATGTCTGATCTTGGCTCAAGGAGTTATGAAATTTCTTGTATTCTCACTTTAAGTGTTCAGGTGGCACTGAGTTGCTGATATTGCTCCCCCTCCCCTTCCCCCTCCAAATCCCCTCCCCCTCCCTCCTCCTCCCCCCCCCCCCCCCCTCTCAACTCCCTTTCCCTCTTCTTCTCCAGTAAAGACTCCCAACCCACCATCAGCATACAAAAATATCTCATCTCACCACAAATCTGCTATCTACAATGCCTCAAATCCCTCCCAGGCTACTGATCTGCAGATCTTTGATCAGTGATCGACATAGCTGATTCCCCAGTTCCATCACTCCTTAATGACATGTGTTTCTCTGCAATCTTTGGCAGCTGATCCTCCTCTTTACAATCCTTTCATATTCAACTCCAACCCTATACTTCCAATTCATATCCGACCCCTACCATTATGGACCTGTTTCAATGACCACCCTTTGAGCCTTGCCTACCTATGCTACAACCACTCCACTCCATTGACCTCTTCTACTATGTGACTCAACTAATGTAATTCCCTTTGGTGAATCAAGGGAATCTAATGCAATGTTGTTTAATAATGTATGACAACTTAGTTATTATATGTTTGTGAATGTCCCACCAATGATCCATAAATTGTTCATTGGTTTGGAACATTGGTTTGGTACATATTGAATGTTTAATGAGCCAATTACACGTTATTAAAATGTTGTGCTATTGTTAGAGAAAATGATGAAGACCTATTCAAATCTATACTTTAACTGGATGCACACAGCAAATTGCACAGCCTATAAACATTTTCTGTAAATAGAGACAATAAAATTACTGTCAGACTTTAAAAATGCATTGTACAATTTCCAAATAAGTAATGTGTAAGAAACTGCTGCAGATGCTGGATGAAATCGAAGGTAGACACAGAATGCTGGAGTAACTCAGCAGGTGAGGCAGCATCTCTGGAGAGAAGGAATGGGCGACATTTCGGGTCGAGACCCTACTTCAGATTGATATCAGGGGAGGGGGCGGCACAAAGATAGAATTTAGGCGGACACATTCTATCCGCCTACATTCTATGTTTGTCCCGCCCCCTCCCCTGACAGTCTGAAGAAGGGTCTCGACCTGAAACGTCGCCTATTCCTTCTCTCTAAAGTTGCTGCCTCACCCGCTGAGTTACTCCAGCATTTTGTTTCTACCTTCCTAATTAATGGCTACACAACCTGTTAGTTACTTCCTAGCAATGACCAGGTTGACAATCGTGAATACATTGGGAAATGTATGCATATCAATGCATGTATAACATTGTGAACATTTCGCAACTAAATTCAGATATGATTTACAATGAGTAAAGCAATAAAAAATGTTGTGGAAAATGTAAAATGTTTTCACATACAAAGGGTAACAAGTCTAAGTATCAAGGGGAGTAGAGATAGAAAAGGTGGAGACCGAACCGAGGTGTGGGAAAAATATAGAGAGGGTGTGGGTCACTGATATTTGACCATTTAGTGTTATGCCATTGGGCTACCCAGGCAGAATATAAGGTTTAGTTCAGTTTAGTTTAGCGATACAGCACGGAAACAGGCCCTCGTCCCACTGGGTCTGCACCCACCATTGATTCCCGCAAATTAACACTATCCTCCACCCACTAGGGACAATTTTTACATTTACCAAGCCAATTAGCCTACAAACCTGGACGTCTTTGGAGTGCGGGAGGAAACCAAAGATCTCGGAGAAAACCTACTCGGGTCACGGGGAGAACGTACAAACTCTGTACAGACAGTATCCGTAGTTGGGGTCGAACCTGGGTCTCTGGCGCTGCATTTGCTGTCAGGCAGCAACTCTACCGCTGCGCCATCGTGACCGTTGTTGTTCTTTGCGTTTGCATTTGGGCTTACCATCGTTTTCCATTCCCATCTGATTCCATCATTAACAGAACTATCTCCATAGTTTTCTTCTCCTTTGGTTCACCTTTCTTATCCCTTCCCTCTCCTCCACCTGGTTCCATGTGCTCAACATCATTCCCTTGTCTGGTTCCACCTATCACCTACCAACCCAGTCTCTATCCTTCCTTTCTCCTCTACAACCCGTTTCTATTTAGTTAGGGGCCTGTCCCACTTGAATGCGATTGCGTGCATTTGGCGCGACCAAACAGAAGCAGAGTTCACGCGAAGTTTGCGCTAAGTACGCATTAAGTTTGTGCGTGACGTCATTTGCGTCATGCTTACCAATCGGCTGGGCAGGAGGCGGGCAAACTGAATTTGGGCGTCGCACGGCGTCGGGCAGTGACATCATCACGCAACGCCATGGCGGGAGGTGATGTCATCACGCAATGCACGGCGCTAGGCGTACACCATCAAGACGCTGCCTACGACACCAAGACGCTGCGTACGACCACAATGCGCCTGCGTGCCGATAGGCCGTTGGCGCGCAAAGATTTCGGCCACTGCAAGAATTTCGGAGCCCCGCGCGATGCGCTTCTAAGTGGGACCGGCCCTGCGCGGCCGTATGGTGCCCGGATGTCTCAAGCGACGACGAGATCGTGGAATTTGCGAGGCAAGGTCGTGTAAGTGGTCTGCACTTTAATCTCCACCCCCATCCTATTATCTGTTTCTATGTGTCATCTACCAACTTCTGCCTCAACACTCCCCCCTACCCCTTTCTCACCTGCCTCCATCTGCCCATCATCTCCCCTTCCTCCTCTGTTTGTACCTTTCACCTACCAGCCTCTGTGTCACCTCTCCTTCTCACATTTGTATACTGTATATCTTCCCTCAACACTCTCTGTTCTAATATTACTGTTTGTAATCTGAAACATGCTATTGCAAGTTCATCTATTCATCAGTTTATACCTAATGTTTTGGCTTGTTAACAGCATATTTTGAAGATTTCCTTTTAAATAAAATGGTTAAAACTATAACTTCACATTAAGTTTCTTGCAGAAAGTTCTGAAAGCATTTATTAAGATAATCCTGTAACTGGGACTCCGAACTAGATTTGCTTTCATTTGTAGTAGCCTGAAGCTGTGCTACATGTCTCAAAATGTCCAGAGATAGATAATTTAAACATAATTAGCTCTCTTTGTCAGCATATAAATACAAGACAAGTTGCACATGAAAAACACCTATCCAAAAGTAATGCAAAGTGAAAGAATGAAAATGTATTCTTTTGAATAACGTAGCTGACATATTTGCTCAACGGGTCATGGCTTGTCCTCGAATACTCTTTGCAGTCCTTTCGCTTATTAAGATATTATCAGGGTAATGTCACTATTGTGTAATAATCTGTGAAAAAACGATTTGAGTGAAAGTGTACCATGAAAGATATTATATCAAAGTTGATAAATTAGAAGTTTAAACCTGTATGGAAGGGCTAACAAAATTGATGTAATTAGGCGGATATAAACCTTAATGGTTGTCGCATAACAGGAAGGGTGTGGTAGCAATAGAGAAGGTGCAGAAGAGATTTTGCTTGGAATGTGGGACTGTAGTTACAAAGAGTGATTGGTTAGGCTGAATTTATTCTCACTGGGCTGTGGAAGCTGTGAGAGAACCTTAAAGAGATTTATAAAGTTATGAGAGGCAGGGAAAGGATAGATAATCATTTTCCTAGAGTAAAGGTTTCCAGAGCTAGAGGACAAAGGTTTAAGGTGGGAGGAGAGAAATGTTAAAGATGGTCGAATAACTACGTTTTTCACACTAATTGGATGGGTTATCAGGAATGGGCTGCTAGAAGTGTGTCAGAAACAGATACAGTTGTGTTTAAAGTGCATTTGGACAGGTACTTTGATCGGAAAGGCATAGATGGATACAAGCTTATTTCAGGAAAATATGACTGGGTTCAATTCTAAATAAAAACAGTCAATCTTGTAAATGCTCAGCAGAATGATCAGCATCTACCATGAAAAGCACTGTTAATGTTTCAGTTATACCGTTTCTTCTGATCCACAGTGTGTAGTCTTACTTTGCCTCTTGGATGGTGTTGCTCAAATATAACATAACAAGGTTAAACCACCACTTGGTTCATGTAGATCTGAAGATCACACTGTCAATAACAGAATTCTAAAGCGAGTTCAGTAAAAGATAGTCAGATCTTAAGAGTGGTTAATTATTGGGATAGATTGAAAGAGGTGAAGATGTTTAGTTTGCAAAATCATATCTTGTTGGTTGATTAAAAAAATTAAAGACAAAGGGATAGATCAGTTATCATAGGTCAGTTATTTGGGCTATGGAGAGGCTACAAGAAGAATATTGCTCTATAGAACTGACTACTGATACCTATGGTGAATATGAACTTGTAATTGTTCTTTAAAAAGGAAACTCAGCATCATCCTGGCTGAGGAGGAAATTTCCAAAAATGGAGAGAAAGTTTATAATTAGCTGAAATTATCAAGTATCATGGAGAATAAGTCAAGTGAAATTTTGTTTGATAGCTTTGAGATTGTTAAGGGATTGGGCAAGCTAGAGGCAGGAAACATGTTCCCGATGTTGGGGGAGTCCAGAACCAGGGGCCACAGTTTAAGAATAAGGGGTTAGCCATTTTGAACGGAGATGAGGAAACACTTTTTCACACAGGGAGTTGTGAGTCTGTGGAATTCTCTACCTCAGAGGCGGTGGAGGCCGGTTCTCTGGATACTTTCAAGAGAAAGCTTGATAGGGCTCTTAAAGATAGCGGAATTAGGGGATATGGGGAGAAGGCAGGAACGGGGTACTGATTGTGGATGATCAGTCATGATCACATTGAATGGCGGTGCTGGCTCGAAGGGCTGAAAGCCTACTCCTGCACCTATTGTCTATTGTTCTATTGTTTCACTGGAGTCTAGTTTCCCAAATGATTTTTGCACAGAGTATGTCAAATGTTACAGGTCATGACCTGGCTATTTTTGTTGAAGTATTAATCTGTAACAACTTTTTTGTCCTGGGAAAATCACTTGCGTTAGTCACCATTTTTGCCTTTCTTTGTGAAGGCGATAGAAATGTGTAAGAAATTGTGGAAAAAGAGTTCGTAAGTTGCTGAAATAGTAGCCGGTGTTCTTGCCAATTGGTCCATTGACATGAGTTTGAATCCCACTATTACAACTATGGACATTTAATGTAAGTACTTAAGTAACATTTGGGATTTAAAACAAAGAGAACATCACCCTAATACTAGCCTTGATACCACTGAATGGTTGTAACAACTGGTTGACATGTCTTTCAGGTAAGACAATACCATTCTTTTCCATTGTGATTTCAGACCCACCAATGTAGTTGAGTCTTAAGTTCAGGGATAATTAGTGTTATCTAGTAAAAGCTTGCCAGTGATGTCCATATCTTGTGAAAGATAAAAACACACACACACACCAACAGCAATGCAACAATGACCAGGTGGTCTGTCTTAGAAACACTGATGAGATAATAATTCACTGCTCTGTAAGCCAGGGATAACTCTCTTGCTCTTCTTTCAAATAATTTTGTTGGTTCTTTAGCAACCATCTGTGAGGGCAAATAGAGCTTTATTAGACCATTCTTTCATGTTGCACTGGAATATGGTTTTAGATTTCTCGAACAATAACTAAATCCAACATATTTTAATTCAGTGTCATAAAAATTGATCCACACTGTCATCTTGACATCAAAAGTCTTTTCTAAATTCCAAAACCTTGATTTCTTGTTCCTTCAGGAAAATCTTTGTATTGTAATTGTAATTGCATTGTAATTAATTTATTAGCCAAGTATGTAATAATAATAATAATACATTTTATTTCAGACTCAAGGTCCAGACAAGGGACAACATTACATAAAAATACATTGCATATAAAAACACCATAAAATACATATAAACTCTTATTATATCACTTATCAACAACTGAGCGGCGAGCTTTATCCCTTGCGCTCCGGCCGAAAAGCAAGCCACGACAGTTGTACGATAGAATCAGAATGGTCATTTAACGAGACAAGTGAGTGCCCCTAGCACCAGCAGGCACACTCATCCCCCCGCAGCAGGTGCAGTACTTGATCCAATGACTCCAACCCTGCGCGGCTCGTAATAGCGCTGGGCAAATGCCCCTTCTGGCCAGAGCTCTGGATTGTACATTTTGCCAACCTCATTACATTCCGCAGATACTTTAAATGAACAGTATCTACTGTGTACAGTGTCAATTTTTTGACAGGTAACCTCATGGCCAAGTTTTTCTTTAAGATACACAGATAAAGTTTTGGCGTCTAGGTCTGGTGAAAACTTGGAGGCAAAAACACTCACCAGCTTAGTCTTGATCATGTTGATGTTACCCACAGCTCCGGTACCAATAATAGGCATAGAGTTACTGGATTTCTTTCTTGCCCGGTGGTAATAGTGCTCAATCTTGGCTTACCAACAGCGTTCTCTGGAGCATGACGTCGGCCCTTTTTCACAACATTACTCCATTTTGGAGAGCCTGGTAAAGACGTTAATCCACTGGGACTATCCGTTGTCATAGACCTCTCTATGTTTAAGGCAAGGCCCTCCACCGCAGCACTCACTCTGACAACCAAGCCAGAGGCTCCTGCCGGTGAAGCTCCCAGCGCTGTGCCTGCCATGCCAATGGCTCCATCCATCGCTGCAGACGCATCCAGACCACCACCCTGAGTCAGGTCAGTGGTGCGCTCCAATGCACACACTGGAGTAATGATCAAAGTGCGCTCCAATGCGATAGAAGCTCCCACAGCCGGAGGTCGAAGCTCCCGCAATCGGGGCAGTCGAAGCTCCTGCGGCTTGGAGCTCCCACCCGACGATCAATTTCCACTGTGACGGCATGAACATCTTCCCTTACATCAGCCTGTAGCTGCATGACATGCTTCATAGAACAGACCTCAGCATACAGCTGCTCCATTCCAAGTAGGATCGAGACATCCATGTTAGAAAATGTCACCAGCGGCAGTTCATTCAAGTAATGAGAGACAAATCCGGGCGTACTCTCTCCACACTCATTCATTACTCTAAGGCAACTCGTTATGTGTTGACATATTTCTGTGCCCCTTTATGGGAAACGTTCCGCTGTGTAGTGGGGCAGAGTTCAAACAGAACTTTCTTCCAGGACTCTATCCATTCAGAATCAAAACTGTTTGCAGCCAAAAGTACGATCTCATCCTGGCTTAATGTCTTAATCTTTACAGCAAGAAAGTTAAGTAGCACATCCTCAACAATAACCTTACCGTCAACAGTCTTGTAGATCTCAGGCTTTACTCTAGACTGGCTAAGACCAGGAGCAATGCCCATAATCCTCGCCTGCTGGCTGCCCGCGACCGATGCACCGGCTTCCCGCTGCCTGTTGCCCGGCCCCGAGCTCCACCGTCGCCACCCCCAGCTACGGGAATGTGATTTGCCATACAGTCACACCAAAAAAGCACCAAGACACACAACTAGATAAACGTTAACATAAACATCCACCACAGCAGCTCCCCCACATACCTCACAGTGATGGAAGGCAATAAACTCTTATCTTCTTTCCTCCTTATTCTCCCATGGACGGGGTAGTCGAACCATCCACAGTCGGGGCGATCGAAGCTCCCACAGCCGGAGATCAAAACTCCTGCATCAGGGCAATAGAAGCTCCCGCGATCGGGGCGGTCGAAGCTCCTGCGGCATGGAGTTCCCAAAGTCGGTCGCTAACCAAGTGTCTGCGAACTCCACAATGTGAAGTCCGCAGGCTCCTGCGGTTGGAGCTCCCGAAGTCGATCCCCAGCAAGAGGCCGCCAGCTCCTCGTTGTTAGGCCGCAGTGCAGACTGAGATACGATACAGTCGAGGAAATAGATTAAAAAAGGTTTCACCCATCCCCCCCCATACAAAACTAAAGATACACTTAAACATACATTTAACAAAAGACTAAAAGCAACAAAAGAAGAGGAAGGGCAAGACATACTGTTGGCGAGGCTGCCATCGTACAGCGCCACCCGATTTGCAGGGCCTCCTACTGGAAATATCCTACAAGTTCTCACCATTCCATTTAGAAATAGAATGCTGAATAGCTTTCGTCATATTGCCTTTCCAACAGCACGCTCCACACTTTTTAAACAGTGAGTTTTACAAGCTGAATTCAACTATTTGTGGATAAACACAGAATGAAGAAAACTACTTGCAATTATGGACTGTTACTTTGAAGTGATTCCAGGGTAAATGTTCACACATGAGTTTGCAATTTGCCGATTTTGATGCAATTTTAGCTGACACTTTTTTCAAAAATAATAAACAGCCACAGTTATGATCCAGATTTATTTATTTGTTATCAATCACAGGTTCCCCATTGCTTTATTCATAATGTTCATGACAAAATACTAAAACCAAACATTTTATGACAAATTCAAATACTATATTCTATATGAATATGAATATTTCATCGGGTGGCGCCGAGATGGCAGCCTCGCCAGCAGCCTGTGTGTTATTTCAAATTTTTGTTATTTTTAGTGTGTCTAAAATGTATGTTTTAATGTGTCTCGGTATGTCTTATGGGGGATAGGGGGGAATAAGGGGAAACCTTTTTCAGTCACTTACCTTGACGAAGATGTGATCTTTCTCCGTCCGTCCGTCCCCCCCCCCCCCCCCCCCCCCCCACCGCGGCCTAACAACTGGATTGGTGCGGCTTTTCCTGGAGACCGGCCCGCAGATTTACCATCGCGGAGTGGGCGATCCTTTGCCGCGGATCACTGTGGAAGTGCTCCGACCGTGGGGCCTGGAGCACCGTGAAGCCCGCGGTCTCCGGTAAGAAAAGGCCGACTCGGGAGCTCCATGCCACGAGGTGTACCGATGCCGGAGTTTCGATCATCCCGACGAGAGAGCTTGAACAGTGGACCGTCGGCAGTGGCGAACTGCTGAGGGTTCAAGGCCACGACCACCACGGATGAACAAAGGAGGAAGATGACAGAACTTTATTGCCTTCCTTCACAATGAGGAATGTTGATTCCACTATGGTGGATGTTTATGTTACATTTATTGTGTATAGCGTTCTTTTTTACTTGTATGGTTGTACGGTAACTCAAATATCACTGTACCTTAATTGGTGCACTTGACAATAAATGTGAGCTTGAACTTGAACTAATTTTCCATTTTAATATTTTAATTTGAGAATTATAAATGTGAAATCAAGTGCAACCAGATTAATTTTTTTGAAGTAAAAATAGAAATGTTGGTAAAACTAAACATTTATGGAAAGAAAGAAAGTTTCAAGTCAAAACTCTTCATCAGAACTGTTGAGTGCTTTCCACATTCTATTTCAGATTACCACCATCTGCAGGGTTTTTCATTATTTTCATTTAAAACGTAAATGTTTTTATTCATGGAACAATCATTAAAGTGAAGAAACAATGAACTTCAGATGCTGGTTTACACTAAAGGACACAAAGTGCAGGAGTAACTCAGCAGGTCAGGCAACATCTCTGGAGATGTTTCGGACCGGGTCCCTTCTTCAGACTTAGCCAAAATGTCATCTATCCATGGTCTCCAGAGATACTGCCCGACTCGCTGAATTACTTCAGCACTTTATATCACTGACTGAAAGGGATCCAACTCTTCTGTGGTCTATGATAAAAACAATCCCATTTGTGCTATGATATTAACTCTCACAAATAATTATTTATCTTTTTTGGCTCCAACACTGTATCCAAAATATTTCATTTTTAGAAACAATACTAATATGCATTGAGAATAAGTAGAGTTACTTATCAAGAATCTTTTAAGACTTCTTATATTCAGCAGTTATTTTTGTCACCTCTATAATTTTAGTTTCATAAGAATCATTGAAGCATTCCTGGTTTAATTTCAAGTCAAATGTTCTGCCACCACCTCAAAGAGTTAAATAATTTAAGGTTATTTCTTTCATAAATTGATTCCAGGTTAATATTGCTGTTCAATACTTGCAAACAAAGCTTAACTCTAATTTTGTTATGCTACTAGTGTTTTTATACCTTCCCTTTGGAAGCAGCCAAGATATTTGTGTGCCATATGACTGGTATAGTTCCTGATAATGAAATTGATTATTAACATAGGTTATAAAATGCGCACATGAACCTCTATCTCACCTGGGTGGACTGCTATGGTACCTGGGAGAAGGTATAGGGACAGGTGTTGAATCTCTTGTGACTGCAGGGAAAAGTGCCTAAGGAGAAGTTGGTTTAGGTGGGAAGGGATGGCTGTACCAAGGAGTTGTGGAGGGAACGGTCTATAGGAAAGACAGATAAAAGTGGGGATGGGAAGATGTGATTGGTGGTGGGATCACATTGAAGATGGTAGAAATGTTGGAGAATGATATGTTGGATGCTGTGGCTGGTGGGTTGAAATGTAATGACCAGGGGAACTCTAGCCATCTATCTGTTGGTTGGGGGGCAGCAAGGGCAGAACCACAGGACAAAGGAGATGTGGTTGTGGGATCCATCTATGACAGCAGAGAGGAAACCACATTTACTAAAGCAAGTAAATTCCTACAATGTAAAGTCCGTCAATAGTTTGTTCCTTGTGATGGAGACAGTGATTTGAAGAATAGGGAGAGAGGTATCAGGGATAGTCCAAGTGAATCTGCGGGCGAGGCGGAGGTTAGTGGTAAAGTTAATTAAGTCCATGAGCTGCACAGGTAGGTGCATGAGACGGGCCTGATGCAGCCATGAATGCTGTGGTGAAAGAGTTGGAGGCTGGTGTCAGAGGATGTTTGGACCAAGTTCAACTTAACCAGCAAAAAGGCAGCATAGCTGGGGCCGATGGGAGTGCCCATGGCTACACCTGTAATTTTGAGAAAGAGAGAGGAGTTAAAAGACCTGACTAAATGTGAGGTGAGGGTGAGGAAATGGTGTCAAATATAAAAATATACAGTACATGTCAGGACGCTTAGGAGCATTGATATACGGTGTGATCTAAGGGTACAAGTACAAAGCTCCATGTAACAGCAATACAAGTAGATAGTTTGGCTTAAAGAATGGTGTTATGGGCTTAGAGTCATAGAGTCACAGAGTGATACAGTGTGGAAACAGGCCCTTTGGCCCGACTCGCCCACACCAGTCAACAATGACCCAGCAACACTAGTCCCACTTCCCTGCGTTTGCTCCATAATCCTCCAAACCTGTCCATTCTTGCTTCATAATTTGAAGCATTAGCCAGAAAGATGTGGAAGCTTTGGAGAGGTTGCAGAAGAGGTTCACCAGGATCTTGCCTAGATGAGAGAGTGTTAACTAAATAATAGAGAGCATAGATTTAAGGCAAGGGGGAATGGTCTAAGGAGGTTATGTTTTAACAAAGTGAATGGCAGGTGCCTGGAATATGCTGCCAGGGGTGCTGGAGGAAGCAGAAATGATAGCAATGTTTAAGAGGCATTTAGATAGGCACATGAACAGAGTGCAGGGACGGTGGCGCAGCGGTAGAGTTGCTGTCTTACAGCAAAAATGCAGCACTGGAGACCCAGGTTCGATCCCGACAACAGGCGCAGTCTGTACAAAGTTTGTACGTTCTCCCCGTGACCTGCGTTTTCTCCGAGATCTTCAGTTTCCTCCCACATTCCAAAGTCGCACAGGTTTGTAGGTTAATTGACTTGATAAATGTAAAAATTGTCCAGTATAAATTGTCCAGCTTCCAGTATAGTCCCTGGTGGACTCTTCGGAAGTGATGACCACAAGATACATGGTACAAGGGATACAGACCACATGCAGGCAGATGTGCAGCTTCAATTGGCATCATGGTCCTGACAGACATTATGAGCTTAAGAGCTTGTTCCTGTACTGTACTTGGCTGTGTTCAAGTCAGCAGACTTACAGACATGACTACTCGTGTGTTCTCTTTGTTGCTTTCCTATGTTCCACTTTTCATGAACTCTAATCTATATAAGCTTTTGTTGTTTATTTCATGATTCATTAAGTCATACTCACTTATCATCTGTAGGATTGCTGACTCCATTGTTTCAGATCCTGTCAATGCTGTCTAAGATTTCTGTGCCTGAATCACTTATGTAATATTTTTTTTATTTGAAGTAAATAGTTTACAATATATAGCTTACTTTATAAACTAACACCTTAATTCAGTATTACTACAAATAGCATATCAATACATAATATCTTCTATTTTTATGGAAATAAAGAAAAAGATATATAAAAGAATAAAGAAAAAAGGAAAAATAAAAGGGAATAAAAAATTTTTTTTTTTCGCACATATATCAATTAAAAATTAAAAAGATAATTTGAAAAACAATAATATTACATATATATATATATATATATAAACAAAAACTAAAGACATTGTACGAGATACTATTTCATTCAGAAATATCTCTAATAAATACACAATATTATCAATTATAGGTAAGTTATTCGCATCGGATCCATAGGGTGCCCGTCGAAGCCGTGATTCCAAGAATAGCTACTTCTCTAAATACTGTATATATGGAGACCATATCAATTCAAAAGAATTATACTTGTCCAAAAGGACAAATCTAATTCTTTCCAAATTCAACGTCTCCAACATCTCTGCTTTCCACATTTTAATTGTTGGGGATAATGTTCCCTTCCAAAATTTAAGTATCATTTTTTTCCCAATTATTAAACAATAATCAAAAAAATTTCTTTGATTAATTGTGAGTACCAAATTTGGCTCCGGGATTCCAAATATTATTAATTTTGGGTCTGGGTCAAGTTTAACCTTAAGGACTTCCGAAATAACTTTAAAAATTTCAATCCAATAAAAATTCAACCGTGGACATGTTACAAAACTATGTATTAAATTTGCTTCAAAATTCTTACATTTATCACAAATAGAGGAAAGGTTAGGAAAAATACTTTTTAATTTGGTTTTCGAGTAGTGTAATCTATATATAACTTTAAATTGTATCAATGTATGTCTGGCATTCAAAGAACACCAATGTATTCTTTGTAAGCTTTCTTCCCAAGTTTCTTTCGTTATAGGTAATCCAATTTCATTTTCCCATGCTTGACGATATGTTTCAGTTGTTGGGTTCTCTTTATCTAAAATAATATTGTAGATATAAGCTATAAGCTTATCCGTATTTGGATGTAAATTAAACACTTCATCTAATAAGCCTGGTCCTTTATTTTTATAGTCGTATGTGTTACATTTAATAAAATCTCTAATTTGTAAATACCTAAAATGATGTTGTGAAGGTAATCCAAAAATATCTTGTAACTCTTCAAATAATAATAATTTTCCATTTCTATAAAGGTGTTCTATTCTTTTAATTCCTAAATCCTCCCACAGTCTAAACCCCGCATCTAAGATTGAGGGTTTAAACAGTGGATTATTCCTAATTGATAACCTAAAAGAAAGATTATCCAGATGTAGGGTCTTAACTATCTGTTTCCAAATACGCCTAATATTATGAATGATAATGTTGTCCCTATAAGTCTTTTTTTGTACTTCCTTTGGTGCGAAAATAATCGACTCTATAGTGAAGGGTAAACAGTCTTCCTTTTCCATTTTTAGCCACATTGGTTCAACATCCATATTTACCCACCAAAAATTCATATTCTTAATCTGAACTGCCCAATAGTAATATAAAAAATTTGGAAGTGCCAGCCCTCCATTTATCTTCGACTTACATAAGTGTTTTTTACCTATTCTATGGCTTTTGTAATCCCAGACAAAATTATTAACTATGGTATCAATTTTTTTTAGAAAACTTTTTGGAAGAAAAAAAGGAATTGCCTGAAATAAATATAACAATTGTGGTAAAAAAATCATCTTTATAGCATTAATTCTACCGATCATAGATATAGGAAGTGTTTTCCAATATAAAATGTTTTTTTTAACTTTCTCTAATAATTGATAATAATTAGCTTTAATTAATAATTTATAGGATTTAGACACATTAATTCCTAAATATTTAAATTTATCTGTAACTATTTTTAATGGGTATTTTTGTAATATATTTACATTTATACCAGTTATAGGCATTATGTCACTTTTACTCCAATTAATCCTATATCCTGAAAATACACTAAATTCATTTATAACATTGAATAGCTTTGGAATACTACGTTCCGGCTTAGTAATATAAATCAGAATATCATCTGCATATAAAGATATCTTATTATTTGTTATGTCAGTGTTGTACCCATATATTTCGGGTTCTGATCTGATTCTTTCAGCCAGAGGTTCTATCACCAAGGCAAATAATAAAGGGGATAACGGACATCCCTGTCTGCATCCCCTAAAGAGATTAAATTTAGGTGATAATATTTGATTGGTTAAAATTCTTGCAGTAGGGTTAGAATATAATATTCTTACCCATTTACAAAATCCGTCCCCCAGTTGATATTTTTCCATTATATTAAATAAATATGACCATTCCACCTGGTCGAATGCTTTTTCAGCATCCAACGATATAACTGCTAATTCTATATCTCTCCTTCTTCTCGAGTAAATAATGTTAAACAAGCGTCTAAGATTATGTGATGAGTAACGTTTTGGAATAAAACCTGTTTGATCATAATGTATTATTTTGGAAATCACTAAACTTAGCCTCCGAGAGAGTACTTTAGTTAGTATTTTTTGATCAGTATTTAAAAGGGCAATCGCTCGGTATGATCCAGGGTCTTCCAGGTCCTTATCTAATTTAGGAATTAATGTAATTGTAGATTCATTTAAAGAGTCTGGTAATTTTCCTAACTCATAGGTGTGTCTGTACACTGTTTGTAATCTAGGTGAAAGTAGATCGTGAAATTTTTTATAAAATTCTGCATTCAGGCCATCGGGGCCCGCTGTTTTACCATTTTTTAACGATCCAATTGATTCTTCGATATCTATTACAGATATTTCAGCATTTAATAATTGCCTACTCTCAAAATTTAACTTATTAAAATGACATTTTTCTAGAAATGTTTCCATTTCATCTGTTTGCCCTGTTAATTTAGATGAATAAAGATTTTGATAATATTGTAAAAATGTATCATTAATGTCTTTTGGTATAGTCAACGTATTTCCCTGCGCCGATCTAATACTATGTATAGTTTTTTCATCGTCTAATCTTCTGAGTTGTCGTGCTAATAATTTTTGAGGTTTATCACCGAATTCAAAATGAACTTGTTTAGTTTGTTGGTATAATTTTATCACTTGGTCAGCATAAATTTTATTTAATCTATATTTTAATATTGCAATTTTATTACTCAACTCTTTTGAAGGGTGTATTATATTTTCACTATCTAATTGGTTTATCTCTTTTTCTAACTTTTGCTCCATCTTTCGATTTTCTTTATTAAAATGAGCTTGTGCTGATATTATTGCACCACGCATAAATGCTTTAAATGTGTCCCATAATAGTAATGAGGAAGTCTCAGGTTTATCGTTAGTTTCAAAAAATAATTTAATCTGTTTCTCCACATAGTTACAGCAGTCTTTATCCTTTAATATCTGTGTATTGAATCTCCAAATATTAGTTTTATTAACCATATCTTTTAATTTTATCTTAAATGTTAAAGGGGCATGATCTGAGATAATAATATTATGATACTTTGCATCATATGTAAAGGGGAGTAGTTTTGAGTCTACTAAGAAATAATCAATCCTCGAATATGTTCCAAATACCGGCGAGAAAAATGAATATTCCCGTCCGGTAGGATTATCCAATCTCCAAATATCTTTAACATTCAATGTCTTACTAAAGGAGTTTATAAGCTTGCTTGATTTAGAGAGAGCCTTAATTTTTGTAGAAGATCTATCCAGATAATTATCTAAAGTACAATTAAAATCACCTCCAATTATTAAATTATATTGGGTGGATATAGGAATACTATTAAATATTTTCTTAAAAAATAGTGGATTATCAAAATTAGGTGCATATATATTCATAAGAATTACTTTTTTTGAATGTAGTTCCCCTGTAATTATTAAATATCTACCCTCCTTATCCTCTATTAATGAATTAAGTTTAAAAGGTATACCTTTACGAATAATTATTGCAACTCCTCTAGATTTGTGTATAAACGAAGAGTGATATACTTTTGAAATCCATTTCGCGGTTAATCTATATTGAGCATCTTTTTTAAGATGTGTCTCTTGAAGAAACATAACTCCAGATTTCAATCTATTCAACTGAGCTAGTACCTTTCCCCTTTTAATTGGTTCATTGATTCCTTTAACATTCCAGCTACAGAAGGTGATTCCATCATCTCCATTCCTTACATTCATATCCTGCATTTTATTGTTAGGGTGGCTTTTTTTGGAGTAGCCTTCTTGGCTCCTCCAGCCCGACACTACACCCCAACTTCAGTCCGATGCGAATTTCCAATTCCGTTAAACCATATTCATTTAATCTGATTATATAAAATAGATAAAAGTCATAATTATATAATATATAATATAATATCAAGTATGTGTTATGCAAAAAATAACAAAAATAATAACAAATGTGAATATAAAAAAAGTAAAGGGTGAAAAAAAGGTGATCAGAAAAAAAAGAAACTACACTTATATAATGTGTAGTGAGTGCAAGTGAAAGCCACACTAACATGGCTACTAATCTAACGACTTCCGTATTAAAAAAAAAGATGTTAAATATTCCAGCTCTTATTTGAAATACTGTGTATATTGGGGTGGGGGTGCTAACTTTATTTTCTTAATAAATTTTTCTATTATTCATATTACTAATTTTTAGTTGTTAATCTCAGCTATAATTATTATCATAATTAGTAATACTATATGAGGGGAGTAAGGGAAATCAAACTAATTAGTAATTAATAATTAATAATTAAAAATTACAAATTAGTATTTATTAATTAATTAGTAAA
The DNA here is from genome assembly GCA_963514005.1 of Raja brachyura. The sequence continues at coordinate 21,186,868 of OY740792.1, read as the reverse complement.
CATTATAAAACTACAAATCGATGTCCATTATTCCGCCTTTTTCTCAGTAAATGATTCACAGCCACAGGTCCATAAAGTTCATTCATCCACTACCCAGTTGGGTCTACTCCTTCTTCCACAGCGTCTCCTTCTTCTCCTTCTTCTCTTTCTTCTGCCTCCTTCAGTATTTTCCGAGCAAATTCCAGTGCCGCTGTATGTTTGGTGAAACGAAGATCCTTATTCTCGTAGGTAACTCTAAGTATTGCCGGGTACACCAAACCATATCTGATCTCCTTTATTCCTTTTATGTCTCTCAAGATGCGTCTTGTTTCTGTAAATAGAGCTCTTCTTTTAGCCACTTCGGCCGGGTAGTCTCTGAAGATACTGATGTTATCTCCTTCGTATTTCAGATTTCTTTTTCTTATGATTATCTTCATCATATCCTCAAAGACACTGTCATAAACCACCTTTACAATTACTTGTCTTGGTGGCGCACCCCTCCTAGGGACCGGTCTTAAAGCCCTGTGGGCACGGCCCAACAGGGGTTCTTCATCCAAATCCAAAATGTCCTTTAGGAGTTTTGCAAAGAATTTACGTGGGTCATAGTTTCCTTCGCGTCCCTCAGACAGACCTACTATGCGCAAATTCTTACGTCTTTGGCGCCCCTCCAAATCAATACATTTCTCATTAATTTTACGTAATAATTCAGAGAGGCGTTTGTTCTCTTCGTTTATCTTCTCATTCTCTCTCGCAGTTGTTAGAGCAGCATCAGTTAATTCTTTAATCGTATCATTTTGTTGATCCAGTACAGTTGACATAGGGCTTAACCTCGCCTCTATTTTCGCATCCATCATCTCTTCCATCAATCGCTCCATCCCAGCAATCTTATCAGTTGCCTCGATCAGTTGATTGTGTATGTCCTCCTCAATTTCTGTTTTCCAATCCGACATCATGGTTTTTACCATTTCTTTAACTTCTCTTGTTAATTCATCTTTGATATTTCGAATATCCATTTTTAAGGCCTTCATTTCATCCTTAGTTTCTTTATAATCTTTCTTCATTTCTGTTTGTGTTTCCTTCAGCATTTTCTTCATATCTGCCAGTAAAGACTTTTTAAAATCTTCCATTTCAGCTTTTCTTTGTGAAATCTCTTCTTGGGAGGCAGCCTGTCCCGAGCCTGAAGCTTTGGTGGGGCCTGCCTCCCTTCTGGAACTTTTCTTCGGCTGTGTGGGGGAGGAGGGATTCATTTTAAATTTCTTACCGGAGTCGCTAAAGTCGCGCGCCTGATGACGTCACGCAGCTTACAATCGCACCCGGAGCCGTTTAAAATCGATCTCCTGCGGTAAGTAGTGTTAGCAACCTCCTCTAACCCCGTTTTTTTTCCAGATTTTTTAAGAGCTGATCTGACGCTGTTCTCTCCTAGAACATGGCGCCACCGGAAGCCCTGAATCACTTATGACCTTATTCCTGCATTCATAGAAACATAGAAACATAGAAAATAGGTGCAGGAGGAGGCCATTCGGCCCTTCGAGCCAAAACCACCATTCATTGTGATCATGGCTGATCGTCCCCAATCAATAACCTGTGCCTGCCTTCTCCCCATATCCACAAGCCCTTGATTCCACTAGCCCTTAGAGCTCTGTCTAACTCTTAAATCCATCCAGTGATTTGGCCTCCACTGCACTCTGTGGCAGGGAATTCCACAAATTCACAACTCTCTGGGTGAAAACGTTTATTCTCACCTCAGTCTTAAATGGGCTCCTCTTTATTCTATGACCGTGCCCCTGGTTCTGGATCTCCCAACATTGGGAACATTTTTCCTGCATCGAGCTTGTCCAGTCCTTTTATAATTTTATATGTTTTTAACTAATTGTTTCAGCAACTGGTGTACAAGGACACCACGAGATTAGTATACAAACTTAAAGCACATGGTATTGGGAGTTCAGTATTGATGTGGATAGAGAACTGGCTGGCAGACAGGAAGCAAATGGTAGGAGTAAACGGGTCCTTTTCAGAATGGCAGGCAGTAACTAGTGGGGTACTGCAAGGCTCAGTGCTGGGACCCCAGCTATTTACAATATATATTAATGATTTGGATGAGGGAATTGAATGCAACATCTCCAAGTTTGCAGATGACACCAAGCTGGGGGGTAGTGTTAGGTGTGAGGAGGATGCTAGGAGGCTGCAAGGTGACTTGGATAGGCTGGGTGAGTGGGTAAATGCATGGCAGATGCAGTATAATGGGGATAAATGTGAGGTTATCCACTTTGGTGGCAAAAACAGGAGGGTAGACTATTGTCCGAATGGTGGCAAATTAGGAAAAGAGGAGATGCAACAAGACCTGAGTGTCATGGTACACCAATCATTAAAAGTAGGCATGCAGGTGCAGCAGGCAGTGAAGAAAGAAAATGGTATGTTAGCATTCATAGCAACAGGGTTTGAGTATAGGAGCAGGGAGGTTCTTCTGCAGTTGTACAGGGTTTTGGTGAGACCACACCTGGAGTATTGAGTACAGTTTTGGTCTCCAAATCTGAGAAAATACATGCTTGCCATAGAGGGGGTACAGAGAAGGTTCACCAGACTGATTCCTGGGATGTCAGGACTTTAATATGAGGAAAGACTGGATAGACTTGGCTTGTGCTCGCTAGAATTTAGAAGACTGAGGGGGGTTCTTATAGAAACTTACAAAATTCTTAAGGGGTTGGATAGGCTAGATGCAGGAAGATTGTTCCCGATGTTGGGGAGGTCCCGAACAAGGGGGTCACAGTCTAAGGATAAGGGGGAATTCCTTTAGGACCGAGATGAGGAAAACATTTTTCACACAGAGAGTGGTGAGTCTCTGGAATTCTCTGCCACAGAAGGTAGTTGAGGCCAGTTCATTGGCTATATTTAAGAGGGAGTTAGATGCGGCCCTTGTGGCTAAAGGGATCAAGGGGTATGGAGAGAAGGCAGGTACAGGATACCGAGATGGATGATCAGCCATGATCATATTGAATGGCGGTGCAGGCTCGAAGGGCCGAATGGCCTACTCCTGCACCTATTTTCTATGTTTCTATGACACCCAGGTCTCGCTGTACCCCCCCCCCCCCTTATGCTTGTGCATGTGCAATTTCTAATTAATTATAGTCTTGTGAAGACAAACTTATTTTTATTATACTAGTGCTATATAGACATCTATTGTTAAAAAGGATGTACATTTATTTTTGGTTCTGAGTTAGGAAAATCTTTTGTTCAGCCTATGTCCACATTATTTTGAGTAACATAATTTTTGCACTTGACTGTTTAATCAAGTGTCAAGTAAAATTCTAGTATCATGCATTATCAGAAGAAAATGTGCCAAATTTCTTGGTTTAATAATTTTCATATATTCTGCTTCGAATTATATGCTATCATTTTTTTAAAGAATGCATTTCATTATGAAACAAGCCTTATGCTTTACAATGCAAAAAGATTCTCAAAATTTGTTGTCATGAGTAGTAAACATTGCTTGAATATTCCATTGAATTTGCAGTGTTAAGTTTTTCCCATGTGTTTAACATTAACTTTAAATGTGGAACAAATGTGCACATCAAGTCAGTCTCTGCTTGAAGCTAAATTCATTTTCACCGAATTAGTAAGGAATACAATACCAACATGGTAAAACAAGAATTTTCACAAACATAGTAAAATTGATTACAGTCCTTTGCTAAGATTTATTTACCTAGAGATTAGGTTGTATTTGTACCATGTTTTCAAGCATATGATCCAATCCCTATTAAAAATATACCACTGGCAAAAATTAGGGGCAGTGTGGTTTTTCAAAACGAGTCGCGTTTATCGTCACATGCGCAAGTATGGTGAGGTATGGCACAATGAAAATCTTGCTTTCAGCTGTATCATAGGCACATAGATTCATGCCACACACAAAGAAAACTACAAGGCAGTAAAAAATAAGACAATAGTGCAAAACATAATTACAACAAGTTCACGATGGTGTAAAAAGGTGTTTAAAGATTTCCACTGCCAAGTTAGGATTAGGTAATGATCGATGATAGATGCCACCTTCTTGAGACAGTGCCTCATGTAGATGGCGGTTGGAGAGTGAGGTAGGCTGTGCCTGTGATGGACTGGGCTGGTGCAGAATCACTGGTGGACATCAGTGGGTCAGCCGCATCTGTCAAGGGAATGGACAGATAACATTTTAGATAGTGTCCTTTGTTCAGAGTCTGAAAAAGGGTCCCAACCTGAAACTATTCCCACCACAGATGTTGCCTAACCCAGAGTTCTTCCAGCACTTTGCTTTCTGTGCAAGATTCCGGCATCTGCAGTTTCTTGTAACTCTTGCTCTCTTGTGCACTGGAGTTGCTATACCAGGCCATGATGCAACTAGTCAGGATAGTTTCTACAATGCATCGTATGTTCATGTCATCGGAGCAGACATAGGCCATTCGGCCCATCTGGCATTCAATCATGGCTGATCTATCTTCCCCTCTCAACCCCATTCTCCTGCCTTCTCCCCATAACCCATGACACATTTACCAATCAAGTATCTGTCAATTTCCAAATTTATTCAGAGTATTTGGTGACATGCAGAATCTCTTTCATTGTCCAAGGAAGTAAAAGCACTGGTGCATCTCCTTCATGATTATAGGCTGGGTCCAACACACGTCATCCAAGATGTTAACACCTAGGCCACTCACCAATTAAAATTTAGCATGTGGTCCCTTGACCTCCCCTTTCTGAAGTCAAAAATTAGGTCCTTGGTTTTCTTGATGTTGACCAAGAGATTGTTGCACCAGTCAACAAGGTGTTCCATTTCTCTCTCAGACCCATCACCATTCTTAATTAGGCCAGCAACCCACTTGGACTTTTCATTTTAATTCCTCCATTCATTTGTGCATCTCCAATTCACAAAAGATCCCAGCTATCTGAAGCAGTATCTAAAGACATGGAATACATGTCTGGATACTGCATCTAGGATTGTCATTTGGTTCGCAGTATGGTTTGTTGCTCACTTCTGCAAAGCAGTCTTTCACAGTGACTGCGAGCCCAGCATCTGCTCATCGTAAAGAGAGCCACCATGCACACAGCAGCACTATGAGCTAAGCCAGCTGGACCAGCTTTGATCTTATTGAAAGACAGAACAACCTTGCGAGATAATGTGATTTACTTCCATTTACATTTCTTCTGTTCTTACCTTTCCCCTTTAATGTGGCCCTCATGGAATTATACGTGATATTAAACAGTCATTAACAGCTCTGTATTAGCACTAATAAAGCCAACGTGATGACAATGATAAAACACAAAGCTTTAATTATTATTTTATTAAGTCTGCAACTACTTTGCTGCACAGAATCTCTAAAATGTGAGACCTTGAAGATTTGAAGGCATTGCAGTGATCATTTACTGGGATTGCTTTTGAATGATTAAACTGTTACTTTAATATTTGAAAGTAGGGAGGCGTTCCAATGGTGGATTGCCTTCCATGGGGTGAACCTGACTTCATAAGCTAAAACAAAATATCACGTTTTAGGTCATAGTTGGAAATTTCTGGCAAATATGGATTTTCATTTCTATTATTAAAATAATATTGTTAAATAGTTGCTCTTAAGGATTTCTGAGATGAGAAATAATAAGTAAAAGTAGGAAGGGTTTGGAAATCAAAATCTCTTTGATATATCATACATATCATATAGCATACCTTAATGCAGATGGCGATGGCAAATAACATCCTTTTTAGGAGTCTGTTATTGAATTAAATATATACCCAAAAGTTTTTTTAAAATGAAGATGTTTTAACTCTTTAGTTACTTTGTTTTCTTAAGACATTCTTATGCAAATACCATTTGTTATTGTAATGTGACCCAGACGTCATCCATTCTTTCTCTCCAGAGTTGTCCCGCTGAGTGACTCCAGCATTTTATATCTATCTTTGTTGTAAACCAGCATCTCCATATCCTTCCTACGCACAACTTTTGCAATGCAGGAGAGATCATAAGAGAGAGAAAATGTTTATTACTGTACTCTTAATTTGACAATTGTATTAGTATTAAGTGGAAATAAATAATAGAATATTTGCATTACTCTAGAGTTAGAAGGTGTTAATTCAGAAGCCTAGGTCGTTTGTTGCAATGCATTTTGTTAATTATACAGGAACCATGATGATGAATAGGGTAAAAACCAAAGAGGTGCTTTTATTCTGGACAGAGTAATTGTTCTTATTGATGAAACGGCATTCCTTCAGTCAAGTAAAGAGAATTTTGTCATTCATTTGACTTATGTCTTATGTCCATGTCTTAAGTCCATCTCGATGGAACCTAGTTAGCCATTTTTTTACCTACTTATTAAATCCTTGAGGCTTTCTTTACTACCCCATGCCAATATTTGCTCTTGCCCTGTCTTTGCTTTTTCATTATAGTTTTAGACTTCCAGATGCAAGTTGATGTTAGCTACCATACAGCCTTCCGAGATCCCAAACAGACGCTGCATCGTGACGGATGGGGGATTCTCCGAGTTGAAATGCTCAGCCGGGCAGGCGGCATCTGCGGAATAGACTAAGAGTTAAAGCTTCAATTCTGACTGAAGGGTATCGATCTCGTGCATAAACATCCCTTCTCTCTCTCTCTCTGCAGACGCCGCTTGACCGCTTGAGCATTTCCCTTTTCAAGTCGAAGAACCATGTTGGCCGATGCAGTTGTTGCGTGGAAATTTTGTCGGCTACCTACATTTTTCTTTTTCAATAGACGCAAGCTCGAGCATGATGACACATCAAGAAGGATCCCCACCTTTAAAGAGTCACTTTGTATTTCCTGTCCCTAGGCTAATTTACAGGCTCCTGCTTAGTAGAGGCTTGGGTTGCTATGTTAATTTATATTGTTAATAGCAAGAATTAGGCAAGTTCGATGGGCCAAATGGCCTATTTCTACTCCTATAACTTTTGAACTTCCCCTAGATAAAAAGAACAGATATGTCCAGAAACGTCCAAGTTATTTATGTATTCCTCTTACTTGAATTTATCTCTCCGTTCTGCCCAGTGGGTTTTGTACTCCCCCTCCCCATTCAAATGTGCTTAACCTATTTATTTTTGTTTGTCCCCAGTTAAAAGACAAAGCTTAAAAGTGAGGATTACTGCAAAGGATGACAGTATTGTTCTGCAATATCTTAGCACCAGCCCCGTCATCAAGCTTCAAGGCTATGTTCTTGGACTCGGTGGTCGATTCTCCAGGCAGAATATCACGCTCCCTGTCAATGGGGATCCAATCGAAGTTGATGTTGGTAAGAATCCCTAATTCATGTGTTTTTGCTTAAAGCCTAGGCAATTAAAACCATTTGTGCACCAGTGCAATGACATTGTACAGAAGATATGCGTGCTCGTCTACTCTCCCATGACACCACCCTATTTCCCTTTTGGCACTATTCTGACAACATGTTAAAACATTACGAGAATTTGTCACTTGACAGCTGAGGAAAATATCACTTGATCACTCCTAAAGTGACAAATAGTTTCTGTTTTATGTTTTGGGATAACTTTATGTACAAATCTGCTTAAAAGCAAATTGAAGTTTGACTCCAATTTTTTGTTTATTATGTTCAATTATTCTTATATATGAGAAGAACCCATAATTTTAATTTAGTTTTTCTCCTGTTTAATATATTCCTCTGAATGTTTTCACGAAAACACTGACATATTGAGGCACAACTTGCCATAAGATATTTCATCCTAAAGGGAGCCCCATGTAAAGAGAATACTTCATATTCCTGGGTGAATGTTTTATAAACAGGATATTTTAATGTGTCTTACACTCGATTGTTTACTGCTCAGGCACCATCTGGTTTGGGGCGCTGGGAGATAGAATGGAAGCCAATTGACCCTAGCAAGCTAATGCGTGGCATCTGCAGTTACATTGAGGATTGGTTTGCAGTTGATGATTTTTTCCATGCATGGTTATGGATGTACAAATTGATAAACATGCAGTGACAGAAACAAGGTCACATTTTTAACCATTAACTTTCTGTTCATTGTTAGCAATTAAACTTTAGCATATTGTTAAAATAATCTATTGCAATTAATCCAGATCTAACAAAGAAAGCCCCATAACAAACGTTTGTATCACTTCAGATTAACTCCAATATTCAACCACAGAATCTTCACACTCTTTAATGTTATTCATTGGTGAGATTAAATTGCATAATGGCCATTTTCGTGCAGCTAATGGCTCGATGTATGCCACTTGAAAAAACTGGATTTCAAGATTTGTTCTTGTTTGGAGCTGCTGTAACAATTATACATAAATAATGATGTGCACTATTAGTCTATTTTGACAGCAAATTAGGACCTAATGTTTTGAATAAACCAGATGTCCAAAAAAATGTATTTTACTGCATTTTATTTTACATGAAGCAAAAATTAAACCATGATGAAGAAGCCCTGAATTATTTGTTTGAAGGACTTAAAAATTCTTTTTAATTGTAATTTGGAAGGCAAGCATTGCCAATTAAAATGTTGACTATTCCTGAAGTCCTAAAACTATACCTTTCAAGCTGGAGAATATGATTTTCTGATTATACACGATGACTCAACATGTACTGGCTCATCTTGAAGAAAGCGAAGAAATTAAATGAGAAGCATTTTGGAAGGCCTTTAACATCTAAATGATTAGTGAGCAATATTTTCCAGTCTTTATTAAAAAGAGTAAGGACAATTGACCTGAATCCTCAAGTAAAATACCTTTCCCTTGTCACAAAAACAAATATTTATCAATAATTTAATAAACATATTCAATAACAGATAAAATACTGTCAGGTCAATAGGGGCAGCCTAATAGGGGCATTGCCGTGTTGAACACATTTAGTGAACGCAAAGAAAGTTCCAGATATTGCTACATTGGAGAGATATGTAACGTGCCCTTCTAAAGTGAAGAAGAATATCAAAGATTGTTGTTTCTCTTATTTTCCCCATTCACAGAGTTTTGCAGCAGTATTAGCAAACAACTGTGGGAAGATTTTGGTGACGCAAATCTTATTTAAGTTATTTATGTTAACAATTGTGAAACTATTGGTAAATAGTAATTAATGTGCAAAATAGTTGATTTACTTCACTGGTGTATTTAGCCTCTTCCAAAGTGTTCATGAGTTTTCCCTATTGGCAAATTACCAGAATTTTAACCAGGCTCTTTTAAGGTAGTTGAGTATTGTGGTAAAAAAAAACCCATAGCTTATACATTATCAGTGCCTTGCATCCTTTCAGTAACAATACTGTGGGGAGGTGAAATAATTGTTCATACAGATAACTTTCCAAAATGAAAAATAACTGTCTCTCTTCCCACAGATGTAGACAGACCTGCTGAGTGTTTCCAGTATTGTATTTTAGATTTCAGCATCTGCAGTTTTTTTGTTTGCCAAAGATTATCATTGAACAGTATTATTGCTCATTCTCTTGAATTAGTATCACAGATAATTAGTAAACAGTGGAGGTAAATGAGTTTAAAAAAAAATTTGCATTGGGAATGTAAGTGATAGTTTCAATAAGGTTTGGTAAAAGTTGGTGCTTTTAGCAGTAACTATTTAAAAAAGAAAAAAAACCATTTCAAATTAACGGCAGGATAATCAAAGACCCTTCTGTGTGGAATATGTGCATAAACAAAATAGTTAATCATTCACAGCTGCAGGTTTTGATCTTCCAACTTCCAAATTTTGTTTGAAGAATCAAATTTCTGAAAATAGTTTACAAGGATGGCTAGATTGTATTAAATATGTCCAAACAAAATGTTGTAATTTCTTACACAGGATAATAACATCAAATGATTATGTGGAATGAAGATAATATGAGTTATGCAGTCTTATTGAAGTGGGTAGTAAAAGGAAGCAGCAATAAATGCATCTGGATGTTTTTATTTTTAATATGAACCTAAGAATACTGATTCAGACCTGGCGGTGTGTTGAATATGCAATGTATTCATATTCACAGTGCCAACAGGCTTTCAGCCAATCAATTCTCAAAAGGAAAATATAATTTATGAAATAAATAAACATGTTCTACAGCTATTACTGATGCATTAAGACTGTTGGTTGTTTCTCAGCTGATTCTGCATTGTCCAATGCATAATATCACTTCTTTTTCAAAGTATTATTTTCATTGTTTTGTTCGAAGTAGCTGGTATATTGACAGATGGAACATTTGTGAAATTATTCTCTTTTTCCAATGTTGGAACTTGGAGATGTGTGAATGTGCAAGGTCACATAGGGACGTGTGTATGGGAAATTCATAACGAATAACAAATCTCTGGCAACCATTTCATTTTGGGGCATGTCAATGGCAAAAGAATAAAATTGCAAGATGAAAATCCTTATATTTATGCTTTATACTTTGGTATTTTGATTCCAATTAAAACACCTTTGTAAAAAAGAAAATGCCAATTGTTTGATCTAATTTTTAATCCAAATTATACTCAGAGATAATTGATATTTTTGATCAATGTATGTGCCACTTTGAAAAGATTGAATTAATAATTAAATGTAAAGAATCATCACTGATCCAGATAGAATTATTAATTAAATTAAATGATTAATTCAATTATTTTAGATCACTTAAGGAAAAGGGTATTGGAATATCAAAACCTTGTATCTGATGCAAACTTTACTGCCTACTAGGCAACAATGATGCCTGGATTTTCTATTGCCTTATAAGACCTGGATTATCTTTAGGCACTGGAAAAATACCATCACTGCAGTCCCCACCAAATCCTCAAATTCACTTGATTGATGAGCAAACCATTGTTATTGACATCACTCAGGACAACATCCTTACCTTTGAGGCCTTGTTACAGTTAGTTAGCTTCATTGGATAAGCCATGTCACTCCTATGCCCAACACTAGACCCCAAAGCAAGGTCTCCATTTCCAACTTTCTCATGGGAACCTTCATGAAGATATACATCACCCCAAATGGTTCCAAAGAATCTGATACACAAATGCTCAAAGTGGAGAAGGAAGATTATCCTTGAATATCCTTGCGTATTGTGCTCTAAATTGCTGTCAGATTAGTGTTGAATGCTCTTCGATGTCATGTGCAGGGCATAACAGCACTGTAGTTAGTAGCAACATGTCACAGTTTCAGAGAGGTGGATTTGATCCTCACCTTAGTTACTGTCAATGCAGAATTTTCATATTTTCTCATTGATTGTGTGAATTTGCTCCAGATGCTCTGATTTGCGCTCATCTTCAAAAACACACTGATAGATAAATTGGCTACTTTAATTCATCCCCTGGTGTAGGTTAATGGCCTAATGAATCAAAGGAAAGTTGATGATAACATGCGAAAGGCTATGTTGCAGGATGCCGAGAGATAGGAGAAGTGGAATGCAACTAATGGGATTACTCCCTTGTGAGTCAATATGAACCAAAGAAATAGCAAGCATTGCCAGTGCCCATGTGTGCGCTCCAGCTTCTTATTGTGAACCACAGGGTTCTTTAGTGTTTGGCTAATTAAATAATCTTGAATTTTAAAAGAGTTCCTTACCTAATTCAAATATAATATCTTTGATTAAGAACACATTTGCTTTGTGAAATAGCTGTTGTGATTTAAAAATATATATATATATTCAATTCCTTAATTTGTGTTTGTTTTAGAGTTCAATCCCAAGTATCTTGTTGCAGTTCATCCTGTGGCTGAGCAGAACAACGCTGCCTTAGGGAAGAAATGTAAAGGTTCGGAATTTTATTTCTGACTGAGTTATGATTAAAGTTGAAATTCTACCGCATTCTATACATTTTGTACACTGCCCTCTTTCTTGCCCGATCTGTTCAAGCCTGCATGTACACAAGAGTATGCCAGAAACTGCAGTTGCTTGAGGCTAATATAAAATCAGAATAAAACACATGTCAGCTTTTAAAAATTCTAGTTTGGTTCAATTTGAATGACGCCTGTGAAATCTATGTGCTCTGATATCACATTAAGTTTGTTCACAGCCAAAATCGCAAAACACTATGAGCAATGTGGAAATGAAGCAATAAGTAAAGCTCTTCATATTAAATTGCATTTATTTCAGACAGAGCTTTATTTTTTTTTGGCTTGTCTTATGCATTGTTCATTTAACAGTTTCCCTCAAGTGCCTGTATGTAACATGGAAGATTTTCCTTTCCTTCCATCATGTTCATAAGACATAAGAGCAGAATCAGGCCATTTGGACCATCAAGTCTGCTCAGCCATTCGATCCAGGCTGATCTAATCTTCCCTCCCAATCCCATTATCCTGCCTTTTCTCCTTAACCTTTGATGTCTTTACTAATCAGTAATCTTTGTACTTATGGTGTTTGAATTTATAATGCAATCTGTCCAGATACATATTGCTCACCCCCTAATGCTTTTGCTTCTAATTTATGAGGGCATGTGTAGTGCTAGGGATCCTGGGTATAAATAAAAAAGCTTTTTAATTATTTGACTGCACGATAGAAATCATGGATCTTTCTGTTGCCTAACATCATTCTTCTTGGATCACACCATGATCAGAGTTGTTATTGGCTTTGCGAAGATGTCAGGCAGCTGGAGAGCAATTAATATGTTCCATATTTGTATGGTAACATCATTGAAGGTTATTTCCAGGCTGTATTTGTTAATTTTTCTCTTGATAATAACTTGATTAAATGTAATGTTGCAGTTCAAAAATACATTGTTACATCCAATAGTCCCAACATTAAACCTGTAGCATTTGACATATTTCCAGTAGTGTGGATCATAAATGTTTTGCCGACAAAAGTGGATTCCCAAGAAAAACTAATTGCAATTTGATATTTACATACAAATAAGGAACACCCAATTTTATTCTGGCATTTAATAAGACCATTACTGATCCGACTGTAACCTCACTCTGATTTCCTGTCAACTCTCAAGCTTTCATCCATTGCTTATCAAGGAAATATATACATCTGCCTGAAAAGACGGCACAGTAGTAGGGGCAGCACAGTGGCGCAGGTTTGATCCTGACCTCGGATGCTGTCTGCGTGGAGTTCACACATCCTCCCTGTGAGCATGTGAGTTTCCTTCGAGTGCTCCGGTTTCCTCCCACATTTGTAGGTTGATTGGCCTCTGTAAATTGCCCCTAGTGTCTAGGGAGCGGATGAGAAAGTGAAATAACATAGCTCTAGTGAGAATGGGTCCAAGAGCAGAACTCGCTATCAAAACATGGAGGGGACGGGGGACACAATTTTTTGGCGGCTGCGCGCGCATGCGTACACTCACCCACACATGGAGGCTCCATCCAGCGCTAAATGCACCTCAACTCTGCCTGTCTCACCGGGTTAACTACAGCCCTGTCTGGACAGGCGGGATACCAGCGCTGCTTCTCTGCGCTGGCAATATTTCCCGCAAGCCCAGGCAGGTTCACTTAGCGGGACAGACAAAGTGAGCTGGGTCTAGCGCTGGCTGTGGGCCTGGGGGTGCCACGCCCGTCTGACTGACTGCCGACGTCTCTGGCCACCCGTGGGGGGGGGGGGGGGGGCACTCGGGTGGGAACGGGACAAAGCCGGAGACCTGGCCGGGATCGTTCCTGGTTGTGGATGAGGTGCAGGTCTGTGACACGTCTCCCTCCTCGAATCACCACACTCTATCATCAGTCCCACCCCCCACCCCCCACTCATGTCTCCCTCCTCCAATCATTGTGCCGAATCATCATGCCCCGCCCCCATTGCCTGCTGACTGATGTCTCTCTTGTCCGATCGGCACCCTCGATAAGCAGTCCCTCCTCCACTGTCTTGCGGAAAGTGGAGATTTTAAAATCCGGATCACAAAAACTTGGGGGGAATGTCCCCCACCTCTCAAAACATGGAGGGGACGTGTCCCCTCTGGCCCCCCTGGGTTTTCCGCCCCTGAATGGGTCAGTGTGGACTTGGTAGACCAAAGGGTTGTATCTTTTAATCAATCAAAAAACATTTTTTTAATTCACTGGGGCCTTTGAGGAAGGGAGTTCCAAAGACTAGCGATCCTTTGAGAGATAAAATTTCACCTCACCTTGATCTCAGATGGGTGATCCAATTGTTTACAAGTGATCACTTACTATAAAATTAACCAACAAAGGAAACATTCACTCCTATGCGTTATATCACAAGGAGTGAATAGAACTAGTTGTTGACTGGGATCCACAATAGTGGGGTCCCCAGAAAGGTTTTCTCCAATTGATTATTTAAATATCTGCCAATCAATCTAAATGTGTAAGAAGGAACTGCAGATGCTGGTTTAAACCGAAGATAGACACAAAAAGCTGGAGGCGAAATGTGTACGAACCCATCCCTTCTCTCCAGAGATGCTGCCTGTCCCACTGAGTTACTCCAGCTTTTTGTGTCTATCTTCTGCCAATCAGAACTGGTTTTGACATGCCTTTAGAACTGATCAGCAACCAACCAGTTCAACAGAATCTTTGTATCAAGCTTTGATGACCTTGTTTCCATTAAAGCATTTATTTTTGTAATCCTTAACTACTTCCATAGGCCAACCCATCCATTCTTTGAACAAGAAAGCCAAACTGCAATAGAGGTGACCATCAGATTTAGCTATTCACTGCCTGATGGAGCTGAAGCACAAAAACAATTTTGGGCCAGCTTACACTTCGAGAGTCATCCTGGAATGCAGTGATAGTTCCAAGCTCCATGTCACAACTGCAAACAGTCTCATTAAACCCCTCTGCCTTTCTCCTCTCTCATTTCCTACACTGCATGTAAGGAGTTCATGGGACTTTGTGAACTGGCGAAATGCTTTTGCCTCTTCCCTTCAGGGAACATTTCTTTTTTTCCAACCATTTAACTCTAGTTCCAAATCCACATCCATATTTAGATCCTTTCCTATCTCACCTCCTGTCATTGGTAATTTCACCCTGCCCGTTGAGTCCTATCTTCTGTTCCCTTGACTCAATTTCCACTAAACTGTGGCCAAGAAGTTTATTTTCCTTTTCTCCACATTAGCTGATGTTAGCAACAGTTTTAGTTTTGTCCACTAAAACTATACTTTCACCCTTCAAGTAGACCATCACCATCCTTAATAAAAAAACCTTCCATGCCACCGATCTTCCATTCTTGTAGCCATTCTAAAAATATCCAATCTTCTCTCCTTGAAAGCCCTTGCCAATTTTACAGACAACTCCTTGTTTGAAGCTGTCTGATCAGGTTTCTGCTCCAACTACATTATTAAATGCTCTGGTCACACAAAATCGCACATGATTATACAAAAGCTAATCTAGTTGTACTCGCCTTGACAGATATCCTTTTGTCATGGTGAGTCACATAATGATATTCCAATAGCTCTCTGCCATTATCTAGCCAGAAGGAACAGTTCCATATATAACTTACAAAAGCCACAGAATTACCATTCTTGGTTACTCTTCTTGTGCCTCAATTAACTTCAGATGTTTCTCAAAGCTTCCTTGGCTACATTCTATTTCTCATACATATTCTGTTCCCTGCTAACTTTCTCCAAAAAACTTCCTGAAACTCCATCTGTAAATTGACAACATTAATCTCAACTTCACCATAAACTTGCATGACATTCAAACAAGGACTCCCCTGTAACTTACTTGGGGACCATTTCACCGAACATTTTGACTCAACCCGCCAAGGCCTATTAGATTTTCCGATTGGTAATCATTTTTGCTCCTCTTCCCATTCCCATACTGACCTTTCTGTCCTGGGCCTCCTCCATTGCCAGACTGAAGCCATATGCAAATTGAAGGAACAGCCTCATATTCCGCTTTGGAAGGTTACAAGCTAATGGTATGAACATTGATTTCTCCAATTTCTCTAACTATAACCCCCCCCCCTTCTTCCCCTAGCCCCTTTCCCCCTCTCTCCTCCATGCCTCACCTGGACTCTCACCTATCTCCCCCCTCCCTCTCACCTTCCACCTGCATTCCTTCCTCTAGCTTCACAATTTGCAGCTATTCAATCCTATTTTACAACGTGTATTTTCCTCTCTGGCCTTTTTCCAGCCATCTGCCCATAAACTCGCACCCCACCCCACCGGTATCCTGCACTAGCAGAACTGGAAGCTCCTCCAGCAATAGTGAGAAGATTAAAGTTACTAATTAGGTTTTGTTCTCAACTAACTCAGTCATCTGATTAGTATCAATCTGAAGCTCAGCCAAAGCTACATTTTTGAAGCATTATTAATATATCTGAAATCTTCATCCATGACATTGTTTTGTTCTTGGTTCTTAACATCATCCAGAACTTGCTGTTCTGCTCCTAATGGTCCAACTGGGTTTACTTATCTCTCTTGCATGAACTGACTGTCGATGTCACAATTTTTAATTCCTTTTCCTTGTTTACAGATCCCTTATCCTTCCAATTCTCCAGAACTCTTCAATGGTGTAATCCTTTGAAATGTGCGCACTGTTCTAATTTGGACCTCTTGTGATTCTTTACATTTGTACATTCACCCATTGGCGGATATACCGTCGGCTGTGAAGAGCCTAAACTCTGCGATTCCCTCCCCAAACCTCACTAACTCTTTCTGCCTTTTAAAATACTCTTTAAAATCTGCACCTTTGGTTGGTTATCTGCTCGAATACCTCCTTAACTAGCTTGGCAACAATTGCTGTTTAATAAAGCTCCTATAAAAAAACTTTGGAACATAAACATAAGTGTTTGGAAATTTGTGCAGGTCGAGTCCCATCTCTGGAAATTTCAAGTCTGTGATCCTTCATTGGAATGGAATTGTTTTCAGGTTTCCAGTATCAGTAATTTTTTTTTACATGTTTTGGTAAAGGTTTTGTATGAATAGAAATTGTTGTTCTGCATTTTGGTATGCACTGACTCCTAAGCCATAGCTTCATCACATTGTTTTAATTTTTTTATGGGTTATTGTTGCTGCTTTTTGCTGTTCCTCATTAAACAAGAATTAGAACCTTGCTTGATGGTAGAACAGGATATATGCCAAGTCATTGAGGGTGGGTAATTGTTTCGTCCTCAAGAACTACCAAATAAGAGAAAGGATGAGATTACAGACTGTTTACTCAAATTGTATGATCAGCTTTCGAATTTGTTTGTACTGAAAGCTGAAACCTAAAGAATTATTTTGATTCCAGAATGAATGGCTTAAGTATGGAGAATGTATTGACATGCAAACTGTCATGCCATTTTAGGTCATCTTGATCTTCACAAGCCACCACAGTTAACAATAGATCCTCGAACCCCTACCTCGGTGTTTCTGACATGGGCGCCGCACAGTTTTAAAGATAAAGGTTATAAGGTTGGAAAGGAATGTGAAAATGAAAGGTAATATATCTGAAAATGTATGTTTTGAATTCAGAAACCATGTATACAGGCATAATCAGATGAATAATCCTTTTAATTTTGATATATATATGTGTGTGTGTGTGTGTGTGTGTGTGTGTATATATATATATTTTTTTTTTTTGATCGGTGTAAGATATAAAATTTTCTCAAGGATGAGTCTTCTCATATAAGTTGCTGAATCTTTAACCATAAACACAAAGTAGGTATGTTACAATACCTACCTTTAGTGGCGCTGCAGTTCTGCCGCTCCCCGTGTGCGCGACATTGGCGCCTTTCAGAGGGGTGGCGGGTTTAAAATGCCGTTTTCCCCTAGACAGTCCACATCGATCCATGTCAGGCGATTTCGTCACCAAAGAGAAATCGTTCCGACATTTCATTCATGAAGCTATTTTTAAACTACGCTAGATCATTTATTAACTAGAGTAGTTTAAAAATCATCTTCTAAAGCTCTGAACGCCGACAGCAGAACGGACCTAACGTAGGGGAGAAAATAAAGTGCACAGTTTATTTTTACATTAAAACTTGGTTTTTAGGAAGCCTTTAATCACATTTTCATGTTGCAAAATGGGGACATAAAAAAATGTATGAACCGGCAGAGTTTTTCATGCCGACTTGACCGCAAACCGCAACGTTCTAATCCATCGCGTTCCACTAAAACTCACTCGCAAGTTGATTTAAATGGCCATTGATTTACAGGCATTAAACACTAAATTCCTATAATTTGGCCTATAAATTCATGAAAATGAGATTTAAAAATCATGTTATATTGTGGATTATTGTGTGAATGTTATTTAGACATTTAAGCAATTAAAACATGTTTATCATTTCTTAAGAAATGGATAGATGTTTAGATCTACTCATTGAATTTTGTAATTAGCTACAATTAGATAACTAACTAATTATATGCTTTAATTTCAGGTCATCCAAGTAAGATTTTCATATTTGTTTCAGAATGCTTCAATCTATAATAACTGAAAATTTCATTGAGTTCTCTTAATTTTTAAGAAAGTTATGGGCTTTTAACGGTTCTAGATCACAGCTTTTGAGTTAAGTCAATTGAAAGGCAATGGGGACCAAGATGCTAATTTCCGAGTATGAAAATGGCCATAACTTTTTAATACTGAAGATATGAAAGTGAATTAGGTGTCAAATTAAACTTCTTTTTATACGTTATCTAATGGGATAAATTGCAGACTTGATTTTTAAAATCTCAAACTTTTGTAACATTGCTACACAAAGGCGGGCAATTTGAGTAAAGTGGTCCAAGAAATAGTGGGGGATATCTGATTGCTGGTTACTAGTTCAAGCACCTTGTACAGCAGGCTACTGCAGAGTTTATTTTAGTTTATTAATGTTGTGTGTACCGAGGTACAGTGAATTTTTTTTTGGTTGCGTGCTATCCAGTCATTGAAATTACTATACATAATTGCAGACAAGCCATCCACATTGTACAAATACAGGATAAAGGATATTACATTTACAGCCAGATAAAATCCAATTAAAGATAGTTACAAGGTCTCCAATGAGGTAGATGGGAGGTCAATACCACGCTTCAACTGGTGAGAGCCTGATAACAGCTGGGAATATATATACATGTGTATAATGTATAATAAACTGTCCCTGAATTTGGAGGTATGTGGCTTTTAAACATTGGTATCTCTTGCCTGATACAAAACATAGAAACATAGAATCATAGAAAATAGGTGCAGGAGTAGGCCATTCGGCCCTTCGAGCCTGCAACGCCAATCAATATACTCATGGCTGATCATCCAACTCGGTATCCTGTACCTGCCTTCTCTCCATACCCCCTGATCCTTTAGCCACAAGGGACACATCTAACCCCCTTTTAAATATAGCCAATGAACTGGCCTCAACTACCTTCTGTGGCAGAGAATTCCAGAGATTCACCACTCTCTGCGTGAAAAATGTTTTCCTCATCTCGGTCCTAAAGGAATTCCCCCTTATCCTTAGACTATGACCCCTTGTTCTGGACCTCCCCAACATCGGAAACAATTTTCCTGCATCTAGCCTGTCCAACCCCTTAAGAATTTTGTAAGTTTCTATAAGATCCCCCCTCAATCATATAAATTCTAGCGAGTACAAGCCGAGTCTATCCAGTCGTTCCTCATATGAAAGTCCTGACATCCCAGGAATCAGTCTGGTGAACCTTCTCTGTACGCCCTCTATGGCAAGATTGTCTTTCCTCAGATTTGGAGACCAAAACTACGCAATACTCCAGGTGTGGTCTTTGAGAGAGGGAGAGGAGATTGGAGAGGGAAAAGAAGGGAGTGACCTGGAAGGGAGGGGTTGAGACTAGTCCTTGATTATGCTAGTGGCCTTGCCGAGGTAGTGTGAAGTGTAGATGGAGGCAATGAAAAGGAGGTTGATTTGCACGATGGTCTGGGTTATGTCCACAACTCACTGCTATTTCTTGTAGTCTTGGATGGAGCTGTTCCGAAACCATGCTGTTACACATCCCGATGAAATGCTTTGAGGCTTATCTGTAGAAGATGGTGAGGGTCGTGGGGGATAAGTCGAACTTCCTCAATTTTCTAAGTATGTAGAGGTGTTGGTGTGCTTTGTTGGCCAATGTGGCTGATCCAGGACAAATTGCTCATGATATTTATTCCTAGGAACTTTTGACCATCTCTACTTTGGGGTGTGTGTACTGCTTCGCTTCATGAAGTCAATTGGAGCTTAAGATCAATGTGATTTTGCGATCTTATGTCTGTTAATAATGCAAATAACATAATGATACATATCAGGGTAATCAACAGAAGTAATAATTAAAAAATAAAGTTGGGGATCAGAAACATATTCTGAATTGAAGGAATGCAGATTTAACGAAGGCTTGTTGGGCAGTGTGACTTGTACAGGAGGAAAGAGGCTATGGTAGATCTTAAAACTGATGAAGATTTTAAAATTGAGATATTTTCCATCCTTGGTCTCTCCGCCATGCTTGCTGTTATGGCCTTTTCACTAGCTGACACACAGCAAATTCCTGACAATCCTTAGCAAAAAGTACAGCACATTTTAGTTATAGGCAACCTCCCAGTGCTACAGCCAGAAAGTGCCCTTATATATGTCACAAAACACAACCAAATAATTTGAGATCTGGGACAAAATTCACACCCATGGAAACTGTATTGGGGGGGGGGGGGGGGGGGGAGTAAATAAATAAACACAATATTATTTGTTTTTAAATCATGTATCTTGACATTAATGCAGATAACAAGACTTTACGTTATGGAAAATTGCAATATAGATAATTTTCTAGGATCGTATCTCCCATAATGGGTGTGCTTGTAATACATCAATTATCCAACAACTATTGGTGTGATAACAAATTGCAAATAACCATACATGGTGCATATATTTGCAGAAATAACAGCACAGCGTTAATCTACTTTCATGAAGTTGCTGCAATTGCTTATTAATGTATCAGTAAACTTAATATTAAAAATTAGGGATGGTACTGAACAGCAGAAGAAACAATTACAGTGCCCTTCATTATGTTTGGGACAAAGACCCATCATTTATTTATTTGCCTCCGCAATCCACAATTTTTAATAGAAAAAATGTGTAATATCATGTCCCATAATTTAATCACATGTGGTTAAAGTGCACATGTCAAATTTTATTAAAGGCCATTTTTATACATTTTGGTTTCACCATGCAGAAATTACAGCTGTATTTATACATAACCCCCCCCACCCCCCCCCCCCCCCACCCTAAATACAGGCCTTGCAGAGCATCGCCAGAGAAGACACCCAGCAACCGGCGATGTCCATGAATGACAGATTCAAGCAGTCATTGCATGCAAAGGATATGCAACAAAATTTTAAACAGGACTACTTTTATTTACATGGCATTGCTGTATCCCAAACATTATGGTGCCCTGAAAATGGGGGGACTATGTATAAACACTGCTGTAATTTCTATATGGTGAAACCAAAATGTATTAAAATGGCCTTTATTAAAATCTGACAATGTGCACTTTAACTATGTGATTTTTTTTTTTCTATTACAAATCTGAAATTGTGGAGTACAAACGCAAATAAATAAATGGTGGGTCTTTGTCCCAAACATTATGGAGGGCACTGTATGAGGAGGTATTCGAGAGCCCCTGGGGGGACTGTATGAGGAGGTATTCGAGAGCCCCTGGGGGGACTGTATGAGGAGGTATTCGAGAGCCCCTGGGGGGACTGTATGAGGAGGTATTCGAGAGCCCCTGGGGGGACTGTATGAGGAGGTATTCAAGAGCCCTTGGGCGGGGGGGGGGGATTTTCATCCTGGCTATGCCAATCAACCTTCCCAACACAGGTAGGAAACAATTTAAACTGTGGGGAGATCATGCCTTCATTTTTACTTACTCATTTTTTTCACTCTTACACGTAATCCAATCTTTCTTTCTAGTTGTTAAATATTGTAAAATAAAAGATGAAAAATACTGTAAATGTAAGTAAATAGTCTTCATGGAAAGAGAGGAAAGGTGTTTATGTCTTTGGCTTCTGTCTAATCAGTTTTGTTTCAAGGTCATTAACTTGAGATTTTAACTCAATTGTGGTTCAAAGAGGGTACACAAAAGGCTGGAGAAACTCAGCGGGTGCAGCAGCATCTAAGGAGCGAAGGAGATAGGCAACATTTCGGGCCGAAACCCTTCTTCAGATGGGTGATATTGCCTGATTTCCACTATTCGCAGTTTTCATTTGTGAAGTAATTAGTAACTAGTCTTTATTTTTTCTGTGTATCTCTAATTTGCTCTTATTTTGCATTTTCTCGTGTTCAACTCTTCCCTCCAATTTCATTAGTGGAAGAAAGAACAGACAGTCTGGCTTTGCTTCCAGTGAGATTCCAATGATTCCCCTTTGACCTGACTCTAACATCATCTCTCTACATTTATCGCCTGGTTACAAATAAAAAACTTTAAACCTGAACAGTGGTGGGAAAACTTCAGTCAAGTTAGAGGGCTCTTAACTAAATTAGTTCTGAATAGAAATATAATATTTTTGATTCTGGTGCTTAATGCAAATAAATAAGAAGTGATATGGCAAAAATCTGAGACCAGCTGCTAGCAATGGAGAAAGACATTGCAGTTGGGCAATTTCAGATTGTATACACCCAGTTAATCTAGCAAGCCTTCTGAGCAAAACTGAGAAGGAAGTTATGTTTTTCCAGGCACACTTTCTGAGTTGTGTCACCCCTTATAACAGCGCCTGGCAAAGGTAGCACAGCATTGCTTGTTCCATACTAGTTAATGTGAGAGTGTTGGGTAGAAAATGTGAGGATACCAGAAGAATGTCCTGGCGTGACATAATTATGACTGGGAAAGAGATGCAAGGAACCAGGAAGGAAACACATTGATAGTTTTCATAACAAAATAGAATGATACATAATTCTGTGGGAAATAAGAAAGAAGAGAATGATTGTTTTTAACTTGGCAGTCCTGGTGAGGCCATGGAATAGTAAGATGAACGAGAACTTACCAGTTCGAAGGTTGATCTTTATTTTATCAGGAATCGAAGTGAGGGATTTCGTGAAGAGCCCGCCGGCGCGCATGCTCGACATACTTCAAAGTAGCGGCGTGGAATCACAGAAACCAACAAAGAAATGACTTCGCATAGTAAGATTGAAGTGACTAAGATTACCAGATGAAGGTGATTGAGGGTTGGGCGAGGAGGGCACGAAATCCCTCACTTCGACTCCTCATAAAATAAAGATCAACCTTCGAACTGGTAAGTTCTCGTTCAATCTTACTATTTCATTTCGGAGTCACGTGAGTGACTTCGTGAAGACTTCAAAGCTTCTGTGATTACGCGCCCTGGACCACGTCCATGCTGACACACCACTACCAGGGATGGATGGGAGGAACAAACTTGCTCAATAGTTCATACTGCAAAACAAGAGCAGAGTTATTAATAACAAATCAAAACCCCTCATGCGGGGACATCTCCACGTTCGTGACCTGCATTCAGCACGGCTTCTGCGAACTGTAGAGGAGCAGCACCAGGCTTGTTATAAAAACGCTGGAACACAGCTTCATTAGCCCATCCTGCTGTGGCGAGAATTTGGTCCATGGGCACCTCCATGACCCTCGCCGTTGACGTCGATGCAGCCCTGGTGGAAAGAGACTTGAACACATTAGTGTCGATACCTGACTTACCCAAGACGACTGGAAGCGACATGGATATCGTCTGGACTGTCACTCGATGATGAGGTCTTTTATGAGTGACAAGCAGGTATCTCTCCATTCCTCTGATGCGTGCCGTCACCTTGACATAGTGGCGGATATGTGAGGCTAAACATAGCCTAGCATCTGCGGGGTATGCCGGGAACTTCAGCTGCAGCCCTGTGCACCCAGGTCTATGCTGCTTTAGTAGCTCGCCAATGAAAAAGACTACTTCTGTAGGGGTAGAAGTCATTCTGTCGACACGAAGTTTGTGTAGTGTCTGTACCCTCTGAGCTGAAGTCAGCGCTAGTAACATCACCAGCTTCATGGTGAGTTGGTCCAGTTGGAGCCCTTCCATGGGCGACCACGTCCTGAGCAGGGTTAATACGTCCCTGACATCCCAGGTGATATTATAGCGTGGTGTAGGCGGATTCATATTGAATATACCCGCATGAGTCTGGACACTAGCCTGTTGGATCCTACCCCAATATTGAAGTAGAATGATAGCGCACTTCTGGCGCTGTTGATGGCACTGTAACTTAAGTGTTCATCATGGTGCAACCCCGCGAGGAATTCCAGGACGTCGGTTATTGTCACGTCATCGTACGTGATGCGAGAGCGGCTGCAGTAGGCTTCCCACTTCTTAATATGCGAGCGGTATCTTTGCCTTGTGGACTCTCGACACGACGCCCCGATGGTATCCATGGTCCGAGCCGAGAGGCCGTATTGGACTAACGGCCTGTTCAGAACCTGCAAGCCAACAACTTTAAATAGCCATGGCAGGGATGTGGCTCCCCTGACACAGGGTGAGTAACCAATTGTGGGCAACCCTTCACAAGGACCCAAGGTTCGTTGAGCATGTCAAAGACCACCGGATACCAAGGCTGTGTGGGCCAGTCGGGTATAATAAGGATGCCCTTGGCAGAATCTGCCTGAATCTTCTGCAATACCCGACTGATGAGGCAAAACGGGGGGAAGGCATAGAAACCAATTCCCCCAGTCCAGCGAGAATGCATCTAGCGCTATTGCCGCAGGATCTGGTTCCCATGAAACGTAGGTTGGTACCTGATGGTTCAACCGTGACGCAAAAAGGTCAATGTCCGGTTTACCAAATTTGGCTGTGACTTTAGAAAAAATCTCAGGATGCAACATCCATTCAAAATTGTCATTAAATTTGCGTGACCTGGTGTCCGCCACAGTATTAAGCTCACCTGGCAAATAGGTATCTGAAATCCAAATGTCTCTTTGAACACACCAGAGCCAAATTGAGTTAGCCAATTTGTCACACAAAACTGACCTGGTACCACCCATATGGTTTGAATATGCTACTGCTGTGGTGTTGTCTATTTGGAGACGGACATGTGCTCCAACAAGCTTGGAACAATACGCACGAAGTCCGTGGAATGCTGCCAGCAACTCCAAATAGTTAATCCCTTGAGTTAACAACATCGTTGATTCAAGGGTGTCCCATCTGCCACCACAACTAGAGCAATTATTCGTGACTCCCCAACCATTGGAGCTTGCATCAGTTTGCAAATATACCACCGGATTAGCCTCCCTAATAGGCTTGAATGAGCTGCTAATGTGACACACCCACCATTGCAACTCATTTATCGCTTCGGGCGGCAGCTGCATGGACCGATCATAATGACCAGCGTTCTGTTTTAACGCTGCAATTTTAGCTCTTTGCAAATTCTGATAATGCAAAGGTCCATATCGCGCTGCCGGAAACAAAGCTACCAGCTTCCCAATTATTGTAGCTAAGTGCCGAATCGATGGTATATTGGTGCGGATTAGATCTTGACACACCTGGGTAAATCTTGTTAATTGGAATGGTAACCCTCATGCTTATAGAGTTCACCGTGAACCCTAGGTAATTAATCACCTGGGCAGGGTAGAACTTTGATTTCTCTGGATGGACAATAAACCCCAATTGTTGAAATATATTGACAGCAGCTGCAACACCCTGTTCAGCCAATTCTAGGGTGTGGCCCACAATTAAGACATCATCTAAATAGGCCATAACTAAATGGTGTCGTTGTCTCAAATAAGCCATAATTGGCTTCACTAATTTAGTGAACAATCTAGGGGCTGTGGTGAGCCCATTAGGCAAAGCCTTGTACTGCCAGAGTTGCCCCATCCAGATGAATTTTAAAACCTTCTGTCACATTTCTGGACGGATACGGAATAATATGCGTCTTTTAAATCGATGCATGCCATAAAGCAACCATGAGAAATCAATGATTTGGCTGTTTCAAACGTATCCATTTTAAAATGAGAATATGTTACAAAAGTATTCAAACGGGTTAGATCAATAATGACACGACAACTACCATCCTTCTTATGTCTGGTGAATATGTCCGACCAATTCAACTGGCTCATGCACCACTCTCTTAATCACTCCTTTGTTCTCAAGACTTAACAGTTCCTTATAGCCGGCTGCCTGTTCTGCAGCAGATAATTTAAACGTTCGAGCGGGCATGTGCTGGGATGGAGGAATGTCGCCATTAATAAACTCAATTTTATGCCCCTGAATATTCTGCAACACATACTCGTCACCAGTAAAATTACCCCATGCACCCAAAACCACCGAAGGCGACCACCAACATGTGAAGTTAAACAGAGAGAAAAGAGAGAACCAGACCCCTCACCTCCGTGGTTACCGGCGGTCCTTGACACGCGTGTGCGGACGTGGAGGTGCTGGGTTGGCTTGAGGGCGCGGCGTCTTCGTTTTCCACCAGGGTCTCTGCCGACCCTGTCCTAAAAAAGACCCCTGGTGCTGGTCTGATGTTGCTGTCGTTGTGGAGCTTGAGGGTGGGTCCTCGTCAAGGTACTGGCAGACCCTCGTGATCGAATGTATGGAGACTTTGAGCCTGACGGTGTGGGGGCACTCTGAGGGCGCATGATCCCCACCGTTTTGGCTTGCTCGTTAAGCTCTTTGACTCTCTTCGAGAGGTCCTCCCCAAAGAGCTGACGGGGCGGTGGCGGCGGTTTGCACAATCCTGCAAACTTTGGATTGAGCGCTGGGCGGATGCTGGTTTTGCGAAACCCGTTAATTTCGTGCTGGGTCGCGCACAGGAGGGCCAGGGCATCTTCCTGGTCCAAATTTAATTCGTCCCCGTCCACCGACCGCACCAAGGCGGTAATACCGGCCGTGAGGAGCTTCAGGATCCGCTGCAGTTTTACCTCCTGTTGACGGATAGCCGCACTGATGTTGCCCCATATTGGCGTATTGACCACAGGCACGTTGAGGGAGTTGCAATTGGATGGAGCCTTGTGACGGCTCATTGCCTGAATGAGGCCTTCTTCCTGCTGCTCCAGGCTGATGGTAGATGTTGGTGAAGACGCCCTGTGCCTGTTGCTGCCCTGCTGTTGTTGATGTTGAAGCAGGAGCTCCAGCAGCCGCTCCATACGGTCAATACGCCCTTCACCCTGAACACTCAGGTGGTCGGAGTCCTCCGGCTCTGAAAAGAAAACCGGGCTCCTGTCATCGGCCCGCACCTCGTCGAGGCCCTGCTGGTGCCGGTAGTTGTCGCTAACAGCCGCCGAGGCGAAACTGCGCGATTCCTGCGCGGGCGTGTTCAACCGCCTCCGTTGAGCGGGAGCTGAAGCCGCTACCACTAAGGACACTTGCGGCGTGGTGTCGGCACCAGCCGAAGCATGGCTGCCTGGGGCCCGCGCAGTCTTGCCGGCTGCCCACATCGTGGACCTTGCCGACGCATGGTCTCGCCCACCCATCCATGGGGGGCTCGGCGACCGTGACGAGACCCGACTCAACCGACCCGTCCCGGCGTCGAGAGTCGGGGTGTGCCGGCTGGACCTCACAGCCGCCCCGGGTCTCGCCCTGGAACCTGACCGCCCCTCCGCGGCAGGCAATGCCTTAGCCCTGACAGGGTTAGGCATCTGGGCTCCTGCCCTCCCCCTTCTCGGAGGGCTGAGTGGAACAGGCCGTGCAACGGCACGTGCCCTGCTCGAGGTCGCCAGCGAGCCCGCTGACGACCTGACTGCCATGGCAGGGTCCTCCTGCTCTGGCGGCACACCACACTCCTCCTCGTCGAACTCCTCCGAGCTGTGGTGTGCTGGCGGATCTGGACCTGTAACACAGGGCTTACCCACATCTCCGCCCGAGTCCCGGCCTGCGTTGCAGGTACTGCCGATGGTAAGGGCCCCGGAACTGTTGACCGGCGACCTCGTCCTGGCGTCCTCCGGCCCTTGGAACTCCCATCCATGTCCTTGCTGCAAGACAAAACCAACAACAAGGACCACCAACTAAAGGTAGAATACTCACCTCCGTGGCCCCTTCTGAAGGGCTGGCGAGGAGCGCGCTCCACCGCCAGCCGTCGCAGCAACGCGGTACGACGATATGTCGAGCATGCGCGCCGGCGGGCTCTTCACGAAGTCACTCACGTGACTCCGAAATGAAATTATTTTCTGCATACAGTCCGCACCTGGGAACAATGCTAATTTCATTGACCTGTTTAGAGGATGCTCCATTGCTACTGATTAATTTACCCTGTGCACAGGTCTTTGCTTAAAGGATACCAGGACCACCTTTTCTCATTTCTTGCAAAGTTGCATTTAAGAGCCTAGACAGATTAAAGCTGCTTCTGCTTCAGAATCTCACTTTCTACCAATCCTTCTTCATGGGTTCATAGAATCATGGAAGTTTGCAATGCAGGAGGAGGCCATGTAGCCTGGTGTATGTGCTGGGCCTTACAAAGAGCTGTTCAATAGTGATTACTCTGCTTAATTCCAGTACTCCAAAAGTGAACTTTCCATGATTTAATATTGATAGTTTATTGATTCAAATTAAGTAATCCATTTGAAAGAGTGTGATTACTGACCACATCACAGGGACATCAGGGATTCCAATCTATCAAATATACTTGCTATATATCTAAACTCAATATTACTCACAATCACAATAGCCCCGACAGGCTGTTTTTTACTTAAGGTAAAACTAACTTGACATTATATATTGAGTTGGCTGTATACCTGCTTTATTATGCTTTGATGCTGTTAAAACAAAATGTGGCAGACACATTGGCTTTTCCAACAAATAGAAATTTTCCGATGCTAAGGGCAAAAGTAAAAGGAAGATTGTTTCTAGTGTAGAGTTACAAAACTGAGAAATAAAGATGTTTACAAATTAGGCCACTTCGCTAGCGGGATGTAAAAGATAGCATTGAAATAGCACAATGTAAACATAGAAACATAGAAAAATAGGTGCAGGAGTAGGCCATTCGGCCCTTTGAGCCTGCACCGCCATTCAATGTGATCATGGCTGATCATCCAACTCAGTATCCCGTACCCGCCTTCTCTCCATACCCCCTGATCCCTTTAGCCACAAGTGCCACATCTAACGCCCTCTTAAATATAGCCAATGAACTGGCCTCGACTACCTTCTGTGGCAGAGAATTCCAGAGACTCACCACTCTCTGTGTAAAGAATGTTTTCCTCATCTCAGTCCTAAAGGAATTCCCCCTTATCCTTAGACTGCGACCCCTTGTTCTGGACTCCCCCAACATCGGGAACAATCTTCCAGCATCTAGCTTGTCCAACCCCTTAAGAATTTTGTAAGTTTCTATAAGATCCCCCCTCAATCTTCTAAATTCCAGCGAGTACAAGACGAGTCTATCCAATCTTTCCTCATATGAAAGTCCTGACATCCCAGGAATCAGTCTGGTGAATCTTCTCTGTACCCCTTCTATGGCAAGGATGTCTTTCCTAAAAAGAGAGTAAGAAAAGAGAAAATATTTAAAAGCAAGATATTTCATATAAGATATAGAAAAAAAGCAACATAATTACTTAAAAATGCAAATTCTTAATCTTATTTTAACTGAATCATATTAGGGTATTTTAAATATGTATAAGCATAAAAACTATCCCCAAAACAGGATAATAAAATTGGAAAGTGGTGAGCATGTAATAAATAATACTGTTTTTGTACTATATTTACTGTTGCACTGTGGCACTAACTTGTTAACATTTTGTATGTGAACTGGATATGGACTGCTGTGCAAAACATGGCAGGCAAGATTCTTTTGCAAGGATGTTTCTGTCCCACATGGTGGTATTTGCTCTGTGAAGTCAAAAGTTAATTCAGTCCTGCAGCAAACAGTGTTCTCTTTAAATGTGCAGTATTCTCATTTTAGAGGGTTACAAGTGGGAATCTTTGAAAGTCTTTTAAAATCATTTAAAGGGCCTGTCCCACTGTACGAGGTAAATCAAGAGTTCTCCCGAGTTTTCCCCTGATTCGAACTCGGAGAATATCCGTAGCGGGTACGTAAGAGTTTGTGAATGTCCCGTAGCGGCTCGTACGAGTATCAGTAGATACTTGGGAAATCCGGTAAACTCATGACGTTTATTCAACACTGAAAAATGTCCACGAGTATAAAAATACTCGTGATTAAAAAAATGGTTACTTTTTACTTTTACGAGCCGCTACGAGACATCCACGAACTCCTACAGACCTGCTACGAACATTCTCCGAGTTCAAATCAGGGGAAAACTCGGGAGAACTCTTGAATGACCTCATACAGTGGGACAGGCCCTTAACTATGAAATATTTAGTAAGCTGGAAAGGCCAGTAACTTTTTAGAACAAGTCTTGTATATAGACGCCAGTCTTGTAAATAGAACAGAGTCATACAGCATGGAAACAAGCCCTTCTGCCCAACTCGTCCATGCCAACAAACAAGCCCATCTAAGCTAGTCCTATTTACCCACATACTGTATATGACTTAAAAGCTCATGTCAAATTGCTTTATGAGACATCAACATTCTGGTCATGAACAAATTAAATATTTTTTGATTATTTTGTTTCAAGTGATTTGAACAAATACTGTTCTTTTCATTTGGTTTGATATTCTTGCGCTGTATTAAATTCAGTAGTTTGCTTTTATAAGATTTTATTGGCTCATGGTGTATGTTTATCTGAATGATGCATATAATAGTAAATTTCCAGGAAAACATGACATTGATGTTCCATTCCTGAATTTTTTGACGTTTGAATCTTGCCAAATTAAATAGATTTCGGGCTCATTTCGAAATAATATTTGGTAATGACTTGCATCACGGTGGTGGAAACCATTCATTAAAATGTTGGCACGGATTAATCCTAGATGAGCAACAATTTTGGTTAATTCAATTTGGAGCGTTTTACCATTTTGTGGAAATTGCAGATATGAAATTGAAGGAGATTTTGCAGCCCATTTTTATTCCAGGGAAGCCAAACAATTTCAGAGTTTGAATATTGCAGTATAAGAATAATCGAAATGGAAGCATAGTGGATTTCTTGTCACATGACATTACAATACAAAGGTTAAAATCTAGCAAAGATTTGATTCATACAATGGTGGTGGTGGTGGTGGGGGGGGGAGCAAATTTCAGCCACCATCTCCTTTTCCTGTCACCCAGCCTATTCTGAGCAATTTAATTCAGCAATAATGTAATTTTTGCTGCTTCATTTTGTTAGAGCAAAATCTAAAGTACGACAATGAGAAGAATTTATCTGTTTCCTCTGGGAGAAAACAACTGTCACATATTCCACACAAGAATTAGAGTCCCATAATTTTAAATGTTTCTTCAGATGTGCACGTTACAATTTGTTAGTATCCACAATGCTGGGTCATTTGAAATTTTCATAAATATTAAACAGGATAGTGGGTGGAATTTCCCTTTTCTTGGCATAGTGCCAAGGAACTTTAGGAGATTTTTAGTATACAACAGGGACAGTAGAAGATCTTTCGTAGATTACTTAGGTGCAGTCCACTGTGCTCATTTGCACGTATTTGAGAAATCAAATCAAACCTTGGTTTACATCTTCATCTGAAAGGTGGTGTTTGCTTAGTACTCAATTGATGGGCACAATATAACACAAAACAACTGTTTACATCTTCACAAGATATTTTATAAAATATTGATTTCAATCTAGTAAGCTACGCATTCTGTATCTTTCAGATGAAATAAGATAATTTATCATGTATTAACGTCTCAAGTCTGTTTGACGCGGTGGCCATCTTGACCTTTTGGTTGCATGTCATTTCAATTCCGCTTCCCATTCCAATCCCTGTCTGTTTGACCTCTGTCTTCTCTACTGCCATGACATGGCCAAATGCATATGAGGGGAACAGCACTTCATATTCCACATTGGTCCCCACAACCCAATGGTATGAACATTGAATTTTCCAATTGCAGTCAACCTACTTTCCTTGTATTCCTTTCCCATGCCTACTGGTCAATCTAGGTTATTTCTCTCTTTGTTCATATTTTCCATTTACATCTGCCCTTCACCTATCTATCTGGATTTCCTCTCCCCTAATCTAGTCTCCATATCCCCTCCTTCTTCTGGTTACAAATGCCCACTGTACCTCTCTTATTTTGATCCACTTATCACCTTGAAGCCTCTATTCCCCTTCCTTCTTTCTGACTGCCCATTATTTTTTATCCTTATCTATTTCCACCTTTCATCCACCAGCCTCTGTCACTAAACTCCATCTTTCACTATGCATGTTTCCTATAAATGTCCCCACCTGGCTTCATCTGCCCATCAACTCCGACCTCACCTGCTTCACCCACCTGGCCCTGTCTCACCCTTCCCTTGCACCTCCCTCTTCACTCTCTGTCTTGATGCAGAGTCATGACCTTTTACCTCACCAGATGTTGCTTGACTCACTGAGTTGCTCCATCGCCTTGTTTTTGTGTTAAGTTCATTTTGTGGCTTATTAGGGTGGCACAGTGGTGCAGCGGTATAATTACTGTCCCTAATGTAATTGTAAATTGTCCCTAAGATAATGCCAATGTACGGGGTGATCGCTGGGCAGGGTGGACTGAAGGGCCGGTTTTCATGCTGTATCTCTAAAGTAAAGCTACTTACGAATTACTATTACTGAAAAGTGTGGCTGAATTGTATCATTTTGGACATAAAAAGATATTAGAAAGCCATATGATTTCATTTTTTTAAAAATCGCTTTTTTCGTAAAGAAAACACTGCAGGTTTTGGAAATCTGAAGTAAAAGAGCTGGAAGAACATTGGTGAGCTGGAAGCAGACAGTGGTGAGCTGCTGCCTTAAACCACTACTGTCCATTCAGTACAGGAATTCCCATTGTGTTGTTTGCTGTTAGGGAATTCTATAAGACCTTAATGCTTGGATTGTTATCAGGATGCATTGTATCATGGCCAGTACATTAATTTGTTACTTTCCCCTTGTAATACTTTAAAATTTCCTTTTAGGCAATTCACTGTCCGGTACAGAGAAAAGGAGCGAGACAAGAAATGGGAATATCAGTTATGCCCAACAAGTGAAACAACAATAGACAATTTAAAACCAAACACTGTTTATGAATTTGGGATAAAAGTAACAAAAGCAAAAGGGGATGGCGTTTGGAGCAAGCCCAAGACCTACACCACTACCGTGACTCGTAAGTTATCTTTTGTGTTATATATGACAGCACTGATATTGTATTATTTTATTAATTATACAAAGGAGCAGGGTGGGTGGAGATGGTGGCAGAAAGATGTGCACACTAGGGTGGGGTCGGAGGGAGGGCCGCAAGAGAAAGAAAGGGAAGGGTGGAGGAAAGGGTATAAAGGGCCTGTCCCACTGTCAGCATGGTGGTCACGAGGTCATAGGTAGGGCGTAGGTAGGCCGTGATGCTAGTTGTAGGTACTCGTGGCATCAAGTAGGTCGGGGCGTTTTTCTAGCCTGATGAAAAATGTCCACGAGTAAAAAAGGTCGTGAATTAGGTCGTGAAAGTGGGACAGGCCGTTTACTTGAAAACTGGAGAAAGCAATGTTCACACAATTAGAGTATAAGCAGAATATGAGTTTGCGTGTGGCCTCACTATGGCAATGAAGGAAGCTAAGAACACAAAGTTCAGTATGGAAAGGGGAGATAAAATCGTCAGCAACCAGGAGATCCAGCAGGCAACCTTTATTTCTTCTGATCCCACCCCAGCAAGCCTATATTTCTTCCACCTTCTCCAACCACCCCAATCACCCTACTCCTTTGCACCCTTTGGAGAAGTCAATGTTTATGCCACTGGGGTATAAACTGCCCAAGCGAAATATGAGGTGCTGCTCCTCCAATTTCCGGTGGTGTTCACTTTGGCCATGGAGGAGGCCCAGGACAGAAAGGTCGGATTCGGAATGGGAAGGGGAGTTGAAGTGCTGAGCCACCGGGAGATCAGGTAGGTTATTGAGGACCGAACTTAGGTGTTCGGCGAAACGATCGCCAAGCTTGGTCTCACCAATGTAAATCAGCCGACATCTAGAGCAGCGGATGCAATAGATGAGGTTTGAGGAGGTGCAGGTGAACCTCTGTCGCACCTGGAACGACTGCTTGGGTCCTTGAATGGATTTGAGGGGGGAGGTAAAGCGACAAGTGTAGCATTTCTTGCAGCTGCAAGGGAAAGTGCCCGGGCAGGGGTGGTACGGGTGGGAAGGGAAAAATTGACCAGGGAGTTATGGAGGAACATTTGTCTACCACACCATTAGGTTTGGTGTTTATTATAGAGCCAGTGCAACTATATAACCATATAACCGTATAACAATTACAGCACGGAAACAGGCCTTCTCGGCCCTTCGAGTCTGTGCCGACCATTTATTTTCCCCTAGTCCCATCTACCTGCACTCAGACCATACCCCTCCGTTCCCTTCCCGTCCATATACCTATCCACTTTACTTTTAAATGTTAAAATCGATCCTGACTCCACCACTAAGTTGCATATGGCAATATTTTGTCGAAAGAAAGAATCAATTGGGTTATATTATGTATATTGATCATGTTAGGTAACTAATTACACGTTGCAGGAACGAAATTTAACTTTGATATTAAAAATAGTTCATGTTGATTCACTACTAGATAAGAAATCATGACAAAACTACATAATTTTAGATGTAACTACATGTATTTAGAAGGAACAAATGAACATCTAGATTGATATCAATAGTTACACCTAATAATATTGAGAGACAATCGAGATTACAAAAATATATGGAGAGCAATAGGAACTGAGTGAGCAAATGCAACTGCTAGGGTTGTTCTACAGAAAGCCAACAGGCTGAATGGGGTCCTTCTGAGCTACATCTCATCATTAACTATTAATAATCTAGTCTGGGGAAATGGAGTACTGTATTTTATATTATTTATTTTTGTTTAGTTTAATTGACAAATGACTGAATGTGCTTGATGTATCTGTAATGCAATGTGTCACGTATGATTATTGTTTTGTTTAGCTCAACCGAGAAGCACCACAAGTGGTCAAAGTAAAAAGAAATCAAATAAACTGGAAGTGAACTTTAACAGTGGGAATACCAAGCATACAAGGAAACCTGGGGTAGGTTGCTTTGCCTCCTGGCATCTACCACTCTATGTGGAACACCGTATCAAAATATATTTAATTTCATTAAACAGTCGTTTAAGTAGGTCATCTCAAAGTTAAGATTGTTTTACTTATGTACAACCGATATATATATATATATAGAAAGGGGCTGATACTCTGGGAGACCGGCAGGTGTGTAGGTATCTTAGCCATGTGGTAACTTGGTTCACAGCAATATCTGAATGGTTGAGTTAAATGCTGTAGTTTAGCAACACATTGCCCTTGGTTAGCCTATGTAATTTTAGTATAATGCTGAACAGTCAGATTTTCGACTTGGAACTGTTTGCGTTCCAATCAGTTCTCTGGAATGGAATCTTCTTACAACCTGGGGAGGATCTATAATTCGAGAATGATTTTATCGTTAACATATAAAGTAATATATCTACAAATTAGAACTTTGCAATGGAAAAACAGACCGAATTCAGAACCAACTGATTCCGTTTTATCATTTTGTGGTGTCCATATTGGTAGATTTCTCTGTCAATACAGCCAGCTTGATGAACCTATGTGGGAGAATAATTTATTTCATATCAACCAAACCAAACCAAACCTCACTTGAGAATTCTGAAAAATGAAAAGTAATAACAGTCACTCGAAGACATAAAATGTGGATTACATAAAATTACATGGTAATTAAGCTGTTCCAGATGGCATTTTAAATGGTGGAAAATCATTAAAACCATGTGAAAGTATATTTTTTGTAGTGCATTATAGAACCTTCTATTTGGTTTGCTGGTTATTACTTTGGCTACCTTTGCCATTGTTTCATCATTTCTACGTTTTGTAATTTTGGAAAGGTTCAGTGGAGCAGAAAGAAAAGGGTTATTATGTACAAAGTATATTTTGCATGACAAGAAGATAATGTTGGCAACAATATCTTTTGTACTAGGTCATAAATAGTCCTGTTCATTATTCAGTAGAAAAGCTATTTAAATTTAAAAATTCCTGCATAAATCATTTGTGACTTCTCATAAAATAATACACAGGGGCTCACCATAAATCAAGTCCAATCATTAGAACATCTTAACCTACAGTATCGTGCAGACAATAAATTAAGTCATATTATGACCAAGTTCATTTTAGCCTGCCAGACCTTTGTGCAACAATTTAATGTTTTAAATGTCATCAATAAACAGTTTAAGAGGAGGTTTAATAACAATGATGATGAGAAAAAGATTATTGGAAACTCACCGCTAATCAGATTGGATTCTGTGATTTGGTACAGTAAAACTGCCTTTGATTGGGAAAGACATGCTATTTTGCAGCAAATATTCCAATGACCTGCCGTTTTCATTGATTGGTATTATATTAGGTGAGACATTGTTTTGAATGTCCATTCTCCTTCCAAATCAGTACTATGGACATTGACTTCTCTAACTTCAGATAGCCCTTGCTTTCCCTTTCTCTCCATCCCCTTCCCCTTCCCAGTTCTCCCACCAGTCTTACTGCCTCCGACTACATTCTAGCTCTGTCCTGCCCACTCCCCTGACATCAGTCTGAAGAAGGGTCTCATCCCGAAACATCCCTCTTTTCTTCTCTCCAGAGATGCTGCCAGTCCCGCTGAGTTACTCCAGCATTTTGTGTCTACCTATGAATTCCTATTCTGATTTCCCTGGTCAATGTGGAATTTAGTGTACATTTACTTAAGTAACATTCACTTCAGTATCAACATAAATATGTCAACCCATTCACTTTTATGGAGCAGTGAGCATACAATTTTATTGATTCCATGTTTTTAATATTGTCAGGGTTTGCCCACAGCTGGTGACACAATTTACTATCTTAGTTAATGGTATTAATTTATTATTATCATATGTACTGAGGTGCAATGAATGCTATCCAATCAAATTGGATAATATTACACATGAATAAAATCAACCATACACATATACAATGGGTAGAGCGATGAGAAAAAGACCGGAGTGAAGAATATAGTACAGAAAATAGCCTAACAATTCCAGAAAAAAGTCTAATGGACACAATATAATAGGTTGACAAATCAGGACTGTACCCTAGCTTATGGAAGGACTGTTCAGAAATCTTTTAACAGAGGAAAATACTGTTCCTGAGACTGGTAATACATGTTTTCATGCTTTTGTATCTTGGACAATAGACAATGAGCAGAAGTAGGCCCTTTGGCACTTCGAGCCTGCACTTCTGTCTGATGGGAATAACCAGGGTGAAAAAGGAAATGGTTGCCACCATAGGATAACCGGTACCTCAAACTGTTGCATTGGTTGATGATGATGCTTGATAGCAAATCCCAGGATTATCAACCCAGCAATGTTCAAATGCATACATCAGAATAATGTTCTTTGATAGGCCCATTGCTGCTCTTCCCCTTTAATGCCATGGAGATCATGAGAAAAACATAGTTGAAGACATTTTTATGTTACAATCACCATATGCATTGTTGCTGTGGAAGGATAATGAGTTTGGTGAAAGAAAGATCAATTATGTAACAGCATTGCCCTGGATAATGCTGAATGAATGCACAACTGCACTCATCCATGCAGGTAGTCAATGTTTTATTGTGATGCTGATAAGATTTGAGTGATAAGGTTTTGAGGTGAATAATTATATGCTCTTAATGGCCACATTGGTATTGTACTTGCAGTTCAGCTTCTGGTTAACAGAGCTCCTTGTGCTGTTAAAGGTGGTCGATTTGGAAATGGCAGTGATACTAATGATTCAGTGGATATATCTGATCCTCCTCTTGCTGAGGCTAATCATTACCATGTACTGTTGCAATAGTGTATTAATGCTATTTGTTAAAGTAGTTCTAAGAGAAACTGTACAACTTTTATTATGGAAGAAAAGTAGCTCACTAATAAGACAGCTCAAAATGACCGAGCTGAGAAGAGATTTCAGAGGAACTTCTATCATAATGTTTTGGAGTTGCAGTAATTGGCTACTGAACAATTTTGCTCTTTAACAGTACTGATGACATATTTTCAGGGCTGATTTGCGTCTAATGTTTGACACACAGTATATTTTTAATAAAAATAGAAAATATTGAAACATTTAGCATGTTAGGCAACTTTTGCTGAAAGAGAAACAGAAATAAAGTTACAAATTGAAATCCTTTTACCAGACCTTGAAAAAAGAGTTTCAAATTACAGAGGGAAGGATAGATGGGTCAAAAGGATGATGTTAGAGAGGGTGAGAACCCAGGGTAACTCATCGCTGGAGGTGCCTGGGACTGTAAACATTGGGTCCACATCTCCCCTAATGGTCACATGAACTCAGTTCCACAGAGGTTTCCAGTCCAAACAATGTCAAATAAGTTCAGATGAATTTCAAGGGCAGCATGACAAACTAAAACACATGGTCAAGAACCTTTTGCTTCTATATTCACCAGCCTGTAATTTTCCAGTTCGTTGAACATTAATGGTTAAATTCACATGTTGGCATGTGTATGTGGAAATTTCTGACACATTTATTCAATACTCATTTTGAGAAAAATTATAGCTGCCATAATGGAAACAAAGTCTAGCTCAAAAGACTAGCGAGAATAACTGATCAGATGTTAAACTTGGTCTGAAAGTAGAGATTTATGGAAGAAAGCTGAATGAATGCAAAACTTTGTCGGGAAAATAGATCAGAAGACCTTCAATGGAATAAAATATTGGCCAGGAAAATATAAAGGATGTTTGAAAAAAAAGTTTAACAAAAACAATTTCAAGACTGCGTTTTTATGTAGAAGGTTAGGAAGAAAGTGAACAATTTTGAATATCGTGATTGATTATTGATTTGTGTCGTGAATTAATTGTTTTGTGTAAAATTGTACTTGTCAGAAGTTAACTTATCATTCATGGTTGTCAATAGAGTTATATAATGAGCTATATAAGATGTGCTATATAAGATGTGCTATATAAGATGTGCCATATAAGTTATATGAGATGCTGCCTGCCCCGCTGAGTTACTCCAGCATTTTGTGTCTACCTTTGATTTAAACCAGCATCTGCAGTTATTTCTTATACACGTTATCTAATGTGCCACAGGCCTGATTTCAGCATTATAACCTCTGCATTGTAAGGCATCTGCCTAACACATCTTGAAAACATTTAAATATCTTTGTTGGCTTGAAAAAAGGATGATGTGAACAACCTGTTGTCATACAATTCCCAGCAGAAATATTTTATGGGCCTGTATGCGGTTGTTAAGGGTTTGGATAAATCTTTTTACTTGTTGTATTTTTGGAATTAGTACAAAAATGATTAGTGATATAACTAAAAATAACTAGGCTAATATTTACAGTCAAAATAATGACCAGGCTAATAGCAAATGGCATGGCAAGTTCAGGCAACCAACAGATTGCATAGAGTTGGCAAATAATTCTTTGATTTAACATTACTTGCAGAGCATAATGCCTCAGATAATAATTCACTTCTTTATTAGTTTTATCTGGAACATCAACTGCATATGGCTCATACGTTCCTGTTTATATATAGTGCAGACTTCAGATGCTGAAATCTGGAGCAAAAAACAAACTGCCAGAGGAACTCAGTGGGTTAAGCAGCATCTGTGGAGGCAAAAGAATGGTTGGTTCGCGGGAGTCCAAGTCACTTCTTGATGTATGACCTGACTGTCCTCTCCAGCTTCTCGACTTTGGTGATGGGGACCTCGTAGACCGTCAGAGGCCACATCAGACGGGGGAGCAATCCAAACTGCAGGCACCACAGTTTCAGCTTACCAGGAAGCGAGGTCTTGTCTATGCTAGCAAGCCCTTTGATGGTTTTTCCCCTCAGTTGGTCACACTGGTCTGAGTCTTTGGGGTTTGCATTGTACAACCGTGCTAAACTCTTGACTGGCAGCTCTGCCACCATCAGAATGGGTGTTTCATCAATGTGGAATAGCTTGTCTATGATTTTCCTTGATGGATATGCTCCTGGATTTGCTGGGTTTCAACTTCATCCAGGCCCAGGTCAAGGGATATGGGGAGAAGGCAGGCACGGGTTATTGATTGGGAATGATCAGCCATGATCACAATGAATGGTGGTGCTGGCTCGAAGGGCCAAATGGCCTCCTCCTGCACCTATTTTCTATGTTTCTATGTTTCTATGTTATGTTCGCATGAAGTTTTTCCAGCAGGCACTTGGTACATACAGGGTGGTCATGTCATCCATGGAGGCGCGAATGGGAGGTAGCCGCTGCCCAGACTGCAGCTGCTCTCCTCCTACAACCCACTTGGAAGCTCAGATGATCATTTCCATCGCCGTGGTGAAGGCTAGCGGGGAGATGATGCAACCTGCCATTATTCCCATTCCCAGTGATTGCCATGTTGTTGTGTATTCTGTTGTTGTAGTACAGAATTGTAAATCTTGGAAGTAGTTTCTGACCAAGTTTGTAATGGTCTTTGACACATGGAAGAACTCGAAGGCTGTCCAGAGGATAGAATGGGGAACAGATCCAAAAGCAATGGCTAGGTCCACGAATAAGACATGCAGATCTCTTCCTTCCCTTTTTGCAGACTAGATTTGATGCCATATCATGCTTGTATCCAGCTAAGCATCCAGAGATGTATTGTTTCATTCTGTACCGACGTATCAATCAGGTTGTTCTGTTTCAGGTAGGTTATCATCCTTTGAGCAACAATACTAAAGACGATCTTCCTTACAACATTCAAGAGATTGATTTGCTGGAATTGGTCTGTTTGAGGCATATTTTTCCTTGAGGATCACGTCCTTGCCATGCCTTTAGGATGGTTTTCCTTCTCCATGCTAATTCATTTGCCTCCGTATGAACCGTAGAATATTTGGAGCATTTTTGTAAAGCCGATATGGAATTCCGTTTGGTCCTGGAGCTGAAGGGCTTTGCCTTCCTTACTTTGGTCCTTGCCTTCCTTACGGCTTTCTCGACTTTGCTCCACCTTGGGAGGCTGTTGTCCAACTGATGTTGTGGTTGAGGAATGGGTGGCATTTCTGGAGGTATCCTCCTCTGCTCAAATCTTTGGTTGTCTGTGTACGTTGAATTCAGATGGTCCTCCAATTCCCTCTTTGACACCTTAAGTGACCCGTTCTTTTCCTTTGTGAAAAGTCCTTTCACAAATCTGAAGTGATCCTTGTAGAAGGATGTTCTTGCCCTCTCCTTCTTCTTGCGTCAAGTTCTGAGGGTATCTGCTCTCCGCTGTCTTCCAAGGCGTTCTTTAGATCTGCTTGCAGGAGGTTGATGCCCACTCTTTGCTTCAGTGAGGATTTCCTCCACCGTTTCCTCAGGTCCCTTCTCTCTTTGATTAGGCGCTCGATCTCTCGCTGCCTTCTGAGCTTGGTAGGTAGGGGCTGTTGTTTCCTTCTTTTTGGTTCTGAACCTTTCTGCTCCGATCACTCATTTTCTTGTCCACTGTTCCTTGAAGTCCATCTAGGATCTTACTGAGATCTGTGTCGATTGTTGCCCACTCTTTCTTGCTGCTGGACTTTAGCCACTTCACATGATGTCTGTGGCCTTGCACCTTCTTCTCTGAAGCAGGCTGTGTCTGGCTGGATTCCGGGTTCTCAGATGTTGTGCTTGAATTACTCTCCTTAGCCACTGGGGTATTGATGCTCATTGGACTGTGGGTTGTATCCTGCCGCTGAGCTTCACTCGACTGATTTGATCTTTCTCTCAGGAAATACAGCTAGACTATAGTACCTTCCTCCTAAAGGTCAAAGATTAGAGGGCATAATGTTAAGGTCAGAGGGGGGAGTTCAAAGGAGATGTGCGAGGGAAGTTTTGTTTTACACAGAGAGTGAAGGATGCCTGGAATGCACCGCCAGGGATGGTGGTGGTGGTGGAGGCAGATGCAATAGTGGCATTTTAGAGGTTTTTAGATACAGTATGCACATGAATACACAGGGAATGGAGGGATATGAATCACATGCAGGCAGAGATTAGTTTACTTTCGCATCATGCTCAGCATGGAATTGTGAGCTCATGGGCCTGTTCCTGTGTTGAACCGTTCTAATGTAGGAAGGAACTGCAGATGCTGGTTTAAACTGATGATAGATACAAAATGCAGGTCTGCCTTGTTGTGACCATCTGCTAGTTAACAATGATGCTTGATTTGACTACATTTTCCTTGAGCTTCATCCCTTTTGACTCATTTTCACACCTTGCACTTTCTTATCTCTGTATCTCCCTCTCCCCTGATTCAGTCTGAAGAGGGGTCTTGACCCGAAACATCACCCATTCCTTGTATCCAGAGAAGCTGCCTGTCCCGCTGAGTTACTCCAGCATTTTGTACCATTCCATGTTCTGTTTATAATGGATTTATAAACACACTGGTAGGCCAGGAGAGGATTACTGCATCCAATTTCAGTCACTACAGAGGAAGAATGTGAAGTTCCAAGACAGGATGCAGTAAAGATTTACTATAATGGCAGAAAAGAAGATCAATTCTGTTGGAGTTGCTCTACTGGGAGCCAGCTTTGATCTTCTTTTCTGCCATATAATTATATGATCTGTGGACCCATTTAAAAAGAAGCCAGTTTATTTGCAATCTGAAACACTGCAGTGCTTCAAATCAGAGCTGTACTTTCTTGCGATGATAAGAAGCAAGTATAATTCAGTAACTTCTTAGACTATGTATGGTGGTTGAAGGGGGCTGAAGTCCGTTTTTCACCCACATTATTTATAAATTTATAAAGTGTATCATATTGATATTAATAACTTCCTTTTAATAAATGAGAAAATTGAGCACAGGCTATAATTCATAGATTACATTGTAGAGTAACTCAAAATTATTTGAAATTTATTTCCTTCTAATGCCAAAGTATTACAAAATTGTCAACATGTAAATTCAATGCGAGTTACATCTATAAGTGGTGGAAAAGACATTTCCCATGCTAATTATATAATGTTAATGTTATGAAGGAAAGCAATATAGTGTAGCAATATTTAACAATAAGCATATTTTCCTACATACTGATTATGTGGTAACTGTTTTAGAACCTTTTACTCCCTGCAACATTTATTAAAATTCTGGTTTCATTAAGCTGTTTTATCTTCTACAAAGCTATATTCCAAAAAATATCTCAAGTCTGAAACATTAACTCTGTTTTTCTTTCCATATATGCTGCCTGACCTAAACTAGTAAACTGAATTGAGGAATCATTATGAAATCTGATTGAAAAATAACCAATTTGTTAATAAAATAAAAAATACAGGTCAAGATCAACAAGCCAAGGCATCTTCTACAGAGAGGAAAGCAGAATAATGATTCATGTCAATGCCTTTCTCTCTCTTGACATGTTGCTCAACCTGTTGCAGAAATGTTTTTCGCTTTTGATAATCAGATTTTTTGCAGTTACAGATGACAGAATCCAAAAAAAATTGGACAAATGAGGAACTATTATATGGCATTGTCAAAGTGTTTTTTTCCTAAAAGAGCTAGAAGAATCTAATGCCCCTGTCCCACTTAGGAAACCTGAACGGAAACCTCTGGAGACTTTGCGCCCCACCCAAGGTTTCCGTGCGGTTCCCGGAGGTTTTTGTCAGTCTCCCTAATGGTCGAAAGTGGTTTACGCTTCTTCTATGTTCCGGCAATTATTTCAAAAAATTCAAAACCGGCCGCGACTAAAAATAGGTTGCTGTTTTAAAAATCGGTAATTTTTTAGTCAAAGCCGGTTGCGATGCTAGTTGAAGGTGGTTGCCAGAGGTTGCAGGTATTGGAAGGTAAGACCTTTTTTTCACCCAGTTTTATTCCACCAGGGTGGTCTAATGCCCCTGTCCCACTTAGGAAACCTAAACGGAAACCTCTGGAGACTTGGCGCCCCAACCAAGGTTTCCATGAGGTTCCCGGAGGTTCCCAGAGGTTTTTGTCAGGTTCCCTGAGGTTCCCAGAGGTTTATTCAATTTTTTAAAAATAATCGCGGGAACATAGAAGAAGCGGAAACCACTTTCGACCATTAGGGAGACTGACAAAAACCTCCGGGAACCGCATGGAAACCTTGGGTGGGGCGCAAGGTCTCCAGAGGTTTCCGTTCAGGTTTCCTAAGTGGGACAGGGGCATTAGTCCAAATCATCTGAATTTAGCAATCTTAAAGATTTTCTGAGATCTAGTCCAATTTGAACTCATTTGAACCATGTCAGATTCAGAAGTCTGTTCTAAAGATTATAAAACTGTCCTGGAAATAACCACGTAACAAAGCATTTGATTTTTTTTAAATGAAGAACAAACAGATCCTCATAAAACACTGATTAAATACAATTAAAACAGTATATCTAGTACTGGATGCCACACTTCATAGCCAATAATTTAGAGGGGTCACAGAAAAGATATCTAAAAATGAGTTCAGGTAAATGGATACACCAGAGAAGCTGTTCTCCTTGGAACAGAGCAGACTGTGAGAGATCAGCTGGAAGTACTTACAATCATAAGAGGTATAGTCAAGGGAGATAGAAGGAAATTCTTCATACTGGTGAAGAACACGAGTAAAAGAATAAAGGTAATTGGCAAAAAAAAGTGAAATGAGGAAAAATATTTTTACACAGCAAGTGACTGTTTGGAATGTACTGCCAGATGTAGCAGTGGAACAGAATTCAACTGTAGCATTAAAAGAGAACAGGATAAGCATTGGAAAGAATTTGCAGAACTTTAGCAAGTAGAGAAGTGGGACTAGCTGGATTACTCTGATATCATGCCACAGAATCATGATTGGTTCCTGACTCGCCCCTCTCGCTGACCTCTTTAGATTGGCTATCTTCCCATAATGGCCTGTCCCACTAGCATGCGATTGCATGCGTCTAGCGCGACCAAACGTGGTCGCTTGAGGTGTGCGGCCGTGTGGGGCCGGTTCCATTTCGAACCTCGTAGGTGTATGGAATTGTGTGGGGCTGGTCCCGACATCATACTCACCAATCAGCTGGGCAGTGGACTGAATTTGGACGTCGCACGGCGTTGGGTGGTGACGTCAAGAC
Organism: Raja brachyura; assembly: GCA_963514005.1. The sequence goes on along the minus strand of OY740792.1, from coordinate 21,142,182 downwards.
ACTGCGTACGCCCTCAATGTGCCTGCGGGCCAACAGGTCGTTGGCGCACGGAATTTTCGAACAGTGCAGGATTTACGGAGCCCCGTGCGATGTAGGGACCAGCCCCGCACAACTCCATATGCCTCCGCGGTTCGAAGTTGGACCAGCCCCGCGCGGCCGTACGCCTCAAGCGACCACGTTTGGTAGCGCTAGACGCATGCAATCGCATGCTGGTGGGACAGGCCCTTTACTCTCAGCCCTGACGCAAGGTCCTGACGCATCAGAGGCTGTAGAGCAAGCAAAATCTGCTCTCAGGCATGCAGACATTGTAGGACAGGTGCAGCAGGGAAGAGGTGGGATTGGACTCGGGACAAGTCGACCCACATGGCACAAGGCAATATCCACCCAGATAAGAAAGCTGGTAGTCGCTGAGGTCCGTCAGCAAGAGGAGGCAGAGAGATGCGCAAAGGCAGTCTCACAGTCCAAACAGGGCCAGTGGACTACCTGGGAAAACATGGAGCATCGTAGGATCACCTGGAAGGATCCGTGGGAGATGAAAGGAAGCCTTCTTAGCTTCATCTTCAGGGCCACCTACGATATTCTTCCCACACCCAAGAACCTAAACCAGTGGTTTGGCGAAGATCCATCACATGCACCTGATCTTGTGGTCAACCTGACAGAAATCCCTGTACATCGTGGAGTTAACTGTGCCTTGGGAGGCTGCAGTTGGTGAAGCGCATGAACGCAAATGTCTGAAGTATTCAGACTTAGCAGCCGAGGCAGAACAACGCGGCTGGCGTACCCAGGTGCTCCCTGTAGAGGTTGGTTGCAGAAGGTTTGTAGCCATGTCAACAACCAGACTCCTGAGGGGATGGGAGTTCGAGGACAGGCCTTCCAGCAAGCCGTCAGATCGCTGTCAGAGGCTGCCGAGCAAAGCAGCAACTGGCTGTAGCTGAAGAGGAAGGACTCCAACTGGGCTACAAAATGACCAGCAAGAGGGGTAAAATGGAGGGGGTGCACCTGGGACACCAGGTGTTGCTGTTGAGCCCTGTGGAGGTGTCGTGGGCCTATCAACAAAACACCAAGGAAGGAGGGTGCCCACCTCATGACCCCAATGAAGTCTTTACCCCTACTCCCACTCAAGATATGAAGAAGGTGCCAATTATAGTAGGGATTGGAATATCAAGTCCCATAAGCTCAACCCTACTTGTGCCACTTATAATTGTATATACAACTATCAGGTCTCCCCTCAACCTCCGTCATTTCAGAGAAATGAATCCAAGATTGTTTAATCTCACCTTATTGCTAATATTCTCCGATCTAGATAGCATCCTGGTCTGCATGCACTTCAAAACCTCCATATCCTCCCTGTAAGGGAGCAACCAGAACTACACACAGTCCAAAAAATGCAGCCAAAGCAAAATGTTATGAAGCTGCTAAATGGCTTTCTGACTCTTGTACTCAAATTTAGAGATCTCCTTTAAAATCTCCTCCCTCTCAATTTGCAGGACATGCATGATCTGTACCACCTACCTATCTACTGGTATATTGGCACTTTGCTTTACCTGCTTAGTTTAAATGGGAAGAGTGAGAAGAAATGATAGAATAAGGAATATGAAAAGCAAATTATTGTAAAATGTAAGTTGACAGGACATGATGGGATTTAGCGTTTAAGGAAGGAATTAATATTTGGGAGTAGAAATAAAATGGGGAAGAGTGCTTTCCATGCATCAGCTGTCTAAAAGAAAGCCATAACCAATACTTGTCATCACATCATGCTACCGAACATCACTCATTGAAAGGACAATACAATGAGGCACAAGAGGATGGTAACAGAAGCAAAACAAAAACAACTAAGGGAAAGAAAATAACAACAAAAATATGGTAAAGATGCATAAAAGTGTTTACGACCTGCTTTGTACTGTTCGTGGACAATATGAGATATGACTTAACGTATGCATTGTGCATCGATTGAGGACAGAATCAGAATCTCTTGGATGTCAAGATACCTGACAATTTTGGACTGATGTAACAACAGCAGTTTACCTCTATATTCTGCCATTAATGCAGTGTAACATCCTGAGACCCATAATAGAACCATCTCAAAGAAATTAACTGCCACCCAACAGTTTCTTCCTCCTCCTGTCAATCTGTCCAGAGTGTTTCTTGAATGCTTTTGACTGTGTATATCAAATGCAGAGTCATCAGCTCAATAGTTTGTGAATTGACTCTCCATAAATCTTGAGTAAAGTGTTAAGTTTACTCAATTTGAGAAATTTGTGTAAAGTTTCATGTGTTACTGAGGTTACCTGTTTTCTGACATCACTCATGACTGTTGTTAACCTTGGCCCAGTGATGGTTTTCTGAGACGTGAATGTGTTGTCCGCTCTGATGCTTCAGTGCAACATAGAGTATTTCATTTAAAGAGAAGCTATCTTTTAGATGAGAAGCAAAAATGAGGACAACTTAGACAGACGGGAATTCACTTTTCAAAAATCTTCCTGGCCAACATTTATGCAAACCAGGATCATTACAACAGATTTTCTAGTTATTTATTTTACAGCTGTTTCCGTTGGACAGGAGGCCTTGTAATCTCCTCCACTCTCTTATAATGCAGAGGAGGCAGCTGAACGGCTGCTATGCCAAAGCTTTCCTGACAAGAAAGAAATGAGTTAAGATTTATTTATATTTGGATTTTTTTTTCTCCTCTGAAATAACTAGGATCTGCACTAATAAACGCTCATAGTTAGTGCATTGATAGCAGGTTGGCTGAATGGCAGAAGGCAGAGAGTGGCAATAAAGGGGGCTTTTTCTGATTGGCTACCAGTGACTAGCGGTGTTCCGCAAGGGTACGTACTCGGGCCTCTACTCTTTACGGTGTATATAAATGATTTGGATGAGGGAATTGAAGGCTTTGCGGCCAAGTATGCAGATGATACATAGATAGGTGGAGGAGCAGATAGCACAGAGAAAGCAGGGACTCTGCAGAAAGACTTGAACAGGTTGGGAGAGTGGGCTGAGCGGTGGCAGATGGAATACAGCATAGCAAAGTGTGGAGTCATGCATCTTGGTAGTAGGAATATAGGCATAAACTATTTTCTAAATGGGGAGAGAATTCAGAAATTGGAGGTGCAAAGCGACTTGGGAGTGCTAATGCAGGAATCCTAAAAGGTTAATTTGCAAGTAGAAGGTAGTAAGGAAGGCAAATGCAATGCTAAAGTTTATTTTGGGCTACAGGGATGTAATGCTGATGCTTTACAAGGCACTGGACAGTCCACATTTGGAGTATTGTGAGCAGGTTTGGGCCCCATATCTGAGGAAGGATGTGCTGGCATTGGAGAGGGTCCAGAGGAGGTTTACAAGAATGATCCCAAGAATAATTGGGTTACATATTATGAGCATTTGAAGGCACTGAGCTTGTACTTACTGGAGTTTGGAAGGAAGAGTGGGGAGAGTGGGGACGTCATTAAAACATATTGAATAGTGAAAGACACCTGGATAGAGTGGATGTGGAGAGGATGTTTCCATTAGTGGGAGAGTCTAGGATCAGGGGCAATAGCCTCAGAATAAAAGGACATACCTTTAGAAAGGAGATGAGAAGGAATTCTTTAGTCTGAGGATGGTGAATCAGTGGAATTCATTGCCACAGACCGCTGCAGAGGTCAACTCTTGATTAGTAAGGGTGTCAGGGGTTACGGGGTGACCGCAGGAGAATAGGGATGAGAGGGAAAGATAGATCTGCCATGATTGAATGGCGGAGAAGACTTGATTGGCCAAATGGACTAATTCTGCTCCTAAAAATTATGAACATTGCATGTACATCTGTAGATCTCTGCCGATGCTCCATTCGTTTTGGATGCTATTCCATTCTTCTTCTTCCTGGCATATCAGGTTCTCATGGGGAAGGGGAATTTATATTTCTATGCATATTTTATGGATTAGTGGTGGCTGGTCATAAGTGACTGACTGGCAGAGGTACACTGAATCTGGTTAATCTCACAAAGTAATTGACTACACAACAGTAATATTTCATTTGATTTGGTGACAATTAATCACCCTGTCTTGACTTTTATATGCAGCAAACATGTTGGAGTGGAGACTGTGGGGTAGTTGAAGGTGGTGATAGGTTTTGAAATTCAATTGTTGGAAGTTCTAGAATTAAGGGAACGTATATTTACTGGTTACACAAAAAGCTGGAGAAACTCAGCGGGTGCAGCAGCATCTAAGGAACGAAGGACATAGGCGATGTTTCGGGTCGAGACCCTTCTTCAGACCCTTCTTCAGTATATCTACTGGTTGCTGTTCTCGTGAAGGTAGGAAAAAATTGCATGTTTGTAGAACATGATACAGCCCCTGTCCCCAGCTGAATATCTGACTGTGGGGCCAGCACCATCTCCTCTGTCCACTAATGCACAATGAATGGACATCTACACTTGAACAGTAATGTTCTGGGCAGTTGGAAGATGTTTTTGTTTGTTTAGCCCTTTAGCGATGTGTGGGAAATCAAGAGTTGATCTTGAACCTCGAAATGGTCAGTAAAAAGTGGAAACCAGTTTAGATATTTTGTGGAGTGAAGCAGAACGGAAGTAACGTATCATTGTTTGTGAAGGAACATGGAAGTAGGTTGATCTGCTATGACTATTTTAATGGCTGTGAGCTTTTGGTACAACTTGGATTGGATTTGGTTGCAATAGGTTTGTGCTCTACCTATATTTTATAATCTGCACTGTCATTGAACAGATATAATAGTTAGAGGCCATTATCTACATAATTGAAGGCTGCAGATAGCTGCACACAATTTACTAATAATATTGTAATAAAATAAAGCTGTACTCTTTCATGTACCACAGTTAGAAATTGAAGCCAAGAATAATGAAATCTGAATTTTGTTATTCATAAACTGAAGTGCTCACCTATTTTCAATTCTTCTACCAGTGACAGCAAGTGAGCGAACACGTATCTGGATCATTTTTATTTCTAATTTAAGTTCTCAATGTTTCATTGTTGATTACATAGTTATATGCATTAATTCTGCATGTTGTGTTTTTCAAATCGGGTCCATAGCTACGTATTCTATTTAATCTAGAATCAAGCTGCAAACTGACTTAATCAAACTGATACACTTATACAGATAGAATAACAGATCAGATTGCACATTGGAATATGCTGCGTTGTCAACTTGCCACCTGCAACTGTTTGATTACCAGCAGCTGTGAAATAGTTCCATCAACTTGGATTGTTTTTATATGTCTCCAGCAGCAGTTGCTGCTTTAGATTTTCACTGGACCAATTAATTTTTGGCTGTTGGCATTATGAAAAGTGGAGAGTTGATCTATGTTCCGTGACAAAGGGATTGGGCAGCATTAAGGTTGTCCATATTTTTTCTACCTTCAATTCTCATTAACTGTATTACATTTCCAGCATGATCTCCTTCTTTATAAAGCCAAAAGGTTGTCATTCGGGAATCTTGTGCAAAAAAAAAATGGTGTGCAGGAATTAATCTAATTCTGCATTTAAATGGTTTCAAAATTATTTCTTGATTTATAACATGGATTCTTGGTATTTTGCTAGTCCGAGAACTAACAAACATGGACATTTTCCTGTTCATTTCACATTGACACAATTGAAAATCCAGTCTAGACCAGCTAATAATAACGAACATACTCTTTTATTAGAATGAGAATACAGAACAATAGAGAATACGAAGAAAAAATACAGAACAATAGAGAATACAAACAAGTTTTGTAATATCCCACTAATTCTAGTTCCATGTCAAAAAAGTAACTTCCTTCAGAGAGTATAGTCATTGACCTACCTCCATCATGTGTCAGTAATGAAGCTGATTTTTGTACATTGTTCAATTCCATTCCCAGCTCTTCTGAAAATGAAGCAATCTGCAACTACTTCCAGCAGGACCTTTTATTCCGCTTGCAGGGTTTTGAGCTGAAATGTCGACCATTCATCTCCATCACAGATGTTCCATCTCCATTACAGATGTTCCTCTACATGCTGAGTTCCAGACAGATTGTTGCTCCTTTTATTCCTACTTTCCTGCGTTTCTCTATTACTGTTCCTTTTAATCTTAATTCATCTTCAGTTCAGATCAGTCTTTGTTTGTCTTTAACTTTTAAATGATTTTACTTACATTTGGCATTCCACTGAAAAATAATTAAGTATATCATATTAAATTAGGTAGAATTTTGAAAGAGAATCAGGAAGAGAATCAAATGTATCGGAAATATAAATAATCCAAAAAAATCTCAGTGAATTTCTTCAATGCATTTTCCCTATGCCATTAACATATGGTGACATATAAGTTGCTAGCAGAACCTGAAAACTGAGAAAGACAATTCATGGTAATTTGTATTTCTTTCAGCTAACAGAAATAAATAATCATAATAATAAAGGATTGAAAAAAGTAAAGGGATTGGGTGCATCTAGTTCAGGTAAGTCTTTCTACTCTGGGGGAAAAAATATTCCTCAGATTAATATTTGTGTTTTAAGTTCTGATAATCAATTGCATTCCAATTTAATATACTGCGGTGCACCATGTCACCATAAATATAAATATTTTTGATAGTAAAACAAAATTGTTTAATCTCTCGTTTCTTACTGGTATTAGCTTATTATGGTCAAATGTACTGAGATATCCAGTCAAATCCTACCATACATGAGTACAATCAAGCCATAGACATATACAACAGGTACTGCAAAGAGAAAAATATCAGTAGCAGCGGGAACAAATGTGGTTTTCTTTGTATTGGTTCTCCAATTGTTACACGCTTATATTGATAACCTCCAAAGCTAGTGACTAAGCCACAAGCTATGCACTGCTAATCTGTACTTTAATATATTTATATGAAGTTGTGATGTATTTCTGAGAAATTTCATTCCATTTCTAGTAAACAACAGAACAAACTGGACACTACATTTACCCGAAAAGCCTGATCTTATTACAAAAGCAGTCATAGGTACGTAATAATTCAAAATATCAATCTCCTTGTATTCTTTGTATATTGTCATACAGGTATTAGGTGAGTTTATTCTCTGCACTCATGGGCTGAATATTTAGGTATTGTAATTATTAATTTCATTATTAATATTCAGGTAAATAATTCAGAAGTTCATGTTGAGAATTACATACCTAATAGGCCCTTTATATCATTGAGTCTTCACAGATGTATGTAACGCATACAATATTCAACTTTTTAAAGGGGAAGTTGAAAATGCGACAACATTGTCATGAATACCACATTTTCTATATTTACTGGAAGATTTGTAGTTGTGATTTTTTTAACTTTTACAAACTTGTACTTTACAAATTATCTATCAGTTTTCAGTTTGCATTAAGTACTATATCTTAGTTCATAAAATAACATTGTTCTTCCAATTCATGGTTTAATTTCCTCTGCTGACTAATATCTTCCATAAAAAAAGGTATAAATAAATAATGATTTACTTGGACGTAATTACAAATGGGATTTTAATGCAGTGATTTTCTCTGGCGCTTCAAGAACAAGATTGTTATGTTTTATGTATTCTAATCAAATGGAAATAAACCTCACTTTTTAAATTGATAGATGAGTCATGAAATTATCATTGATATGTCTCACTTCTGTTTTGTTACTCCATATCTATTACCACCATTGTACCAACCATGATATTAAGAAGGATATCCTGCCCATGCTCCATTATTATAGCAGGCTGGATTCACTGTTCATATTCCATTAAAATGTCCTTGCATCTAGATAAGTGCTAAAATTGCTAGGTTGTGTAGAGGTTGAAAAACAGAGACACATTTTATTTATATTTTATTTATTATTTTTATTATACAGACATATTTTATTTATATAGCAGACGGCATAGTGAGTTTAGTTTAGTTTATTGTCACATGTATTGAGATACAGTGAAAAGCGTATGTTGCGTGCTAACCAGTCAGCGGAAAGACAACACATGATTACAATCGAGCCAATACAGACACATGATAAAGGGTATAAAGTTTAGTGCATGATAAAGTCCAGTAAAGTCAGATTAAAGATGGTTGAGGGTCTCCAATGTGGTAGATAGTAGCACGGACCTGCTCTCTGGTTGTTGATAGAATGGTTCAGTTACCTGATAGCAGCTGGGAAGGAACCGTCTCTGAATCTGGAGGCGTCCATTTTCCCACTTCTATACCTCTGGCTTGATGGGTGAGGGAAGAAGAGGCAGTGACCGGGGTGAGTTCATCCTTGATTATGCTGATGGCCTTACCGAGGCAGTGTGAAGAGTAAATGGAATGAATGGATGGGAGGTTAGTTTGTGTGATGGTCTGGACTGCGACTACAATTCTCTGCATTTTTGTGCGGGTTTTGCATGGAGTTGTTCCCAAACCTAGCTGTGATGCATCCCGATAAAATGCTTTCTACAGTGCATCAGTAGAAGTTGATGAGAGTTGTTGGGACATGCCAAACATTCCTAAACATTCTCAGGAAGTAGAGGTGTTGGTGTACTTTCTTGCCCATTGCTTTGATATGGGTGGTCCAGCACAAGATGCTGCTGATATTTACTACTAGCAATTTGAAACTTACAACCATCTCTACTTTAGTGCCATCAATGCATGCCGGGGTATGTGTACCACTACAGAACATCAATGTCAACCTCAGCATTCAGCATCCCTTTGAAAAGTGTACCTCTATTTCATGCTAATACTCTCTCTGATATTCGGATAGGTCCTTAGTGCTATCGTGTAAGAAGTTACAACTTGATTTGGTGGCAAAGATGGTATATCCATGTCTGATGGATGTTTCATTTGGAAGGCAATTTGTGAATGATGGTGCACTTCTTCTTCCAGCTTGTGGATTGGTGGGCTTGGGAGGTGAAGCAGTCCATTTTATAAATGGAGCACCTAGCATCCATGTTGTGGCATTGCTGGATTGAGCGAATACTAGCTTGATGAATGGAATGCCAATCAAGTGGGCTTGTTTTATTAGGATGGGTCTACACTCTTTTGCGTTTACTTGTCCAGGAAAGTGGAGAATAATTCTCTTGCACATATTTGACACTTCTCCAATCATGTTTCTAGTAAACACTGAACCCATGGGACTTGGTTTGTTAGGTATCTGAAACACTAGTGTCATTAATTGTCGTGGAAAGGTAATTAGTCTCACTCTTTTACTGGAGATTGTTATAGTGTGATTGCAGATTTGAGGTTTTGTTTCTTGCAACCTAGACAGTTGTGAATGCTACTGAATGTTGTGCAGTCATCAGTGAATGGTCCCACTTCTGACATATATTGAATGGAAGGTAATCGATGAAGCATCTGAGGAATGTGGAGTCTGATTTGGGGAATTTCTGTCAAAGTGTTTTGGGGCTGAGATGATTGATCTACATCAACCACAAGCATCTCACTTTGTGCTTGGGATGACTCTAGTCAATAGACAATTTTACTCGGACTATTTGGTGCCACACATGGTCAAATGCACCGTTAATGTCAAACTGAGCTCTTTTATCTATACAAAGATAAGAACCGAGCGATTCTTAATAAACTTAGAATCAGTGTGCATACCATGGCTGTGTAGCTCGACCCATCTTTAATGGTGTGCCTACAAAATGAACTACAATTCCTGATAAGATTATCGATAATTGTTTCAGGTGGCCAGTCAGCTTCAAACAGTGCAGATGTCCATCCTGGGAAAAGTTCATCACCAAAACCTGTTATTACAAGTAAACCAGGTACAGTGATAGATTTACAGTTATTATTGTCACATGTACCGAGATACAGTGAAAAGCTTTGTTTTGCATGCTATTCAAATAGATCAGATTTACCATACAGAGGTCAGTCTGAAGAAGGGTTTTGACCCGAAACATCGCCTACTCCTTTTCTCCATAGATGCTGCCTCACCTGCTGAGTTTCTCCAGCATTTATTGTCTAACATACATAGAGACAATCAGTTATAACCCAAATGATCAGTTATAACCCAAGCTAACCCCAAAAAATTGCCATCTCTAAACATTTTTTTAAAAGTGTTCTTATTACGATAACATGTTACATAGAAACATAGAAAATAGGTGCAGGAGGAGGCCATTTGGCCCTTCATTATGATCATGGCTGATCGTCCCCAATCAATAACCCGTGCCAGCCTTCTCCCCATATACCTTGATTCCACTAGCCCCTAGAGCTCTATCTAACTCTCTCTTAAATCCATCCAGTGACTTGGCCTCCACTGCCCTCTGTGGCAGGGAATTCCACAAATTCACAACTCGTGGGTGAAAACGTTTTTTCTCATCTCAGTCTTAAATGGCCTCCCCTTTATCCTAAGACTGTGGCCCCTGGTTCTGGACTCGCCCAACATTGGTAATATTTTTCCTGCATCTAGCTTGTCCAGTCCTTTTATAATTTTATATGTTTCTATAAGATAGCCCCTCATCCTTCTAAACTCCAGTGAATACAAGCCTAGTCTTTTCAATCTTTCCTCATATGACAGTCCCGCCATCCCAGGGATCAATCTTGTGAACCTACGATGCACTGCCTCAATCACAAGGATGTCGTTCCTCAAATTAGGAGACCAAAACTGTATGCAATACTCCAGATGTGGTCTCACCAGAGCCCTATACAACTGCAGAAGAACCTCTTTACTCCTACACTGAAATCCTCTTGTTATGAAGGCCAACATTCCATTAGCTTTCCTCACTGCCTGCTGTACCTGCACACCAACTTTCAGTGACTGGTGTACAAGGACGTCCAGGTCTCACTGCACCTCCCCCTTACCTAATCTAACCCCATTGAGATAATAATCTTCCCCCTTGTTTTTGCCACCAAAGTGGATAACGTCACATTTATCTATATTATACTGCATCTGCCAAACATCAGTGGAATTCTTTGCCTCAGAAGGCAGTGGAGGCCAATTCTCTGGATGCTTCAAGAGAGAGTTAGATGGAGATCTTAAAGATAGCAGAGTTAAGGCATATGGGGCGAAGGCAGGAATGGGGTACTGATTGTGGATGGTCAGCCATGATCACAATGAATGGCGGTACTGGCTCGAAGGGCCAGATGGCCTATTCCTGCACCTATTGTCTATTGTCTATAACCATGATGCAAACTCTATCTTATGGGAAGAAATAAAGGAAATACTGAAAGAATATTGACTTACCAACTGATTCTTCCAGACAAATTAAACGAGGAAAGTATTCCGGAAAAATATGAACCTGCTGCTTTACCTTAATGGGATCCAACATTTTAGTGTCTGCATTAATTATTGGAAAGGTGTTCCATTTTAGATTAATCAGTTTAACTCCCAATCAATGAGCAGGAATGCAGGGGACAGAATGATGGTTACAATAGCAAAAATCAGAAATCCACAGAAATTCATCTCCATCATAGTCATTTGTCCTTATAATAAGTTGGTGGGTGGAAAAATCAGCCATTTGCCGGAAACAGATATGTAATTTTAACATTTTAATAAGGGCATGTGCCTCATATTTCCACCATTGACATTGACATTGACATTGACATCTATAAGATGTGCTGCCTGAAGAAGGAAGCTAATATCATCAGCGACCCACACCACTTAAGCCATGTTCTTTTAGCACTGCTATCATCAAGATGAAGATACAGGAATCTAAGAATTCCCTCCAGATTCAAGAATAATTTCATACCATCAACCATGAGGTTCTTTAACCATCCAACACATCGCTAGCCACAACCCTTACCTCAGCACCGAACCACTATAGACTTTGAAATACTATGGTTGCTCTAGCTACTTTGGTTTTGGCTTGGTTTACTTAGAATAACGGACAATTTATTGTTTACTTACTGTTGTTGTGGTTGTTGCAGCAAGTAAGACTCATTGTTCCAGTTCATATCCAATGCAGAGATAAATAAACACTCATGATTCTCTTGATTGATAATTCTCTTCACATTTTCCCAACTTAACATTTATTTGCATGGATCAAGTTTCAGGCTAGACAGAAGCAGAAGGGAAGACAAATGAATGCTTTTCTTGCACTGATTGTGAACCAGCAGGGGCACAAGTGCCTTGTTACTCCACCACTAAAATAATTTCCCCAAAGCATAACTTACTTTTCATTGCCCCAGCATCAACTGTTTCTCTGCTGCTCATAACAGGATATATGTCAGTATCATACTGCAGTCTTATAACACAGCTTTTGTCCCCACAATCGAAACAACTGGCCGACCATCAACTGTTCCCCTGCAACTTCACACTGTGATCTAATGGCTCCCAGTTTCCTTTCAGACCATGACTTCAACCGTAGTATCTTGCATCCCTGGTCTTATCAAAGATGCAGTATCTCTCATCTGGTCTCACTGTTGACCTTGCAACTATAATGTCTCCCTGTATCCTCTTTGTCTTCTGTCTGTGACCTACTACCATAGGTTTTCCCAGACAACAGCAAGACAAGTTGTCGCGTTGAATGACAGCTGACTAGGAACAGATACATTTTTGTTGTGGAGGGAAAAAAATGCTTGGACATTTATATATGATCCACCTTTTCTGGATTCCCTATTGCTGCTACTTTCTTGCCTCTCCCTGCCTCTCCAAAATAATAGGATCAATAATTAATTCTGATTTCTTTTTTTAGTATCTTTCAAAGATGAATGCATACTAATCATTGCTTTTGTTCTATTTGACACAGAGCACACTCGTGATCGGTTGCGTGACAAGGAAGGCATAAAAGAAGGTAGGATGAATAAAAGATTAAGAGGTGGTAATGCTGTATACTTGCCTCTAGAACTAACAGCCAAACCAGATATTTAAGCAGTAAATTTATGACTCTTGTTTGCCAGGAACAATTCTTGTGAATTTGGCCATGTATCCCATTTGATGTTATATTAATTATTATAAATGGACTAAATGCTATCAGTGGAAGAATGTCCAAATTTCCTATAAGCATCTCTTCTGAGATAACTTAGAATTGAATTTTCCATTAATCTGACATCTTCACAAAGCTAATGAGTATAGTCAGTTTCAGAAGTGGAAAAAATATATACTCCTTGGCAAAGGAAAAGTGTAGTTCTGAGACTGGGAGTTAGCCACATTGCCAAGGAAAAGATTAGCATTTCATCTGACCAACACTATAAATAAATTGTCAGGAAGCACTTAATGTTGTCATGATGTGCAAAGTAGAAATGTTCCATTCTGCAGTTCATCTCTCACCTTCATGAATACCACTGCTGGAGGAAAGAAAATGTAATTCTAAATTAAGAAAGGGGTAGTAACACGAATGATAAAATAATTAATAGTTATATTGATAATTAAAACATTGCTGTTCTTTTATTTCAGATCTTAGAACAAATACAATTCGCAAATTAAGTTAGCCCATAGAACTGGAACCTAATGACTTTATCATAATAACAACTTTTATGAAACTGTGTGATTTCATGTCATTTGCTGATAAAGGATGTTATAGTAACTCTAAAGAAACTTGAGTTAGGGTTTATAAATTAGCTTGGTTTTATAATGTATCATCTTATGTGTGCAGAGACTACAAACACTGTCTCTAAACCAGCACTGAAAAGGAGCAAAACAAGAAAAGAAAATGACAAACCAGCAATGAAGCCCTTGACAACTAAAGGTAATGGCCTGGGTATTGGATTGGGTGAAAAAGGATGTCTGGGTAACAACTGGTCATTTTTTACTTTTCAAATCATTCCCTAGGCTCTCTCATACAGATTTACAGCGTGAGGCAACCAATCACTCCATTGAATGCACATCCTAAAGTCCTCTAGTGAGAATCATCATACTCCACTTCCCCCATTGCCACTCCTCCCACCCATCTCCTCAACCTGCTATCTTTCCTTTAGCTCTCCCTCAGTATAAATTCACTAAACTATTTGCAATCACCCCCTTTGTCAGTCTATCACATGGTTCGCCATTCTTTTTATTACAATAGTTTATGTGAGCCAGTGAGATTGTTTCATTCACCCATATCCTCCATCACTACCCTGACTTATTTTCTTTCAGTATTGTGACTAAAAACTCCTCAATTTTTTCACTTAGTTTCAAAATGTCAACTGTGGAATATCTGACATTCATATGGAACTAGTCTACTAAACCAAAACTAGTCTCCACCTTGAATAGCCGAGACCCCATTAAAATAATTTACCTTGGCTACTTTTCATTATAGCCTCATCTCCACTTTCTGGAGTCTAGATTGTAGATTTGTGTGAATATTGCTCCCAACTGGTTTAACCAGTCGCTGCTAGGTCCACTAGAATTCGATAAGAGAGACAGCGAGACAGCACAAAGCCCTACACTCATTTGCAAAACAGAATCACCATGGACTGCAAATATGAATCCCATGTTCATGTGGATGCTCATAGTTTTAATATTACCTGCCTGATATTTCCTCCTTTATTTTCCCATGACTAAACATTGGAAAGACCAAAGCCACTGCCTTTAATCTCAGTCGCAATGTTAGTCCTGTGACTCCATCCTTTTCCTTGGCATTGATCTGCAACTGAACCTTGCTGTTCATAACTATGTCTCATGTTTGACCATACCCTTCAGCCCATTTTTCGTGGTCAGTATTTCCCCGCAGCCTAGCCCCAAAACTCTCATCCATGCCATATTACCTCTTGAGCTGGCTATGGCTTGCTTCTTCTCTAAACTCAGCTGCCCATGTCCTAATTTGCACCAAAAAACTCTTCACCTATCAGCAGAGTGCTCTAATGTCCTTTAGTGTATCATTGGGCTCAATGCCCAATTTTGTGGGATAACTTTCTTGCAACGTGCCTTGGGACACTTTTAGTTTAGTTTAGAGATACAGCGCAGAAACAGTCCCTTCAGCCCACTGAATCCGCACCGACCAGCGATCCCCGCACATTAACACTATTCTACACACACTAGGGACAATATTTTACATTTTATACCGAGTCAATTAACAGGCAAACCTGTACGTCTTTGGAGTGTGTGAGGCCACCGAAGATCTTGGAGAAAACTCTCGCAGGTTACGGGGAGAATGTACAAACTCCATATTGGCAGCACCCATAGTCAGGATTGAACCCTGGACCTGGGGCTCAGGCAGAAACACTACCACCGCGCCATCGTGCCGCCCATGTAACTTGATTAACGTAACTTGAATACGATAAAGCATTATATAAGCACATTGTTCTTGAAGTGCAAAATAAGTAGGTATAAGCAGAGACAAATGAAACTTAAGTTCTCACAAATGGAACTTGTGCCTACAAAAACTGATGTTACCTCGCCAACAGATTGCATTTGGAACTTAATTTCCCTTATACAGTTCCTGGGATGGTCTTGTCCACATTGGAATAACATTTGTTTTTGAGATTAAGGTATAATGTTCTTATAAATCTTTTGCATTACGCTCCGTGGACTTCAGTGATGCTGTTCCAAACTTTTATTGTAACACAGCCTGAGGGCCAAAGGAACCGTAGATGCCAAGTTTCTGCCATTGTTTTGGCATGGAGAGAGGATGGTTTAGTTTGTCAGTCTGAATAATGAGAGGACATAAGGGCAAGCTCCCACAGGCTTTTAAAGTCAGTTTTTTTTTAATGGGAATTAAAGAATAGCTGTCTTTCCAGTCATGTGTTCAATTTTGAATTACAGAATCCAAGCTGTCATCCTCAGCCACTCCATCCTTCCCATCAAAACCTATGCTTCATTCTGACAGAACAGGTAAGCCATCAATATTTTTCAGATACCTAATGTGTATATATATATAAAGCTATTCTATGAAGATTATTGGTTAAATAGTATGTCCTTCTATTGTTTATATGTATATATACAGACAGAAGTAAAACAAACATCTCTGAATATTTGGAATAATTCCAAATCATTTATATGGACATTTTAGTTTGAAGTAACTTGTCGACTATGTCTTCAGACTATGAACTCGTGATTAAAGAAACTTCCACTACATGTACAAAAGCACAAATAAAGATGCTTTGAAGCGCATAGCACTGAAATGAAGATGTTATCTGCTTTTCCTCATTTACATTGTTCCAATAGTTCTCATGAGACATGATCCAATTTATTTGAACTTATTAATATGTGCAATGCAGTGCCTTTGAGGTATTTAACCTTTGGCTGTGTAGCATGTATTTCATGAATATAACTGCAATCCTATTTGGATCTTGCAGAAATAAATTAATCACTGTGAAGTTATTAATTTGTCAGAGCACGAGGCTTAATTGTATTAATTGAGTGCCTTGTTCTCATTGCCTGTGAATGTTTGAAGCAAAAATAATTTTGCTCCATTGTTTTAGCATGGTAATTTGATACTTGCATGAAGTGAAAAATTGCAGACAACACCCTGTACTGTCTGGCTAAATAATCTGTTTCTTAATAGTTGTGAAGTTGTAACTGTTCTACATCCTTGTACTTAGACTGACATCATAAATGGCTAACAAAAGAAAATATTTTTCTGTGTTCCCTCTGCAATCTTATTATTCAGTGTGCTTCGTAGTGCATTTTGGAACCATATTTTATATTTGGCTTTGTAGTGATATTTGCTTGAGGCTCACTTTTTGGTTGTCGCACGTTTTCATGTTTTACCATAATGCCAACAAACTTTTAACATTAATATAGTTTGGTTATGCTGGTTGCATTCTATCAAAGGGATATGGAATGGCACCTTGCAGAGATATATACGTCTTCATGTATTGCTGCATGGCATGGTATAGCAACGTTGTGTTTATGCAATGCCATGTAACAGACCTCATCATTGTATTTTGTGATTGGATTGCTATGATTTATTTAATAACTAAAGGTTTTGTTCTCATTGTTATGGCTGACCAAGGTGATTGTGCATGCATTATGCTCAAACTTTGTTTCATTGGAAAGTACTGACATTACAAGGAATTGTTATCTTCAATAACTTTACGTTTTTTTTCTGCAAAAATTACAGAAATTCAGTTACCAGTTTTCCTCACTCCAAGCACAACTTCTGAACATGATACCATGGATGAATTCACAGGTAGTCCTGTTCATCGGAATAACAAGGAGTGTATTATCCGATTAGATAATTCACATTATAAATTGTGAATCATGTCAGGAAATTAATTTCATTAGTGTAAACAGTCTTCATTTTTCTAGGCATTAAGATCTAATCTACCAAACTTGGCAAATTCAATGTAAAATTCTTTGTTTATTATGTATTTCAACGTGAACCAAGTCAGGTTTCATTACCCAAATTACGTTTTTTTTCTTCAGGAAACTATATCCAATAACTGAAAGTATTTGCAATATTTTTCAATCTGTGTGAGGCTGTATTCTGTTCATGTTTTATTTTTTGTTTTTCACATTTTTGTGGACCATTGATATAGCCTTTAGCTGAGAAATGGGTGGGTAATGTGTTGCAGTGATTACTAAAATGATTTTATGGATTAACTGCAGAGATGTGAGCAAATTCATTATCACCAGTATTCATTTACTGTGTGGACAGATTACTGGACTACATTAATTATTTCCATAGGAACCTAACTAGAATGAGAAAGTCTGTAATGTGCAGTAATGTTTGAATCTGCATTCTACTATCTCATGAGCTTGCAAGTTGGTGGTTTAAAATATTTGCATCTTTAAATCCTTAATCCTGCAAGTGACGTTCTATCACTTACATGGTGTGCTACAACTTCCAGTAATGTTTCAACATATTTTGGTTAAGCATATGGTCTGATTAGTAAGCTGGAAGCTGAATAGACAACATCAGAATGTTGTAAGTTTTGCCAGAAAACTATTAATAGTGCATGGTGTCAATGTGTTTCTCGAGATGCCAATTAGGGTCACTGGAAGTAAAATCTATTCTTTATCCCATTTTGATAACATTTTTTCGTAACTTGATCAGGAAAATATTTCAACTTAATTTTCTAAAATGCGTTGCAGAACCTGAGACGCCATCTTCTACTAAAATGCCATTCAATATATTAAGAACAACTTCAGACCATACTGATGTGGGCAATCGGGATCTTCCAGGTAGCTTCTACGTGCAGGGGTTATTTTTGCATGAAAGGAAACAAATATAATGTAACAAATACAGCTTATTAGTATGAGAATTTCTAAAGATTCATATGTTTCATGTCAATGGTCATGATAAGAATAGTTTGAAATATAAAACTTGATGTGTCTACCATAATGTATAATGGTAATTAGGGATGGTTTTCAAAGCCAATTAATCAGTAACAAATAATTGTTTGTATGATTTAATATTTGTGAAAAAATAAGCCAGAATGAAATATGCATCAAATTGATATAATTAGTTCCAGTAGACTGTTGCTAAAATACATAAATGTCAATTTAAATGCAACACACAAACCAAAGGATGCCCAAAGTTTCCATGACTCAATGACTGATTATTCAGGACTCAAAACTGTTGGTCAGCACTCCCTCTTGAAACAGGACCACTGCAGGTTACTTGAGAGCTTGCAGTGAAATTGAGTGTGGATTTGGAGGTTAGGAGAGGATAATGGTAATTAAAGCGGGTTACACAAAAAGCTGGAGAAACTCAGCGGGTGCAGCAGCATCTAAGGAGCGAAGGAGATAGGCGACGTTTCGGGTCGAGACCCTTCTTCAGACCCTTCTTCGGGTCTCGACCTGAAACGTCGCCTATCTCCTTCGCTCCTTAAATGCTGCTGCACCCGCTGAGTTTCTCCAGCTTTTTGTGTAACCCTCGATTCTCCAGCATCTGCAGTTCCTTCTTTAACACATGGTAATTAAAGCCTTGCTTAGGGCCTCTCAGGAATAGGTTCAGCTATGAGAGGATCAGTTCTGGGTGTGGGAAGATGCACTATCAATTAGAGAACCCCCTGCTGGATGGGATAACGTATTAGCCATTGAAAGTTGGCATCTGGGGGTCGATGGCTTTGCCTGTTGATGGATCAGGACATGGGCTTAAATTATAGGAAGAAGGGAGCCTCAGGTACAATGGGTATGGCGTCATCTTTTGGGTATTCAGTGGGTTGGCAGTCAAGGAGTGGAAAATAGTGATATAGGTTAATTGGGTAATTGGCTCTCTGGCTGACTAGGAATGTTGATAGGTGGTGGTTAAATGACTTTTCTTTGGTGACGTTCCTGTACAGAGCCCAACTGTGGTGGGAGCGAGAGCGACCAAAAACTCGCTCCAGGAACAAAAGGAACTGCAATTGCTGGTAGACAAAAATGCTGGAGAAACTCAGCGGGTGAGGCAGCATCAATGGAGCAAAGGAAACCAGAAATAGAAATGGTCACTTTTTCAAGCTTACCACGAAATTGGAGTAACTCATTGGGTCAGGCAGCATCTATGGAAGGAATGGATAAGCAACATTGTTCAGACTGAGACTGAAAAAGGGCCCTGACCCAAAACATTGCCTATCCATACCCTCCACAAAAGCTGCCTGAACACTGAGTTACTCCAGCATTTGTGTTTTCCTCAAGATTCCGGCATCTGCAGTTCCTTGTGCTTCTAATGTCACTTTTTGCTTAGAATCATGCCCATATATACTAAAAATTGTACTGTAATTGTAATTTTTTTAATTCCCTGAATTGATGCTTTCTGCATACCACAGATTCTGTTCCTAAACACAGCCATTATTAAATGTGTTGCTCTTTCATCGCAGAGCTTATTTGTATAACACTCATATTAAATATTAGATTATATGATACTATTAAATTATCAAGGATGCTGGAGTTGTAATTTTGTGGATGATATAATAAATTAACATTTTGTTTGCCCTGTCCATTGGATGTAAAAGATCCAGGAGGAACAGATTTAATGAAGAATAGGGTTAATTCTCCTCATGGCCTTGATAATAATTATCTGAACTGTTATTATTGGGAAAAATTCTGGTTATTATCATAAGCCCCCTCATCCTTCTAATTTCCCCAAGTATAGTCCCAGAGTCATCAAATGCTCCTCATATGTTAACTTAATCAACCCCAGGATCATTCTCATAAACATCCTCTGAAGCCTCTCCAACACCAGCATATTCTTCCTCGGATATGGGACCCAAAACTGTTCACAATATCCCAAATGTGGTCTGCTTTAAAAAGCTTTAGCATTATATCCTTACTTTAATATTCTAGTCCTCTCAAAATGAATGCTAACATTGCATTTGCCTTCCTTACTACTGACTCAACTTGCAAATTAATCTCCTCTCATTAATAAAATCGCAAAGGGCCCACTTGAGTATTGTAAGAGCTGTAATTATTATTGTTTTCCAGAATAAGGCATTTGATGGAATAGTTTTAACCAATCATCATTGGGATATTAGTATTCTTTACCTAGTTTGAAATGTATCTCGTAACAATTTTTGAAATATCAAGTCATTTGATACACATCATATGTTGACAATTCAATCCAGGAGCTGTCAGCTAATGAAATGATGTTCAAGCATACACCTGCCTTTCACAGAGGCCAATGTCAGCACTTTAAAAAAATATTAAGTAAGACACTATTTAGCATTTATATGTGTAGAATGCTGAAAGAAGAATACGTTGAAATGCATTGATGTATTTTTGATACTTCATTTTGAATTACTACACATTCACAAAATAATTGATTTCAAAACTAACCACTTTTTTAGTAGATGTTAGTTGTCCCATCATAAATGTCATTATTTGAGTCAACTTTATTTTTATTCTGATGTTGGATATGATTTATTTTTGCAGTGATACTTTACTTAAATATTCAAAATATTTGTTCTTTTCCACATATCATCCAGAAATTGAGTTGCCATCCTCCAGCAATTCATTTTTAAACCCTCCAGACACTCCATCTGCATTAGATTCCATGGAAACGAAGCAGTTCACAGGTAGTTACAATAAGAGCTAACATGGATGTGAGATTTTTCTTGGACAGTTGCAGCAAGTTGCATGTAATTGTTTATGAGACTTTGCGTGTCCATTCTAATGCTTTCTTAGCTTTAATAGTTTACAAGTTCATGATTTCATGGTCTTGAGTTTGTTGACGCCTGATACATAGCATGACCAATGCAAAAATACTCCGATTGTGTTTAAAAGTAATCTAATGGAATGTTTGGAATTGATAAATAACAGTTTGGTTGTCTAACGTTTAATCAGTTCACCTGCATGATGTGCAGTACATGGTCAATAAAACCTGGCATGGAAATGAGAAATACAGACGCAACAAATTTGTTGGAATATTTTAAGAAATGTATTGGACAATAGGAGAACTATACTGCTTGATCAAGTTCAGAGATATAAATTTGTGCCTCTAGTTTGCTTTTTAACTCACTCCATACCAAGAGATTATTTCACCATTTGGTGGACAGGTAATATGTATCTAGGTCTGAACCAGAAGTGTTTGATGCATCTTCAAAAGGTACAAAAACAACCCCCTATTAAGCCACTCTTCCCATTCAAAAAATTGGTTTGCTTCCTTTCCACTGTGAATTTAAATAATTGAAAAGGATAAGATAATGAGTCTACGTCTGAACATACAAAATTAGAAAAGAGCTGCCAGACCATCAGCATGGCCAAAACTCGTGATGGCTGGAATCTTGGATTTGTGGCATCCTCTTTCACTTCCACTGCTTTACATCTTCTACTATACAAATAGAGAAAAAATGGCCAATAGAAGAAAAAATACTCTGCTTTCTGCCAGAGAGCAATATTCTGGTTTCACAGATCATGACATTAAAGGGCTCTTCTACAGAATGCAATTCTGCTTTTTCACAGAGCTGAAGTGAGTCAGTGCCTACTACATTAATGAGCATTAGTTTCCAGAAACTAGGAAAAGAAGAATTGCATAACATCCAGTCTATTGCTGTTTGCACAGAGTCCCTTAGAGTTTGTTAAATTGCAGCATTCTAACAATGGGTATGCTATGTAATTTAATAGACTTGTTAGGTCATCTCATTCAGTTAATGGTATAAAAAAGTAAATAATTAATGGTATAGTTCTTTAGGTTCTTTAGGTATTGCTCTTTTGGCTTCCTTTCATTGCCACCTTCTCAGACATCGCAAAGAGGGAACAGAATTAAGGGGCTGTCCCACTGCGGCAACCTAATCTGTGAGTTTAGAAGAGTTTGCCCTCGACTCAAACTCAGAACATGGCTGACACGTGGTCCTAGGAGGCCCTATGAGGTCATGCTCAACACTCCTTCATGCACAACACTCAGTCTGATTTATCTACAACAAATCTCCATGGTTATAATTCTTAACTGAAACTGATGAAGTTTCCATGTAAAACAAGATATCCTACTGTGGAATTGTGTTGGATGTTAGCAAAAGTGAAATAAATATTCTGTGAAATATTGTTTGGATCCCAAATGTAAATAAGAAAAACATGAATTATCAGCCATCATCATCTTTATTCACATTTGGTTTATGGTATACCACCAAAACATTCAGTTTTGAGCAATATTGATAGTTATATATTCCATGTATTAATATATGAATATATATGCTTGTACGCCATATTAATACCGATATTATTTACTGATATTATGTAGTGACTGCGTATCTAGAACAAGATTTTGGACTTTCTAAATGCATTCTATTTAACCGGGAGAAGTCATTCCGAGAATCGTTCCTACTTCTTTTGTAGAAATAATTATTATTTTACTCCACTTCAATTATTTTTACTTGAATTCTCATTTCACATACCATGTTATGTAAGAAAATTATTACCTTTCTGATTTCACACCCATTAATCTGCACCAGCCCACTGCATTGCCAAGCTGCTTCTTCCATTTCATTTCTACCATAGTTGTCATACATCAGTTAATGTGGATGATCACAGTGTTTGTTTTCTCTGAAATAAATTACAGAACCTGAGATGCCACCTACAAGCAGTAAACATTTCGATCCAACATCTGAACCTGATGACATGGATACACAAAAATTCACAGGTAGTTCAGTGATGCATAAAAAATCAGGATGTCTTTTACAATATAATGCATGCATTATATTTCACCTTTAAACAGCATCATTTTTGACATCTACGTCTGCATTTGTAAACATAATAGTTTTCAATGAGAGAATGTTGTTTTTCTCAGTTACTTAAGGGCCTGTCCCACCAGCATGCGACTCCATGCGGTGAGCGCAACCTAACGTGGTCGCTTGAGCCGTCCGGCCTCGCGGGGCCGGTCCCACTTCGATCGCTGGAGCCGTATAGAGTTGTGCGGGGCTGGTCCCAAAATCGCGCAGGGCTCCGAAAAACTGACCGTGTCCAAAAATTCCACGCAGCAACGGCCTGTCGGCCCGCAGCCACCTTGACGCATTACGCACCGCCTCGACATCGTGCCTCCGTGACCCTCTCTATATGTGCCTCCGTGACCCTCTCTGTGTGCCTCCGTGGCCCTCTCTCTGTGTGCCTCCGTGCCTCTCTCTATATGTGTGCCTCCATGACCCTCTCTCTGTGCTTCCGTGACTTTCTCTCTGTGGCTCCGTGAGCCTCTCTGTGTTCCTCCGTGACCTTCTCGATATGTGCCTCCGTGACCCTGTCTGTGTGCCTCCGTGGCCCTCTCTCTGTGTGCCTCCATGCCTCTCTCTATATGTGTGCCTCCATGACCCTCTCTCTGTGCTTCCGTGACCCTCCCTCTGTGGCTCCGTGAGCCTCTCTGTGTGCCTCCGTGACCCTCTCTATATGTGCCTCCATGACCCTCTCTATATGTGCCTCCATGACCCTCTCTGTGTGCCTCCGCGACCCTCTCTGTGTGTCCCTCTCTGTCCTTGTGAACTTACCGCGGACTTCGCTCCAACTTCGCGCCACGTCGCGTCAGTCACACGACCTCCGCGCGGCCCCCGCTGCCGGTTTGGTCGCACTCGTCGCATGCAGGCGCATGCTGGTGGGACCGGCCCTGTACGGGGATCACCTGACCTCCGCGCGGCCCCCGCTTCCAGTTTGGTCGTGCTCACTGCATGGAGTCGCATGCTGGTGGGACAGGCCCTTTAGTCGGATATGGAGCTGTTTGCATGAGATGTATTTGTAATTTTCTCCAAAAAAAATATTGGTCCACAAACTGGACTGAAATGTACTGATTTATTGCTACATTTCATGATGTTTTTTTCCACATTTAATTCATTCCAAAAACTATAAATTGCACGAACCATATTTTCAACCTTTTTTTACCAATCTGTATTAATCCTCCTTTTCTATCCTCCTCCCAATTCTCACCAGCATTCCTTTTGAAAATTGTAGATAAGTTGATATCCATTTTCATGCAAGTTCTTTTGCACAGGTCCTTTGAAGACACAGAAGGAAACTTGGCTGATTTTCATTTTCTCATTTTACTCCACTCATATGTTTAATTCAGAAATGCACTGCTTGAAAAAATTGTGGATTATGCTTTTGTTGCTCGTATATTGATGCGCTAGTGTGTTGTATTCAAAGCTGTTTCTCATCTTGCCCATCATAAATAGTAGAACCTAAGGTGAAGTTCACTGCATTCAGAGTTCTGTAGCAGATGTCCTTTTCAAGTAAGGATGTGTAAATTTCATATCTATCTTATAATAATTTCAAACATTTGGAGCTTTTAAACAAGGACTCAACACATTTAGTTGTTAAAGCTCAGTAACATGGTTTAAATGCGACTTCTTCAGCGTCTAGTTTGTAGTCCTTTAACGATAAAAAATAGTTAATTTCTCATAATCTACTTGCTGCTGCATGAAATAGATTGTGAGAAAGCTGCACAGGAGGAAATAGGTTAGTAAGGCAAGTAAATTCAATTAAGTAATTTATTATTTTACTAGTGTAAGCTTTGCTTTTAAGCTTTAGGAGGATATCAATGATATTCTTGAAATACGCATTGGAGTAAGCGACGTACACCTTCTTTCGCTTTCCTCAAAACATTGTTTACAAGCTAATCTACAATCCTTTGTTCTGGCATTTGGGCTTTTGAAGAAAATAGTAGAACACAAGATAAATCCAGAAAATGCCAAGACATATTTAGTAGGTATGGAGAGTAAAACAAAATAAATATTCTGTGTAAATGAGCGTGAGGAACAGCATTTACATTTATCATCTTCTGTGAAGGTCTATTGCTGTCTTCCAGACTCGACACTGAGTTCGACAATTTTAAATAATCACTCTTCCTGCATATTTACTCTGATTTCCAACATTCTCACTGATTTCATATTAATCCCACATCATTATTCTACATTTCTACCTCGTTCAAGCTATTGCTACCATTTTATCACCCCTTTTGTCTTACAATTTCTGCTGCCTTTCATCCTATCACTGTCTTGCTTTTTGTTCCTTCCTCCCCTTGCCTCTGCATTTCTTCTTTAACTGTAGTCCTAGTCCTATGAAGGATTATTTACCTCAACCATTGACTGACTGTTTCTTTCTACATAAATGCTGCCTGATATGTAATTTCCAGCATTCTACTGCTTTTATTTCAGGTTTCGAGCATAAGCCATGTCCTCGCTTTTGCATTGCAATATAAGCATTATTTCTTCCTATTCTGATGGTTATTCAATCACTTCCATTGTTTTGTAGCCAAAATGTGTCTTTGTTTTCACTTTTGTCATCAGTGCCATTCCTGTATCCTCCTTGTGCAGACAATGATAGAAGAATTATTGTGGAATCAGGATCTATTGGGCTTCCTTGTCCCAAAAAAACCTTAGTGTCAGTGAGGATAGTTGAGGACCAACCAATAAGAAGCAACAAATCGAGTACAGAGGAAGGAGAATATAGAATAATTTGGAGGGGAAGGAGCAACATGATGTAAGGGAGGAAAGGCTGTGTATGTTTGAGCTGGTATGTCAGAGGATAAGGATGCAAGTTTGAATTGAAAAGGGAAAGGATCACCATGACATGATTGAGCACAGGACAAAAATATATCCACTTATGTAGCCTATTACCATGTCTATTCAAGATTTTCCAATAGCTATAAGAACCGTGTCATGCACTGCATGAATGCAACTATTCCATCTTAACGTTGTTCTGCATGAGTTGTCACTTTTAGTTAGTTTGGTTAACTTCTTTGACAGTGCAAAGTGCACGCATGTCTCGTGTTATCCATTTATGTTTAATGTCCTTATTAGAGAAGGAAAATTTGTCAACTTCCTACCCCTTTTGCTGAACTCAGAACTACTTTGCAGAACAGTTGTTGCCTTCTGACCTCTTCCTGTCATTCCTTTTGTGTAGTTTGTATGGATTTCAGTCTGTGGGATTGATATGTGCTGTGTATCTATGTCATCTTTAAAACAATGCATTTGATTTTTACCTTTGTTTACAAATTGTCAGTTATATTTGGTTTCTCTGAAATGCATTACAGAGCCTAAAATACGATACTCCAGCACCTCCTCTCTCAATCCAGTTCCTGAATCAGTTACTATGGACACGGAGATATTCACAGGTAGTTTGTCAATGGCTGTTATATAACTGCCTTTTTGAAAGAATAGGCTGCATTTCTTTAAGAAGCAGAGCACTTTACCTTGGAATGCTTTAATAAGTTGTAATATGCAAAGTTAGTGAAGATAGTGTTGCAAAGCATATTTTATGATCTAGCATCCGTAAAGAATTATTCATCTTGCATCAACGTTAATATTATATTTGCTAGACCTGTTTTTCATGATGAATAACAACTTATGCCTGCAAGTCAATTATTGTCTTTGATCAAACAATATGGGCATTAAACGTTATCTGGAATATATTTTACATAGGACAAACTGGATAAGTTTGAGGGTCTTTTAGATATTTATGTGCTCAGATATTCTTCCATTGAAACTACTGTGGCATCTTATAATATTTGAAATTACAGGCATTTTTCTTTGTTTCTATGAATGATATTACAGAGCTTCCATCCAGTACTAGTTCATTTTCGTCCAGTTCAGATACGGTTTCCAACCCTGAGGCCGTGCACACAGAGTGGTTCACAGGTAGATTACTGAATGGAGCATGTTGCGCTGTTTTGTTGTCTGTACTGAATTGAGCATATCCATTGTGCACATCATATTTGAATACATAGGTGATGAGTACAATATTGTATTAGTCACCAGTGGTCATCCATGTCATGTGAGCATGTTCCAGCAAAAAGTATGTTGTCTGGTTGATGGCTTTTTCTCAATGTAGTCAAGAATCAGTTTGCTTTTGCAAAGTGCGCAAGTCAGCAAACAGCATGCAAATGAGCACTTATAAGCAACGTAATTCAATGATATTTAAAATCTACCTTGCTTGGGCACGACACATTATTTAAAATCAAAGTGAATCATTGCTTGGAAGGTCCATGTTTTTGTCTACGTTGTGTCTTGTCCGGCTGGTTACTTCCACTTCAGATTATTTTGTGTATTTTTTTTGTGCCTTTGGCTTTAATAAGTGTAAATTATTTTATATGCAGCATGGATTTCATGCATTGTACTATATTGGTATAGTTGCTATATGGTTTCTAATCTAACATTTAGTCTGTCTACAATATGCATAAATTGTGCTCCTTTGGCCATTTGAAGCATTTCAGTCGACTTTGAGGATGATGAAGAAAAAAAATCAAATCTGTTAAAAGGTGTTTCCTTCCATTTGGTAAAAAAAAAACCCAAAGTATGAGGAACCATCCTCCAGTGATGCATTTTACATCTATTCACCCACAACCTCAGCACCTGATAATATGAATAATAAACAATTCACAGGTAGTTAGTGCATATGAAATAGATATATCTATTTTCAATAACAATAATTTTTGCTCAGTGTCAATATAAGTACTATAGTTACATGTGGGAGACTCCAATGACCATCATCAGTAGCAGCACGGTATTACCAGCATAGTCTGAGATGGCAGAATCCCGAAGTTCAGAGCTCTGGACTGGATAGCCAGTAGGCAGCAATTGAACCAATACAAGGGATAAGTCTGTACAATCACATCCTTACCAGTGTACCTATTGTAAATGCATCAGTTGATGACAGCACTGGTACAAGTGACCAATGTGCAGTTCTTGTGGAGCCAAAGTCTTGTCTTGATACTGAGTGCATTACCATCATGTTATGTTGTTTTCCAATGTTGCTAAATAATACTGACTCGGAATCGGTCTGGCAATTCAATACCATGAGGTGACGTAGACTGTTAACGGCAGCAGATATGTACATTACCACATTTACCTGCCAGTTACGGTTAGTTTAACTTTCATTCTACTGTTGCAATCAAGCTGAGGATCAACCCTCATTATATAAGGGGTGTAAATGGCAGGTGGAGAGCAGCATCTGTTGCCCAAAAAGTAAGATGATAAACTGAAGCACCTGCAGCAGAAGCCAACATGTATGCTAAACATAACATGCAACAGTCTGAACCAACCAGTACATCAGATTACAACTCTGCTGTCCAGACATATCCAGTCATGATTGGGGGTGGTCAATTCAACAGCTAAGAGCATGAGGAGGCTCCAAAAATATTTATATACTCAGGATTGGCCAGGCCCAACACATAAATGCCAAAGACGAGACTAAATGGTGGAAAGATGGAATGGAAAATTAGTCAGCAACGTCATTGTCATCCTGTTGAAAGCTATTCAATATTTACGAGATAATGCTGCAAGGATTGAGTAAAAGAATCGTATTAATTGCTGGAAATAACAGAAACATCTATTGAGGGACAACCTTAGCTAAAGATCCAAACCAAATGTTGTGGAAGTTTTTGCATCATGCCATTCTAAGGAGAAAATGTCTGTAGAGGGAAACTTGATGGAGTCTTGCAGTGGACATTGAATGTCATTAATTTATTACGAAATTAAAAAAGTAATTTGCTTAAGTATTTTATTCCTGTCATATCATTGACTTAACAGTTGGAAGATCGGGAGTTGTAAAACATTGGTCTCCAGCAATATAAATAAGCTTTAACAAAGCATACATTATTTTATTTTATAATTTTAGATATTTATTTGATTCATTTTGACTGAGTGAACAGTGACAATGAATAGCTCCAATATTGCATTTGTTCGGCCAGTTGGTATGGTAAATATCTCAGGCACTTCGCAAGAGTGTATGAAACAAAATCTTCAAACATCAGTGGCCTTTAATCAGAGAAATCTTGCTTGTGATTGGGAACTAAAATTGACCATTCTTTGTGTGACATTAATTTTCTTTAAATTCTCATTTCCTCAAGTTATGAAATTATGACCTGTCTTACAAATAGTTTTGATAATTAATTTTACTTTGAAATGAATATTGTAGAGAAAGCTGTTCATGTCCACTATTTATATCAAATGTGATATTTTCACAAATTTTAAAGTACATCACTGTAAAACACTCGGGTTTGCCTGAAATGCACTGCATTGGAACAAATACTTCAAACGAGAAAATATTGTAAATAAATAGTATTTCTAAAATTAATTTACATTCTTTCCTGAATCATCTTACCCTGATATCATTTTATAGACATTTAGAGAAAGTCCATCACTTAGTCATTTTATTATGGTGTTTTTGAAAGGCACATCAAAGAATTCTGTTAAGAATCTGCATTCATTAAAGTATAACCACTTTCACACAGTCAGATCTATTTTTAAAACCCTACATCTGTTTCCTCTTCAGCATTAATAATTCTGTGGTCTGATGCATAATTACAAATGTATTAAAGATTGAACAGAATAGGGTTTTGCACACTATGGATAAACAAAATGTCTAAATGACATAGGAAAGTTGAATTAATGGAATAGTTCAGCTACATTCTTGGTGTCTGTGGTTTGCAGGCATGAGTATACTTCTGCACCTATTTTCTTATGTTCATATTACAGAGTTTGCTCTTTGTTTTGACCAAATTGCAGAACGTGTGGTTGAACCCACCGCCAATTCATTTTTCACCACCTCAAATACAATTTATGAATTTGATCCTCCACAACGGGAGCAGATTTCAGGTAGTATGTAGATAAGCTATGGCATGGATGCACACTTCATTGTCCTGTTCACCACTGGAATGCAGACACATTATCTATGTGCTTTCTTGCTCTTGAAAGATGGAAAGTGGCAAAATGCATCAATAAGCCAATATGCAATCACGCAGTGCAATACATTAGGATTAGTTTGGTAAGCAAACCTATATATTTTAGCTTTAGAATCTAGCTTCAGTCAGGTATCAATGTATCAATGACCATTTGCATGAATCACATTATTAAGTGAACAATTTGCATGGAGGTGTAATTTAAATGTATCAGATTACTCCAGAGTACTGCTTAGCTTGATCAATGTATTCCATCATGCTTGGCCACTGCTCTGCATATATTTATGTGGTTTTGAATAAGGTATGCTATACATTTTCACATCTTATTTGATACCATGCAAAACAGTCCAGTTGGTAAAATAAATGCTTTATTTGTATTCTCTGAATAAGTTCCAGAATTTGGGAAACCATTCTTGAGCAGTTCGCCTGTCAACTCTTTAGAATCATCTAAAGATGATGCAGTGGAACCAAAACAATCCACAGGTATTCTTAACGAGAAACATGAATTAACCTTGATTTGTTTCAATGTGTAAATTCCGTCGTTTTATTCACATTGTTATTGTCAGTTTCATTTTCTCACCTGAAATGAAAAATCAGAAGGTCCGAATGACCAGTAAGAAATTTGCTTCCTTAAACTTAGAAAATGTGATTGACCAGCAGTTAGTTACAGTATTTGCATAAAATAGATTCCTAATAAGCAGAATATATTTTGGAGTGGAGTAAATCAATACGCTCATGAAACTATAGCTCACAGGTACCTAAACATGTGTACTTTGTTGCTCTTAAATAGCGCATTATTCTGAGGATCAATTCTACACCTTTGTTGGTATAACATTGTTCAATATACCTTGGATCATTTGGATTATTTTGGTTGGAAAGAATTTCTGAGACTTGTATCCCAAAATTTAAGTATTCATCCCCATTATCTCCCTCTTGTGGGAGATGACTTTTGCGATGGAGTCATGATTTGCAGATAAAGTGCAGAATCGATGAGCTGATCTTTTCGTATCCTATGTTCTCATATGTTTGCCTGTTACCTGCAGGCACTGTTTGGTGAAGTGATCTGTATCAATATACATTTTTAAACATTATATTTAGTCGCCATTCAGAACCATTTTGACTTCTGAGTGCAGTAATGATTGAGTGTATTGGAAATAGCTGAACATGATTTGGATTATCAGAAAAAAAAACCCTTTAGAAATGGAAATAATAGTGGACAAAAGCATGAAAGAACAAAATACACAAATGGCCTTATCATTAGTTGTGATTATTATTTCTTACTTACCACTTTAGTTCATTGATTGACTTGTTTCTTTGCTACTCATACAATGCTGGCTTTCTCCAAAATTTGCTTTGTTGACAAGATATTGAGCCGCTGCTTTCTTGTACTGTTGACTACATAATTGTGCTGAAAATCAGTATTTGGTAAAATATAAGAACAAAGGAACTAAAAACATGGTAGGGTAATTGGACCTTCACAAGCACTCAGCCATTCAAAAGATCACAGCTTCATTTTAGCACCACTTTTATGTGCTTTATATATAAGCCTCTATCAACTCCTGCTTTGTGTGTACAAGTATGAGAACCTCCTCAGCCCGCCTGGCTCAAATTCCAACAATTCACTATCTCTGAGCGAAGACATTTATTCTCAATTTGTCCTGAAACCCTTCCTTTGTGACCGTGACCGCTAGTTTTAAACCATTGGTTTTTCAATATGGAGGAGGGTAGGCAGCTTTGTGATCCCTGGGTGAATTAAGCGATATTAAAAACATGATTTGTCAAAATAGATCAGGCAAGGCTCAGCAGCATGAAGCACAAAGATTTCAGACAATTAATATGAAAAAGGCTCAGATGAGAAAGGGTATTACAGAGAATGCTTGGGAAAAGTGCAAATTCCCAGACTGGAAAGCTACATGTTCTGCCTCTGCCCTGGCTATTCTACATTAGCAGAATATAGATTTAGCAACCCAGATGTGCTTGCCATAGAGGGGGTACAGAGAAGATTCGCCAGACTGATTCCTGGGATGTCAGGACTTTCATATGAGGAAAGATTGGATAGACTCGGTTTGTACTCGATGGAATTTAGAAGATTGAGGGGGGATCTTATAGAAACCTACAAAATTCTTAAGGGGTTGGACAAGCTAGATGCTGGAAGATTGTTCCCGATGTTGGGGGAGTCCAGAACAAGGGGTCACAGTCTAAGGATAAGGGGGAATTCCTTTAGGACCGAAATGAGGAAAACATTCTTTACACAGAGAGTGGTGAGTCTCTGGAATTCTCTGCCACAGAAGGTAGTTGAGGCCAGTTAATTGGCTATATTTAAGAGGGCGTTAGATGTGGCACTTGTGGCTAAAGGGATCAGGGGGTATGGAGAGAAGGCAGGTACGGGATACTGAGTTGGATGATCAGCCATGATCACATTGAATGGCGGTGCAGGCTCGAAGGGCCGAATGGCCTACTCCTGCACCTATTTTCTATGTTTCTATGTTTCTATGTGATCATCTCCCCATCTATCTTGTCAAGTCATGTGAGAATTTTGCATATTGTGCCAAACAACATGTCAAGATAAACTAATCTTATCTGCCTGCTCATGATCCATATCCCTGTCATGAGGTATCAAATGGCCAACCTGCTTCTTTTTCTTGTATTCTTAAGTTCTAGAACAGGTTTTTCATCCCGTTCACCCTTGGCAACTTTAATAGCACATAACAATGTTATTTCACTTATTTATGAACAACTAATGATAAACAGATAGCGGTATACCAGTCAGTCAATGAGAAAAAATATGTACAAATCCAGAATCAACAAATTTACCCCCTGGGTAGGCGAAATTTACCCCCTGGGGGTAAATTTACCCCAAGTTGGGAACATTTGCTCTAGAACACTCACAGCATAGTGGAAGTACCTTCACTAGGAGGTACCTTCAGGAAGACCGCTCAACACCACCAGGAAATTAGGTTGGGTAAAGGGCCTGGCCTACTTACGCAATTTTTTCGGCAACTGCCAGCACCCTTCACCAGAAAAAGGTACGACTATTTGGGCGACTACTCACGACCATGCAGGCGTCACCCCGCGGCATGTCTGGAAAGTATGTTGGAACAACCATGTGCCACTCTAATATATTGGGAGAAAATGTCACTGTTGATAAGAAAATCTAATGTTCATCTGGGAGTACCAGAACATCTATCAATGGAAAGTGAAATGATCCTTGAATGGAAGCGTGAGCAAATCTACTCAAATGTGCAAAGTATTTCTGAAATTAAAACTGAACTATCTGTAAGAGATGGTCTGCTATAGAACCTGGTGAATTTCAAGAGAAAATATATCCAGAGTGAAGGGCACCTGTCTTGTCAATGAAGATGTTTTGTTGGGTAAGTGGAGTAATTATTCGATCATATGGCAATACATTTAAGGTTTCCTTCATAACAGTGGCAGTTAGATTAAGACGTGTTGGAAGAAATGTTTGTGAGTCAGAGGAATTTTCACTTCTAACTTAGACAAAATAAATTCCCAGGTCTAAGATGGTTCAAGTTCCTTTTCATTTTTGCTGTCAACTACAAAAAATAAATGCTTATCTTTTTCCTTCAGACCTTTTTTGATTGATAAATACTGTTGGCCATACGACAAGGTGTGGGTTCCCTTTGGAAAAATGTTAATTAACTTTCTGAATCCAAGAATTTTTTTTTTCAATGCACATGCTAGAATCATCATTCACCACGAGTAAAGCCCTCATCACTTCAAATCCAATTACTGATGCAGACAAGAAAGTTCAACAGCCATTTGCAGGTAATTTTAATAAATACACAGCAAAAAATACCTAACTTTTGTTTAAAGATAAATTGTTGGCATCTCTTAACATTGGGAAAAAAACAAACCATGCAACTTATTTCCTCCTTTGCTGGCTATCTTTCCAAATTTATAATATGTAGTAAACATGATACTCAAAGTTTAGATTGGCACAGGAAAGGACAAGGAGCTTGCCAGCTTACTTATTCGGAGGACATCCAAATTAAAAAAAAATTTAAAAACAGATTTGGCAAATTGGGGTCAAATATTTGAGAACATGTAGTTCTGCCTAAAATGCATGTGTTTCCATTGTGCTAAATAGATACAATGTGTTTGATGAATTGGGGAACACCATTTGTATTATGTGGGCTGAATTGGTTATCAAATGTAGTTATTCAAAAATATAAAGGTATTTTTGAAAATCCTGCAGGAAAATAACTTTGTTATTACTGGTCTGAAATTTTCTGGGCCTAAATCCTCTATTCCCTAGTAAGACATTTGTTTTCTTAACATGATTTTCTATAACGTGAGGTTTTTTAGATATGCAGCTATCAAATCATAGCAAAACTACCTGTACTGTAGTAACAATATCGATATAGATAGCTAATGAGACTGCATCTGAAATGTTGTCTACAAGTCTGGTTTCCCTCCCTAGAAAAAGTTGTGTCAGTGGGAGTGCTGTGCAGATTTACAAGATTAATTCCTGAGATGATGTTTGTTATTTGAGGCAACATTAAACAGAGTAGGCATGAGTCCTCTTTAATTCAGAAGAATGAGAATATATATAAATTCTTGCCTACTTGACAATGTAGATTCAGAAATGATGTTTTCCCAAGCTAGGTTCCCAGATATCACATCATCAAACCACTGAGATAACAAGAAATCGCTTTACCCAGGTGGTAGTCAATCTTCAGAAATTTCTAACAAAGTTGTGCAAGTTTAGTTGTTGAGTATATTCACGGCAGAGATTAAAAGATATTTAGACATTAAGGGATTTAAGAGACATGGAGACAATATGAGAAACTGGTGATGATGGAAAAGGTCAGCTGTCATCTTACAAAATTACTAAATATGCAGAGTTAATAACCTCTGCCTCTATGTGTTATGTTCTTGTAATCAGAGGGAATATGGAAAAAATTAAGACTGATAAATTAGCATGAGGAATTCTGGCAATCAAAATGTCTTGGCAGTATCTTTCTAAACAATTAAATGGTGGTAAAAAGAGATGTGGCCAATTGGAGACCATAAAAGAGAGCTAAATTTTAAGCCAGAGAACATCAATGAGTCAGAATGGATGTGGCAGTTCAATACCAGGCATCAATGAGACCCTGTGGACCACAATCAGTGAGATTTGTATCCCAACACAATCTGTAACTCATTAGCTGGCATATCTTTCTCTCTGGTATTTTAGCAAGACAGGGGATCAACCCTGCTTCAGTTGGAAGGGCATCGAAGGGCATGGTCGCAATAATCACGTGACAAATTTGTGAATCTGAAAAACAGTGCTTCATCCATTCCAAATAGAAAAAAACCCCACAACATACATTATATCGAGCCAAGTGATCCCATGACCAAAAAGACTAAACAAACCTGCAGCTTCGCAACATATGATTATGAATGACGTTAAATAGCTGATAGAATGTTAAGTGAGTCGCAAAGTTAAGGTCATCCAAAAGCTTTACGTTGGCCTCCTCCTAAGAGCCCAATCAATGCACAAGCCGGTCTTCAGCCAATTTGGTTCATTCCATGTAATATCAATGCCCAATTGAGAGCACTGGATATAGCAAAAGCTATGGGACCAAACATCCTGGCTGTAGTAATAAATATTTTCACTCGAGTACCAGCTGTGCTCCATCCAAGTTGTCCCAGTACATTTATAGTATTGGTGTTTACCCGTAAATTACTCTGTTATGTCTGGTTTATGAAAAGTTCATGAAATCCAACCTTACTGAATATCATCCAATCAGTCTACCTTCAAAGTTGGAATATATCATTGACAGTACTATCTGGAGGTACTTACTCACCACTAACCTACTCAACCTTGCCCAGTTTGGATTTTGCCGAGGCTGCTCATCTCCAGAACTCACTTTTGACAGTGCAAATAAGAGTTAACTTTCAGAAATTGCACATGTTTGACCACACCACATCAGAGATACAATTGACTGATTGAAAATGGCACAAGGAACTCTGGTGAACATGGTCAGGGGGCACAAAAGGAAAAATATTTAAGGGTTTGGAGTCGTATCCTGCACAAAAGAAGGTGGTTGTGGTTGGTAGCGATCAATTATCGCATCTCCAGCTCATTGTGATTCCTCAGGGCAGTGTCCTGGCCAAACTATCTTCAATTCCTTCATCAACAACCAACCTTTGATTATAAGATCATGAGTAGCATTGTTCACTGATAATTGCATAATGTTTAATTCCATTCTCAACTCTTCAGCAAACGGAATGATACATGCTGGCTTGCAGAAAGACCTGGACGATATTTAGGCAGAGGCTGGAAGTGGCAAATGAACATCACACCTAAATCATTGACCATCGGCAGCAAGGGATTGTCCAACATTCAAATGTATTACCATCATTGAGCCCCTGATTATGCAGATAAAAGAGCAAGATAGAAACTGAGTATCCTAGGGCAAGTGACAGCCTGAAGCCATTCTACCTTCAATAAGGCACAAGTCAGGAGAACAGTGGAATACTCTCCACCTGCTCTCAAGAAGCTTCACACCATCAAGGGCAAAGCAGCATATCGATCAGTAGCCCATCTCCCACACTAAACATGCATTCCCTCTTGAACTGGTGCACCTGTGGCTGAAGTGTTCGCCACTTTTGTTCTCACCTGGCCTACTCTGATATCAGTTTCAAACTCATGATCTCTATAATCAAGAAGGACACAAATATTAAATGCATGGATACACCACCTTCTGAAATTTCCCATAAATCGTACTTGATCCTGATATGAAAATAAACCTTTGTTCCTTCAGTTCCCTGGAGCTAAATCCTTGCCTTCTCTACTCAACAGCATAGGAGAGTACTTTCAACAGCAATCTATGTTTCTCTAGGACTGGAAGGAGGTGGCAGTGTACGAAATAAAGTAAATTATTTTATTTCCAGACCAGCCCTAAAACATGCCTAGTGATTTATTTAGCTCATGAAATCTCTGAATGAATTCTTTGTTGATACTTCATGGAAGATCTTGCATCTGTTTTGAATCTGTTGAATGACCAACCACAAAATTACTATGAACCAGTAACATGAAGTTCAGACACTACACAGAAATGCAGCGTATTATGGACAGCAATGTCTGTTTTCTTCCCTTTAGAGTACAGGGCAAGAACTGGCAGTTCTTTATTAACTGAAGATGATTGCAAGTGATGTGTTTAAACCTGTCATTAGTACACAAAAATATAACAGCAGATGTAAGCTACTGATGTAATTGTCTCTGTGAAAAAATGATGCACGGGCACTGATTTGAATTTTGGATGCATTAGGACAAGCTTAACTGAGAAACAAAAAAAAATTGCTGGTGCTGGAAATCTGAAATAAAGCAGAAAATGTTGGGAAAATGCAACAGATCAGTTGGCATCTGTTGAGAGAGAGAGAGAAAGAGAGAGACAGTTAACCTTTCAAGCCATTGACCTTTAATCAGAGCAGTTTGGTGATATGGGTCAAACACAGGCAAACGGGCCTAGCTTTGATGAGTATCTTGGTCGGCATGGATAAGTAGGGCTGAAGGGCTTGCATCTGAGCTGTGTGTCTCTGAAGGCTATTAAGCCGAAACATTGACTCTTCTCCCACAATGGAAATGTTGTTGACAAAACAGTTTGTTTTGACCAACAAACTGCAATGCATGTAATATTCAGATAGGGTTAGAAGTCCAAAATGTGAAGGGCCTCCCACTTAATTTTAACACAGTAATGTGTCACCAACTTTGGGACCTTGATGCTGAAACTACAATGTTACAAGATTTTCCTTATATCTTTAGGGTTGATTGGTTCCTTTAACTTATCTTCATTCTAGATATTAGTGACACCATGGAGCAGCTAGCAGAGCTGTCGCCTCATATATCCAGCATTCCTGGTGCAATTCTGATCTCTGGTGCTTTCTGTGGCGTTTGGACACTCTTTATTTGACAGTATGGGTTTCCACCAGATGGTTTTGTTTCCTCCCACAAACCGAAAGCGCATGGATTGGTAGGTTAATTGGCCATTGTAAATTACCCCTTGTGTGCAAACGAGGAGAATTGATGGGACTATTGCGAAAAGGAAATGGGTTTGAGTAGGATTAGTATAAAAATGGCTGCTTGATGGTCGGATATGGAAATACATGTGGTGGACTGAAGGGCCTGTTTCCATGATGTATCTCTGAACTAAACAATAATGCACTTTTATCAGTATCAGTGCTGCTATGTTGCATAATTGGAAAATTGCATTTAATATTTTTGTTATCTAGATTATGCACAACTAGATTCTGACACTCCGGTTACTGTGTATGATGTTGATAACCCTGAAGAGAACGAATCCACAGGTATTCCAAGCAATACTTAACTCTGGGTTACATATTTTAGCTTAATGTTATACAGAAGAATATTTATACGAAACAGTTGGATCGCGTTATTCAGTAATCTTTATTCATGTTTTCAATGGAGCAAATTATGTTAATATTCATTCCACACCCATAATAATTTGAAGAGTTTTTGTTTAGTCTCCTGCATCATTTTTCCTGATTCCTTGGAAACACTTTGGAATTCACAGAATATTAGTGTTAAAGCATGAAAAACGAAAGTGATTAACTGATGGAAAAAAGTGTAGTATTTGACTGGAATGACAGCATATAACCATATAACCATATAACAATTACAGCACGGAAACAGGCCATCTCGGCCCTTCTAGTCCGTGCCGAACACTTACTCTCACCTAGTCCCATCTACCTGCACTCAGACCATAACCCTCCATTCCTTTCCCGTCCATATACCTATCCAATTTATTTTTAAATAATAAAATCAAACCTGCCCCAACCACATCCACTGGAAACTCATTCCACGCAGCTACCACTCTCTGAGTAAAGATGTTCCCCCTCATGTTACCCTTAAACTTCCGTCCCTTAATTCTCAAATCATGTGGTGTGATTGGTGGGACAATTATAAGGAAGTGGAGTCAGACAACTTCGCAGGAAACTCAACCTATTTTTGCTTCCCAAATAACCTGGGATGATGGACAAGGTGAGCTTATTACTGTTTGATGAAATCTGATGGCATCCCCAAAGCTTTACCGCTCATCACTTTATTTTCATGTTTCATGTATTTTGCATTTTATATGACTGTTGACAAATTAATTTCCCTCCTGGGATAAATAAAGTTCTATCATATCGTAGAGTACCTTCCAACTCACCCATTAGCATATCAGACATTTGGCACACGTAACTGAAGTTAATCATCTGCTACGATAGCTTTTCTATTTTTATGCAAGTTTGAAACTACTGTGACACTGAGTTTTTCTAATTTTATTTACTTATCAGGCATTTGATTTTTTCTAACTAATTTTGTTATAGTTTTATTTCTAGAATATGTAAAAAGAAATGGGGTAACTTATACATCGTGGTTTTCTTTATATTGCCCGTGATGTGTTAGTTTGCTTATAAATAGGGCATCTAAAAAAATTTGGTACAAAATACTAAAACTACTGGAGTAACTCAGCGGGTCAAGCAGTATCTGTAGAGGCAAAAAGATATTTGACATTGTAGGTCAAGAACCCTGAATTAAGACTGAAAGTATTAACTGAACAATTCATTTTTTTTCTCAAGATTCCAACATCTGCAATCTCTTTGTTTGCAGCTAATAGAACATTCACATTAATTTTGGTTGAAGAATCATCAATCAAATACTTTTAACGTACAAAGAATATTTAAATTTAATAGCTGAGTCAGTTGATATACCATTTCGCAATAAGTTTTAAGATTGCACGTTTTTCTGTCCAGCCGTAGAATCGCAAAATATATTCTAATTCAAATATATTTACTAGTAGAACTCTTTCATCATTGATTAAGAATTTTGTACTTGATTTCCTTCTTTTCCTCTTAGTGCCATCCTTTGACACTTCTAAAGTGTTCACTTTAATGTCAGACAATGAGTTGGTGGCCTCCGACTCTTCACAGGTGTTCAATCCAATCACACAGAGCACAGATACTGAACCAACAGGTACTTCTGACAATATGTGTGCTTTGTATGTAAGGCTGAGGAATGAGTACATATACGTGTGTGTTAACACCTTTGCTGAGTTGTCAAAAATATGGTCATGTGCTGTACACACAATACCATACCGTTACGCAAAGTAGCTTTTATGTTTTGCATGAAATCATTCAATGTCACTGTTTCCACAAGGTTGCTTTTGCTTGGTCACCAATGCACTCAATCTAGTCTTATTCTGTGAAGGCCTCTCACTTCCACTAAGTCATTGGCTCTGAGAAGATGGACAAGGTCCTGAACTACATTCATGGAAGCCATGCTCTAATATAGTCTTGTGTTTGCAAAAAAACATTTTAAATTAAAAAAAAATTAAATATTCACAATTTAAAAATGTAAAATAATAAACCATTTAAAACTTATAATAAACTTTCAAAGTGATACAAAGTCACCCCTCTAGAGAGGATAGGTTGCAGAAGCATTTATAACGGAATTTGGATGGGGCAGATGGAGCGTCCCCACAGTTACACTGCAGAGGTTGTTGAAATTGACAAGCAATTGCTGTGATCGACACTTAGCTCTTTTAAACAATGTGACAAACAGCTTTAGTATTTTTAGCTTACAGTAACAAAAATAGATTTTGAGCTGTACACTTAGTAGGCAGGTTAGTGTCTTTGGAAGGAGAAGCAGAATTAATGTTTAAGGTCGATGTCCTTTTAACCTGAACTCAGAATGGGTAGTTGGTCGCGGAACACTTAGTGTTTGAACAGGGTTTCCTCACACTGCCACCCTAACATTACAGACCTCCCATTTTGCTCTCAATCTCTGAATGTGAGAATCAGCAACAGGGACAAAGATTATTGCCATTCCCTTCTTGGGCCATTGCACTCCATGTGGTGAGGGA
Source organism: Raja brachyura (assembly GCA_963514005.1). Next base: position 21,101,509 of record OY740792.1, on the reverse strand, counting down.
GGTCACACTGGGCTCTCTTTCCCAGTTTCCCGGGTTTATTCCTGGTTTCGGTACTGTGTGCGTGGAGTTTGCAGCTTCTCCCTCTGAATGCACAAGTAAGCTTTTGGTGTTCTGATTTGCTACAATATCCCATAGATGTGCTGGTTGGTAGATTTATTGGCCGCGTGGAGCTGAGCATTAAAATCAGGGGTGACTTGATAGGCAGGAGGGGAAAATAAAAAATGGGATCAATGTAAAATAGTGTAAATGAGTAGTGGATAGTTGCCCAGGACTTAATGGGCAGAAGGACACATTTAGTGCTGTATCTCTCGATAACACTGTGACTCTATGATCTGGATTTCTACATGCATGCAAGCATGTACAGTAGTTCTGAATTCCCTGGTTCTGCAGTTCCACTCAGAACTGCTAACATTTTAGTGGAAATTTTGGATGATGGAGCATTTTTTTGTTGGAATATTTGGTCAACATTTCATTAATGGCTGTTTGGCTGTAAATTGGTTGTCATTTCTTCGAGGCTACATTGTGAAGTTTATTGGGTCTTAATTAGTTTTTCTGTAGTGAAAAAATTATTGCCAGCATGAATTATTTTGAAGAATTTGAATTAATGAGTGAAATGTTGTGTATAATTTAATATTGTAAGAGACCACATGGTGCACATCTGAATACTGTATATTGAATGTTTTTATGGTGAAAGAATAAGACCAATGATACAATCTGGTTACGTTATAATGATGCACAGTGGAACATTTATCTTCCTGACAATTTAAGACTTTTTATTTGGCTTCCTTATTGTCAGCTGCAGACTATGAGGGACCAAACTTTGGCATTCCTAATGTGTTCAGTTCAATCACAATATTTGAAAATAATATGGGAGTTCCATTCCTGGTATATACTCAGGAATGTACTAAATAATTAACAGGATTTGTTCAGGTTTGCATGGTATCAAATAGTATGCCACATAGATGCTATGCTGCACCTTCTTAGTTGATTTAATGTTCATTGTACTTTTCATAATGCATATTTGTTGGCACTTCACTGTCTTGCATGATTCTCATTTGTCACTGTACAAAATAATTTTGGGGGGAAAATAGCAATTTGCTGCATTATTCATCATATTTCAGCACTTATTGTGTGTTGTGCGTTGAATTCTGTGATCAAACAATTCACTTCATGAAGCTTGGTGACTGTGCTTGGGTCTAAAATGTCTAACAGCCAGTTATGGCTTGAATGAAAAATATTTGACATTGTTTGGTTTTCCATTTGTTTTCATATTGCTTTTGTACTGGTTATTTTAAATAATATTTAATTAATTACCATAATGACTAAGCATTGTTCATGATTTTATGACATGACTAAATACAGTAGTTCTAACTTGGGAATTGTTCCAATTTTGAAATCAGAGAATAAGATCAATTCCAAAACAGTGCTATTTTCCAATGAAGCCGAGTTAGGCAAATATCGGTATTGATACAGCTCAGAGTTCATTTTCCCTGATCTCACAGTTCTCCAAGCAACATTCTACTTGCTCTTACCCAGAAACATGGATAGGACAGGTTTGGAAGGATATGGACCAAATGCTGGCAGGTGGGACTAGTATAGCTGGGACATGCTGGCTGCTATGGGCAAGTTGGACCGAAAGGCTTGATTCCCACACTGTATCACTTTATGACTCTGTGAAACTGACTTCAATTCCTTCTTGGGCAGTTCCTCCGGATCCATGGTGATATGCATCTACTCCAGTTCTTTGTATTTTAAGGTGGCTGAAAATTCCTTGGCCTAAGTCACAGACTATCTCAGCTGAGTCAGGTGGAACCATATGGGCCAGGTGACATTGTAGTGTGGAATTCTGTGCATTCCTTATGCTGTTTATGAATGGCCATCACATCCACCCATGATGGACCAAGGATTCCCATGGGTTGGTGAGGATGTCACAATATTTCGTATAGATTTTTAGAAGTTCTTGGAAGAACCTGGATCATCTAGGTGGTTGGTTGAGTGTGACATTTGCCCAGGAGAGAATGTTGGCATAGTTTTTCTTATCTGCCAATTGAAGTGTTATGGATGCAGCAGCAGTGGTATTCAGTGCATTGAGGAGCCTACTGATGGCTATCCATAACTCTTGAACATTACAGGAAGTTGAGAATTGCTGCTGCTCAGTTAACCATGAGCTTGATGCTGGTTTGAGATATTGGTCATCAATGATAATTTTGCTGATGCACAGGATGCTGTGCTATCCTTCATCAATTATGTCTGCTTTTGCTGTGAGATGGCTGCTAAGATGTGGAAAGTGGTCCATGCTTTCCAAGCTCCATCTATAAACAATGGTTATCAGTGAGGTAGTGGCAGATATGTAAAGGGCCTTACCGATGTTTAGTGCATGTTTCATTCTTTTGTTTGCTCCTGTAAAAGAGCCAACAATAACTTGGAGATTTCAGTAGTCACTTTCGTAAGTTCTGTCGGCAAATTAAATTGATGAAGGAAGTTGATGGAGTATCTGCAAGTAGTGAAGACAATGAGGGTTGGATCTTCTATAAATTAACCACATTGCTGTTCAAAATCTATTGGTATTGAAGTGAAGAATACAGAGAGGGTATTGGATGGCACAGCTTGTTTGTCCCTGGAGTGCATAAAGACTGTCCTTGAGATGGACTTGTTGGTTACCATCACAACATGCATCTCTTTGTCACATGCTTTGAATAGTATTGAATTTCGTAGGACAGCTAGATTTGTGAAGGATTCTTCATAATCTTTAATCATATGCCCTTGCGAGTACAAAAAAAGGCCTAATACAGATGTTGGTAGTATCTTTACACTGCACCTGGGAGGACCCGTGATTTTCTCTTTAGGGATCTAGCATCTTTCCACCCTTTAACAGATCTCTAACAGTTCCATTACAAGTACCCTGAAGCCCATTATCCCACATTGCTGACAGTCATCGACGTAGTGAACTTACCATCGAAGACTAAAGCTGCTTGGAGCTGTCTGCCATGACCATCCGATAGGTTTCAATCTCCTACTGGCTAGATTACAGCTGTTAGGCTAGGCTAGGGCATGCATTATGTAAAGATCATAGGGCCAATATCTAGTTGAGAGGTTGCCAATAAGGGCAAGTAAATGGGTGAATGGCTTTTTTATCATTATTTGTTATTACATTTCATGAGATTTCATTAAACATTTACGTTAATTTGTCTCACTTTTTTTTAACAATGTTATTATTAACATCTTTTGCATAGTTTTTTAGATGAAAAATTAGTTACATACATTTCATTCTGTTTAATCAAAACTCAAGAATAAGGCAATTTTACTACATTTGCTACATAGCTTTGGTTTTCAATAGTCATCGGAAGAATGTGTGTAACTTTAAGTGAGATTAAGAATTTTCTATTATTTCCTTCTTATCCCCTCAGACTATGAGGTGCCAATGTTTGACATAAATAATGTGTCCACTTTAATGGCAGACCATGAAATTCCAGTTACTGACACCCCTAATGTGATCTATCCAATCCCAGAACCAGAATCTGTTACGATAAGTGATATCGAACCTACAGGTACATGTGAGAATGTTTGTGTCTCAGTTGAAAATATTGTGTGGTTTAATTATGTAAAGGCACAATTCTATGAAATGAACAATTCACTGCATATCTTCTGAGATATAAGATTTTGCTTATCCTTGATGGAGTTAGTTGGTAAATGCTGTTTTTTCATAGAGCTCAATGTGTGCCTGGCTCTGTTAACCAATTATGGCTATATTGTTAGATAGCAACAATGATGCTATGTGAACTGCTTGTTTGTTGTAATTTAATGAAAGATTAAGAATTTAGTATCTGGATTCTTTCTTATTCCTTAAGAAACCAATCATTGATACTCCTATTAATCTCATGTTCTAAACAACAAACCACTGACACTCCCAATATGGCCAAGATGTTCCAGCAACTGAGCCAACTACCTTTCAATTTATAGAAGGTAGATAAGAATGCTGGAGAAACTCAGCGGGTGAGGCAGCACCTATGGAGCGAAGGAAATAGGCAACGTTTCGGGTCGAGACCCTTCTTCAGATTTATAGAGGTCACATGTGCTTTGACAATATTTCAATTTTGATCGCAACTTCATGATGAAATAAATAATACTTGCATGCTGAGTTTTATCCAAAAGTAACACAAATATCGGTTGCCTTGGGCATGAAATGTATTTGACAAACCTTGGAATCTATTTGCCAAGTTAAATGAGCTTAAGTGTCAACATTCTGTTTAATTATTGTGCATCGTTGCACAATTATTGTGCAATGTGCATCCTTCATATTTATAGATTGTGCTTAGCTGTCAAGTGTTAATCAACCTTTACAAGTGATTGCATAATGTTGCATGGAATATCTCTTACGATAACAGTTAACTAAAACATCTGGAATTATGTTAAATTAATATATTGCTCGTTATATTATGGATTACTCTGTATTGCTTGAACATGCATTCAGCAATTTATGTTTGCCATGGGAGATATTTATTGTTATTGTATCAAAAAGGAGGATTTTTTTCTGCAATAATACTTTATTCTAATGATGTCTATAAATACAATTGAATTCTTGAATGCATGGGTGCGTTATCTCAATGGGGAATTACAATATTTGTTTCATAATTCCTTCTTATTCCCCTCAGACCATGCCATGTCAACCTTTCACACTCCTAAATCGATTACTGTAATATCAGGCTCTAAGCTGCCAAACCCTTGCATGTTCAATCCAATCGCACAATCTGAACGTCCTGAAGTTACAGGTACTTCCGACAATGTGTCTGTCTTGTTGTTAAATTGTGAGAAAATTAGGAAACCTGCTGCACAACCTCTATCTTCTATTCACAGTTAATTAATGTTTGTTACTTTTGTGAGACATGTTTGTTAGCCTGTATGAATCTTGCATGCAGTAAGTTAAATATATTGAAAAAAATGAACAGTACATTGCCTAATTCCTTGAAATAGGCATTGCATTCTTTGTAATCTGACTAATTTAACACAGAATTATGAGTGAATAGGAACCTATTCAATGGTATAAGGAATAAATGAGATTTATTCTGCAAAGGTATGACATTGTAATGATATAAAAGAAGTGTGCAAAAATATTTGTTGGTGGTGGTACATGTCAGAGGGTGATAGGTGGAGAGTTGTTTTTCAGGTTGAAGATCTGTAAGATCGGTGCTGGGCCCATTGTTATTTGTCACCTACATTAACAATTGGGATGAGAATATAGTTGCATTGTTAGTAAGTTTATGGATGAGACTGAATTGGTGGTACATTGGTGAAGAATGGTGTGATGTAATACAATTAATCATAACAGTAAAGAAATACATTCATCAAAACAAGTGACTATTTTAATGAGAAATTAAGAATTTCGTATCTGCCTTTTTGTCTTATCCCTTCAGTCTATACAATGCCACCCTCTAATACTACTCATTTCTTCAAATTGCTCTCTAGCTGTAAACTAAAACCCACCAAGCCACCTAATTTATTCAATAGAATTCCAGCATCAGAACGAGCTTACAGGCCAGTTGTTGATGTTGCAGGTATTTTGAGGATATTCATGTTTTTTTGTGAACCCAGGGTTGGAGTAGTTGCCTGTTGAGAATTGTGTAAAATAATAGAGCAAGGACATATGCTGTAAATGCTATACCACACCTTGCACAGTTAATGTAGGAATTTTAAATGTAGTACTTTTTTCTGTTAGATCATTTGACCAGTGTTTTTCTTGAAGTTTAAAGAGTGTGCTTGACTGTAAACTTTCAATTTGGTACTAAATTTGTTCTAATTGGTGAATAATAATTGGTCTTTATATTGTGTTGCTGCATGGACTGTCTGCTTATTAGCTCTTTCATCAGAAATCTTCAGAATAATACATTTATTTGGCTGAAAATTAAGTAATTAATTATTTAGTCATGTATGAAAATAATTAATTACATAATTTTGGTATTCCATAGCATCCACTTAAATTTACTCTAATGATAAAGGGTGTTTTATTCTGCACACTTTTGCATTCTATAAACGGACATATATTACTATCAATGGTTCAATGGAAACCATTATGGTTAGGGCATAACTTCTTGGTCTTTGACTCTCCATATGTGTTCAATCCAAACCCCAAATCTGTAAAAGCTATAACAAGAGATGCTGATGTTACAAGTATTATTGACCACGTTTGTATGTTGTTTGTTCGCATTTGTGCTAAATTAAAAGTTTAAACTTCAGCTTAGAAATTCAGTTGCATGAAAATTGATTGTGTCTGGATTGCAACACACTTGTGACCATTTCAGGGACAAATATGACCAGCCATTTCCACTAGTGATTTGATGCTATTTCCATTATCATTCTGGTGCAATGCCCCTTTAAAGATTTGACCGGCACGAGCTAATACAAACATGTGCCTACCCTTGGACACACTAGGAACAACCAGATTTTTACAATTCTGCTATTTCTTTAATAGCTTGATTTAAAGAAAGCTCTCTTAAATGAGACCTTCCCAACACTAGGAGCCCAATTTGAGCAGGGGAATATTAATTTAGTTAGCTACTAGCTCTCATCATGCTCTGCCAACCCACCCATCTCACTCAACCAACAGACCCCCAGCCCCTACTCCTTAACCAAATGATGACCTTTAGCTAATGCCACACCATTGCCTCATAGCCGCTTCAACTCACCACTGAATACCAACACAGCCATGACTTAATTGGACTTTCAATCCTGCACTCCCAAGACCCCGAAGGGGCGTTCAAATACCATCCTATCCATGTACCCCAATCAGATTCCTACACTCTCTACAACTCAATTAACTCTGGACACATCCCTGCAGCAACCCGCTACCCCTCTCCCTGCTCTGTTACAATATTCCTGTCTCTGCCTGTCCATTTTTTATCCCTTGAGACACTTCTCCCAGACCGCAGTCAACCATTGACTTCTCCAAACAGCCAACATCCACACCTCCACACCCCTCTTTCAGCTTTCAATCAAGCATCCTGCAAGATGATTCCAAGTGATAAAGAAGGCATATGATATGCTTGCTGTCATATGTCGGGGCATTGAGTGTAAGAGTCCGGAGGTTATGATGCAGCTTAAAATTATGAACGGCATAGATAGGATGGAAAAATCAAATACTAGAGGATCTAGCCTTTCAGGTGAGAGGGGCAAAGTTTAAAGGAGATGTGCGGGGCAGGTTTTTACGCAGAGGGTGGAATACAAAGCCGGGGGGGTAGTGCTTGAGACGAATATGATAGTGGCATTAAAGAGACTTTTGAATCAGCATATGGATAGGCAAGAAGTGGTGGGTCTCTGGAACTCTTTGCCACAGAGGGTAGTTGAGGCCAGTTCATTGGCTATATTTAAGAGGGAGTTAGATGTGGCCCTTGTGGCTAAGGGGATCAGAGGGTATGGAGAGAAGGCAGGTACGGGAAACTGAGTTGGATGATCAGCCATGATCATATTGAATGGCGGTGCAGGCTCAAAGGGCCGAATGGCCTACTCCTGCACCTAATTTCTATGTCTATGTTTCTAAATGGAGGGTTATGTATTATGTGTAGGTAGATAAGAGATTGTCTAGCATCATGTTTGGCTGAAGGGCCTGTTCTTGTGCTTCACTGTTCTATGTTCTATAACAGTTCATGGGCCTCGCTGCCACACATGACAGTTTGTGTCTGTGTACTGCTTTTGTTACTCATCAACCGTTCACAACGTCAAATCCAAAGTGATTGAATTTGTAGACCTTTGTCTGAAATTTGCATTAAAATGCTGTGCTTATAGGTGCATTTGTTAGTTTGTGCGAATCTTTGTTGCACCTCATTCAGTGTCAATTCATACCATATATAAAGGGAGCAATCCACTGCATATCTGTATTTACCATCTTGCCTATCTTTGTTGGTTTAGTTTGTCAATGCGCTTACTTATTGACTTTGGAGTTTGTTTGGCTGTTCAGTGTTTGTGAATGGATCATGGTTTTATCGTTGTGAAATTTAGTGAATGATAATTAGCTTTGATGTAGTGAAACAATATTGCATGGATTACTAATTGTTAAATCACTCATATTTGATGCATTATGAGATACATGCAATTAATTATTCATTGTTTATCAGCAAAAGAAAAGAAAAATATTTTTCATAATAAATGGTTGCACTTGAATATGTATGTTTATATAATGAATGAATGATCTTTTGGTTTATTTAATATTCTAATGGCATAGAGGAATCAAACAATATCAGCAAAATAATAAATGATTTATTTTAATGCGGGGTTAAGAATTTTTGTGTCTGGCTTCTTTCTTATTCCCCAGGCTACATGGAGCCAACCGCTGACACTCCTAACATGTTCAGAACAAGTTCAGGGTCTAAACCACAAATCATTGACACTCCTGTGTTCACTTCGATCCCTGAATCTGTACCAACTAAAATACGAGTTACTGAAGTTACAGGTACTTCTGACAATATTTGTGTCTGAACTTGGGGATGAGGTAAATCATAGTTGCATGTTGAAATTTGTGCTCAAGTGTCTGAAAGTGGAGACACATGCTGCAGTTGCCATGCCACTCCTTTCTAGTTTAGTGTTCAGTCAGTCTGCGTGGGAGATGTACATGCTGTCATTGTCTTGCATGGAATCCATTCATTCCAGTTGCACAATTTATATGGAATGAACAATCCACTGCAATTCACAAAGACTTGAACCACCTTTGCTTTTTTCTGACGCATTACTTGTCAATGTCCCTTCCTCATCTAGTTTATAGATTGCACTTGGCTATAATTTGTCATTCATTTTATTAAATCTACTTTACATCAAAGCTTTTCAGATTATCATTGGCTTTTGGGTTGTGGAAGCAATATTATGCATGGACTGTCTGTTGTCATCTCACTCAAGTGCAACATTTTCTGTAAATAATTAATTTGTTAATATCTATGGATTGTTTTATGAAAAGTATATTGTCAATTTGTGTTTGTGTTGGAATTCCTTTAATGTTTTATCGTAAAGGGAGTATTTATTTTGTGGTACCTTGGGGATGTTTACATGGGAGACGTTTTAAAAAATCGTGCTACCTTTTTATTTCCTCAGACCATACAGTATCATCTTCAAAAACTCCTAATGTGGTCACCTTACTGCCAGGTCATAAGCAGCCAGTATCTGACTCTCCTCCACATGTGTTGAACCCAGCCATAAAATTTGAACCAACTAAAATAAGATTTAGTGAAGTCACAGGTACTTTCGACATTACTTGTGTCTTGGGTGTGAGCTCCAGAATGCTGTACTATAAAAACTATGTGTTCAGGTCACTTGTGTGAAGCCTATATCTAAATGATTATGCATAGGGGGCATTTGTTGCTTCACTGTTTTGCGTTCAACTCATGCAAAGCCTTGGCGCCAATTATAGGAAATAAGAAGTCCAATGCACTCCTTGTGGAATTAATGGATTTCCATGTACCTGCTGAATTATTTAATCAATGTGCTTCTTTCATGAAATTTGTGCTCTGCAATTGAGAAGGATAATGAGGTAATGGGGAATAGATCAGGAGCATGATGGAATACTCTCCACTTGCCTGGATGAGTGCAGCTTCAACAGCATTCAACAAACAAGCAGGCTTTTATACAGGACATAGTAGCCCACCTGATAGGCAGCCTAGTCCAAAACACATCACCTACTTCACCACTGATGCGTTGTAGCAAGAGTTTGTACTGTCGACAGGATGTGTTGCAGCAACTCACCACAATTCCATAGACAGCAGCTTCCAAGCCCACAATCACTTCCAGCTAGAATGATGAAGGCAGGAAAACATGGGAAGATCACCATTTCGAAGTTGCCCTCCCAGCCATACACCAATTTGACGTCGATATATATCACCATTGCTTCAAATTTGTTGGGCACAATCCTGGTACATCCTTCCTCCAATATGGTGCCCAAAATTATTCTATTTGTGGAGTTAACATTCTTCATGTGACAATATGCATTTTCTCTAGATGCTGCAGTTTATTAGCCCAACTCAAAATGTGCTGAACACAAACTGTTGGTTGAACTCAGTGGAACATACATTACCTGTGAAGGGAAATGGACAGATGACATTTCAGATTGAGGCCCGTCTTCAGACTGGTGGAGTAGAGGGCAATCACCACAAACCCATCACCTCTTTCTAGCAGCAATCTCCCCTTCACCCCAGTCCAAGCAAGGGTCCCGACCCAAAACATTCTCTGTCCATTCCCCTAATTGGTTGCTTCCTGACCCCTTGAATTCCTTCAGCTGTTTGTTTCTTTCTCAAGATTTCAGCATATACAGTCTCTTGTTTCTCAATAAGCGCAATCAATAACTCTAATGTAAGTACTGTAAGTGGCAAAAGAATGAGAGGTGACTTGTTGGCATGTGAGTGAGTGTTGTAAGGAAATAAGGGGTGGTATGGAACTGATGGGATTGCTCTGTTAGGTTCCCATATAATTCAAATGGGCTGGATGACCTTGTTTCGTACTGTATTAAATCATTAAGTAATGGTAGTGTTCAATATACTAATGTACATAGGAAACTACTAAACGTCAGGTGTACGTTTAAAAGATATTTAGAATTGTGTAATTTGGCTTCCTTTTTATCCTTAGAAGACCATGAACTGTCAACTTCTCACACAACTACAGTGTTCAATTTAATATCTGGCTATGAATGGCAAGCCACAGACATTCCCAGTGTGACTAATCCAATCCCAGAAACCGATTCTACTAAGATAGGAGAGGCAGAATTTACAGGTAGTTTTAACAATATGTGTATTCTATTTTTGAAATAAGTAATGGAGTAAATAATTGGAAGTGCATGGTTAGGTTTATCATAATTAAGGAAAATTGTCTGGACAGGTGCCACAGATGCCATGCTAGGCGTTTATGTGAATATTTCTTTTGGTTATGTGTAAGGCAAGGAAGAACATACAAAACACAGCATGTTGGCGACAATGTGAGAGAGCGTTGCCAGGAAATAAGAGGCGGTATGAGACTGATGGGATTGCTCTGTTAGGTTCCCAAATAATTCCAATGGGCGGGATGACTTTGTTCTGTACTGTATTAAATAATTAAGTAATGGTAGTGTTCAATATACTAATGTACATAGGAAACTACTAAACGTCAGGTGTACGTTTAAAAGATATTTAGAATTTTGTAACTTGGCTTCCTTTTTATCCATAGAAGACCATGACCTGTCAACTTCTCACACAACTACAGTGTTCACTTTAGTATCTGGCCATGAGCAGCAAGCCACAGACATTCCCAGTGTGATCAATCCAATCCCAGAACCTGATCCTGCTAAGATAAGAGAGGCAGAATTTACAGGTAGTCCTAACAATATGTGTATTCTATGTTTGAAGTAAACAATAGAGTAAAAAATTAAAAGTGCATGCTTAGGTTTATCACAATTAAGGAAAGAAATCTGGACACGTGCCACAGATGCCATGTTATGCTTTTACATTAATATTTATGTAAATATTTGTGTTGGTTGTGTGTAAGGCATGGAAGAGCCAGGAAAACTGAAACATACTGTACCCTTAGATGTCTATCCTTAACTTGCTGCATCATTGTTGGCAAAAATGTGCGTGATTGTTGCAAGGAAAAAGCAGGCGGTATGGGACTGATGGAATCGCTCTATTAGGTTCTCATATAATTCCCAGGAGCTGGAGGACGTTGTTCCATACTATATAAATAATTAACTAATGGTAGTGTTCAATGTGCTAATATGCATAGGAAACTACTCAGTGTCAGGTGTACGTTTGGAAGATATTTAGAATTTTGTGATTTGGCATACTTTTTATCCTTAGAAGACCATGAACTGTCAACTTCTCACACAACTAAAGTGTTCAATTTAATATCTGGCTATGAACGGCAAGCCACAGACATTCCCAGTGTGACTAATCCAATCCCAGAAACTGATTCTACTAAGATAGGAGAGGCAGAATTTACAGGTAGTTTTAACAATATGTGTATTCTACTTTTGAAATAAGCAATGGAGTAAATAATTGGAAGTGCATGGTTAGGTTTATCATAATTAAGGAAAATTGTCTGGACAGGTGCCACAGATGCCATGCTAGGCGTTTATGTGAATATTTGTTTTGGTTATGTGTAAGGCAAGGAAGAACATACAAAACACAGCATGTTGGCGACAATGTGAGAGAGCGTTGCCAGGAAATAAGAGGCGGTATGAGACTGATGGGATTGCTCTGTTAGGTTACCATACAATTCCAATGGGCGGAATGACTTTGTTCTGTACTGTATTAAATAATTAAGTCATGGTAGTGTTCAGTGTGCTAATGTACATAGGAAACTACTAAGCATCAGGTGTACGTTTACAAGATATTTAGAATTTTGTAATATGGCTTCCTTTTTATCCTTAGAAGACGATGAATTATCAACTTCTCGCACAACTAAACTGTTCACTTTAATATCTGGCTATGAACGGCAAGCCACAGACATTCCCAATGTGATCAATCCAATCCCCGAATCCGATCCTACTAAGATAGTCGAGACAGATGTTACAGGTAGTTCTAACAATCTGTGTATTTTATGTTTGAAGTAAGCATGGAGCAAATAATCAAAAGTGCATGCTTATGTTTATCAAAATTAAGGGAAAAAGTCTGGACACGTGCCACAGATGCCATGTTATGCTTTTACATGAATATTTATGTCAATATTTGTATTGGTTGCGTGTAAGTCTTGGAAGAGCCTGGAAAACACAAACAAACTGCACTTATGGTCTTTCCTTAACTTGCTTTGTCATTGTTGGCGACAATGTGAGTGAGTGTTGCAAGGAAATAAGAGGGGTATGGGACTGAAGGGATCGCTCTATTAGTTTCTTGTATCATTCAAATGTGCTGGATGATTTTGTTCCATACTGTATTAATTAATTATGTAATGGTAGTGTTCAATGTGCTAATATACATAGGAAACTACTTGGCGCAGGTGTATGTTCTTAAGATATTTAGAATTTGTAATCTGGCTTCCTTTTTATCCTTAGAAGACCATGAATTATCAACTTCTCACACAACTAAAGTGTTCAATTTAATATCTGGCTATGAACGGCAAGCCACAGACATTCCCAGTGTGATCAATCCAATCCCAGAACCCGATCCTACTAACAATGGAGAGACAGATGTTACAGGTAGTTCTAACAATCTGTGTATTTTATGTTTGAAGTAAGCAATGGAGCAAATGATTAAAAGTGCATGCTTAGGTTTATCACAATTAAGGAAAAAAGTCTGGACATGTGCCGCAGATGCCAGGTATGCTTTTACATGAATATTTATGTGAATATTTGTATTGGTTGTGTGTAAGATATGGAAGAGCCTGGAAAACACAAACATACTCGACACACAGATATCCTTCCTTAATTTGCTTCTTTGTTGTTGGCGACAATGTGAGAGAGTGTTGCAAGGAACAGGTACTTTGGATTGGATCCTAAAGATTCAGGATCAGTTCCTGTGGGTTGGAGGGTAGCTAATGTTATCCCACTTTTTAAGAAAGGAGGGAAAGAGAAAACAGGGAATTATAGACTAGTTAGCCAGTCGTCTGTGGTGGGGAAGATGCTGGAGTCAATTATAAAAGATGAAATAGCCGCACATTTGGATTGCAGTAGCAGGATCAGTCCAAGTCAGCATGGATTTATGAAGGGGAAATCATGCTTGACTAATATTCTGGAATTTTTTGAGGATGTAACTGGGAAAATGGACAGGGGAGAGCCAGTGGATGTGGTGTGCCTGGACTTTCAGAAAGCATTTGATAAGGTGCCACATAGGAGATTAGTGGGCAAAATTAGATCACATGGTACAAGGGTAGTGTGCTGACATGGATAGAAAATCGGTTAGCAGGCAGGAAACAGAGTAGGGATTGATGGGTCCCTTTCAGAATGGCAGGCAGTGACTAGTGGGGTACCGCAAGGCTCCGTGCTGGGACCGCAGCTATTTACAATATATATTAATGATTTAGATGAAGGCATTGAAAGTAACATTAGCAAATTTGCAGATGACACAAAGCTGGGTGGCAGTGTGAAATGTGTGGAGGATTCTATGAGGATGCAGGGTGACTTGGACCGTTTGGATGGGTGGGCAGGTTGCATGGCAGATGCATTTTAATGTGGATAAATGTTAGGTTATCCACATCGGTGGCAAAAACAGGAAGGCAGATTATTATCTAACTGGTGACAAGTTGGAAAAAGGCGAAGTACAACGGGATCTGGGGAGTCCTTGTTCATCAGTCACTGAAAGTAAACATGCAGGCACAGCGGGCAGTGAAGAAAGCGAATGGCATGTTGGCCTTCATAACAAGAGGAGTTGAGCATATGAGCAAAGAGGTCCTTCTGGTCCAGGGTCCTAGTGAGACTACACCTGGAGTACTGTGTGCAGTTTTGGTCTCCAAATTTGAGGAAGGACATTCTTGCTATTGAGGGAGTGCAGCGTAGGTACACAAGGTTAATTCCCGGGATGGCGGGACTGTCCTATGTTGATAGAATGGAGCGGCTGGACTTGTATACTCTGGAATTTAGAAGGATGAGAGGGGATCTTATTGAAACATATAAGATTATTAAGGGTTTGGACACACTAGAGGCAGGAAACATGTTCCTGATGTTGGGGGAGTCCAGAACCAGGGGCCACAGTTTAAGATTAAACATAGACATAGAAACATAGAAAATAGGTGCAGGAGTAGGCCATTCGGCCCTTCGAGCCTGCACCGCCATTCAATGTGATCATGGCTGATCATCCAACTCAGTATCCCGTACCTGCCTTCTCTCCATACCCCCTGATCCCTTTAGCCACAAGTGCCACATCTAACGCCCTCTTAAATATAGCCAATGAACTGGCCTCAACTACCTTCTGTGGCAGAGAATTCCAGAGACTCACCACTCTCTGTGTAAAGAATGTTTTCCTGGTAAACCATGTGGTAAGTGGTAAGCCATTTAGAATGGAGATGAGGAAATACTTTTTCACACCGAGAGTTGTGAGTCTGTGGAATTCTGTGCCTCCCTGAGGGTGGTGAAGGCAGGTTCTCTGGATGCTTTCAAAAGAGAGTTAGATACAGCTCTTAAAGATAGCGGAGCCAAGGGATATGGGGAGAAGGCGGGGTACTGATTGTGGATAATCAGCCATGATCATATTGAACGGCGGTTGTGCCTCAAAGAGCCGAATGGCCTACTCCTGCACCTATTGTCTATTGTCTATTGAAATATGAGGTGGTATGAGACTGATGGGATTGCTCTGTTAGGTTCTCGTATATTTCTAATGAGTTGGATGACTTTGTTCCATACTGTATTAAATAAATAAGTAATGATAATGTACAATGTGCTAATATACATAGGAAACTTAGTGCAGGTGTACATTCAGAAGATGTTTAGAATTTTGTAATTTGGCTTACTTTTTATCCTTAGAAGACCATGAATTGTCAACTTCGCACACAACTACAGTGTTCTCTTTTATATCTGCCTATGAACGGCAAGCCACAGACATTCCCAGTGTGATTAATCCAATCCCAGAAACCGATCCTGCTAAGATAGGAGAGGCAGAATTTACAGGTAGTTCTAACAATATGTGTATTCTATGTTTGAAATATGCAATGGAGAAAATAAATGGAAGTGCATGGTTAGGTTTATCATAATTAAGGAAACATTTCTGGACAGGTGCCATAGAAGCCATGCTAGGCGTTTATGTTAACATTTGTATTGGCTATGTGTGAGTCATGGAAGAGCATGCAATACAGAGCATACTGTACACTTAGCTGTCTTTCCTTAACTTGCTTCATCATTGTTGGCGACAATGTGAGAGAGCCTTGCAAGGAAATAAGAGGCGGTATGAGACTGATGGGATCGCTCTGTTAGGTTTTCATATAATTCTAATGAGCTGGATGACTGTTCCTTACTGTATTAAATAATTAAGTGATGATTATTCACAATGTGCTAATATTCATAGGAAACTACTTGGTGCAGGTGCACATTCAGAAGATGTTTAGAATTGTGTAACTTGGCTTCCATTTTATCCTTAGAAGACCATGAATTGTCAACTTCTCACACAACTACAGCGTTCTCTTTAATATCTGGCTACGAACGGCAAGCCACAGACATTCCCAGTGTGATCAATCCAATCCCAGAACCTGATCCTGCTAAGATAGGACAGGCAGAATTTGCAGGTAGTTCCAACAATCTGTGTATTTTATGTTTGAAGTAAACAATGGAGCAAATAATAAAAAAGTGCATTCTTAGATTTATCACAATTAAGGAAAAAGTCTGGACACGTACCACAGATGCCATGTTATGCTTTTACATGAACGTTTATGTGAATATTTGGATTGGTTGTGTGTAAGCCCATGGAAGAGCCTGGAAAACACAAACATACTGTGCACTTAAACCCCTGTCTCACGGTGCGAGTTGGCCCACGAGTGACCCTGAGTTTTCACGCGTGGTGATCACGTCGTGGGAACGTCGGAACTCGCACGAGCAACTTATCGACTCGTGGCGCTAACGGCAGGTACTCGGGAAGCTTGTTAACTCGTGGAAAAAAATCAAACATGTTTGATTTTTTCCACGAGTCAAATTAACTCTTCAAGTTAAAAATGGAAACATTTAAACTCGTAGTAACGTAGTGGCCCGTGCGTTTACCTTAGTGACTCGTAAGTCTACCGTGGGAACTTTCTTATAATCTGTTCGTTCGCTCGAGTAAAGACTGACCCAAAGATAGAAACTCAGCGGACCAGGCAGCATCTCTGGAGAGAAGGAATGGAGTCGTGACTCTTCTTCAGACTTACCCGAAACGCCACCCATTCCTTCTCTCCAGAGATGCGGCCTGTCCCACTCCAGCATTTTGTGTCTATCTTCGGCCTTTCTGCGATGATCTGCAACTTGTCCTTTATTACTGAGGCACCTGCCCCGTGGCTTCGTATTCGTCTCAATGAACGGCAGTAGGATAACACAAAAAGCTGGAGAAACTCAGCGGGTGCAGCTGCATCTAAGGAGCGCAAGAGATAGGCGACGTTTCGGGTCGAGACCCTTCTTCAGACCTGCTGACCTTCTTCATGCTGCTGCACCCGCTGAGTTTCTCCAGCTTTTTGTGTAACCCTCGATTCTCCAGCATCTGCAGTTCCTTCTTTAACACGAACGGCTTTAGGACGCGGTTAAAGACCTACCGGAGGGGCAAGTCTGGGGCGGTGAGTGGGTTGTGTCCACGTGTGATGCTCCATCCACCCCCCGGGGCCGAGAGTGTGGGATTGGGAAGGAACTGCAGATGCTGGTTTACACCGAAGATAGACACACACAATGCTGGAGTAACTCCGAGGGACAGGCAGCATCTCTGGAGAGATGGGATTTGTGAGATTTCAGGTCGAGACCCTACTTCAGACTTCTCCAGAGACCCTGCTGAGTTTACTCCAGTAGTTGGTGTCTATCCCGGTGGCGGGGAGCCGGGCTTGGCCGACCCGCCGCCTCTACTTGCCGGTCAGTCGGGTGATCATCGCCCTCCGCCCAGGATGCAGCGGAGTTTTGCACCCGGTGATTTATCCAGCGCGGTGGACGAGGGAGGACAGCAACAGGCCAGGTAAATGAATAGCAGCACATAAATGAGTCAACCTTTAGCATTTCTTGTTTTTATGTTTTAATTTACAAGCCGCTTCACGCAAGGCAAGTTTTATTTTCAGTCCGAAGAAGGGTCTCGACCCGAAATGTCACCCATTCAACGATGGACACAAAGAAGCTGGAGTAACTCAGCGGGACAGGCCGCATCTCTGAAGGGAAGGGATGGGTGATGTTTAGATCCAAATGCTGGAGAATTTCAGCAGGTCGAGACCCTTCTGTCACCCATCCCTTCGCTCTATAGATGCTGCTGCACCCGCTGAGTTTCTTCAGAATTTTGTGTACGCTCGATGTTGCTGCATCTGCAGTTCCTTCTTTAACACTGCTGGAGTAATTCAGTGGGTCGAGATCCTTCTTCAGAAGATGAGCCCTTATCTGAAACGTCACCTTCACCTACCCACGTTCTCCAGAGATGTTACCTGGCCCGCGTTGTTACTCCAGCTTGTTGCGTCTGCCTTCCGTCTGAAGCCTTGGGATAGTCGCCGACATGAAGTCGGTAAGAGGCTGGAGTTTAATGCTGACAAGTGGGATCGTTGCCCTTTGTGTTGGCGTGGAGGGGGACGTGGAGGGAGACACAGCGGCTTTTGAGACTGGTGGGCAATCACTACCAAAGTGTTTGCCTGCAGTCAGCACACCTCTCCTACACATGTCTCCCACACAAAGACCATTCCACAGAGAATGATCCCAGCACCCAAGAGCCTTGTCTGTCAGCCTCCCACCAACCCCCAACCACCTTCCACCTCAACTTACGCCTGGGCACCAAAGCAGCTCAAGAGGCGAACCCTGAGCTCCGTCTCCCAACAATCTGAACAGCGGCTGCAGCCGGCCGGCACCCGGCATGGACTTCTCACCCCTCACACACTTACCTTCATTCACGGTTGGCTCAAGAGTAACGGGAGTGGAACTTGTTAACTCGGGAGAGTAAGTTGGAACATCGCAGCATTGATATACCCGTGGGAACTCGGTTAAACACTTGATCATAAACTTGAGATCTCGTACACAACCACGAGTCTGTTTTTTTTTCTTTCACTTGGGGTCACTCGTGGGATGACTCGCACCGTGAGAAAGGGCCTTTATGGTCTTTCCTTAACTTGCTTCGTCATTGTTAGCAACAATGTGAGTGAGTGTTGCAAGGAAATACGAGGGGACATGGGACTCATGGGATCGCTCTATTAGGTTCTCGTATCATTCAGATGAGCTGGATGATTTTGATGCATACTGTATTAAATAATTAAATAATTATAGTGTTCAATATGCTAATATACATAGGAAATTACTCAGCACAGGTGTATGTTCAGAATATATTTAGAATTTTGTAATTTGGCTTCCGTTTTATCCTTAGAAGACCATGAATTATCAACTTTACACACGACTAAAGTGTTCACTTCAATATCTGGTTATGAACGGCAAGCCACAGACATTCCCAGTGTGATCAATCCAATCCCAGAAGCCGATCCTACAAAGATAGGAGAGGCAGATGTTACAGGTAGTTCTGACAATATGTGTATTCCATGTTTGAAATAAGCAATGGAGTAAATAATTAAAAGTGCATGCTTAGGTTTATCACAATTAAGGACAAAATTCTGGACATGTGCCACAGATGGCATGCTAGGTGTTTATGTGAATATTTGTATTGGCTATGTGTGAGTCATGGAAGAGCATGCAAAACACAGCATAGTGTACACTTAGCTGTCTTTCCTTAACTTGCTTCGTCATTGTTGGCGACAATGTGAGAGAGGCTTGCAAGGAAATAAGAGGCGGTATGAGACTGATGGGATCGCTCTGTTTGGTTCACATATCATGCTAATGAGCTGGATGACTTTGTTCCTTACTGCATTAAATAATTAAGTAATGATTATTTTCAATTAGCTAGTATTCATAGGGAACTACTTAGTGCAGGTGTACATTCAGAAGATGCTTAGAATTTTGTAACTTGGCTTCCTTTTTATCCGTAGAAGACCATGAATTGTCAACTTCTCACACAACTACAGTGTTCTCTTTAATATCTGGCTATGAACGGCAAGCCACAGACATTCCCAGTGTGATCAAACCAATCCCAGAACTTGAACCTGCTAAGATAGGAGAGGCAGAATTTTCAGGTAGTCCTAACAATATGTGTATTCTATGTTTGAAATAAGCAATGGAGCAAATCATCAAAAGTGCATGCTTAGGTTTATCACATTTATGGAAAAAAGTGTGAACATGTGCCACAGATGCCATTATGCTTTTACATGAATATTTATATGAATATCTGGATTGGTTGTGTGTAAGCCCATGGAAGAGCCTGGAAAACACAAAATACTGTGCAGTTATGGTCTCTCCTTAACTTGCTTCGTCATTGTTGGCAACAATGTGAGTGAGTGTTGCAAGGAAATACGAGGGGGTATGGGACTGATGGGATCGCTCTATTAGGTTCTCGTATCATTCAAATGTGCTCGATGATTTTGTCCCATACTGTATTAAATAATGATAGTATTCAATATGCTAATATACATAGGAAACTACTTAACCAAAAAGACCATACGGGGAGAAAAGATAAGGTACGAAGGTAAGCTAGCTAAGAATATAAAGCAGGATAGTGAAAGCTTCTTTAGGTATGTGAAGAGGAAAATATTAGTTAAGACCAAAGTTGGACCCATGAAGACTGAAAAAAGTGAATTTATTATGAGGAACAAGGAAATGGCAGATGAGTTGAACAGGTACTTTGGATCTGTCTTCACTAAGGAGGACACAAATAATCTTCCTGATATCGTAGTAGCCAGAGGATCTGGGGTGACAGGGGAACGGAAGGAAATCCACATTAGGCAGGAAATGGTGTTGGAGAGACTGATGGGACTGAAGGCTGATAAATCCCCAGGGTCTGATGGTCTGCATCCCAGGGTACTTAAGGAAGTGGCTCTGGAAATCGTGGATGCATTGGTGATAATTTTCCAATGTTCTATAGACTGAGGGTCAGTTCCTGTGGATTGGAGGGTAGCTAATGTTATCCCACTTTTTAAGAAAGGCGGGAAAGAGAAAATGGGGAATTATAGACCAGTTAGCCTGACATCAGTGGTGGGGAAAATGCTGGAGTCAATTATAAAAGATGAGATAGCCGCACATTTGGATAGCAGTAACAGGATCAGTCCGAGTCGGCATGGATTTACGAAGGGGAAATCCTGCTTGACTAATCTTCTGGAATTTTTTGCAGATGTAACTAGGAAAATGGACAAGGGAGAGCCAGTGGATGTAGTGTGCCTGGACTTTCAGAAAGTATTTGATAAAGTGCCACATAGGAGATTAGTGGGCAAAATTAGGGCACATGGTATTGGGGGTAGAGTGCTGACATGAATAGTGAAGTGGTTGGCAGACAGGAAACAAAGAGTAGGGATTAATGGGTCCCTTTCAGAATGGCAGGCAGTGACTAGTGGGGTACCGCAAGGCACGGTGCTGGGACCGCAGCTATTTACAATATACATCAATGATTTGGATGAAGGGATTCAAAGTAACATTAGCAAATTTGCAGATGACACAAAGCTGGATGGCAGTGTGAACTGTGAGGAGGATGCTATGAGAATGCAGGGTAACTTGTACAGGTTGGGGGAGTGGGCAGATGCATGGCAGATGAAGTTTAATGCGGATAAATGTGAGCTTATCCACTTTGGTAGCAAAAACAGGAAGGCAGATTACTATCCAAATGGGGTCAAGTTGGGAAAAGGGGAAGTACAACGGGATCTGGGGGTCCTTGTACATCAATCTATGAAAGTAAGCATGCAGGTACAGCAGGCAGTGAAGAAAGCGAATGGCATGTTGGCCTTTATAACAAGAGGAATCGAATATAGGAGCAAAGAGGTCCTTCTGCAGTTGTACAGAGCCCTAGTGAGACCGCACCTGGAGTATTGTGTGCAGTTTTGGTCCCCTAATTTGAGGAAGGACATTCTTGCTATTGAGGGAGTGCAGCATAGGTTTACAAGGTTAATTCCTGGGATGGCAGGACTGTCATATGCTGAGAAAATGGCACAGCTGGGCTTGTACACTCTGGAGTTTAGAAGGATGAGAAGGAATTTCATTGAAACATATAAGATTGTTAAGGGCTTGGACATGCTAGAGGCAGGAAACATGTTCCCGGTGTTGGGGGTGTCCAGAACCAGGGGCCACAGTTTAAGAATAAGGAGTAAGCCATTTAGAACGGAGAAGAGGAAACTCTTTTTCTCACAGAGAGTGGTGAGTCTGTGGAATTCTCTGCCTCAGAGGGCGGTGGAGGCAGGTCCTCTGGATGCTTTCAAGAGAGAGCTAAATAGAGCTCTTAAAAATGGCGGAGTCAGGGGGTATGGGGAGAAGGCAGGAACGGGGTACTGATTGGGAATGATCAGCCATGATCACATTGAATGGCGGTGCTGGCTCGAGGGGCCAAATGGCCTACTCCTGCACCTATTGTCTATTAGCGCAGGTGTATGTTCAGAATATATTTAGAATTTTGTAATTTGGCTTCCTTTTTATCCTTAGAAGACCATGAATTATCAACTTTACACACGACTAAAGTGTTCACTTTAATATCTGGCTATGAACGGCAAGCCACAGACCTTCCCAATGTGATCAATCCAATCCCAGAACCCGATCCTACTAATGTAGGAGAGGCAGATGTTACAGGTAGTTCTAACAATACGTGTATTCCATGTTTGAAATAAGCAATGGAGTAAATAATTAAAAGTGCATGCTTGGGTTTATCACAATTAAGGAAACATTTCTGGACAGGTTCCACAGATGCCATGCTAGGCGTTTATGTGAATATTTGTATTGGTTGTGTGTAAAGCATGGAAGAGCATGCAAAACACTGCATAGTGAACACTTAGCTGTCTTTTCTTAACTTGTTTCCTCATTATTTGCGACAATGTGAGCGCGCGTTGCAAGGAAATAAGAGGCGGTATGAGACTGATGGGATCGCTCGGTTTGGTTTTCATATAATTCTAATGAGCTGGATGACTGTTCCTTACTGTATTAAATAATTAAGTAATGATTATTTACAATGTGCTAATATTCATAGGAAACTACTTGGTGCAGGTGTACATTCAGAAGATGCTTAGAATTTTGTAACTTGGCTTCCTTTTTATCCGTAGAAGACCATGAATTGTCAACTTCTCACACAACTACAGTGTTCTCTTTAATATCTGGCTACGAACGGCAAGCCACAGACATTCCCAGTGTGATCAAACCAATCCCAGAAGCCGATCCTACAAAGATAGGAGAGGCAGAATTTGCAGGTAGTTCTGACAATATGTGTATTCCATGTTTGAAATAAGCAATGGAGTAAATAATTAAAAGTGCATGCTTAGGTTTATCACAATTAAGGACAAAATTCTGGACATGTGCCACAGATGGCATGCTAGGTGTTTATGTGAATATTTGTATTGGCTATGTGTGAGTCATGGAAGAGCATGCAATACACAGCATAGTGTACACTTAGCTGTCTTTCCTTAACTTGCTTCGTCATTGTTGGCGACAATGTGAGAGAGGCTTGCAAGGAAATAAGAGGCGGTATGAGACTGATGGGATCGCTCTGTTTGGTTCTCATATCATGCTAATGAGCTGGATGACTTTGTTCCTTACTGTATTAAATAATTAAGTAATGATTATTTTCAATTAGCTAATATTCATAGGGAACTACTTAGCGCAGGTGTACATTCAGAAGATGCTTAGAATTTTGTAACTTGGCTTCCTTTTTATCCGTAGAAGACCATGAATTGTCAACTTCTCACACAACTACAGTGTTCTCTTTAATATCTGGCTATGAACGGCAAGCCACAGACATTCCCAGTGTGATCAAACCAATCCCAGAACTTGAACCTGCTAAGATAGGAGAGGCAGAATTTTCAGGTAGTCCTAACAATATGTGTATTCTATGTTTGAAATAAGCAATGGAGCAAATCATCAAAAGTGCATGCTTAGGTTTATCACATTTATGGAAAAAATTGTGAACATGTGCCACAGATGCCATTATGCTTTTACATGAATATTTATATGAATATCTGGATTGGTTGTGTGTAAGCCCATGGAAGAGCCTGGAAAACACAAACATACTGTGCACTTATGGTCTTTCCTTAACTTGCTTCGTCCTTGTTGACGACAATGTGAGTGAGTGTTGCAAGGAAATACGAGGGGGTATGGGACTGATGGGATAGTTCTATTAGGTTCTCGTGTCGTTCAAATGAGCTGGATGACTTTGTTCCGTACTGTATTAAATAATTAAGTAATGGTAGTGTTCAATGTGCTAATATACATAGGAAACTACTTAGCGCAGGTTTATGTTCAGAAGATATTTCGAATGTTGTAATTTGGCTTCCTTTTTATCCTTAGAAGACCATGAATTATCAACTTCTCACACAACTAAAGTGTTCAATTTAATATCTGGCTATGAACGGCAAGCCACAGACATTCCCAGTGTGATCAATCCAATCCCCGAATCCGATCCTACTAAGATAGTCGAGACAGATGTTACAGGTAGTTCTAACAATCTGTGTTTTTTATGTTTGAAGTAAGCATGGAGCAAATAATTAAAAGTGCATGCTTATGTTTATCACAATTGAGGAGAAGTATCTGGACACGTGCCACTGTTGACATGGTATGCTTTTACATGAATATTTATGTGAATATTTGTATTGGTTGTGTGTAAGTCATGGAAGAGCCTGGAAAACACAAACATACTCTACACATAGATGCCTTTCCTTAACTGGCTTCTTTGTTGTTGGAAACAATGTGAGAGCCTGTTGCAAGGAAATAAGAGGTGGTATGAGACTGATGGGATTGCTCTATTAGGTTCTGATCTCATATAATTCAAGTGAGCTGGATGATTTTGTTCTATACTGTATTAAATAATTAACTAATGATAAAGTTCAATGTGCTAATATACATAGGAAACTACTCAGTGCAGGTGTACATTCAGAAGATGTTTGTAATTTTATAATTTGGCTTACTTTTTAATCCTTAGAAAACCATGAATTGTCAACTTCTCGCACAACTACAGTGTTCTCTTTTATATCTGGCTATGAACGGCAAGCCACAGACATTCCTAGTGTGATTAATCCAATCCCAGAACCTGATCCTGCTAAGATAGGAGAGGCAGAATTTACAGGTAGTCCTAACAATATGTGTATTCTATGTTTGAAATATGCAATGGAGCAAATAATCAAAAGTGCATGCTTAGGTTTATCACAATTCAGGAAAAACGTCTGGACACGTGCCACAGATGCCATGTTATGCTTTTACATAAATATTTACGCGAATATTTGTGTTGGTTGTGTGTAAGGCATGGAAGAGCCTGGAAAACACAAACATACTGTACCCTTAGATGTCTATCCTTAACTTGCTTCGTTATTGTTAGCAACGATGTGAGTGATTGCTGCAAGGACAAAACAGTGGTATGGGACTAATGGGATCGCTCTGTTTTGTATAATTTCAATGGGCTGGAGGACGTTGTTCTATACTGTATAAATAATTAAATAACGATAGTGTTCAATGAGCTAATACACATAGGAAACAACTTAGCGCAGGTGTATGATCAGAAGATATTTAGAATTTTGTAATTTGGCTTCCCTTTCATCCTTAGAAGACCATGAATTATCAACTGCTCACACAACTACAGTGTTCCCTTTTATATCTGGCTATGAACGGCAAGCTACAGACATTCCCAGTGTGATCAATGCAATCCCAGAACCTGATCCTACTAAGATAGGAGAGGCAGATGTTACAGGTAGTTCTAACAATCTGTGTATTTTATGTTTAAAGTAAGCAATGGAGCAAATAATTAAAAGTGCATGCTTAGGTTTATCACAATTAAGGAAAAAAGTCTGGACACGTGCCACAGATGCCATGTTATGCTTTTACATAAATATTTATGTGAAAATTTGTATTGGTTGTGTGTAAAGTATGGAAGAGTATGGAAAACAAGCCTACTGCACACATCTTTCCTTAATTTGCTTCTTCGTTGTTGGCCAAACCCAGGGCCTCACTATCATTTTCCACATTCCCATTTTTCCCATTCCACCATGCATGACCTTGATTTTAGCAGACCTATCCTAAAATACATGCAATCTGCTCTGTGTTCTGGTACAGATATTGTCAATTGGGAAATGCACTGCATATCACCTGGAGTTAAGCATTTTGCTCATCTATGCTGGAATAAATGGGCATTTTTCATAAAACTTTGAGTTTGTTTGAGAAGTGATGTGTTAACCTATTCTGTCGGTGTTTCTTCTGATTTATTGAATTATGAATAGTCTCTAAATAATGAATGTAATGTTGCAGTGTGGAGAGTCTCTTGTAATGTTGTGCGTTAAATTATTTTGAATGATATTGAATTAGTGAACTTAATCAATTATATTGTCGGGGTAGTTTTGTGTTACATAAAATCTGTTTTACCTGTGGCATTTATTGCCGCATTGGAAACCATCCAATGTAATTGTAATGTTCAATTTTCAACAATAATTATGTAATTTGAACATTTTATATCCTGCTTACTTCCAGTACAGCGGACTGTGTTGCCAACCTCTAACATCCCTAACATCTTCTGTTTAATCTCAGACATTAACGTACCTGTCACTGACATTTCAAATGTTCCCAATGCCATCCACGCGTCTGACACTACTAAAATAGAAGATACAGAAATAACAGGTATTTCTGATAATGTTTGTGCCTTACTGTAAACTGCAGCAAGAGCAAAAACAATCTGCATGTTGAGATGCCTGTTAAAATAACAGGAAATTATTTTTTATGTTGTAGATCTGTCTCACATTATTTGCATTGCTCCTGTGTAAAATAATTAATGGCCAATATAACAGCTTACATAACATAACAGGAAACGACTAATCTTCCATATTGCCTGGGAATTTACTTGTACTTTTACTTAATTAGTTATTATGTTGCATAGTTCAGAAAATTCAGATATCACATTTCAACAGGGATGTTAAGGCCTTGGAACCATTAGGAAATAATAAATAGATCTGGTGTAAAGATAGTAGGGATAAGGAGGTTGTGGTGAGACAGTGGGAGCCATGCAAGATTGCTATGTAATAATGACAATGCTCTATAATGGAATATAATTAATTTATGAAAGTTCATGCATTATCATGCAAGATTAAGAATTTTGTACCTGGCTTCTTCCTTGTCCCGAGCAGACCAGGTGGTGCCAACCTCGGACACTAGTAAAGTGTTTACTTTAATGTTAAACCATGAGCTGCCGGTTACTCATGTGATCGATCCAATCCTAGAATCTCAACGAACTAGTTTGAGAGATACAGAAGTTGCAGGTACTTCTGACAATACTTTCACTTGGGAATTTACCTAATTGCTAGAGTGGCAGAATTTTTTGACACATGCTATAAAATCTATGCCATCATTTTTCTGTTAAATTCATCTTCAAGTTACTTGTATGTGAAGTAATTTTATTGCGGAATACATTATCTTGCATACAATTATTCAGTAACATGCCAAAGCATCTATAAACATAACAGCCCATCGCATATCTCCTCCTGAAATGTATGCATTTAGTTTGAGGTTATTTTGACAACAAAATTATTTTCTTGGAGTTTTGAGTCCAGAGCAAATCACTGCTGTGTTGTTGGGAAAATTACTTAAACGGTAGTTCCATTTGAAAGGTGAAAATGTTGTAACTGTATGTAGTTGTAACATTTTTATATGAATAACTTTGAGAAATACTGATTTAATTGTACAATGCTGCAACGACAATAGTACCAGAGTCACAATTCATGGTTGCAATGAAATTCACTTCATATTCTCAGAATGAAGAAAGGTTCAGTTATACTCCCCATACTGATGTCGATCAAAACAATGTTTTATTATTTTTGTTAAATAGTAATTAAATTGGACATTTAGTTCCATTTTATCCCCTCGGGTCAGGATGTGATGATCTCTGACATTCTAATGCATTAAATTTAATTCCAGTCTTTGAGTTTTCAGTCACAAACATTCCTATTGTGTTCACTCCAAATCCTAAATCTGAAGTTATTAAGACAGGCTATATCAAAGTTACAGGTACTTCTGATTGAGTATATAATTAGTGATGGATTGTGAGGTTTGAGCTAAAAAGACAAAGAACATGTGCTGTAGGAACACTGCCATTAAAACTATTGTTCAAGTTGCCAGTGCATAACAAGTATTTGACAATAATCTGTCTACAGGCAACTGTTCAGTTTCATTGCAAATACTGGAAATGAACACACTGTTGCATTTTTCCTGGAAGAGAGCATTTAAATATCTTTGTTGAATTATTTGGCCATGCTTCTTATTTCATGACTTTTAGAGACCCTTGCTTTATCGGCTATAAAAGTCTATAAACCTATCTTGGCTATTTTGTGGCATGGAGCATCTGTTCTTATATCCGACAATTTGAATAATGTTGAGTTCATGAGGCAATGCATTATGTTCATTTGATTTAGCACTTTATGAAAAGTATTATTCATCTTTACATGAGTTTTGAATATTTAGTTTTATTACACTGTAAGAAGACCAGATGTGCTGCATCACTAGATAACAATGGTGCCTAGCATTTTCAATATTATTCACAGAAACAACATAGATTCAGAAAATAAGAATTCTGTTTTTTATCCCTTCAGACCACGTGGTTTCAACTTCTCGCACTCCTAAAGTGCTTACTTTAATATCAGGCCTAAACCCTCTGGTTTCTGATACTCCTAATGTGATCAATCCAATCCCAGAAACTGAGCGCGCTAAGATAAAAGATTTTGACGTTACAGGTATTTCTGCCAATATTTGTTCCTTGGCTGTTGAGGTATGTGCTAAAGCAGTAGAAGTTTAGCGCGCATGCTTTTAATGCTATGCCACACAATCCCCGTGCAATCAGTGTTCACATTGCATGTATGTAAAATATACCAACATCCTGTCTTGCATGCAGCTCATTTAATGTTGTGGCACCGTTTAAGGGAAATCCACTTCATATTTCTTAAAATTTGTACTTTATGCTTACCTTTGTTAGGTTATTTTGTCAATGTCCTTATTTTACTGAGTTTAGGGATTGCGTAGCTGTGAAGTGTTTGTTCATTCTCCAATGACAATATTGTTGAAAAATGTATCAAGTAATAATTAGCTGTGACATAGTGGAAAGTATGTTGCTCATGAACTCTCTCATTATTCCATATATATCAGATTTTATTGCCGTATTATTGAATGAATTAATCAATAATTGGGGCACATTTTTTATTGCGCTGAAATCACTGGCTACATGCCCCGGGGTTATACAGTTCCAGCATGGTCCCTGACCCAGTGTTTACAAAGTCTCAGCTCCCAGTGCCTTGGCATAACTACCAACTGAGTCTGTGCATAGACAGCTCACTGCACACACAGGATGTCTTTGAAAGCTTATTTAATGTCAATATGTCAGCTGTTGTTGACTGAATCTGTTGGGCATTTGCAAATTGGCAGCAACACTTTGAATTTGTTAAAAAAAATCAATACACATTTGCAAAATAATTATATTACATTTAAGATCCAAAACACATTGACACTCTAAAATGAATTTAAGACCCAGCTAAGCTAGACACAAATTTGCCTGTTTTTGGCCCATATCCCTCTTTCCGTCAATTAGTCTTTCCTATCCATGTACCAAATGGTTTGAAAATATGTAGAGGTTTATGCTACACCATTATAGAGTCCATGAAAAGTCAATAGAGGCAACCATTGTGCCTCCTACCCTGTATAGTTTAAACTTGGGCTCTGATCTAGTAT
Source organism: Raja brachyura (assembly GCA_963514005.1). The sequence continues at coordinate 21,072,192 of OY740792.1, read as the reverse complement.
TTAGTAACATTCCTATTGTAATCAATCCAATCCCTAAATCAAAATCAGACTAATGGCAATACTTTTGTCTTGAAAATGAGTTTAAGAATAAATAACCATGTGCAGGGAGAGGATTGTGCCAACGTACCAGATTGTTAAGCAACGTTCTGAAGCTGCTATTCCATGTGTACACTGTTAAATGTTTGTTTGGATTACTTGTCTGCAAAGTGTCTGTGATTATCCATACACAACCTGCATGGAATTCAACTAGCTCTCAGCTATTCTGTTGTAATGTTTATTAAATGATAAATCACTTTTTTGTAGTATGAACATTGCTGCTGCATGGAGTGTCTGTTGTTTAATTACTCTTTTTGAGTATTGTGGTGTTAAAAAGTATTATTCATAGTGGAAAAATATTACTGCATGGTTTATCTATTGTCACACCATTTGTTTAAATCATTTTGAGTAACTTGGATTAATTAGGCATAACATTCGATTAGTTTGGTACTGTAAAAATGTATTACCAATTAGTGCAGTTCATCACTTGACATGAATACATTTAGTAATATAGTAGTTCGATTAATTAATCTATGTTGTTGCAATGTAATAATGTACAGTAATACAATTGTGTACATCAAAATGATGTAAAAACATTTTCGGGCAAGATTAAAATTTGTACCTGGCTTCTTCTTATTCCCTCAGACCATGAGGTGCCAACTTCTAACATGTTCAGTTTAATCCCAGACTCTGATCCACAAGCTACTGACATTCCTAATATCCTCAATCCCATAACCAAGTCTGAAGATATAGATATTAAAGTTGCAGGTACCTTAGATAACATTTGTGCTTTGAGTGTGTATTGAGAAATAGATTAAATAAGAATAAGTTCACGCTGAGGTTTCTATAAAAGTGCCAGAAACTTAGGCCAGATGCTGTACAAGCTTTTACAGTTAAATCTGTGTTAAAGTTGCAAGTATTCATGTTTATAACCTGTTTAATGTTGAGTCAAATTGACATGACAAGGCAATCCTTGAATGAATAAATCTTTTGCTTATCTGCATCAGATGTTGATGTTGGAATCTTAGGCATGTGATAAAAAAGACAGTTAAGAAACGGAATACTGATGAGAGTAAATAGGTTTGTTGACAGTAAGGAGAATAGTCTTGGGTAACAGAACAACGTTGATTAACTGGTAAATTGGGTCTGGTGCTAATTGATGGGATTTAATAATAATAGTTTAATGTGGGGGAGTAAGAGGGTTAGTGAGGATATTGGGGGGGAGGTGGATCCATCCAATGGATGGCTGCAATATGATGTTTCTAGGCAGCATAGAAGGTTGGAGATCAAGTATTGATAAATGGGATTGGTATGGTTAAGTATTTGATGGTTGGTGTCGACCTGGTAGGATAAAAACCTGTTTTTGTGTTGGATGCCTCTATCATTTGGGCAACATTCTTACATAATTGGAAATAGTGGCTTTGTTTTGTGCTAACCAATCATTGCGACTGGATGGAAAAATTGTGTTTCTCAAATGGCAGCAATCCTGCTTCATGGATTTCCTGGTGCTATATTATGCTTTGTGAATAATTTCAAATTAAATAGGTAAGACATACAATGCCCTCCATAATGTTTGGGACAAAGACCCATCATTTATTTATTTGCCTCTGTACTAAACAATTTGAGAGTTGTAATAGAAAAAAAATCACATGTGGATAAAGTGCACATTATCAGATTTTACTAAAGGCCATTTTTATACGTTTTGGTTTCACCATGTTGAAATTAAAGCAGTGTTTATACATAGTCCCCCCATTTCAGAGCACCATAATGTTTGAGACACAGCAATGTCATGGAAATGAAAGAAGCCATGCTTAGTATTTTGTTCCATTGACTTTGCATGCAATGACTGCTTGAAGTCTGCGATTCATGGACATCACCAGTTGCTGGGTGTCTTCTCTGGTGATTCTCAGCCAGGGCTTAATTGCATCCATCTTTAGCTTATGCTTGTTTTGGGGGCTAGTCCCCTTCAGTTTTCTCTTCAGCATATAAAAGGCATGCATAATTGGGTTCAGATCGGGTGATTGACGGCCACTCAAGAATTGACCTTTTTTAGGTTTGAAAAACTCCTTTGTTGCTTTAACAGTATGTTTGGGATCATTGTCTTGCTGTAGAATGAACCACCGGCCAATGAGTATTGAGGGATTTGTTTGAACTTGAGCAGGTAGGATGTGTATATACACTTCAGAATTAATTATGCTACTATCATCAGCAGATGTATCATCAATGAAGATAATTGAGCCAGTACCTTCAGCAGCCATACATGCCCAGGCTATAACACCCCCAGCACCGTGTTTCACAGATAAGGTGGTATGCTTTGGATCTTGGACAGTTCCTTCTGTCCTCCATACTTTGTTCTTGCCATCACTCTGATATAATTTCATCTTCATCTCATCTGTCCACAAGACCTTTTTTCAGAACTGTGGTTGCTCTTTTAAGTACTTCTTGGCAAACATTTACCTGGCCATCCTATTTTTGCGGCTAACCTGTGGTTTGTATCTTGCAGTGTAGCCTCTGTATTTCTGTTCATGAAGTCTTCTGCCGACAGTGGTCATTGACAATCCACACCTGACTCCTTAAGAGTGTTTTTGATCTGTCGGACAGGTGTTTGGGGATTTTTCATTATTATAGAGAGGAACAGTTGTGGAGTTCTTCCTTAGCCTGCCAGTCCCTTTGCGAGTAGTAAGCTCACCAGTGCTCTCTTTCTTATTAATGATGTTCCAAACAGTTGATTTTGGTAAGCCTAAGGTTTGGCTGATTTCTCTAACAGTTTTATGCTTGTTTCTCAGTCTCATAATGGCTTATTTGACTTTCATTGGCACAACTTTGGTCCTCATGTTGATAAACAGCAGTAAAAGTTTCCGAAGGTGATGGAAAGACTAGGTGCTGAGAGCTCTCTTATACCTGCATTAAGGAGGCAGTTAAACACACCTGAGCAATTACAAACGCCTGTGAACTCATGTGTCCAAAGCATTATGGTGCCCTGAAATGGGGGGGAACTATGTATAAATACAACTATAATTTCTACATGGTGAAACCATAATGTATAAAAATTGCCTTAAATAAAATCTGACAATGTGCACTTTAACCACATGTGATATTTTCTATTACAAATCTCAAATTGTGGAGTACAGTGGCAAATAGATAAATGATGGATCTTTGTCCCAAACATTATGGAGGACACTGTATCTATTTGACAATTGTGTGCAAAGTATCATTATTAATTAAATTATATTCCTTTTATTGCAGGAATTCAAAACTGTTCATTTAAACAACACGTATAATTTCCTTGTGAGACTACACATTTTCTCTCTGCCTTCCTTCTTATCTCTTTAGATGATGAGGTGCCAAGCTCAGATATTCCGTTTGTGGTCACATTAATGCCGAACTATGTGCTGCCACTCACTGATACTCCTAATACGATCAATCCAATCCCAGAACCTGAACGTGCTAATGTAAAAGATACTGAAGTTAAAGGTACTTCTGCCAAACATATGTATGCTTTTCGTGTTGAGGTTTGTTATAAGGTGACAAGAAATTACCTTACTTGTAGAATTGCTGCCTTACTGTTCAATGGGTGCAAAGTATTTTTGATAGTTAAGAAATTAACATGCATGCGACTTATTCAATGTCACAAACAGTATGAAATGAGCAACATAGAGCTTCTTACTCTTGAAATCATGTGTATTATCACATGTACAGAGATATAGTAAAAAACGTTATTTTGCATACTAACCAGTCAAATTATACTATACACAAGTACAATCAAGTCATAAATGTGTATAAGTAATGCTAAAAGAGAAAGGAAACATAGTGCAAAACATATTGTTGCAGCTACAGAGAAAGTGGTGACAATAGAAAGTGCAAGAGCCACCATGAGGTAGATGGGGAGATCAGCAGCGCTGCTTCATTTTTTCAAGGTCTCTTCAAGGAAGGGATAATAACAGGGATAGTGCTGTTCTAGAATCTGGTGTTACATGCTTTAAATCTTTTGTTTCATCTCCCCAACGGGAGAGGGAAGAAGAGAGAATGAAGTGGATGTAGGTGGACGTTAATTATATTGGCTGCTTTCCTGAGGCAGCGTGTGGTAGATGGAGGCAATGGTGGTGATGGGAAGGGGAAGTTGTGCTTGCATGATTGACTGGGCTGCATGCACAAATCTCTGCTACTTCCTGCGGTCTTGGGGCTAAGCAGTTGTCAAACCAAGATATTGATGAGTAATTGGAGACGTTGGTGACGCTTCATTGGAGTACTGTGTTCAGTTTCAGTGACATGCAATAGGAAGGATGTCATTAAGCTGGAAAAAATGCAAAGCAGATTTACAAAGATATTGCCAGGTCTTGAGGACCTGAAAATAGGGAAAGGTTGGACAGACTGGGACTTTATTCATTGGAGTGTAGGAGGATGAGGGATGAGGCGTATAACATTATGAGGGGAATAGAAAGTGTGGATGCACAATCTTTTAGCCAGGTTCAGGGAATCAAGAACCAGAGGATATAGGTTCAAGGAGAGAGGAACAACATTTAATAGGAAACTGAGGGGTGACGTTTTCCACTCGGAGAGGGTGGTGGGTACATGGAACGAGCTGCCAGAGGAGGTAGTTGAGCCAGGTACGATAACAGTGTTTGAAAGACACTAGGATAGGTAGCAACAAAGAACTGCAGATGTTGGTTAATACACAAAAGGACACAAAGTGCTGGAGTAACTCAGCAGGTCAGGCAGCAGCACTGGAAAACATGGTTAGCCGACGTTTTGTTTCAGGACTTTTCAGACTGATTGTAGAGGGGGAGATGGCGGTTGGAAAAGGGGAGAGGCAATAGGGCGACATAGGCAATAGGGATTTGGAACAAAGGCCAGAGATAAGAACAGATGTGAGACAGGTTTGAAGAGTTGTGGAATGTGAAGCCAGAGGGAGAAAAGTAGGTGGAGGGGGGAGGGTACATATAGGTGGGAGTCCAGGTGGGGCACAGGGGTGGAGCAGTGGGAGATGTTTGGGGTAAGTTAGTTAGAGGTTACCATAAATTGGAGAATTCAATGTTCATACTGTTGGATTGTAAATTACCCAAATGGGAATATGGGGTGCTGTTCCTCCAGTTTGTGTGTGGCCTCACTCTGGCAATGGAGGAGGCCCAAGACAAAGAGGCCAGTGTGGGAATGGGAAGGGGAGTTAAAATAGTTTGCAACCGGGACATCCAGTAGTCCATGGCGGACTGAGTGCAAGTGTTCAGCGAAATGGTTGCCAAGTATACACTTGGTCTCGTTGATGTACAGGATGCCACATCAGGAACACCAAAATGCAGTAGATGAGGTTAGAAGAAGTGAGTGTGAACGTACATTGGTACATAGATGAGAGAGATATGGGGCAAAAATCTGCTCTTCTCTGCTCGTTGAAAGATATTTGTCAACGCATGCTGTGTTTTATCATTTTTGTATCACTTTAAAACAAATCCAGATGGTGCATAAGTCCGGATAAAGGATGAGAAGTAATTTTCAGGGTTAGATCCTTCAGGATAACTTTATTTACAGTATATCATGCTTCCTTTGCATTCTGTCAGACTGTGAAATGCCAACATCTGACACAACAAATTTGGTCATTTTAGAGCCAGACCATGATTTCTTCGTCACTGATACATCTAATATAATTAAGTTTAGAACCTGATTGTGCTCAGATAACAGAGAATAAGCATTTGTGCTTTGAGTATTGATGTTTCCTGGAATTTCATGCATTGTGATTATTTTATTCTCATTGTACTCTAGCTGGGCAGCACATTGTCAGCCAATCATGGCCATGAATTTGTGATGATTATTTGCCATACAATGATTGACATGAAGTGGCAATATCACTGTAATGTTTTTATTACCATTAAATTTAAGTGGTGAACATGTTAATTTGATACTTTTATATTATTCATAGTTCCACTTGAATATACAATAAGACAAATTGTAAAACATTGTCACAATTTTTTTGTCCAAAACACTATTTTCTTTCTTATCCCTTCAACTCACAAGGTGACAACCTCTGACACTCCTAATATTAGTAATATCCCAGGTTGAAAAATGCCATTAATATTACTAATGTGTGCAATACCATATTGAGTCCTGAAATTCTAAGTTTGGATGCTAAGGTTCCAGGTGTGGCTGACCCTATTTGTGCCTTGAGCGTGGACTGTGCAATGGAATAATTGATATACACAAACTGAGGTTTGTACAAATGTACCTGTAGCAGAAAGTTAGGCCATGCCTTTTTATTGGTATTTAGGTTACAGGTTTGTGAAGTGCATTTGATAGTCGTGCCACAGTTTAAATTAACTGTGAAATTCACTAAATGCGTCTTGGAATTAAGCAATTTTTAAAATATTTTTCAGATTATTTGGACAAAATTGTTAATCAACTGCTCATGGCTATAATGTTTATTGGATAGTAAATTTGTTTTGTGTTATACTATTGCTGGTTAATATTGAATGAATCAGGTAAACGGTGTATTATACAATGGTTAGTTCATGGTTTCACGCTATCTAGACAAATTAATTATATGAAATGAATAAGAATAAACTTGCGAACATGGTACATAATAGTCCTTTAATTCAATATTAATCATGAGAATAACTAATAATAAACCTGAGAAAAACAGTATTTTGTATCCAGCTTCCTTCTTATCTCTTCAGACCATGAGGTGAAAATCTCAGAAGCTACTACTAACGTGTTCACTTTAATGCCTGACGGTGGGCTGCCAGTCACTGATATTGCTAATGTGATCAATCCAATCCCAGAACCTGAGCATGCTAAGATAAGTGATACTGAAGGTACAGGTACCTTTAACAATATTTATGACCTAAGCTTGTGTTATAATGATGGAAATTTAGGGCACATGCAGCAAGTGCTACCACACGCTTTTACAGTTAATTGAGTTATGGTTGCCATTGCACTATATTGCTTGCAGCTTACAATGTTGTATCACGGCCCATGTGACGTAAGCAATTCGTTGTAATTCTATGTCTTTGTCTTATGTATTTTGCTTTTTGTTGGGTTATTGTGCATATTTCATTGAGTTTACACATGGCTTAGATGTAAATGTGCTGTCTGCTGATGAGAACTATTTTGTTGAGAAGTTTATTGAATAATGATTGGATTTCATGCATTGGAAATTATATAGCACATACTTTTCATTATTTTACTCATACATGACTCTTCTCGAATAATACCGATTAATTGGTCACCATTTTCTATTAAACGTAGTTTAGTATATCAAAACTAATATTAATTCATGGTTAACTTCAATATTAAAATTATGAAAACAAATGTAGTATATTGATACAATGTGATGATACCTGGTACTACTGCTATGTTCATCAAAATACCATGAGGATTTTGTATCTGGATTCCGTCTTAACCCCTTGAATCAGCCCAGTTGAACCTCGTCAATGTCATTGACATTCCTGAGATGATGATTGGAATCTCCTAATCTGAATTTGCTAAGATTTGCTGACATTCTGGCAATATTTGTGCCTTTGTGAATCTAGGAAATCAGTACCTAGTAACTGTATATGGCAATATGCCCTTATGTAACATGAATTTAGGACACATTCTAAAATGCCATTTGATGATTTTATAATTGAATGGTGGTATAATTCACTTGTGTCTGAATGTATTTGACAAGTCCGTGCACTGTCTTGCTTGCAACTTGTAACAAAAACTATATGAAATGATGACACTGCTCTTCATTTCATGGGATTAGTGATTCTGCTTATCTCTGTTGGATTATTTGTGCAGCACATCTTATTTGGAGAAATTTAGATGCTGCGCTTGGCTATAAAGTGTTTGTCGAATTGTTGTGTCTGATTTGTTGTAGTGTGCTGGATGGTAATGCAACTTCTTAATGCATGAATTGTCTATTGCCATTTAAATCATGTACACTTCTGCTTTGAATATTTCTAATGTAATTGTCGTGAACATCAAGGAGAAAGTTTAACTTTTGTTGCTGTTATTGATTGTCTGCAAAAATATTAGTCGCTGGTTGTATTTAACAGCGCGCGGCCGATTATCTTGATATTACTGGTATTAATGTTGTTGGAAGTTGTATTCAACCTGCAACCAGTACAGTCGCCCACAACATTATTGTGATTTGATATTATTTGAAAGATAATTTTGAATATTTTATGCATGGTTACATTTGAATTCATTGCTTGGCCTTAGGATGTCATAATAGGGCCAATTCAGCAATGGTGATACATTAATGTCCTATAACAGAGAGACGAAATTAATATGCTGCTGAGTGTTTTCAACATTGTGCAACTGAAAATGTATATTTTCCCCTGTAAGGAAAAAAAAGGCAATTTTCTGGTCATTTTGTACAACTATAGTAATACCACCGAGCCAGTTGAGGGTTGGATGGGCAAGTTGATAGTCCCACTTCATGATGTGAATTGTATGTCATTCATGCACAAGGTTACTTCATTTCTGATGTAACGCTCAATGATATATCTTAAATTAAAAAACAAATTAGGAGGTCAAAAAAGAGACATGAAATGGCCTTAACAAGCAGGACTACAGTGAATCCTCAAACCTTTACCGTTCAAAGTAAAGGAGCACTCCGAAAGAATGTGATCTCTCTGAGAAATCTACATGCAGAGCCAGAGGATATGAGTGGGTTCCTAATTGAATACTTCTCATCGGTATTCACCTTGAGCAAGATGTAGACGATGGAGAGAGAGGAGTTAGTGGAGGAATATGTTGATATTTTGTAACGTTTATATGTGGAAGGGGATTTTGGAACATATTAAGTCAGTTAAATGCCCTGGGCCTGATAGGATTATATTCTTAGATCACATTAAGAGCAGTGGAGGTGTTTGCTGGGGCTCCAAGGAGAGTTGTGTATCTTTGCTAGCCTTGAATGACGTTCCAGAAAACTGGAGGATAGCAAATGTCATTCCCTTTTTCGAGAAAGACTGTAAGGTTAAGCCAGGAAACTCAGACCTTACTTCTGTAATAGAAGAAAAAATTCATGGGGCAGGATTTATGCCCATTTGGAAAGTTAGGGACTGAGTATGAGGAGTCGAGGAGTCAGCTTGGTTTTGTGCAGGGGAAATCCTGTCTTGTACATTTATTTGGGTTTATTTGAGGTAACTACGAAGGTAGGGAATATATGACATACACAAACTGTTGAAAGGCTTTTGTCCCACATGTTAGGATGGCTTGGAAGAATAAAGCACGTTGGATTTGATATGTGTTGACAAATTGGAACCAAATTTGGCTTGGTGATGGTGGAGGGTTGTTTTTCTGATTGGAAGTCAGTAATCAATGGTGTACATTGGGGATCAGTATTGGGACCTTGTTGTTTATCATCTATAACTGGATGAGAATTATGTGGATGAGAATGTAAGTTTTCTGATTAGTAAGTTTATTGATGACATTAACTTGGAGGCATATCAAAAGATAAGTTTGTCTAAAGGTCCAGAGGAATAGATCAGCTAGAAAGTTGTGTGGATAGGTGGAATTTAATCAAGACACTTGTGAGGGAATGTATTTTGGGATGTCAAATAATGGCACAATATATAGAATAAGAAGCAGGGGGTGTTGATATACAGAGAAACCTTGGAATGTAAATTCATAGTTCACTGAAAATGGTGACATTAACATATAGGGTGGTGAAGAAGACATTTGGCATGCTTGTCTTCATTGGCTGAGACACTGACTACAAACGTAGAACAGTCCAGCACAGGAACAGGCCCTTCACCTCACATGATGTCAAGTTTTGGGTGTCGCTATGCTGTAGAACTCTGACTCCATTACATCCATTTTTTTCTAACAAAAGCTGTATTTCTAAGTTTTGATATTTGGATTGGAATAAAATCTCTCCTCTGAGAGGACTGGGAGAATTTTACATGGAAGCTTCTTTATTCTTTTGCAATAGCCACTACATTTATAAAAGTGCACACAACCACCCTTGCATGCTTTTCACTTGCTTTATTTCATTTGGTATATTTGTTATTTGTTACAGACCATGAACTCTCAACATCTAAGACTGCAAAATTGTCTAATCCAACCCATGTTTATAATGCAGGAGAGAAACAACAGACAGGTATTCAAAAAGCTATCAGGCTCTAAATAATAAGTGCTGTAAATACTGACCATGGAAGAAATTTAATGCACATTCACCTTTTTGCATTTGCATGATCTTTTTTCTATTAGCTGTTGTGTCCAACAATTTAAGTACATTTATACAATTAATTTGATAGAATTATCCACATCAATTTGCTTGAAGTTTGCTTGGTAATTATTTATATTTGACCATATTAAATTAAACTGCTGCAGCAGAGCATTTTAACTATGGCAAAGCTGATGTGCATGAGATATTATGGAATCATTAACAAGTGGTCTTTAGGGTGAATAATGTATGAAATATAAAAGACCAGTTTGGTTTAAGTTCAAAACTAGTGCAAGAAATCAGATAGAATAACTGTCTATAATAATATGTACCAGGAATATCATCGGTGGTCCACAGCTTTTGTTGGAGATAAAACATTCAGATTTCTTATCAATTCATTGGCTATATTGAAATAAACATATTGATCCAATACAAAAACAGTCACAAATGTTTCAGATGCCAAAATAGGCAGGTTATTACACTACTGGGTAAAGACACAAGATTTGTATTTGGTTTCTTTGTCATCCTTTACAGACCATAAACTGCCAATCTCTGACACTTCACATGTGTTTATTCCAACCCCTGTTTCTGAGATTGACCACATAGAAGACAAGAAATTCACAGGTACTAGTGGTAAATTGTGGTGTGAATAGTAATGATGCTACACAATGTTATGCAGAATTGATAGGTTTGATAATATGTTATGTAACCCATTCTAGAATTCTGTTATTTTGATGATTTACAATTTGTGTTTTATCCTTAAGGTATATTCATTTTAAAGAAATCTAAGATGCAACATTGCACATTAAAAACATAACAGCGAGTGAATTGACATTTCGTATTTATGTAAATATATATAATATATATAAATATAAGTATTTATGCTGCAAAATCAGCGATCATCTATTTACATCTGCATTTTAATGCATGGCTGAAGTGATACTCATTTGATCTTGAGACTGAATGTCCATTTTAAAGTTATGCTACACCACAATGACCTCAAGTTTATTTCTTTGAAAGTTATACTGGGTAAGCAGTGTGGTGTAAGTGTATAGTGCATGGAGCTCTTTTGATTGCTCGTCTGTAAAATATACTTGCTGAGCACTGTCATACATTGCATGGATTATAAAGGTGGTGTGTGGCTATGTTTGTGTTTAGATAACTATGGAAAGAATGGTTAGATAATTGCATCAACAGCAAGTGTGTGTTTCACAAAGCTGGATATTGTTGTTGCATCCACTCATTGTTTCTTTCATTATCATGGCTATGCTGTGTAGATTTTGTCAGAATATGAATCTGCTGTGCTTCTCAGATTTAATAATTCGTTTTGCTATTCTTACTGACAAGAAAATGGCCCAGAATGTTTTGGGAAATATTGAATAAGGCTTCTTAGAAATACTGGGCATTTCCCTGTTTTAGGTGTTACTTAATTTTGGCAGCCTAGCTTGATTGACTTGCCCTTCTGTCTCCATTGTGCTCCAATATTGGATACCTCATGGAGTCAAACAGTAAATGACAAGGTTGTGTAGTTGCACATCACATACTCTGGGGAATCTGATATCTGAACAATTCCATTCATTTGTATTGCGACAAACAGCTGAGAGGGAACAAGGTTAGTATCTTATAATTTACACATTTCAAATTTAAATGTTTGGTTGAACAATTTTAATAATTTCTTCTGAAACGTTCTTAACTGATGTTAATTTGTAATTTTGAATTTGTAACGGGGCAGGTTTTCTGCTGTCTCACAATTGATGGCTCTTTGCTGTTGAGCTACACCATTTGTTCTGGTGAGTCGCTAGATACAGTCTTCCTCCGGAAGCCTTGGCAGATACCCAATTGGACTCAGAAAACGGCTTTGACATTTGCAAATGTTCACTAACATTTGGGACCAGTTTAAATTTAACATTCAATCGTAAGCATCATAGAATTAGAGGCATACAACGGGGAAACACGTCCTACAGCTCTACGCCCCACCACATCCGCACACACACCACTGAGCACTTATTTTACACTTAATCCTGCACCCATCACAATTTTATTCTTATTCTCATCATATTTACATACTAAAAACATTGACATTACCAAATAACAAATAAATAAATAACTACTAAACCTGTCCCCAGAAACTGACCTCTACTCTTCATTTAACATCTACCATGTTTAACTTAGTGTAGGCTCAGCAGTCAGACTTCCCTGGTGGACTCCATGAGTTCATCTATGCAGCATAAGAGCAGTCAACAGCAGGAGGGCAGCAGGTATCACTGCCGACTTAGACACATACCAGTGCTGGAAGTTGTGATTTCATCACTCAGTATTAGCATTGACACTGGATCAGAAGTACCAGGCAGATTATCCAAAACCCCTCACAGTTTTGATCAGGTTTGGCTTGCTATTGAACAATTTTCTCAATGTTTTATGGAAACAAAATTCTGCCTCCCCATATGGCTCATTAGGCCTCATTATCATTCAGGCCTCATTGTTGAGAATTGAGCTGGCAATTAATAGTAAAGTGACAGCGAATACATATGAGGTAAGTTTTTACTTGTTTTTCCTTGCACTGCTGAATCCCCACTGACTCACCACTTACAGAGAATTTGAGCCCAATTTCATTTCCAGTGACAAAGTGGAGGGTTTTACAGATCTTTCTACTTGCTGACATCTCATGGAAGACAGGTTTTTAAACATTTCCAATGCTTGAATAATAATGCACATTAAATCTGCCTTCAGGGGCTTCTATACTAGAAAATAGTTGGAAATTAAGCTTGGGCTCTTTAAGATGGAATTGGCTTTTAGAGTGTTTTACTGCTGCTGAACAGACTAAGCAGCTGACCATTGAAACCAAATACCTTTACACATTTTGTGATATCCAGATACCAACTATGCCAGGGAAATATGAAATATGAGCAGGAAGTTGCAGAGAAAATAGTTTCCTTGACCACAGCTTTCTAGTTGACAGTAATAGAGGAGGCAGCAAGTGAACCAAAAGATGGCTGCACTAGAAATAAAGACCAGCTGATACTTAGGGTAAATGTATTAATTTTGGAGAAATGTCTTAAGTCAAATTTTCCATCATGTTTTCCCAAATAAAGCCGATGCTAGGAATAGCATTACATCATTGGTGTCTAGCAAAGCTAGACTAGGTGGAAAGTTTAGAACAGTTTCTCAGTTATATTCATCAGGAGCAAACCTAATGACAGGAATCTCACCAGGAGTCAGTTAAAACTAAAATAAGGTGATACTTTCAGTGGGGTCAAAATTGAGCCAGTTGGGTGAAGGCAAGTACTGTTGCAATGAATTGGATTAAGGAGGAAAATAAAGCTGCTAAATGCTTCGTTGCACATCTTTGCCATGTGGGTAAGTCAGTAACTCACATGAAGTAAATGGATTGCACCTGGATCCACCAGCATGCGCAGGTTTGGATTATTTCCCTTCTATGTTCACAAGCTTTGTGTATGGGCAACTTTGTGTATCCAGCAAAAATAAAATAATTCCTGTAAAAATCACTAGTTGAGACATGATTGTAGTATCCAGCATTAGAAATATCCTGTACCTACAATTGCAATAAATACTGTACATGTGTATTGATCTAATTAATATTAGCATTCCTTTGTGTTCTTACATATTTTAAGTTAGTCTCCATGGGTGACCACAACATTGTATTTCATATTTTCCAAATTTCCTCCGGTCCATGATCACCCCACATTACACACTTATGTCTTCCCAGTGAATATAAGAAATCTATTAACTATACCTGAGCACCTGACATTGAAAGCCTTAGGCTGAATTCATATAGTTATGTGACTAGAACTGCACCCACTACTACAAGTGTGGTCTTTGATGTCCCAACTTTGCTACTCAATTCCCTTCCCAATGGAGGCAAGCATGCCAAATGACTTCTTCACCACACAGACCGCCTGACTTGTGAATTTTATGGAATCATGCACCTATACCCCCAAATCCCTCTGTTCTGCAAGGGCTCTCCCATTTACCATATAAGTCCTGCCATGGTTTAACTTACCAAAGGGCAACACCCCATACTTTTGTCAGTTAAATTCCATTTGTCATTCCGTGGTCCACCTAACCAACAGATCTAGATCTTGTTGCAAACTTAGATATCCATCCTTACTCTCTATTGTATCACTAATTTTGTGGTCATCTGCAAATTTACTAACAATATTAATGACATTGTCATCCAAATCTTTAATCCAAACAACCAGAGACCTAGAACCCACACCTGCGGCACATTAATGATCACAGGCCTCCAATCAGATAAACAGATAAACAACCCTCTGCGACTAGCCTTTGACTCCTTCCTCCAAGCCAGTTTTGAATCCAATTGGTCAGCTCACCTTGAATTCCATTCAAAACAATCTTCCAGTCAGCCTACCATGTGGAAGCTTATCAAAGACCTTGCTAAACTCCATATAGACAAGGTCCACTGCCCTGCCCTCATCAAACTTGTTGATGACTTCTTCAAAAAATCTCTATCAGATTTGTGAGATATGATTTCTTATACACAAAGCCATGCTAACTATCCCTAATCATTCCCGTCCTATCCGAATGCTGGTAGACCCTGTCCCTAAGAATCCCTTCCAACAACATGCCTCCACTAACAGGTTCAGTGGCCTGTAGTTCCCTGGCTTGTCTTTGCTGCCCTTCTTAAATAGTGGTAGAACATTATTTACTCTTCAGTCTAGCAGAATTTTACCTGTGGTAGTGATGATACAAATATCTTTGCAATTTCCTCACTAGCTTCCCACAAGGTCGAAGGATATACTTAGTCAGACCCTGGAGATTTATCCATCTCCATTTGTTTTAAAACTGCCAATACCTTCTCTTTGATCATGTGTATAGTAATATCGCATCGGTACACTATAATAATACATATGGAAAGCAGAAAGTAGTTGCCTAGTCAGTGAGATCATCTTCATCCACATCAAATGAAAGTAAGTATCGGATCTTTGGGATTCAGCTGTTGAAAAGTGTTGCAGATACGGGTGAATGGATACAAGACCTCGTATCATAGAATGGTTAATGCAAAGGATTCCGTGGCTGCACGAAAGAGGCTTTCATCTGGATATATGTTCCAGAATCATCTCGAGCTCATCCTCTCACAACAGGGGCCATGATGGCAATCTATTCATGTCTTCAAAACTTAAGTGCATTATTGTATATTTCATTGGGGTTTCAGTAATTCCATTACTGTAACAAGGTCTCCTCATTATTGACAGATGGGTAAGTTTGCCAAAACTGTGACATGTGATTGAGAATGCAATGAGGTGGTGGAAGCGGGCAATCTCACAACATTTAACAGATATTTAGAATAATTTTTTAAAGCACCGTGCCATACAAGGGTACAGGCTAAATGAAAGTGGGATTAGCATAGGTAGATATTTTGGTCATTACCAAAGTACATTGATAGTGAATGGTGGACCTCTGAAGGACTTACCAAGAGGTGAGTAATATTATTGTCTTTTCCAGGAAGCAAACATCTGCACAACCTGTCATTGGTCCTTCTTTCCATGTTTTCAGGTTATGGATAGCAGCTGCTCAGCATATCCTACAGCTGAAGAAATACAAAAGTTTATATCATATTTTGACTGAATAATTTTGCAACTTTAAATAATAACTTTCTCACCTCAACCTGTCTGACACATGGCACCCATTCTGGATAATCTGACTGCATTAGTGGTTTCCTTGTCAGAAAATTAGGGAATGTTGCCTGTGCTAATGTCAATATTGGTTATAGTCACGTGATTGGGAAAAGATTATTCTTCCAAACTCTGCAACTTTACGATGGGTTACCGCTGTCGTGCTCAATCCCACTTTCTTTCTCCTTCCCAAGAACTGATTGACCCAGCCAACTGGCATTGGATTATTCCCAGCTGCTCATTGAGGCATTACGAATGCTTTAATATAATTCTTGGGTATTGCGTACATTGTAGCCATGTGCAAGAGTGGGCCATAATTAAATTAGCCTCCTTTTGTTCCATACACAAATTATTGTAATATATCTTTAGTATTGCCTGTCCAGTTAAAGCAATTTAATGAGTAGCAGGGTTTCACTTAAATGTAATAGATGATACAAAATCTGAAGAAGGGTCCTGATCTGAAATGCCACATTTCCATGTTCTCCAGAGATGCTGCCTGACCCGCTGAGTTATTTCGGCATTTTTTTAAATACAAAACCTTTTGTTTGTTTTATGAATAAATGTAATAAATATGTTGTCGCCAGAGATAATACACAATCAAACAAACAAATACATTAAATAAAAATGGAAATCTAAAATAAAAATGTATTTTGAAGATTATTTGGTAGTCATGTGGAGAGAGGAATAGAGTTAACATTCTAGGTCAATGACACTTCATCAGAAGTTGTTTAAGTGATCAATTTAAACTCTCAACTAAAGGAACATTTGTCTTAGTCATTTGTTTGTGATTCAGAAATGTTGCTCTGCACTTGTTTGTCCTGCTGCATGTTGGTGTAATGTACACTCAGCTAGCATGATATTATGTTTTGCATGAAACACTGGGCAAGATATCATGCATCTCATTGCTTATAAAAACTTTGCATGTCTAAATTATATTGGCTGGCCAGTACAAGAACACAAGAAAATAGGAGCATATGTGGGCCTCCAGGCTCTAAAGCCTGCCTGGCCACTCATTATGATGATGACTCACCTATGGTAGCCTCAAGTCCTCTTCTGTAAATTCCCTATAACCTTGAAGTACTCAATCTTTCAAATATTCATCAATTTCCACTTTAAATACATCAAATGATCTACCAACCTCTGGATTTAGAATTGAGAGATTATTTACCCTCCGGGAAAATAAATTTCTGTGCACCTTGGACTAAGGTGACCAGCTCCTTCATTTGTAACCATGTCCCCTTGTTCATCACTCTCCCACTAGAAACAATATTTCAGCATCTACCCTGTTAAAGCCCTTTTAGTATCTTACATGTTTTGAGTAATGTCACCCTCAACCATCTGTGGAATACAGACCAAACTATCTAGCTCATGATAGGACAACTCTTACATTTCAGGATTAGCCCGGTGAATCTCTATTCAACTGCTTCTAATGCCACTAAATCCTTTTTCAGTAAGGGAACAAAAATGCTGCATAGTATTCCAGGTGTGGCTCCATCAACACAACCTTTACAAAACCTTCCTATTCTCAAAGTTCAACTCCCTAGCACAAGATTCAAAATGCCTATGATGTTCTTAACTAGTCATGGAACATGCCTTTTATCTTTTTGTGATTGATACACAAGAACGCCTAAAATCCTCTGAACCACCAGTTTCCCGTATCCCTCGCCATTTAGATAATAATCGATGCTTTAAAACCTCTTACTGAAGTGCATGTCTTCACACTGACCTATGTTAAACTCCACTTTTGCCCAATCTATCTTCTATAACCCATTGTGGAATCATAATGTCCTCATCATAAGATGCCTTTCCACTTATTTTCAGATCATATAGAATAACATCTGTAGCTCTTGATTCTGGAGATTTTGATTCTGTACTCATCTAGGTGTATAGCAAATGTCCAGAAAGGGCAAATTCTCATGAAAAATGTGACGTTTGTATTTGGTTTCTATGTTGTCCCTTGCAGACCGTAACCTGACAAACTCTGGCACTACTCATGTATTTGATCAATCCCCTATATCTGAACGTGGTAACACAGAAGACCAGGAATTCAAAGGTATTTGCGTTAAACTGTGATGTAGTGCCAATTCTACAAATTGACTTGATATCAAAAATATGAACACAAGAATATATATGATACAGAACTGAATGATGGTTTGACTAATAATTGTTCTCTTTCCTCTTAGACAGTTCTTCAGGATTGAGGATGTCCCGTAGATTTCTGTAGGTCTGGGGTGGCAACAGAGGCCAGTGTGGGAGCTGTTGACTCTGCCATAGATAGTTGATAGGAGATACCGTAGTTTGCTCTTACACCTGTTGTCTGCTGGTAATGCACTTTGTGCTAGTTTTGACTTTGTTATCTTCAAACATACTTTTATTCGGGTGGCCTAAGGTTGTCCTGGTGAATTTAAGGCATAATTGATGTCTACCTTCATTGAGAATGGTTCTCAGGTACAGTAAGTGGTCTGTCCTTTTCAGGGCCTTGACATAGACTATTGTATCCTTCAGAGGGCTATGTTACACCATGGGGAAGATTGGTGGAGAACTTTTGCTTTGCAGATATTAACAATATGCTACAGAGGACAAGGCAACAATGATTTGGACCTTGAATATATGTATTTGCAAGCATCGATTGAGAAGTCCAGCTGGGGCAATGTTGTTTCTAAAGCAGAGGCAATATTTGAAGTGTTTCATTTGGCTTATAAATTAGAACAATGACAGCAAGAGCTTGTTGGAAGTGAAGGGCAGCACTGCAGTGAGGAAGATTGAGCAAAAATATTGGGCCAATTATACAATCTTTCTCAATGTCATTTTACAGGGATTATGTATGTTGTGACCTGCTGATCAGGATCATGGCTTACATGCCATCATGAAGAAGAACAAGAAGAATAAGATGGAGATTAATTTCTTGTTAAGCTAAATTTGAATAAAATGATATTCAGTGCGTCCCAATTGACAGTCAGAATAATTTTGAGAGGTTATAAAAGCAGGGTGCTTACCTGAAACGTCACCTATCCATGTACACCAGTGATGCTGCCTGAGTCACTCCAGCACTTTGTGTTCTATGCAAGATTCCAGCATCTGCAGTTCCTTGTATTTACACATATAGTTATTGATGCGTTTCCCTTCATTTGCTTTGAAGTTGACAGGAGGTGAAGGTTATGTCTGTTGTGTATTTAGGCAAAAGGAATTCACTTTGTGATTTTGGATTGTTGCTCTATTGTCATAGGGGCAAGGCAGTTGGGGAAGGCCCTGGTGAAGACTTTCCCTGTGGCAGACATTAGAGAAACTCCTGTGTGTTTGCTGAAATAAGTTGTGTCTGTTTAATTGAAGATTGGCACATTTGCGGTTCTCTGAGATCTCTCGCTAGATATGGGAGATGAACTTGTGAATGAGTTACAGAGATCTCTTTCTGCTGAATTTAGAACCTCTGCTGGGATTCACCCAATGTCCGAGAACAATTTGTTTTCTAGTTGGTGTATGTCCTTTTCAGCTACTTTTAGGTCAGGGATGCCAGCAAAGTTCCCACATCCTAATTCTAAGGACATGCTGGTTGGTATTTAATTGACCACTGTTAACTACCCCCAATGTAGATGTCAGGACTTTCATATGAGGAAAGATTGGATAGACTCGGCTTGTACTCACTGGAATTTAGAAGATTGAGGGGGGATCTTATAGAAACTTACAAAATTCTTAAGGGGTTGGACAAGCTAGATGCTGGAAGATTATTCCCGATGTTGGGGGAGTCCAGAACAAGGGGTCACAGTCTAAGGATAAGGGGGAATTCCTTTAGGACCGAGATGAGGAAAACATTCTTTACACGGAGAGTGGTGAGTCTCTGGAATTCTCTGCCACAGAAGGTAGTTGAGGCCAGTTCATTGGCTATATTTAAGAGGGCGTTAGATGTGGCACTTATGACTAAAGGGATCAGGGGGTATGGAGAGAAGGCAGGTACGGGATATTGAGTTGGATGATCAGCCATGATCACATTGAATGGCGGTGCAGGCTCGACGGGCCGAATGGCCTACTCCTGCACCTATTTTTCTATGTTTCTATGTTTCTAGTTGGGTGGCAGGAGAATAAAGAGAGTTCATGGGTATGTGAAAGAGTATGCAGGTCATCTCCAGGGTTCCATTCCTGAGAACAGTCGAAACCCAAACCGTTCACAAGTCGGAAAAAGGGCCACAAACATTGAGTTCTCTCACCTGGAAGATACCTGCAACTTTGCAGCAGCTATCAAATCCATACCACTATTCTCCCAAATGCTTGTTCATACGTGGCAGCTGTACATATGTCTGGCATTCATAAGGTGGGAAGGACCTTACTGGAAAATGTGTGGGAAGTCACTGATGAGATTATTCTGGAACTGGCGTGGACTCAATGGGCTGAGTGGTCTCTTATGTCGTAAAGATATAGGAAATCATCAGATTTCAGACCATTTAGTCAATTATTTGTGGATTGCAAGATTATAAAGCATGCAATTGCCAATAGATTATTGTGTGAATAAATTTGTCGCAGATAAGTTTGGAGCCATTAATTTATTTATTTCACAAAAGGGTAACATCACATTACAGAGAAGGTAAGTTAACAAAATAGCAAAGATACAAAGGATTCTCTTTGTTTCTTCTAGCCCCTATACCAACAAATTCTGAAACTTCTCACACGTTCAGTTCAACTCCTGAGCTTGGTAAAAAAGAAGACAAGGAGATCACAGGTAATTGGTTGCCTGTAATATGTCACAACTCACATGTCTTGTTCTGAAAAATACACTCATTTCATTTGCCACATCTTGCATAAAGAAAAGTAACATATGCTTGTTTTCATGCTTGAGGTTGAGGTCGTTGCTAAAGCAGAATAATTCACTTCTATTATATGCAAGACACACACAGATTTTATTTTGGTTTAAAATATTTAGAACAAACCAATTTAGCTAGACGAGAGATTGTTTGCAGTAGATGATGTTTCAAAAATATTATTTGTTTCATTCAATGACAGAGTGAAAGTATTTTGTCTTGGATACATGGATAGGTTCCTCCAGTTTCATAAATTTTGATAAACGTAAAGCTGAGGTGCGATTTTTGCCCTGCATGGAGCCATTTTCATATATCATTGTGGAATTTAATTAATTTGTAATAAACTTCAAATTTCAATGTTTGCATAAGCTGTGCTCGGTCATATAGCATGAGTATTGAATTTGAGACAATTGCATATTGCTTATGTATAACAAAGGTATATTATCTTGGAATTTGCACCTTTTCTTGCTTATACCTCAGTAAAACATTACATGATCCGATTGGTGTTTGTGAAGCTTAATTTTGAAGAAATGCATAATCAATTAAGACATCTCTAAGCTTTTCCTCTCTGGAGGTAAAAGTGTCAGAAGTGTAACAGGTGGAATTTGGGCCTTCCTACTGCCCTGCTATTAACTAAGTAATTTTCCAAGGTTAGCTATATATTTTTTCCTTGGAGGCATAAATTAATTTACGACAGCCGCTTAAAAGGCTACTTTACCTGTCTCAATTATAAAATTGTATGTTTGGAAATTCAGTTAAACAACTCACTTTTCTTATTGCTGTACAATGCAAAATTGATTGAAAAAAATATTGTAATGGCATTTTTCAACATCGCCTCATTTATTTCTGAAATTTTGAACAGGCATTTCTGAGCATGAGTTTTCTTTATGTCCCTAACTTGAACTCTACATTGAGTGTGCTGAAGGATGCAATTTCCCGTGCAATACTCTTTTTAGTGGACTGGAGAAAAACTGGGACCTGATGCTGGGAAACAGCCATTGTTGGGAAGCGCTAGGGCAACATGGTCGTTGCACTATTGTCCTGGACTGGACGCTTGTTCTCCATCCGCCCGCAACCTTGAATGTTCTCCCCCCACAATTCATTCAGTGCCAACGAACCCTTTTCGTATCAAATAGAACAAGTTGTCCAACAACTTTAGGCTGTGCACGCCACACGAAAGAAGAAGAAGAAGAACCCTTTTCGTATCGTTCCTTACTATTTATTCGTTTCCCTACCTTTTGCTGTCGAGCCACAGTGGCACCAATGGCTGTATTTTCCTCCCTCTCCAATCCCATTCCAAATCGCCATCAATGATCCAAGCATGACTCTCGGTCTATGGTGTACCACTTTATTGTTCTGTATCTTCCATTGTTCCAAACTTCTTCCATGTGCACGAATGCCGAGCTCTGATGACAACCACGCTCTACAACTGAAAACCAATATACAGGAGATGCAGTCGGTCATATGAAATGTTAAATGGAAGCCCTGTCTACCTTCTAGGTTGCTATAAAAGATCCCATAGCACTATTTTAAACAATAGCAATAAAGTTATCAATGTTATCCTGATTAAAATCCTAAATTTGTTTCTTTTGGCTGAGGTTGAAACTCTTCCTTCTGTTTATCAAAATTCTTCATGACTTTGAGTTCTCAACTTTAGTGTTCACTTAATTTTTATTCCAATGAGTATTGTCTAGCAAACACAATCTCTTCTCATATACTGGTATACCACTTCCCCAGTACCATGTTTAGTTTAATTGATAGAGCAAGGAAACAGGCCCTCCAGCCCACTGATCACCCGTTTACACTAGTCCTAAATTATTCCACTTTCAAATCCATTCCATTCACATTAGGGGCTATTTTGCAGAGGCCAATTAACCTACAAACCCTTGCATCTTTGGGATGTAGGATGAAACCGAAACACTGAAGGAAATTCACGAATGTCCAGGTAGTTATTGTTAGTATTACTTGAGTGAAAGACACAGGTGTGCATTTTGTTTTTTTTAATCCCTTATAGATTATACACAGCTAATTTCTGGCACTCCACCAAATATATTCAATCAAGAACAAGAATCTGCACTTGATAACATAGAGAACAAGGATTTGGCAGGTAATTGCAGTAATGTCCCTGGTATGGGTTCTTGATGGTGTAGTAAAATGTTGTAAGAAACTCTATCCACTACTTCGTTAAATTAAGTGGTTTTAAAAATCTACAGTATTAGATTTATTGAATTTACATTTATACATTAAGAACTACTATAGCTTGTGATTGCAAGCTCTGCAGCTGTTATCTTGTAAACAGTGCTGAATTGTATCATGCACAATGGTTTGCATGTTCTGTGTAACTCATTACAGCGTATCACATCTACCGTAGAAATCGATACAGATTCAAAATGTAGTTGCCAATCAGTGCACCATGTCTTGCATGGATTTCATTAATTGCTGTTGTTTTTAATATATGATGTGATCAGTTTGCATTGTGTTTCATACCTTTAAAGGGCTTTACGTACTATATCACATGAATTTTAGGGGCATGTAAAATAGATTGCCTGATCAATATTGTGCATACGAAGCATGTTGCTAAAAATTGTGATGTCAATGAATGCGACTTATTTCATAAATTCTATGGCACGTTGTCTTCACGTATTATTCTATATGTTGCATTCATGCGTCGTGAGTAACGTTGTAATGCCACCATCTCTTGCTTGGAATCCATTTGATGCTTTTGCATGAAGCAAGTTACCTAGAAACTGCCAATGCATCTTGCAGATTTTAACATTTGCCTGCATTATTCTATTTGTTTAATAAGTTCCCAGAACTTTGTGTTCTTCTTGTCGTGGAATGGATCTGGCCTATATTGAGGCTTTCGTAGTATTTAAATGTTTTTGGCTGAATATATCTTTTCATATTTCAATAATTTTGGAATGGAAGGCGTTGAATGGTACTGAACTAACAATTCAGATCTCAGTCTTGCCAACAGTTATGATTGTTATTATTAGATATAAATAAGTTCTACCATTGAGATGCATTAGCATAATCAGCACATGAAAAATGAATGAAGCCTGTATTTGGTATTTTTTTTATGATACCAACCTATAACTCAGATATACTGTACTGGTGCCATTTGGTGAGAGATGGAAGAAGCTTGCATTTAGTATCTTTTGTCCTCGACAGACTATAAGTTTTCCTCTTCTGACACTCCCAATGTGTTCAGACCAACCCCAGTATCTCAAGTGCGTGGCACTGGGAAAACAGATCACTCAGGTATTTTCAAAAAAAGCATGGATTGGAACATTGCTGTTTAACATTATGTCAAAAATTCATAATCACCTCTTAATCATCCATTGTTGCTCAACAGTCTTTGCTTTAGTGTTTTCATATTTTGTATGTCACTTACTATGCATTTATCCTTTACTTCCTGAATTTCTGGTGAAAACCGCCGTTGTTGAGATAGAAATTACAATTGCAGAATGTCGGATGGAGTAGTAGATGTTCTGAGGATAATTAAGGGTTTGGATGACTTTTTTTGCATTGTATTTTATTTTATACCGAGAAAATGCATTAAATTTAACGTTTAGCTTATAATCGGACTCATTTTTATATGGCACTCAAATCGATCTTCTAAAAATATTAGATATTAGCTGAAATGATACTAACCTCTGACACAGATATAAATACTGTACTATTAGGCCCCATTTATTGTTACATGAAGCACAGTACTTTGTATTTGTGTAAGATGTGCTTTCGCCATTTATCTGTCTGCTTTGCTTGAAATTCACTATTTGCTTTTACATTATATCAAATAGTTAGTTATGTTATAATTGATTGCATTTGTATGCACTTTGCCAGTCTGAACGTATCGACAGTGGTTTGCATGTTTAGTGCAACAATAGTTTTGTCAAGCGAATATCTAAATTATGTTCACATCAGTATTGATATGAATGCGTTACTAATTCAATACTTTGTACCTTGCTTTGTATATAATCAGAAATGATGTATAAACTTCCTTGGTAATTAAATACATTACAGTTTCTTCATGCTTTGCTGTTGCACGTAAACAACCAAAGGATTTCCTTATTGGAACTTGCTCTTAACTTGAACCAGGTGTATCTGGAACCATGATAAAATGATATGGTCTCATGAAGTGCATTTCTAATTGCCGGATTTTGTTTCTTTTTATTTTTTATCTCTTGCAGTATCTGATCCTCCAAAGGATAGTTCGTCAATCATCACCTCCAAGCCAGTGCATAAAACTAATGCCAAAGTGGACCGTACAGGTAATGGTCAGTTACATTACTACTAGCAGTGGGGATTATGAAATACATGATTCAGGGTAAAGAAATGCTGGGGTAAGGGAAGTACTGAAGATAATTAGACTGTAAAAAAAAACACACAGCTGCTCTCAGAAGTGGGTACATTAATAACATCTTAATTTAGCTAGATTGAAGATTAAGCCTAGTAAATCACAAAGTATTTCTTTGGCTAGAAATATGGCAGTAGAGAAAAGGTTCTATGTAGATGAGGAGGAAATCCCATCTATAATGGAGCATCCAGTTCATAGTTTGGGTAGGTGGTATATCAGGAGGTTGGATGAAACTGAACTGGTTCAGCTACTTGGAAAAATATGTTTTTGACAGGTTAGAAAGGATAAGATAAGTCAGGGCTTTCAGGCAAGTTGAAGTTGTGGTCTTTGTAGTTTGGGCTATTCCCTCTGTTGATGTGGCCATTAACAGTATATGAGGTGCCACTTTCTAAGGTGGAAAGGGTTGAGAGATTGGTTAATTCATATATTAGGAAATGGTTAGTATTTCCATGGTGTCTTAGTAATGTGGCTTTATATTGGAAAGGTATTCTCCATTTACCATTGTCTAGCCTAACAGAGGAGTTAAAGTGTGCTAATGTGAGTTAGAGTTGCAATTATTTGGGAGCAAAGAAATCTTGGAAAGCAATCTGGTGCCAAATGTATCTAGGAGGATGATGTGGAACTTGAAACATGCAGTACAAGAAGCACATGCAGCTCTGAGGCGTACAGAGATTGTTGGTAGGGTGTAGCAAGGGAAAGGAGGCCTCGGGCTTAGCACAGGGAAACCAGTGTGGAGTAAGGCAGGCCCAACAGAGAGGAGGAAATTGGTTGTGGAGCAGGTACGTCATCAGGAGGAAGCAGTGAGATGAATAAGGGCAGTGGCTCAGGTTAACGGACAGTGGATGAATTAGTAAAGTGTAGAAAAGATGAAGTTTAGTTAGAGGGACGTGTGGTGCATGGGGTGGGTCATATAGACAATAGACAATAGGTGCAGGAGTAGGCCATTTGACCCTTCCGGCCAGCACCGCCATTCAATGTGATCATGGCTGATCATACCAAATCAGTACCCCGTTCCTGCCTTCTCTCCATATCCCCTGACTCCACTATTTTTAAGAGAAATTGTAATTGTAGCAATTGTAAGTTTCCTTATATCACCACAGAAGCTGAAAAAATGGGTAGGCGGGGACATGCTGTGTTCAGAAGTAGCAACGTTGAGGCATATTTTGTCAGGATGTAGTATATTTGGCGTATACCAAGTCAGGTATACTTGGCGGCAAAACCAGGTCTTGAAGTGTATAGCTGCGGCAATTGAGAGGGGAAGCACAGGTTGAATTCAGTAGAAATCGGGACTGAGAGTACAGCAATTCATTTTTTCCATGAAGGAGTGAAAGGTAAAGGAGGGACGTTTTCAGACTGGTATGAGTTAGGCCAACTAAGGGGAGCCAATGATTGGGAGAGGCAAGTAGCTTTTGGAGGAAAGCTTGTTCCACAGGAAATAATTAATACTAGTTTGAGGCCAGATATAGTGTTATGGTCAGTTATTCAGTGGATGATGCATGTTACAGAACTGACGGTGCCTTGGGAGAAGTTAGTGGATGAGGCTTATGAAAGGAAAAAGCTTTGATATGTAGATTGGCAGCAGAAGTTGAGCAGTGAGGATGGAAAGCAAGAGTACAGAGCAAGGCAGTAGGTGGATTTGGTGGAGAAGAAACAGTCCCCCCAACAGTCCTGGGGGCAGAAAGGAAATGTATAATGCATGGTATGTGTATTTCTTTGTAAGTGTACCCTGTGTAAGTGTATCCCGGTTTTATATCAGGTAGATTTTTTGAGGAGCTACGACTATTTAATGATGGGGTAGGATAAGTGTACGATAGGATGTATGTGTGTAGCATTTGTTTGAATTAATTAATCGTCTGTAGTTTCCTTTATTTAGTAGATACTGGTCACATAGGTGGTGAGAGCAGGTATTGAGGGGGGTTGTTCTGGGATGCCAGAACTAACTATTGAGCCTTCCCGAGGTGTCATGGGCCTAACTCAATGAAACGCCAGCGAAGGGAGGTGCCCACTTGATAACTCCAATGATATATTTGTACCTACACAATTAGTTTTTATGTGCTTGTTAACATGTAGACAGCTTATTATTGCATATAGAGTTGATGTCCTTAGCACAATTGTGTATAAGCAGTTTAGATACAGCTTTGGTTTTGGCTTTGGTTTTCTTGGTAGAGCACATGCTGGTTTTATAGCAGGTACTTTGTGTTTTAATAATAACTGCAGTATGGCATTATTGAGAAAATAACCAGAGAAAAATTAGGCAGGAAACGTTAATATAAATGTGGGAGGCTGGCTCTCAGCAGGGTTGTCATAATTTATCAGATGTTCAAGGAGCAATTATCTTACCAAAATTTTAACGTACATCAATTTCTGAGTGGTTTGACCTCTGCACCTTTATCCTCACTAAAATATGCCATCTGCTATAGCCATCAATGCAACTTCAGAGAAGTGTAAGGATTGCATTGCCATACATGCTGAAACAAATCCAATCAGCAGAAGTTAATGATTCTATCTGTGGATATTCACACCACCTCACAATTTGCCATCTACTGTTGCAGAGGGAGGTTAACATGGGTAGCTTTCAAGACTGGGCGAAAGGACTATTTTTCATTCACTCCTGCATGAAACCAGCAGGAAGAAAAATAGCTACTACCTTCTTCATGACATGGAATGCCATAGTTGCATTTCATTCTTTTGTGAGTACTGCAAAAGATACCACACCAGAAAATAGATATTCTTGAGCTGCATTGCTGGATTCCATGGCAGCACCTTTGATTCATTTCAATCTTATACAACTTAAAGACGCTTTTTCGACCTTAGTCATCCATGTAGAAATTGATTCCTGTATTTGCAACCCTGTTCTCTATTTAATAAGAGTCCACTTGTTACGTTCCTCATACAATTGAAAACTGTGTCTCAATGTAGAAGTAAAAGTCATGATCCTCCGAACATTCAAAATCAAGATTATAAATGAAAACATGCAATACTACATACGAATAGCTACTAATTATAGAGAGTAATGGAGAGTAATTTCGTTGCACAGTACGGAAATGGGACCTTCGGACAAACTTGCTTATGCAAACAGTGACGCCTATCTGCAAATCCCACTTACCTCCATTTGTTCCTCTACTCCTTTCTTATCTAAATACCTGAAATTGCATATGCCTCTACCATTCCCCCACCAGTTCCATTTAACTACTATTCCATATAACTACCACCCTCTGTGTGGAAAAACTTGCCCCTCAGGATAATTGCCCTGTAGCTTGTCATCCATGTACTGTTACTTGTTTTTATGTACCCTATGTGTATCCTATCTTTGGTATAAACCAGCATCTGCAGTACCTTCCTACAATATGTGATTCAGGTGGTGGAGAGCACAGGTGTCCTTGAAGGATGATCAACAAATGCACCAGGGATTATAATGCTGACTTTAGAGAGAGTGAATATGAAGATTAATGAAACTTTTCCCAGCATATAATTTCTCCCAAACATATGTGCTAAAATATGTTAAAGCACTTTGGATTGGATTTTGAGGGAAGTACATGAAGAGATTGCTGGGGCACCAATCATAATTTTTCAATGTTCTTTGATTATGGAGTGAGGCCAGAGGGTTAGAGAGGAATAAATGTTTCTCCCCTGTTTAAAAAAAGGGAGCAAGCCAGCTGTTATAAACCAGTCAATTTAAATATTTGAAGGTGGGAACATCTTTGGAGACATAGATCCCAGATAGGATTCATATTCATCTTGAGGGAAAATGATTAAGGGAAGCCAGTATGCATTGTTTAACCAATTTAGTATATGTTTTTGATGAGTGGAGTTAATCCATATTGAAATATTAATAGCATGGAATTTGAAATTGGCTAAATAACAGACAAGAGAGGGTTGTGTGAAAGGTTGATATTCAGACAGGAGGAAGGTAAATAGTATCCTTCCCCACGGATCTGCATCAGAGCCATTAAATATATATATATATTAATGACCTAGACTTCAGGATACAAACCATAATTTTAAGATTGTAGATGATGCAAAATTTGGCCGTATAATAAGCTTTGAGGAGGATATTAGTAGACTAGCAGGATATAGACCGGCTGGTAGAACAAGCAGACTCAGTACATATGAAGTTTAATTCAGAGAAATGTGAGGTATTGTATTTTGTTAGGAAAAATTAGGAGAATCAAAACAGAATAAAGAATATTGGAGTCCTGGAATTAAGTGTGTTATGTATCATTGAAAATGGCAGAAGCAAGGAACTGCAGATGCTGATTTATGAAAAAGACACAAAGTGCTGGAGTAACTCAATGACTCAGGCAGCATCTTTGGAGAAACAGATAGGTAATGTTTTGGGTTGGGATCCTTCTTCATACTCAAGAAGAGGTCTTCAGACTGAAGAAGGGTCCCAACCTGAAATGTCACTTATCCATGTTTTCCAGAAATGCTGTCAGACCTTCAGCACTTGTGTCTTATATTGAAAATGATAACTATTGGCTGCAATTAATTTGACATAATTTTGGGATTTATCAATAGAGGCATCATATCATATACTTATTGAAGTTCTGTGTATGCGTGTGTGTCATTTCGCATTTGAAATGCATCTCCTCAAAACCCAGATGCCAAAATGGGGAAATCTTTACATATTCCAGTGGAGATTTACCTTATGATTTCAGAAATCCACTCCATTGTAAATTTTGTTAATTATTCTCATGACTTTTTTTCTTTAGTTAATTATTCTCCTGACTTAAAATTGTTGACCAATTTGACTTTTTTTCACATCTGACCGCTGCCCAGCTGCTGGCCTTATAATAACAGTGAAAATTTTACATTTTCTGGTCAAAGTTTACCTTATGATTTCAAAAATCCACAAAATTTGGTTAATTATTTCCCGAGTTTTTCACTAACATTTATCACCAATCTGAAGTTTTTTTTTAATATAACCGCTGCCCAGCTGCTGCCTTTGCTCATGGCCCATCTCGCTCGTGGCTCTGCCACCCCCGCTCTGGATAAAAGCAGCTGCTGTCAACGCGCATGCGCCCTGTTTTCCATGAGTTATGTTACCACCTCCCCCCCCCCCCCCCCCGTTCTTCAAAAGGCACAAAAAGAACAAGCAAGTTCTGCAGATCCCGAGGGCACCAGAGGTCACTGGCGCTCAAGCGCTGAAGAACTTTCTCCTCGCGGCGGGCGCAGCTTGTGAAGCCTCGCCCCTACCCAGCACGCTCACTCCAGCTGCAAACCGCTCCGAGTTTCCAGAGAGTTCCCCGTGTGCCCTCGTGTCCCTCTCTGTGCCCCGTGTCCCTCTCTGTGCCCCCGTGTCCCGCTCTGTGCCTATGTGTCCCTCTCTGTGCCTGCGAGTTGGGGGCTATGTGTGAGTGAATAGGGCGGGGCATGGGGTAAAAGGAGTGAATTAATAATATTAATATGATATCAATGGGGGTGGTTAGTGTGTGTGTGTGTGATAGGTTGGTTAATGTGTGTGCGACACCGCAGGCCGCCCACTCCCCTTGCATCCGTGCATTGAGGGGACGGGACCCAATGGGTCCCACTTGGTCTAGTAGACTATAAAAGCAGGAAAAGCAAGTTGAATCTTTATAAAACACTGTTCTAGCCTCAGCTGGAGCATAATATTGAATTTTGGTCAATACGTGATTGGAAATTTAGAGAAGATTCAGAAAAAATATTATGAGCATATTTCCTGAGATGAGAGACTGCGGTTATAAATTAGAGGGGCTGAGACAATTTTCTGTGCAGATGCAAAGATTGAGAGCAATGATAGAAACATTTAAAATAATGAGGACAATGTACAGTATAGATTGTCGGAGCCTGGTTCCTTTAGTAGATGAGTTAACGAGGAGATGCCACAGGTTTAAAATAAAGGGGAAGAGAATTGTGAGTGTTCTGGAGGATTTTTTTTTTTCATGCAGCATTAGAATCTGGAATGAATTACCTGCAGATGTGTTGAGGATAGCTTTTGTCATGTGCCTTCATTAGGGAATTTGATAAATGTACAGAAAGGAAAAAATTGCAAAGCCATGGAGACAGGGCCAAGTGTGGAACTAGTTGCTCTGCTGAAGGCCCTGCGAGGACACAGTGACCTTATCCTGTGTGTAACCATTAAATACATCTGTGTTTGCCTGGATGAATATAAGTATATAAACAACAGGGGGCCTCAGATAACAGGGCAAAATAGTCCTCTTGATCATTACCTCATTCAGTAGTTAACCAAAAAATACCACGTATATTGTGTCTGCTGTGTTTTTTTCTCTATAAGATCTATCCAAAATGTCTTCAACAGCACCTCTTATGTCATGTGACTGTCATTCTTGATTGTTGAGACAGTATTTATCTTCATTTCTGTGTCTACTATACAACTGGCCTCTCCCTTTCAACAGTTCCCAATCTACACCCACATCTGGAAAAAGACACCCCCATCTTCCCAATTCTTTTACATTCAGATCAAGATTTTCTTGGTGGTTCCATCCTACTCGCTCAATCATAATGAGAGTATTTTTGAAGGTTAGAAATTTATTGACATGTGCTGAATTCACAGCATACTAACATATGCAATTTTAAATTTAATTTAATTGAAGTTGGTGGAACTAAATTACAGCAGATACTTAAATCCTATGACAGCACATTACGTCCTGCCTTCAAATTTACTAGGTGCTGACCCAGAGCTATTGACATACTCAGAAACCTGCACAGAATATTCAAGGTGACACTAAAATATGCAGTCACTGAATTAAGTGAATTGGAAGAAGTCCTATTCCCTCTTGCTTAACAGTTGTGCCAAAAATCCAGGTTCAATGATTAAAAAGGGGAATTATGCTTGGTGGCCCATTAATTCAGGCGGTGGCTGTGCCTGAGGACTGCTTCTGGGTTACTTTATTATTTTCAGTCATGGAAATAAAATTTCAACTAGCACAAAAATCAATTCTATCTCCCTGCTGTTCTGAACTTAACATTCATCATCTGAAATGAGCCATTCTGGATTTCCAAATGTCATAATTGGCAACAAATCACAGGATCACGTTAGAAAGAATAACTTTTCTCATCATTCTTTGCTATGCCTTATTGATATTTCAACTTTATATTTTTGGTTTGAAAGTACGCGTTAATGCAATATAAGTAAAGTTGAAGACATCTGGACTAATGGCAGCTAGGTGCTGAGTGCATTCCAAAAATCCCAATCTCTTTGAATAATAATTAGTGATGTAATTTCTGGCCACTATATTATCCTGATTGTTTTGGCACGCAAGCATTTGGATAATGTACACATTATAGTACAAGGAATATACTAACCCCAATTGTATTTCTGCAGTTTTGCATATATGGATTTTAATATTAACCCATTAACTATTACTCATTTGTAGTTTGGAGAGTCGAGTTGATTGAGTAAGGTAAGATTCTTTATTTTGAACGACAATAAAACAATTTACTCAAACGCGTTTCCTCCCCCCAGATGCTTTAGGGACCATCTGCAATGGGGATGTCCACGGGCTATCAGAGTACCGCACGATTCCCATGTCCTCCATCTGTCTGAACTCCTCTTTACCAATCCGCAGGGAATAAGGTGCACCACCCCATGCTTAAGGACGGTCGCACGAAAATGGGGGGGGGGGGGGTGAAAAGCCCAGGGACCTTGGCGAGCAGGGAGGCATACGGGCCATCTCCATTGGCTACTGCGCTCAGCTGCGGGTGGGGAGGTTCCGTGGTGCTGCGGGCTTGCGGTCCCGGGGCACACCGGTGGAACGAGGTGCCTGCCCCGCACGTCCACCAGTAGCGAAAAGGCCCGGAGGAAATCGGCACCCAGCAACGGTTAGGCCACGTCCGCGACGGTAAAAGTCCAGGAATATGGGCGGGAGTCAAAGATGAGGGAAAGAGTCCGCATGCCCTACATGCGGATGGTGCTGCTGTTGACGGCGGTCAGGACGGGGCCTCACTTACCGGCACGGGTGTCCAGTCCAGTCGGGGGAGGATGCTCACGACGGCTCCGAGTCCATGAGGAAACGAAGTCCGGAACGGCGGTCCCGAACCTAGAGGCGGTGAATCTGGCCGATCGCGATAGCCTCTACTGACAATCGGCCGAGGCATTTCCTGCAAACGAGCAGGGGGCGCAGCATTGTCGAAATACGAAGCTCCTTCTAACACGGTAGAGCGTGAATGAATGCTATACAAAAGCCCGCGAAAACACTCCCGCGATCATGTGACCGCGCCAGCCAATAGCGAGGGTTTGTGATTCCCAGGCCACCACTAGGTGCCGCTACAGTAGTTTATTTAATTATTCTACTGTTTCTTTTGCAAATAAATATATATCCCATATGCTAGGTAGTACCTGCAGTTTTAAGGAATTCCTGCAGTTTTAAGGAGTTTGGATCCAGAATATCTGATGTGATATTGGTCACGCCTCAAATGACCAAAATTAATATGTGTGCTGTGCGAATCTGGAACTAAAAGGGATAGCTTGTAATTAAAACTGATGAAACCAGAATGCATTTTTTTTTTCTCACATAAATGTAGTTGATACTTGGAAGTGTTTCCCGTGAATTGTTAGGCATCTTATATCAATTCAAATTGTCAAGATTGAAGTTTATAGGTTCTTGTTAGACAAGTGTAAAATGTGTCCAGGAAGAGAGGCCTCATTGACTAATGGTCAGTTCCTTGTGGCTGGTATGAAGAATTCAAACTTTTACAAGTTGCTGCCAATACAGGACATTAGGATCAAGAGGCCAAAAAGACTGCACTTACTGCTTAAACAGTTTTTTTTCCCACAAAAATGGGAGAGCTGTGAAAATTTCCTTTCCCTTTAGGGTGACAACCATAACTATTTTTTTTAGGGGGTGATAGACTCACCAGGGGTCAATGATATTCATGAGCGAACATTATTTCTTAACAAATAATGTTCTCTCAAGAATATTATTGCCCCCCAGGTGAGTCTGTCACCCCCAAAACAGAAAGAAATTAATGGTTATCACCATAAAGGGAAAGGCCAGGTTTGATAGTTTACCCATGAACTGCACAATGTTATCACATTATTACTTGATGAGAAGAATTACAATGAAGTGTGTTAGAACACAGAAGAGTACAGCCCAGGAACATGCCCTTCAGC
Organism: Raja brachyura; assembly: GCA_963514005.1. Next base: position 21,038,117 of record OY740792.1, on the reverse strand, counting down.
TCACAGTATCTGAGCCAAACATTATGCCAGATTAAATTAATCTCTGTCTGCATATGATCCATATCCCAAATTGTTAATTGGTACATTGTTCCTATCTTTATAAAACAATGTACCTGATTTATTATAGATGGACGTGAGGTTGGTACCCTTGAAGTTTTAATTTGACCACATTTTAGAGAGAGGTAAACTATATATATTCTCTGTGCAATGCAGATGACAACAATTTTAATACAAAGCAGAAAAATGTTTTGCTTTGTTATGCATTAATTAATACAGCAATTTTTCACAGGAGAATTATTAATCAAATAGTAATTTCAGCTTGAAAGAATATTTTTTATTTACCAAGATATATCTTGTTAAATTTTGGTGTGTCACTAAGCTAAACAAGCTAAACTGAGGAATTATTTTCTAAACTACGGGCAGGAATAATGCCTCTACCCTGTTTTCACAATGAGCACTCAAACCTGCTCTCTGCTATCAGAATGGACACCACCTCCATTAAACCAGTCCATTTTATACAAAAGACAATGAACCCATTGAGAATTAGAAGTCAGATGTGACAGGCAGAGACAATTACTTGGATCATGCAATGTATCAGCTTTCAGTTTTTACTCTCCAATGACTAAGAGCAAACAACAAATTGATATGTGAAATATTATATACTTATATTTTTCACATTTGTATATGCAGCTGAAAATGTCAATGTAATTTTCTACTGCTATGGAGTGAATCTAAGAGTAGATGCCCAGCTGAATTAAATGAACTTGTTCTAATGTGCAGTTGTTTTATTAACAAACGTCTTTGACATACTTCAAAATAAATGAATTAATAATCCTGTACTTCCTTGGAATCCTTGGATTTTTTTGTGAGAAAATCAAGAATATAAATAAAAGTTGCTTTAAGTTATGATATTAACTCATTTAAATTGAAATGACCAAACATTTCAGGTGCAGTCCTGCAGTTCAATAATTGCTGTCATAACTTTTAACATTTACGTTAGTTCCTAAGGGAAATCATAGCAACAACAAGATGGAATACAGGAAAGAGATCAAGAAACCTTGTGCCATGGCATCTGGACAACAGCACAGCACTAATGTCAGTAAGGCAGGAGTTAGTTGTTGACCTGAGGATTGGAAAAGGGGTGGAGTAGGAGTGAGGTGACACAACCCAGTCTTCATCAATGGAGCTGCTCAGAAACAGGCATCAGCTTCAAGTTCCTAGGCATCCATGTCATCACAAACCTAACCTGATCCTTTCACATTGATGCAGTGACCAAGAAAGTGCACCAGCATATTTACTTTCTAAAAAGCATGTCCATGAGGATTCTCTAAAACTTTCACAGATGTGCTATTGACAGTATTCTGATGGGATGCATGTCAGCCTGGTATTGTAACTGCTCTGCTCTTGGCTGCCTGAACCCACAATGAGTGTGAATCCATCACAGCCTCATCATTTCCTTCCATCCAGTCCATCTTCACTGCATTGCATCAAAAAGGCTGGAAGTATCATCAGGGATACCTGCCACCTTGGCTAATCTATTTTCTTTCTTCTACCTTCTGGGAGAATTTACAGGAGTTTGAAAGCTCAGACTTCCAGTCTCAAGAGCAGCGTCCACACGGCTATCACATTCCTGAACAAATTACCTCTTTCAAACCCTCTTCCTGGAGGTCTGACACATACTGGTGGTTCTACCTCATACTGTTATCTCTGTGCAAGTTTCAAGTCAAGAAGTACAACTTCCACATTACTACATCACGTGCATTTTTTTTGCAATATTACCTGTCCACTTGGATCTACATCAGCATAACTAACAGTTACTTTGCACTGTAATCCACTCATTACTATTTATATATTTTTAATGCAACAAAGATGTTAAAACATTTATTCAATTATTACATTGATATTTGATATCTTCTATATACTGAAACTATTCTGCATCAAGAAATTGAAAAATGTACTGAAGCTGGCCGGAACAAAATATTTTATCCACTCATGGGTATATTATATTAATGCTCTAAATTGGAATTTTACAAAATAATTATTCAGTACACATTGTATAGTTTATATTAGCTTGTTATCTCCCCCCCCGCACCCCAGAATATTCCTGTAGCATATTAATCTTTGCCCTGCTCAGAGGGAGCTCATTAGGGACATTTGTCAAAATATTTTTATTTGGTGGAAGGAAGAATTAAAAGTTGCAGATAAATGGTTGATTGGGTAAACTGTTTCTATCAATCAGGATATGAACAAACATCCTTCTTTTTCTTTGGGAAGACATGGAGTGGGGGCTTTTGGTTGGAGGAGGTAATGCAATGTAACCTCCAGGCATATAGCCAACCTCACGGCCACCTTCCTTTCTGTTGGTGTTGATCTCTCCCTTGTCACTTTCCAGCTGGGCTGCACTTGTGCTCCATTCTCAGCTGTATTCCTTGACCCCGGCTCTGATCTTTCTCATGCTTGTACATTGGTGATAATGCCTGAAATTCCCACCCAGATATGGGCTAAGCTGTCATTTGTTGAAATTGGCTGGTGAATTTTCAGTTACTTTGGCTTGTTATTTGTATTTTAATTGCTTCTGTACAACAAATAACTTTTCCAGCATGTGTTCTTATGGGATGTTAAATAGCAATTAGGGTTAGGTAATTGAAATATCAGGCAGGGAGAGACTTTTAAAGTTTATTTTATAAAAATACTATTCAAAGTATTTCAAAGACAAAATAATCAATGGGTATCTACAAAAGAAGGGAGGGTCTCGACCCAAAACATCGTCTGTTCATTTCCTCCATAGATTTGTTGTGGCCCACTGGGTTCCATCAACATTTTGTTTTTTGATATGGGAATATTACTCTCTGACATCCTTAATCTCATAAATGGGACAGTGACTGCATTCAGTTTGAACTGTACAACTGCATCAGTTAGGCAAGGGTCTACTGCACAAAACAATCTATAGTTTGGGAGGCTATTAATTTGACTAGTATAAGAAATATACAACATTTTAAAAATGTTGTGGATTGTTCGTCTAGTTGTTAAGGCTATATGAACCAAACTTTAGTCTGCATTTACTCCAAATCCTGAGTGCTTAATACAAATCTGTTGCTAAAGGTGGTAGACGTCCATTTCTGAGAGGTGAACAAGCACAAAAATTACCCTGAGTATGAAATAGTTGTAGATGAAAATCCATGTGTTCTATTTCTTTTTTTGATTTATACTGAACTATTATGAAATATTACTCATATCAGTGCCAAATTATTCGATTTATAGTTCTATGTATAATCAATGAAAAGGAAAAATTAATTAGGGTTAGTGTTGCTTCTTACAAAGATATATTGAACTTTATTTTTGACATAGTAACGTATTAATTTTACTGTTGCTGAAAATCAGATTTGGTTGGTTTGAATAACATAGAGTCAAATAAATCTAACATAGAGCCAGCTAGCTGTTTCCATTACTTGCTGAAAACCTGCCACTCCTTCCATTACTTCATCACACCAAAAGCCAAACCATACAAATTCCTATGGCTATTGGTTATGTTATAGTGGGACTCAGTTCAGACTGCTGCTTAGGTTTTGGGTTTCCAATCATTTATGTAAGTTCAAAACAACATTTGGTAGATGCAAATATAATGTAAAATAATCATCTTGCCAACATCAAATTGTTTGTATTAATTGTACTGAAGTTATGCATTGCAGAAATGAGTGCCTGGTGTATTCAGACTTCCCATGTGTCTTTAAGTTTGCTCAGATTTCTTTCTTCACCAAGCTCTCTGGTCTTCATTATATGCAAGCATGAACATGTCGAAAGAATATGTGATGTAGATTTAATAGATGGATGTAAAATGGACAAATTCTAAATGTTTTGATGGATCTTACTTCATTTATCGAGCACATAATTTGTGGTGTTTTTTTTTAAATAGCAGGGCAGTTGGCTTTTGGTTAAAGGAGATATAAGCTTCATGGTAATATTTAAAGGGCAATTGAATGATATCAAATTTACAGACATCACTGAACATCAAATAAACTGAATTTCTGCCAATAAATCTGAAGAAAGTTACAAGGGTTTCAAAGGTGGCCAGAAATTAAAGACATTAAAAAATTGCACGCTACTCTGCAGGAATGGTAGTGGAAAAGGGAAAGTAGGATAAATTCAACAAAAGGTAAATATTAACATTTTGAACGAATTACATTGGGAAATAGAGACCACTGAGGACAGGATGAGAATGACGTTGAGAAAAAGTGTGCACAGTGGAGTTTTAAGTGAGTTGCATTTTATGCAGGATAATGCTTAAGAGTTAACAAGGAGTGTATCAGAAAAGTTGAACTGAAAAATAATTACATTTTGCATGACTGCTTAAGAGGGTAATAAGAGGGAGAATCAAATAATGATGAAGAGGTATAAATGTGTAACAATAGACAGTAGACAATCGGCCCTTCGAGCCTGCGCCGCCATTCATTGTGATCATGGCTGATCACCCCCAATCAGTACCCCGTTCCTGCCCTCTCCCCAACTCCCCTGACTCTGCTAACTTTAATAGCCCTATCTAGCTCTCTCTTGAAAGTATCCAGAAAACTGGCCTCCACCGCCCTCTGAGGCAGAGAATTCCACACTCACAACACTCTGTGTGAAAAAGTGTTTCCTTATCTCTGTTCTAAATGGCTTGCCCCGTATTCTTAAACTGCGGCCCCTGGTTCTGGACTCCCCCAACATCGGGAACATCTTTCCTGCCTCTAGCGTGTCCAAACCCTTAATAATCTTAAATGTTTCAATAACATCCCCTCTTATCCTTCTAAATTCCAGAGTATACAAGCCCAGCCACTCCATTCTCTCAGCTTACGACAGTCCCGCCATCCCGGGAATAAACCTTGTAAACCTACGCTGCACTCCCTATCGTTTCCCTCAATAGCAAGAATGTCCTTCCTCAAATTATGGGACCAAAACTGCATGCAATACTTCATTTGCATCTGCCATGCCACTCATCCAACCTATCCAAGTCACCCTGCATTCTCATAGCATCCTCCTCACAGTTCACACTGCCACCCAGCTTTGTGTCATCTGCAAATTTGCTAATGTTATTTTGAATCCCTTCTTCTAAATCATTGATGTTTATTGTAAATAGCTGCGGTCCCAGCACCGTGCCTTGTGGTACCCCAATAGTCACTCATTCTGAAAGGGACCCGTTAAATGCTATACTTTGTCCAGTCTGCCAACCAATTTTCTATCCATGTCAGCACTCTACCCCCAATACCATGTGCCATCATTTTGACCACTAATCTCCTATGTTGGACCTTATCAAATGCTTTCTGAAAGTCCAGGTATACTACATCCATCTCCCTTGTCCATCTTCCTAGTTACATCCTCAAAAAATTCCAGACGATTAGTCAAGCATGATTTCCCCTTCGTAAATCCATGCTGACTCGGACCGATCCTGTTACTGCTATCCAAATGTTCCACTATTTCATCTTTTATGATTGACTCCAGCATCTTCCCCACCACCGATGTCAGGCTAACTGGTCTATAATTCCCTGTTTTCTCTCTCCTGCCTTTCTTAAAAAGTAGGATAACATTAGCTACCCTCCAATCCACAGGAACTGATCCTGAATCTAAAGAACATTGGAAAATGATCACCAATGCATCCACAATTTCTAGAGCCACTTCCTTGAGTACCCTGGAATGCAGACCATCAGGCCCTGGGGATTTATCAGCCTTCAGTCCCGTCAGCCCACCCAACACCATTTCCTGCTTAATGTGGATTTCCTTCAGTTCCTCCACCACCCCAGATCCTCTGGCCACTAGTACATCAGGAAGTAACCCTTTGATAAATAATACAACAATAATAATCAAGGCAAAGAATGGGCCATTTAAATGTTTTTACTGCAGTTACACAACTATTTGAAATATTTATCAGTTCCCTTTCTGTTACTGTGCCCTATAACATTTCAAAACGAACAAATATTAGATTATGTCAATCACTTTGAGTCCTGCATTCCAAATCATAGTTTAAATATTCTGCCAATCATCCTGAAGACCACAACAAATTATTTCAATAGACAATAGGTGCAGGAGTAGACCATTCGGCACTTCGAGCCAGCACCACCATTCACTGTGATCATAGCTGATCATCCACAATCAGTACCCAGTTCTTGCCTTCTCCCCACATCCCTTCACTCCTCTATATTTAAGAGATCTATCTGTCTCTCTTGAAAGCCTCCAGAGAATTGACCTCCACTGCCTTCTGAGATAGAGAATTCCACAGATTCATAATCTCTGTTCTAAATGGCTTACCCCTTATTCTCAAACTGTGGCTCCTGGTTCTGGACTCTCCCAACATCGGGAACATGTTTCCTGCCTCGAGCATGTCCAAACCCTTAATAATCTTATATGTTTCAATAAGACCCCTCTCATCCTTCCAAATTCCAGAGTATACAAGCCCAGCCGCTCTATTCTATCAACATATGACAGTCCCACCAACCTGGTAATTAACCTTGTGAACCTACTCGTCACTCCCTCAATAACAAGAATGTCCTTCCTCAAAATTGGAGACCAAAACTGCACACAATACTCCAGGTGTGGTCTCACTAGGGTCCTGTACAACTGCAGAAGGACCTCTTTGCTCCTATACTCAACTCCTCTTGCTGTAAAGGCCAACATGCCATTCGCTTTCTTCACTGCCTGCTGTACCTGCATGCTTACTTTCACTGAGTGATGAAGAAGGACCCCCAGCTCTCTTTGTACTTTCCCCTTTTCCCAACTTGACACCATTTAGATAATAATCTGCCTTCCTGGTTTTGCAACCAAAGTGGATAATCTCACATTTATCCACATTAAACTGCATCTGCCATCCATCTGCCCACTCACCCAACCTGTCCTCCAAGTCACCCTGCAAAAATCACGGCATTCTTTCTGCCATAATCTGTCGAAAATAATTTTAGCATAAAATGTTTATGCAGCTTGCAGACAGTTATAATTGTATTTATTTGTAAATGGCTGAATAGTGTAAAGATCAACAACAGAAATGAATAGAGAAAAATCAATGGCCTCCCGGTAGTCACTGGGCCCAGCGACGTTCTGGATTGTTCCTTCACTAGTTTCCAACACCGGGAGGAGGGGTGGGGGAGGTTAAATAATATAACAGTTGTAGGACACTCATTCTCTTTGCAATTAATTCTCAGTGCTTACTCTCAGATGTGGTGAATCAGCAGGGAACAATTGATATCCTATTGCCAAGAAAATTGTGTAATTCTGCTCCATTGGAGGAGACAAAAATGGATTAGTCTAGGCTTAATGTGCTGGAAGCCAATTACAAGCACTAAAAGAGACCTTCACCTTGAGAGATAGGAATCTTAAAGGAATAGGGCCTGAGAGATGAAGACTAAAGGATTTTTGTATCAAGTTAACAAGGAACAGTCAAAGCATAAAATTGACTTTAGTGTAATTTTCCAATTTGGCATGGTAAATATCTGTCAAGCTTGAAGGGAGGTGAGGTGATATGAAGGAACCCAGCTGTTTGTTTTTTACCAGTGCTCCTGACAGGAGTAAAACTGTTATAAACTCCTGGTTTATGAATTGTGGCAGAATTGTGAATCCCCAGAAAATTGGATAATTTACTTGATTTTGCATTTAACTTTGCAACTTTTCACCTATTTCTTCACCATTATTTTTAAGAATGTACTGCATTTACCACAAAAGAGATAAAACTGGTAATTGAAAACTTTATTTACTAATGTGATCATATGATTATGCCAATGATCCTGTCAGCCCAGAAATTGAACTAATTGATCTGTTCAATTCTTCTCTCTGTCCATTGTTTTGAAGTTTTATAAATCTTATATTATGAACTGTATTTCCTGTTTTTCTCCTTTGTATTTGATTTCTCTCTTTCTCTCATAACCTACTTTGGTCACTTTGATTTTCCTCATCCTTTGCTTGAAGTCACACAATTCGCCCTTTCTTATTTACTCTCCTTCTCTGTTCTTTATTTCTAAGTTTCAAAATGTTATTGGTAAGAAGGCACGCATGGTGAGATAGTTTCCTCCATTCATTAAGGCCAGGTACCTGATGACGCCGCTATGCATTCTTTAAACTAAAACACGCATCACTAATGGGGATCTCTTGCATTTTCTAAAATATATTCCAGTTATGAATACATTGTAGCTATCTGCCTTAATCTGAAACTCTTGTATTTGTGTAGGATCCACAGAAATCCACTATAAATTGCTTGGAAAATGATCGAGATGTAATAAGAGAGTGTTAATTGAAAATCTTGTAGTTAAAGGGGCTTTAGGGAACAGTAATCGTAGTGTTGTAGAAGATTGAAAGTAATTTAGATTAATTGGAAACCAGGCTCTTAAATCAGGATAAAGCAAGCTATAAAAGCATGACACATGAGTTAGCCATTGTAAATTGGAAAGCAACATTAAAAGATGTGACTGTACGCCAACAATGGCTACATTTTAAAGATTTAATTCATAATTTATAAGTAATATATATTCTTCTAATGCCAAAAAAAAGGAAAAATGTCCCAGCTGTGGCTAGCAAGATAATTCAAAGATATTATTAGATCGAAAAAAACAATGCCAAAAAAAACCTGAGGATTGTGAAAAATATCAGAATGCAACAAAAGAAGACCAAGACATTGATAAAGGAGAGCAGGCAATGCTTATGTAGAAAGTAGAAACAGATTGTAAGAGCTATTATAGATGTGTAATATGAAAACGATTAGCAAATATTAATGTGGACCTGTTATGTGGAGGCAGGAGAAATTATGTTGTAGAATAATGAAATCAAACCATTATTTTGGGCCTGCTTTCATAAACATTGAAAACCTCCATGAAATAGTATAAGATAATGGCTATTGAGCAAAGAAAAAATATATAAGAAATTAGCAAAATAAAAAAATGAATGGACCTGAAAAGCAATACATCCTCAGTGGTTGACGATCTGCATCCTGGGGTTTTAGAAGAGGGTTTAGAAGAGGTAGTCATGAAGATGGCGAATGCATTGGTTCTGTAATGGTTCTGAATTGGAAGACATCATATTTAATCTTACAATTTAAAAATAGAGGGCGAGAGAAAACTGGGAGCTTTAGACCAATGAACAGGAGATAATGTAGTAAAGTAATTGACATAGTATATTTGGTCTTTCAGATCTAGGAGGCTACGCAAGAGATTATTGATCAAATTTGAAGTAATAATCTGGTGTGGACAGAAAACAGAATAAGATTAAAAGGATCAATAGTTAGGAGGCTGCATGATATGGCAGGGATCACAAGGTGTTCACAATTTGTCAATTATTTGAAGGAAGACTCAATGTAATGTAATCTTGTATGTTGCTGTTACCAATCTAGTTGTCAACTAATCTTCATGGTAATTCAGCAGATAAACACAATGTGTAAAATGGGAGATCAGATACTGAACAAAATAGAATGTTAGAGTACTTTTGAAATGATGAAAGTTTGAAAGGAGTTGGTGTGCATGCTAATTCAGCAATCAATAAGGAAAGCAAATGGGTTGTTGGCCTTCACTGCAAGAAAATGTGAGTACCAGAGTAATGTGCTTCACTTCAGTTGTATGAAATTTGGTGAGGTTATTTGGAAAATTGTGTGCAAGTCTGATCTCCCTTGCCAAGTAAAGATATTCCGTGATAAAGAAAGTACAGCAAATGTTCACCTAATTGATTTCTGGGATACGAGGATTGTTATATCTGGAGCGATCAAGTAGAGAATGCCCGTGACTCCAGAATTTAGAAGAATGAGAGATTATCTCAATGAAGCATACAATTCTTAAGGATTTGACAGGTTAGATGTTTGCCCTGGCTGGGGCAACCAAAGGTTAGGGAGTCTTCAAAATTATCTGCCCAGAGAACTGTGGAGTTCAGTTGCTGAGTGTACTCAAGACAGCTACTGATTTTTTGATGTTAAGAGTACCAAGGAATGAAGTTAACGCAGGTAAAAAGGCAGCTATATTATCATTGAACATTAGCAAGCATGAGCTGCCAAATGGTCCTCATCTATCCCTATTTGTTATGTTCACAAGCTTTGAAAAAAAGTTCATAAATGAACTTACGAGGGTAGCTGTTGTAACCCCACTTTTTAAAAAGGAGCGGAGAGAGAAAACGGGGAATTACAGACCAGTTAGTCTAACATCGGTAGTGGGGAAACTGCTAGAGTCAGTTATTAAAGATGGGATAGCAGCACATTTGCAAAGTGGTGAAATCATTGGACAAAGTCAGCACGGATTTACGAAAGGTAAATCATGTCTGACGAATCTTATAGAATTTTTCGAGGATGTAACTAGTAGAGTGGATAAGGGAGAACCAGTGGATGTGTTATATCTGGACTTCCAGAAGGCTTTAGACAAGGTCCCACATAAGAGATTAGTATACAAACTTAAAGCGCACGGTATTGGCGGTTCAGTATTGATGTGGATAGAGAACTTGCTGGCAGATAGGAAGCAAAGAGTAGGAGTAAATGGGTCCTTTTCAGAATGGCACGCAGTGACTAGTGGGGTACCGCAAGGCTCAGTGCTGGGACCCCAGCTATTTACAATATATATTAATGATTTGGACGAGGGAATTGAATGCAATATCTCCAAGTTTGCGGATGACACGAAGCTGGGGGGCAGTGTTAGCTGTGAGGAGGATGCTAGGAGGCTGCAAGGTGACTTGGATAGGCTGAGTGAGTGGGAAAATGCATGGCAGATGCAGTATAATGTGGATGAATGTGAGGTTATCCACTTTGATGGCAAAAACAGGAAAGTAGACTATTATGTGAATGGTGGCCGATTAGGAATAGGGGAGATGCAACAAGACCTGGGTGTCATGGTACACCAGTCATTGAAAGTAGGCATGCAGGTGCAGCAGGCAGTGAAGAAAGCAAATGTTATGTTAGCATTCATAGCAAAAGGATTTGAGTATAGGAGCAGGGAGGTTCTACTGCAGTTGTACAGGGTCTTGATACAGTTTTGGTCTCCTAATCTGAGGAAATCCATTCTTGCCAGAGATGGAGTACAAAGAAGGTTCACCAGACTGATTCCTGTGATGTCAGGACTTTCATATGAAGAAAGACTGGATAGACTCGGCTTGTACTCGCTAGAATTTAGAAGATTGAGGGGGGATCTTATAGAGACTTACAAAATTCTTAAGGGGTTGGACAGGCTAGATGCAGGAATATTGTTCCCGATGTTGGGGAAGTCCAGAACAAGGGGTCACAGTTTAAGGATAAAGGGGAAATCTTTTAGGACCGAGATGAAAAAAACATTTTTCACACAGAGAGTGGTGAATCTCTGGAATTCTCTGCCACAGAATGTAGTTGAGGCCACTTCATCGGCTATATTTAAGAGGGAGTTAGATGTGGTCCTTGTGGCTAAAGGGATCAGGGGGTATGGAGAGAAGGCAGGTACAGGATACTGAGTTGGATGATCAGCCATGATCATATTGAATGGCAGTGCTGGCTCGAAGGGTCGAATGGCCTACTCCTGCACCTATTTTCTATGTTTCTAATTGTTCAATTGAAGGTAAAATACATTTGGTACCTTGCTTATTTGAATTTAGTGCATCATCATTTCCAATTTTCCAAAATAGTTTATATCTGATCGTTTTTAAGGATTCTTTGGTGCTACCCCTTAGTGATAGTGTTATGCAATCTTCAGAATGCTTTAAGGGGCTGTCCCACTGCGGCAAGTTTAGAAGAGTTTGCCCTCGACTCATACTCTCAGCATGGTCGCCACAAGGTCCTAGGATGTCTTTGTAACTCTCCTTCATGCTCGAGAGTAGTCCCCGCGTACTCGAGGCCTCAGCTAGGTCACAACAAATTTTTCAACATGCTGAAAAATGCCCACAAGTAAAAAAAGGTCGCCATGGAAAAAATCTATATTTTTTACTTGTAGGTTTAGTCGAAGTAGGTCGTTGTAGGTCGGCATGTTAATCGTAGGTAGCCAAGGGTAGTCGAAGGTAGTCGATGGTAGTGGTAGATAGTCTTCAACAGTCGAAGGGAGGTCGAAGGAGGTCGTCTTCACTCTCCACTATTCGGTGTCCAATTTTCCTGAAGCTAGTCGAAGATAGTCTTCAACATAGTCGAAGGAGGTCGTCTACATAGTCGAAGGAGTCTTCAACATGACACTTTTTCAAACTCTCCTAAACTCTTCAAAGCTCGCCAATTAGGTCGCCACAGTGGGACAGCCCCTTTTGGTTAAACAAAACAATGTGAAATTTTATATAACAGTCTGACATTTCAATTGCAGATATTTCTTTCTCGCCAATATTTTAAGATTCCAATTGCTTTTTCGTGTTTGCATAAAAATATAACAACAGATGGTCAAGTAGACTTAAGATTATTACAAAATAATGTGGGTTTACTGCTACTGGTCCAACCTCTTCATCATTTTTCGTTTTATTTTGCTGACCCCTGCAGGAGCTGAGACAACATCAACTGTTATTCAGTCATCCTCCAGTAGTTCTGGCACTACGCAAGGTAAGTAATGATTTACTGAACTAATAACGTTTTTTCAGAAAAGTAACTCTTTGAGGGCGCCAGTAGTCGCCTAAAAATTCCCTTTACTGGGATCACTGGAACATTATATGTGGTGGCAGATTTGAAAAGTTTTGTCCCACTTGATACCCGTCAAGTTATGTATAATATCTGTTGCATTCAATCCAAATATTCTAGTTATTTTTGAATGCTGTATTCAGCATTTCTATGCCTTGCCTGTTTACGTGCCTGTAACTCATTTTAATGTAGTGGTTATATCTGACACCACCACTTCCTTTGGCAACGAATTTCAAATATCACCACTCTCTGAGTGTAAAAAAAACGGACTTGCCTTTCAACTTACCTTTTAAGTTGGTTCCTCTCACCTTACCAATGCCCTTTTGTTTTTGATACTCTGGTGAATACCCCCTGCATTCTCTGCAGTGTGGCAACCAGAACGGCACATAACTATCGAAGGGCTGTCTAATCAGCGTTTTAGAAATTTGCAACACTACATGAAAACTTTAAAACTCAAAAGTATGAAGGCAAGCCATATGCTACTGCACTACTACCTGTGTAGGAACTTTCAGGGAACTACGGACTTGAAACCCAAGGTTCCTCTGTTCATCAACATTCCTTGGAGCCCTATCATTTGCTGCATATGTCCTACCCTTATTTGACTTCCCAAAATGCATTACCTCACACCCTAGGCAGCACGGTGGCGCAGCGGTAGACATGCTGCCTTGCAGCGCCAGAGACCCGGGTTCGATCCCAACTACTGGTGCTGTCTGTACAGAGTTCGTAAGTTCTCTCTGTGACCTGTGTTGGTTTTCTCCGGGATCTTCGGTTTCCTCCCACACTTCAAAGACATACAAGTTTGTAGGTTAATTGGCTTGGTATAATTGTAAATTGTCCCTTGTAGGATAGTGTAAGTGTGCAGGAATCACTGATCGGTGCAGACCCGGTGGACTGAAGGACCTGGTTCCGCGTTGTATCACTAAACTAAACTAAACTATCAGGATTTAATTCTATCTGCCAACACTTCACCCAATTTTCCATCAGATCTACTGTCTTCGGCAACCTTACTTGCTATCCCCAACACCATCAACTTTAGTGGTCATTGACAGATATACTAATCAAACCTCTGACTTTCACATCCACATTGTTACATCATTTCTTTCAGTGTTTTCATATTGTGTACCATTCAAATGTATTGCTCTTTGCTGGGAAACTAACTATGTTAACTACTATCAATTCTATTTAACTTCGGCTGAAGGGAGTTATGCATGGTGCAAGTTATGGGAAGAAAGCTGACTTTCTCCAATCACTAATACAGGTGTGATATCCTATGGAATGCGAAAAACATAATGTGGCCGAAAATCAATGAATATTTTTTGAAATCTACTGGGGTTGCCTGGAATCTGCATCAAATTGCATGCATTTTAATCTCATGGGTCTGATGTATGATCATTCTAAATATATTTTCCAGCCGTTGTTTATATGAATGAGCAAATGAATGTGAGTACCACGTGATATTGGCAAATAGTCACATTTTAGGTATACACGGAGTTTTTGTCTCAATTGGTGAGTGCGGATATTGCACCTGACAATTATGTCTGCTAGTGCAACGGATTACTTATAAAATGTAAATTATAACATTAGAAATAGATCCTCAGTGGCAACTGTTGGAATGTGTGCTGTTTACCCATAAACTGAAAAAAATGTGAGGGTTTAATGTGATTTATAATTTTGGCAAGTTTATTGGCAGCAGAGAAAACAGTTCTTATATTCAGTAGTAGTCAATACTTCAAAAGCAAACATTATGCCAACATTCTCAAGTCAAGTCCAATGTATTGGTATATGCACAAATACTTGGGGTATAAGTATAATGAAATATTATTTGCAGCAGCATCCTAGACACATTAACCCAGACAACACACACAAGCATTAATTATAGATAAATTACAGAGATATTCTAAAAAACAATGAAAACGCAAAAGACTGTAGGGGAAAAAAACATGTACAAAAATACACATATACAAAACAATTGCAATATAGTGCAAGAATCAATCATACTGCTCCATTGCCAAAGTAGAATTAAGGTTGTGCATATCGATTCAAAAATCTGATATTTGTAACAAAATAGCTGTTGCTGAACCTGGTTGTGGAGACTTCAAGCTTTTTTATTTCTTACACTGGTAGCAGGGAGAAGTGGGCATGGATCGAAGTGGGTAGCCTCTTCTGCAACCTCTTCAATTCTTTGCTAAGAAATTTGCATACCAGGCCACAATGCAATGGGTCAGAAACTTGCTAAAGTGCATCTGTAGAATTTTAATTGAGTGACATGCCGAATCTCTTTCAACTTCTAAGAAGTAGTCCTCCATGATTACATCTATGCACCAGGCCAAGGACAGGTCATCCTAGATATTAATGCCCAGTAATTTGAGTTACTAACTCACCTTCATCACTGACCCACCAATGAAAACTGGCATCTAATCTCCCACCTTTTCCTTTCTGAAGGCATAGATTAGTTATTTGGTTTTATTGACATTGAGTGAAAAGTGGTTGTTGCAGCACCAGTCGACCAGGTGTTCTATCTCTTTCCTATACTCTGAGCCAATACCATCCATGATTCTGCCAACACCAGTGGTGACATTGGCAATTTTTTTACATGGCATTAGAACTTTGCTTATAAAGCAGGAGCTAATCATACAGCCTTGAGGTGCACCCATGTTAATATTAAGTGAGGAGGAGATGATGTTGCCAATCTGCACTGATTGAGTTTTGCTGATAAGGAAGTACAGAATCTGGTTACAAAGGGTGGTATAGAGGTCCTGGTTTTGGAGCTTGGCGATAAGTTTGGAGGGGAAGATGGCATTGAATGCTGAGCTTAGTCCATGAACACCAGTTGACGTATGTATTCCTGCTATCCAGATGGTCAAGAGCAGAGAAAAGAACCAGTCAAATAGATAGCATCTGCTATTGAGCTGTTGTGGCCATAGCCAATTTTAAGTGGACCCAATTCTGAGCCATGAATATATTCGTGCCATAACTATCCTCTCTAAGGTCTTAATGACCAGACAGTTATTTAGAGGGCTCACCGTACTCTTCGTGGGTACCTAGACAAATAGTTGCTCTTTTGACGCAGGTGGAAATCTCAGGTCAGAGGAGCAAGGGGTTGAGGATGTCCTTGAATACTCTAGCCAGTTTTGCTTTAGCGTTCATTGAGGTACGCCATTTGGGCTGAAAGATGCGCTGATTCACCCTCTATATCGTCAACCTCAGAGACCGAGATCACTCGGTCGTCAGATGCTGTGGGGGCTTGTGTTAATGTGTTATTGAGTCTGCCTTTCAAAGCGTGCATAATTCTTTGCAAGTGTTCAAGGTATTCATGGCAATTGAGTAATTTATTAAGTTTAATTGGAGTGAATGGATGATTTGTGTTATGCAATTAAAAAGTGTCTGATTAAGTGCTTATGCAGCATGTGCTAATAACATGTTATTGTATTGTCAATAAAGCTGCATTTTGCCCAAATTTTAATCAAGGATTATACCTTTAATTCATATTTTTCTTTTTTAATTACAAAATATCTTATTTGAATTAGTCTTGAACAATGCTAATATTGGTACTAACGCTATAGAATAACCCTAGTTTTTCTGGATATAGTTCCATGGCTCTAAATAATGGCAAAATGATAGGTCTTTTACTGGCATGCATTATTAATGTTGTAATATTAAGGTGGGCTAATAATAATAACATCAAAATTCTCACTCCTTCAATTGCTTATAACAGAATCAAGTGTGTTATAAACATTGGGCCGAGATTATGGAAGCACCTCAACTGGCTGGGTGCCCAATTAAACCAAATGGATTTATAAGTAATTTCAATGAAACAGAATATTAAAGATTTGTTAGCTATGATATGTTGAGATCATTTATCACAAAGAAAATTGAGGAACATTTGAAGCAAAAACAGAAAATGTTGGAAATGTGCAGCAGTATAATCAACATTCATAAAGTGAAAGTATATGGAAATGTTTTTGTTCTATATGTTTCATCAGAGCTGAAGACCTAAAGATAAGTTATCTTTTATCTTTAAGTTATAAGTTATCTAAGTTATTACTCTGTTAATAAGATGGAGTAAATAGAAATGAAAAACTGCAACTAAAATAAAACACAGAGGTTACAAGTTTTAAGGCAAAAGATTATGTAAAAGTCCCATTCCATGCCTTGTAAACATAATCCACATGAATACTCAGCCATTTTTTAGCAGTTTGTGGAACTTATGCTCATTTTTGTAATTTTGTAATTTTTGTGATTTAACTAATTTTGTATTTCTTTACTCGTATACTTTCAGTGGTTATCTTTTGGTTTTAATTTCTGATGAAACAAGTAAACTTGAGTTTTTGACATACCTGCTGCATGAGGCCAAACTATTTTTACAATATGCTTCCTTTTAGGTTTTGTGTGCACAAAGCCAGAAAGTTACCATAAAATTGCTTTCTTTTAAATTTATTACAGACAAACCGCCTGTCTTCAGATCAACCCCAGTATCTAATATTGATGGCCAGGGGCAAGAAAGATTTAGAGGTACAGTATTCCCGTCAGCTTGGCTCAGATGGGAGCATCCTTGCCTCTGAGTCGGAAGGTTGTGGGTTCAAGCCCCACCCCAAGGACTTGAGAACATAATCTATGCTGACACTTTAGTGCAGTGTTGAGGGAATGTTACATTATCAGAGATGCAGTCCTTCAAGTTCACTATTAAATTGCTACCCAGTCTGTTGCCAACAGTGGTTTGGGTAGATATTAAAAGCAGCATGGTACTATACTTGAAGAGCAGGGAGTTCTCCCAGTGTCTTAATCAACATTCCTCCCTCAATAAAACCAAACTGACTGGTCTTTCCTGACAGCGCTGTTTTGTGGGACCATGTGTGCAAAATGCCAGCTTTGTCTGTCTGCGTAAGCCTATGCAACAACAGTGAATCTGTTGCGTTTGAAGTATTTAAGAATGTTTGAGAAATGTGATAAGGTATATAAAGATGTGATATTTCAAGTTAATACTATCTTCAGTTTCATATTGGAAAGTATGAATGTATGGTTGATAGATATTTCTTTACAGCAATTTGCTAAACTGGATAATTTCTTGGATAGGATGGAATAATATCATTTCTGCCAGTGAACTCTGCCTTTCAATCCAGTGTACTGTTTCAATAAAATGTTTTTTCCATCATGTAAAACCATCTGAGTTCCAGGATCTAATGAGATGCAGAGCTTTTTCATAATCTGGCTATATTGCTAAATAGACCACTTTGTTAAAGAAACCATAAGTATGATTGATGTGTACAATAGAAAAAATCGTGATGGTCTGTTCAGGAGTGGAGGCAGGGTACCTCACTGTTGTATGATCAACAGATTAAGAACCTTTACTTTGATGACTACAGAAATAATATCATTAAAACTATTAATACAAACTTTTGCTAGAAGGCATATATGGATTAGTCTGAAACATGATTTTGAGTGGACTAATTACAATGATTGAAATTATAAATAGCAAGTAGCATTTGATCCAAAAGCAATGACAACACTGAACATTTTCATAAATGTGGGGCACTGAAAGCAATTCTGATGCCCCAAATTCATCATGTTTTCAAAACAGTATGCGTAAAGTAAAAGATTTATAACTTTTCTCATTTGATTTGAATCCATAAAATCAGATCATGGAAGAAAATAGATCATAAAAATACTGTATATAGAAAGAGACACATGGACCATTGTAGCGTTGCCAGAGCTGGCTCTTCTCATTTCCCTGCTCATTTTCTATCTCATCATAATCTTCCTTTTCAAGTCCATTTAAAATTATGTTAAACAGGTTTTCTCTTAGTGATTATCCTTATTCTAACCACCTGTGATATATGAAAAATCTTTTAATTCAACCCTCCATTCTTTCAGTGAAAATCATCAAGTCGAGTTTATTGCCATGTGCACAAGTATGGTGAGGTACAGTTACAATGAAAATCTTGGTTCCATTAACCTGGACTCAATATTATTGATTCAACAGTCATCTGAAACAATCTTTCACCGTTTTTTTCTCAAACTCTGACTTTTGAAAATCCCTTGGACCTTCTCCCTTTCCTAAAGTAAATGTACTTCGTTTTTTTTACAATCTCTTCAAAAGAAGAATTTGTTATTCCTGGCATGATTTCAATTATCCACTGTAAATTATTAAGAAAAACAAATTAAATTGGTTGAACGGAACCATAAATTTACAATTGCTAATTGTCATTGAACCACTTATATTTCTCTGTTTTGCACTTCGAACTTAAGAAAACTTATTTTTCCAATAGCTAGCACATGACTTCTCATGTGGTAGTGTATGCCTGTTAAATCAAATCCATTGAGTTTGGAAGCAGAGTGCACTGCTCAGAGTATATTCCATTCCATCTTTAACAATGGCAGTTTAAAATGAATTTCTCCTATGCCCATACCCTCACGATCACAGTTAACTCATGTGCTATATTACAACAGTATATACACTTTAAAAGTACTCAATTGTAACTGCTCAGAGTATATTCCATCACATCTTTAACGATGGCAGTTCAAAATGAATTTCTCCTATGCCCATACCCTCACGATCACAGTTAACTCAAATGTGCTATATTACAACAGTATATACACTTTAAAAGTACTCAATAAAGTAAGCTTATGTGGATCATTCTGTGAAAAGTTTTTTTAGAATTGCATCTTTTTACTCTACAATTTGGGATGTCAGGACTTTCATATGAGGAAAGATTGGATAGACTCGGCTTGTACTCGCTGGAATTTAGAAGATTGAGGGGGGATCTTATAGAAACTTACAAAATTCTTAAGGGGTTGGACAAGCTAGATGCTGGAAGATTGTTCCCGATGTTGGGGGAGTCCAGAACAAGGGGTCATAGTCTAAGGATAAGGGGGAATTCCTTTAGGACCGAAATGAGGAAAACATTCTTTACACAGAGAGTGGTGAGTCTCTGGAATTCTCTGCCACAGAAGGTAGTTGAGGCCAGTTCATTGGCTATATTTAAGAGGGCGTTAGATGTGGCACTTGTGGCTAAAGGGATCAGGGGGTATGGAGAGAAGGCAGGTACGGGATACTGAGTTGGATGATCAGCCATGATCACATTGAATGGCGGTGCAGGCTCGAAGGGCCGAATGGCCTACTCCTGCACCTATTTTCTATGTTTCTATGTTTCTAATTTCTGGACTTTTTCACCCTTCACTATAAGCCTGCAACCTTTGCTACCTGACAACCATGCTATTTTTTTAATAATGATGTGTCATTGTTATATTTGTCCAAACATCCTTCCTTGTTCACTATTGTGGCCTGACAACAAATTATGGTATAAAATAAATGAGCTATGATCAACTAAAAAAATAATTCATTTTTCAAGATCCGTATATTTATTTCAAGGTAATCCACACTATGCAACGTGAGACCTAAGAAATCTGTTTAGAAAGATTATTTTGAGAAATATGAAACCTCAGCAGAGCCCAGTTTTCAGAATGTGTGGCTGGTGTATTGACGTGTTCAACATCTGTTTTTTCATTCTTTTTCCCAATTAAGAATATTAGAATCCATGACATGCCCCCTAATATCACTAGCAGTAACCTTAAACTGAAAGCTAATTGGCAGCATTTTAAAGCTAAACTGAATATATCCAAAATGAATATTAGAAGTAAGGGTGAAGTAGGAAAACAGATTGTCGACAGAAGCAAAAGGTATCCAAGGAATTTGTTTGAATTATGTAAAAAGTTGAGTATAAAAGGCCAGGTAGTTCCTTTGAGGGATACATTGGGTAGAAATATTATAGAGGATCAGGAAATGGCAGATGTTAAATGTATTTTTCACATCAGTGTTTAGAAATGAAAACCATGAACAAAATCCAGATGCAGTTATTTGGCTTAGAAACTGTAACACATGTAAAGATCAATAAAGTATACATTACAAAGAAACTCAGAGAATTAACTGAAGGACACTTGCATTGGATAAGATATACCCCGGAGCCATCAAGAAATCAGCCAGGAAATAGACGAGACTCTTGTTAATATTTTTGAGAGCTACATAAACTGAAGAGCTGTACCTGGACTGGCCTGTAATGAATGCTTTCCTGATGGAGTATTCAAAACAGGAATAATTGAAAACGTACTTTGGGAGTGTATATTATAAAATGTCAGTAGTATACATTTAATGTCAACTAGTTTGGAAATAAAAGAACACAGCTGATACATTTACTGGAATTCAGGCAAAATTTGTTCCAAGTAATTTAAGATACACAGTTATTAGTTAATTAGACAGCTGGATTAAAAACCGTCATGCAAACTGAATCCACAGGACTGAGTTTTGGATCTCCTTCTCTTTAAGGAGCTAAGGGAGAATCCGTGAGTGTGATAAGTCTGGATGTTTGAAAAGCTTTTGAGGAGAGAGCACCCATAGGTTGTTCCGTAAAATAAAGTCCACAAAGATGCAAGTAACGTTAGCATAGTTAAAACTTGATTGAGCCATTTGTTTAATGGGAAAGTATGAGGTTATATAGTGTCGGAGATTCATTGAGCCACACAGCATGGAAACAGGCACTTCCATGCCAACCAAGATGCCTCATCTAAGCTAGCCCCATTTGCAACCATTTGGGCCATATCTCTTTGAAACTTTCTTATCCATGCACCTGCCCAAGTGTCTTTGAAATGTTGTTATTATATCTGCCTCAACTTACAGCTCATTTCATTTACTCACCACCCTCTGAGTGAAAAAGCTGTCCCTCGGGTTCCTATTAAATCTTTCCATCTTATCTTAAACAATGGCCCCCGGTTCTTGATTCCCCTGCACCATGTAAAAGACTCCATGCATTCACCCTAACAATTCCCCTTGTGATTTTATACACCTTTATAAGATCACCACTTAGCCTCCTGCGCTGTAATTAATAAAGTCCTAGCTTGCCCAATCTCTTCCTTTACATCAAACCCTCGAGTCCTGGCAAGATTCTGGTAAATCATGTCTGCACTCTTTTCAGCTTAATGACATCCTTCCAATAGCAGAGTGATCAAAACTGAACACAATACTCCAAATGCAGCCTTAACAACCTCCTGTATAACTGTACAACATAACATCCCCACTTCTATACAGGGTATCCTGACTGATGAAGGCCAATGTACTAAAGGCCTATTTTACCACTAGTAAATATGGTGTGTTATTTTGTTAGAAAGGGAAAAAAGTAATACTTTTTAAATGGTGCAACACTTGAAATGTTCATGTACAAAGGGATTTTGGCATGTGGTGTCATGAAATAGAAACATGGAAAACATAGAAAAACGTAGAAAAATAGGTGCAGGAGTAGGCCATTCGGCCCTTCAAGGCAGCACCGCCATTCAAAATGATCATGGCAGATCATCTAAAGTCAGTACCCTGTTCCTGCTTTTTTTCCCATATCCCTTGATTCCTTTATCCCTGAGAGCTAAATCTAATTCTCTCTTGAAAACATCCAGTAAATTGGCCTTCTGTGGCAGAGAATTCCACAGATTCACAACTCTCTGGGTGAAAAAGGTTTTCCTCGTCAGACCTAAATGGCCTATCCCTTATTCTTAAACTGTGACCCCTGGTTCTGGACTCCCCCAGCTTCAGGAACATTTTTCCTGCATCTGGCCTGTCCAATCCTTTAAGAATGTTACATGTTTCTATGAGATCTCCTTTCATCCTTCTAAATGCCAGTGAATACAAACCCAGTCGACCCATTCTTTCATCATATGTCAGTCCCGCCAACCTGGGAATTAACCTGGTGAACCTGTGCAATAGCAATAGTGTTCTTCCTCAAATTAGGAGACCAAAATTGCACACAATATTCTAGAGCCCTGTACAACTGCTGTTGGACCTCCCTGCTCCTAAACTCAAATCCTCTCGCAATGAAGGCCAATATGCCATTAACTTTCTTCACAGCCTGCTGTACCTGCATGCTTACTTTGTACATGTACAACCTTGTACATGTACAAGCACACCAGGTCTCATTGCACCTCCCCTTTTCCAAATCTAACACCATTCAGATAATAATGTACCTTCCTGTTCTTGCCACCTCACCAGGATAACCTCACATTTATCCACATTATACTGCATCTGCCATGCTTCTGCCCACTCACCCAACCTGTCCAAGTCACCCTGCAGCGTCATAGCATCCTCATCACAGCTTACACTGCCATCCAGCTTTGTGTCATCCACAAACTTGGAGATTCCTCGTCTAAATCTTTCGTATATATTGTAAATAACTGGGGTCCCAGCACAGAGCCTTGCGACACTCCACTAGTCACTACCTGCCATTCTGAAAATGACCCGTTAATTCCTACTCTTTGCTTCCTGTCTGCCAACCAGTTCTCTATTCATGTCAATACCCTACCCCCAATACTAATTTCTTGTGTGGGACCTTGTCAAAGGCTTTTTGAAGTTCAGATACCACATCCTCTGGCTCTCCCTTATCCATTCTACATGTTACATCCTCAAGAAATTCCAGAATATTCGTCAAGCATGATTTCCCCTTCATAAATCCATGCTGACTTTGACCAATCCTGTCATTGCTTTTAAAATGCGCTGCTATAACATCTTTAACAATCGACTCAAGCATCTTCCCCACTTCCGATGTGAGGCTAACTGGTCTCTAATTCCCCGTTTTCTCTCTCCCTTCTTTCTTAAAAAGTGAAGTTACATTGACTACCCTCCAGTCCACAAGAACTGATCCAGAGTCGAGATAACATTGGAAAAGGAACACCAATGCATCCACGATTTGTAGGGCCACCTCCTTGAGTACTCTGGGATGCAGACCATCAGGCCCTCGGGATTTACAGTATCTGCCTTCAGTCCCAACAGTTTACCTAACACCATTTCCCAGCTAATGTGGATTCCCTTCAGTTCCTCCCTCCCACTAGATTCTCGGTTACCTATATTTTTCTGGGAGATTGTTTGTGGCTTCATACAGAAAATATCCATGCTAGTACAACAAGCAATTAGGAAGCCAAATCATATGGCGGTCTTAATTCTGAAAGAGATTGCTGATATTGAAATTATTTTGTTTTTCTTTTCTATTAAAGTGAGAATTCGAGAGAATTTGAAGAGGTTCAGCATAAGTGCAATGCTCCAAGTCAGATTAATAGTATAGATGTCAAAAGGTGGTTTCTTCAAGATGGAGAATTCAAAACTGGAGACATAGTCTCAGAAGAAGGGATTGGCTGCTTTGGACTGAGATAGGAAATGTCTTTATTCAGAGGGTGGTGTATTAATGGGTGTATTCATAGATTTCTAAACACTTGCAGGATCAAGACATTTAGGGTCGGGTGACAAGAATTAAGCACTGGATAAATCATGAGTGGTGGAACAATTTGTTGGGCTTTTAGCCTGCTATACGTAATGGTTTCAAAGGAAATGGCATAAATTGGAATTCAGGAGTGGCCTGTGTGCAAGATAAAAGGCTCAAAATTAAGGCAGGACATTGAAGGAATTCTGTCTGGTGATTTAATGGTCTGTAGATATGGTGTTGTCCTAATGCATATACTTACAAGGCAAGGCTTGCAACAGATTTGTCCTGCCCTCCTGTAACCTAACATTTAAAGGTTAGAGAGAAATTTAGAATTCTGTTTGGATTTTCTGACTATATTAAATGGGGAATGAAAATGTTTTTATTGATGACGTTCAAGTTCACCAGCATGGAATCAAGAAAGATTTGGGAAAGGTAAGTAAGTGTATTTGATTGAAAATGTTAAAGGCTCATCTAACAAATACTCCAGCTCTTGGAATGCTATAAGTTCTGATGAAACAGAAACAATGTGCATTGTGATCAATGCCCTAATTTGTACAGTTCACAGAAACATTGTTAAAACGTTGATCAACTTATTTTGGTAGGTTTTGTTAGGTTGGTATTACGGCTGTAAACAATTGCTTTTGGAAGCAGAAAAATATTTCAGATGAGATTGTGTTGCTAAATTTTAAAATTCTTCCATCATCTTCAACAGATTGGATGAGCTTGGGTTGGGTTGAAGATGAGGTATATGGAAAGAATACATATGAAGAGATGAATGATTTTCTCATGTTACGTCATCTGTTTTCTTTATTAAAACCGATCACTTTCTGTCTAGATAAGGAATATGCAAAAATATGCTCATGGATTCAATATTCTGAAACCACATTTATGAAAGATGGTGACATTTTTTCTGTTGCATCGTGAAGATTGGGGGGAAAAGATGTGTTATTCAGAGTACCTTGTGTTACTAATTCTTGAAATACAGTTCCTCTTGGTGGTTAACTATTATGGCATATAGTTGTGGCTATTGAGGAGAATATTCCATTGGATAGAGATTAGTGACTAATTATTATCTTGCTGCTCTTTCCAAAGGCACTCATGTGAAATATATGAGAAAGGTAAACATGCCCTGCTCCATTACTGAATCACTGAAGCATTTTCCAGAAGAAAACAATACAAATGCAAAATTCTTAAATGTTCCACGATATCCACCTTCAAATGTTACACTTGTGACCGTTGAAGGTTGTCCTACCTTTCTCATAGTTGACTGGATGAACACTGAAAATGACACTGCAGGTAAGAGATCCACTTCTAATATTCTTTCCACTTCTGCTTTTCTCTCTCTGGATATATTTGACTGTTTTGATCAATTATGACATTTTCTGTTACTATCCAAGCTTTGTCAAATTGGAACTGATGGCAGATAAGTTATTCCACAATAAGAAATGTACTTACTTTGCTGGAATAAATCTCAGATATAAAAGGAACGTACTAATAGGAGATTATTTGTCATGAACTTTTTCTGTCCTGACACTGGACAATCACAGCCCTCCTTTGCTGTTCTTGATGAATAATGTAGCATGATCTATCTCATAGGATAGGCCACCATTCAACCATTGTAGATCGGAAAGAAAACAGAAGTCTAATGTAGATTGCAAAGAGAATTGGATGTTGTCCACAATTCTTTAGCTGCCACACAATCCTAGTAGAATGAATTGAATGGAGTTTTAGAACCTGTTAAGAATAGCCCATTGGAAATTGGAATGATCTTCAATGATGTCATGAAAATTTCTTATCCTGAATTATTTTACTACCTCAACTGAAAGATATCTTCAGGGAAAATCATATGTTGTATTTTATTTGCTTATCTTTTGGCAATCTAATTGTAACCAACTTTATCTTCAATTTTCCTCACTCTTGACATAAAATAATTATATTGTTTTTACCCTTCTGAAATGTCTTTACATTTTCATCTTCCAGAGTATGAGGTTACATCACAAATGCAAGGTCCAGACAACAAAACAGAGAAACTTGTTACTGTTACCAATCAAACCCACGCTGCAGTGGAAAATCTCAAACCAAACACTAGGTGAAAACTACATTTTTATTCTTCACAGTACCAAGTAATGCATTGTTAACTTATCCTCCACCGTCTGCATGTTTGCATCAAAGAATTCTCTGGATGTTAAGCCAGTTGGGAAAACATTGCATTTCATTTCCCCCAAAAATGCAGCATGTAATTGACCTGCAAAGCTAATATTTGGTCATCTTTGAGCCATGGATAGATTCTTGTAAGGTTTACAACAGCAGTTATCGATATGATTAATGTTGATAGGTAATAAGGGCGAAAACTTACATTTTCAGGAATTATCCGTATTCAATGGAAGTAGAAATGTTCGTCGAATGTAACTTACTGTAAGAAGCACATGCTTGCAGAATAATGGAAAGCCACAAAATATCAATTTTGGAGTCTTGAGTGGGAACGGAGAATGCTGCAAATACTCAGCAAGTTGCACAGAGAGTGGGAGAAAGAGGGAGAAAGTTGACATTTTAGGCTGATCGATGACTTTGTTCACCCAGTCTATTTTGCAGCACTTCTTTGACTGGCTAGCCAGTGTAACTCCGAACTTCCAGTCATTGTAATTTGCTTCTCCATCCCACTCTATCCTCACAATCCTCTGTTTCCTACTTTATTTTAGTTGAAGCTACCCAATCAGTTGTTACTCATGATATGGTTTTTCAGACTCACTCTTGCTCAACAATTTTACTTAATATACTTTCTCAATAACTCTTTCTGGAATTCAAACAATTTTCTCAAGTAATTTCATATAATGATTTATTTATCCCATTACACTAATGTTCCATTAATATCTCTTTCACCTTATCATCACTGTATATATCTCATAAAAGTGCTGGTCAGGCAGCACCTCTGGAGAACACGGGTAGGCAATGTTTTGGGTTGAGATCATTCTTCAGTCTGGAAGATATATCCCATGCATTTGCAAGATTTCCTTTTATTCTCGCTTCTCTTGCAACTTCAAACTGCTCATAATATTCCAAATTTTATTGCAGCATATTTTATAGATAAAAATAAAACTGAAATGATAAACCATCGATGAACACTCGCTGATATCATGTGATAGGAGTAGAATTAGGCCATTCGGCCCAATAAGTCCTTGCCGCCATTCAATCATGGCTGATCAATCTCTCCCTCCTAACCCCATTCTCCTGCCTTCTCCCCATAACCTCTGACACCTGTACTAATCAAGAATAATCTAGCTCCTTAAAAAATCCACTGACTGGGCCTCCACAGCCTTCTTGTGGCAAATAATTCCACAGATTCACCACCCTCTGACTAAAGAAATGTCTCTTCATGTCCTTCCTAAAAGAATGTCCTTTAATGCTGAGGCTATGACCTCTAGTCCTAGACTCTCCCACTAGTGGAAACATCCTCTCCACACCCACTCTATCCAAGCCTTTCACTATTCTACATGTTTCAATGAGGTCCCCCCTCATTCTTCTAAACTCCAGTGAATACAGGCCCAATGCTGACAAACTTTCATCATAGGTTAGCCTACTCATTCCCGGGATCATTCTTGAAAACCTCCTGTGGACCCTCTCCAGAGCCAGTACATCCTTCCTCAGATATGGTGCACAAAACTGCTCACAATATTCCAAATCGGCCTTACCAGCACCTTATAGAGCCGCAGCATTACATCCCTGGTTTTGTATACAAACCCTCTTGGAAAAAAAATGCGAGCATTGAGTTTGCTTTCTTTACTACCGATTTTACTTGAAGATTAACCTTTTGTGAATCCTGCACCAGCACTCCCAAATTCCTTTGCACCTCTGATTTCTGGATTCTCTCCCATTTAGATAAATAGTCTATGCCTTTATTCCTCCTACCAAAATGCATGACTCCACAATTTGCTACATTATATTCCATCTGCCACTTCTCTGCCCACTCTCCCAACCTGTCCAAGTCCTTCTGCAGTCACTGCTTTCTCTACACTACCTGCCCTTCCACCTATTTTCGTATCATCCGCAAACTTGGCCACAAAGCCTTCTATCTCCTCGTCCCAATCATTAATTTACAAAATCCTTCCAAAGTTAATCATATGGCCAAAATATTCATATTTTATTACTCAAGTAGCCAACGTTCATGAAAAAATATTCTGTATTGTGATCATTTGCAATAAGAAAATAGTTTTACTTTCAATTGCAAATACATTTTTCCTGGAAAGACTCCAGTCATTTTTTCAGAGAGCTAATTAGAAACATAGAAACATAGAAATTAGGTGCAGGAGTAGGCCATTCGGCCCTTCGAGCCTGCACTGCCATTCAATATGATCATGGCTGATCATCCAACTCAGTATCCCGTACCTGCCTTCTCTCCATACCCTCTGATCCCCTTAGCCACAAGGGCCACATCTAACTCCCTCATTGGGAAATTAGACTGTGATTTGGGAAGTAACCAGTTAACAAGCTTTCAAAATAATTGTACAGTAGACTTGTGAGAATTGGGCGGCAGCGGTAGAGTTGCTGCCTTACAGCGCTTGAGGCGCCGGAGACCCGGGTTCAATCCCGACCACGGGTGCTGTCTGTATGGAGTTTGTATGTTCTCCGAGATCTTTGGTTTCCTCCCACACTCCAAAGACGTAAATGTTTGTAGGTTAATTGGCTTGGTATCAGTATAAATTGTCCCTAATGTGTGTAGGATAGTTTTAATGTGCAGGGATCACTGGTTGGTGCAGACCAGGGGGTGCCGAAGGGCCTATTTCCACGCTGTATCTCTAAACTAAACCAAACTAAACTAAACCATGCTGTTCCACTCCATGAGTGTAAGTTAATGATTATACTCCTAGTACTTATGATTTATTTGGCGAGGGCCCTGACTTGTTTCATTGTTCATCTGAACCTATTGCACTTACACTTAGCGCATACAATTGACAAAAATCTGGCAGCACTGTATAATCAGCAAAAGGTACAGAAATATTTAGAATCCTATTTGGCAACCCGTTGTAGAATATATATCAAGAAATAAATGTGGTATCATGAGCAGATGTAAACAAATGTTTTAACGGATGGAATTACCACAAAAAAAATGTAATGTGCTGAGCCTTTGATCTGATCTTATCTGAACTTCAAAGCTGTGACTCCCTAAATATGGGGGAAAGGTTACACAGGTCATTTTTTTAGATTGTTTATTTTCCCCTCATTATGGTAACTAATGTGCACCTAATACTGCAGTGTCATGGTTATGTGACTTTGCCCGATCATGCAACATCATGAAAATGGAATCTAGCTCGTCTACACATTGATCTAGTCACCAAAAATTATTGCTATCTGGATTTTTTAGGGGATGGGACTTGGAAAATGGACAAGGGAGAGCCAGTGGATGTAGTGTACCTGGACTTTCAGAAATCATTTGATAAGGTACCACATAGGAGATTCGTGGGCAAAATTAGAGCACATGGTATTGGGGGTAGGGTACTGACATGGATAGAAAATTGGTTGGCAGACAGGAAACAAAGAGTAGGGATGAACAGGTCCCTTTCAGAATGGCAGGCAGTGACTAGTGGGGTACCGCAAGGCTCAGTGCTGGGACCGCAGCTATTTCCAATATACATTAATGATTCAGATGATGGGATTAAAAGTAACATTAGTAAATTTGCAGATAACACAAAGCTGGATGGCAGTGTGAACTGTGAGGAGGATGCTATGAGAATGAAGGGTGACTTAGACAGTTGTGTGTGTGGGCAGATGCATGGCAGATGCAGTATAATGTGGATAAATGTGAGGTTATCCACTTTGGTGGCAAAAACAAGTAGGCAGATTATTATCTGAATGGTGTCGTTGGGAAAAGGTGAATCACAATGAGATCTGGGGCTCCTTGTTCATCAGCCACTGAAAGTAAACAGGAGGTAGACAAAAGTGCTGGAGAAACTCAGCGGGTGCAGCAGCATCTATGGAGCAAAGGAAATAGGCAACGTTTCAGGCCGAAACCCTTCTTTAGACCGATGTAGGGTGGGGGTGGGGGGGGGGGGGGGGGGAGGGGGCAGTGAAAAGAAAGGAGAAAGGAAGAGGAGGAGCCCAAGGGCTGAGGGAGAGCTGAGAAGGGGAGGAGACAGCAGGGGCGACCAGAAATTGGAAATGTCAAAGTTCATGCCGCTAGGGTGCAAACTGCCCAAGCGGAATACGAGGTGCTGCTCCTCCAATTTCCGGTGGTGCTTACTCTGGCCATGGAGGAGGCCCAGGAAAGAAAGGTCGGATTCGGAATGGGAGGGGGAGTTGAAGTGCTGAGCCACAGGGAGACCAGGTTGGTTAATGCGGACCGAGCTGAGGTGTTTGGCGAAGCGATCGCCATGCCTACGCTTGGTCTCACCGATGTAGATCAGCTGACACCTAGAGCAGTGGATGCAATAGATGAGGTTGGAGGAGATGCAGATGAACCTCTGTCGCACCTGGAACGACTGCTTGGGTCCATGAATTGAGTCGAGGGGGGAGGTAAAGCGACAAGTGTAGCATCTCTTGCGGTTTCCCTCCAACTGAAAGTAAGCATGCAGGTACAGCAGGCAATGAAGAAAGCGAATGGCATGTTGGCCTTCATAACAAGAGGAATGAGTATAGGAGCAAATAGATCCTTCTGCAGTTGTACAGGGCCCTAGTGAGACTACACCTGGAGTATTGTGTGCAGTTTTGGTCTCCAAATTTGAGGAAGGACATTCTTGCTATTGAGGGAGTGCAGCGTAGGTTCACAAGGTTAATTCCTGGGTTGACAGGACTGTCATATGTTGATAGATAGGAGCGGCTGGGTTTGTATACTCTGGAATTTAGAAGGATGAGAGGGTATCTTGTTGAAACATATAAGATTATTAAGGGTTTGGACACGCTTGAGGCAGGCAACATGTTCCTGATGTTGGGGGAGCCCAGAACCAGGGGCCACATTTTAATGATAAGGGGTAAGCCATTTAGAACGGAGATGAGGAAAAACCCTTTGACACAGTGGGTTGTGAACCAGTGGAATTCTCTGATTGTGGATGATCAGCCATGATCACAGTGAATGGCAGTGCTGGCTCGAAGGGCCGACTCCTGCACCTATGGTCTTTTGTCTATTGTCTAATGTGAGAAGCATATGCAGCCTGATGAAGGCTTCTGGTAAAAAAGAATAATGCATGACTTCATAGTGATCTTTATTTGCCTTTAAGAAGTAACTTTGTGAGGCATGGCCTTTTCATGGAGCTTGGGTGTCAGATATTGTCCTTGTCTCTAACCTGCATATTCCACTTTCTGACCCCAATTGGCATCTACAAGAGTTGAAGATTAAACTTCCAGGCTCAGCTTTAAGAAAATGCTGTCACAGATTCTTATGCAAAATGTTATTTTACCCTGAAAGATTTTTCCGAGTCCTCTCAGTCAAAGCCCCCTGAGCCAGTAGGAAAGGTTTGATTTCTCTTTAATTTCCCCACACAAGGAACACTTTTAATTATTCAAAGGTCAATATTTACCACTCATCCCAAATTTTGTACTGGTTTATTAAGTTTTTCGTTCAGGACGAATAGGGAGGCAATAGGTTTCCTTTTGCCAAATTACAACCATCTTTAAACTATTCCTGAATTTAAATGTTCAAATTTACAGGAAATTCAAATCAGAACAGGGAAAATACATTTAGATTGGTTTAGAATCCTGGCTCCAGCTTGCCCCCTGGTTTCCATTCACTTTGTCGGTCCAATACATGTTATGACTAGGCCAGTGGAATTTCGCAAGGATCTGTGCTGGGACCTCTGTTGTTTTGTGATAAACATAAGCGTCTTGGACATACATGTAGATGAGTTAGTTAGTAACTTTGCAGATGATACCAAAATTGGTGGAGTTGTGGACAGGGAGGAAGGACGTTAAAATATACTGCAGAATATAACTCGGCACCAGAAATTGGCGGAAATCTGGCAGATAAAGTTTAATCCAAGCAAGTTTCACTTTGGGAGGTTTAATGTAAAGGGAAAGTATTCTGTTAATGGCAAGACTGAACTATATTGATATACAGAGGGATCTTGAGGTCCAAATCCATAGCTCCCTGAACGTGACAACAGAAGTAGATAGAGTGGTAATGAGGTGAGTGGTATACTTGCCTTCATCAATTGGGGCATTGAGTATAAGATCTATAATGCAGCTTTATATGACTTTGGTTAGGCGGTAGTTGGATTATTGCATGCAGTTCTAGTCGCCCCATTACAGTAAGGATTTAGAAGCTTTGAAGTGGGTGCAGAAGAGGTTTACCAGAAAGCTGCCTGCATATAGAAACATAGAAAATAGGCACAGGAGTAGATCATTCAGCCCTTCAAGCCTGCACCGCCATTCAATATGATCATGGCTGATCATCCAACTCAGTATCCCTTACCTGCCTTCTCTCCATACCCCCTGATCCCTCTAGCCACAAGGGCCATATCTGACTCCCTCTTAAATATAGCCAATGAACTGGCCTCAACTACCTTCTGTGGCAGAGAATTCCAGAGACTCACCACTCTCTGTGTGAAAAATGTTTTTCTCATCTCGGTCCTAAAAGATTTCCCCCTTATCCTTAAACTGTGACCCCTTGTCCTGGACTTCCCCAACATCGGGAACAATCTTCCTGCATCTAGCCTGTCCAACCCCTTATGAATTTTGTACATTTCTATAAGATCCCCCCTCAATCTTCTAAATTCTAGCGAGTACAAGCCAAGTCTATCCAGTCTTTCTTAATATGAAAGTCCTGACATCCCAGGAATCAGTCTGGTGAACCTTCTCTGTACTCCCTCAATGGCAAGAATGTATTTCCACAGATGTGGAGACCAAAACTGTACGCAATATTCCAGGTGTGGTCTCACCAAGACCCTGTACAACTGCAGTTGAACCTCCCTGCTCCTATACTCAAATAGGAGGGTATTGGCTATAAGGAGAGGTTAAACAAACATGGATTGTTTTCTTTGGAACTTCAGAGGTTGAGGGGAGACCTGATAGAACTATATGAGAGGCATAGATAAGGTAGACTGTCAGAATAATTTTCCAAGGGCAGAAATGTCAATGAATAGAGGGCATAGCTTCATGGTAAGAGGGACAACATTTAAAAGCAATTTTTATACACAGAATGGTGGGTGCCAGGGGTGATGGTGGAGACAGATATAACAGTGTCATTTAAGAGGATTTTAGATTGGCACTTGGATAAGCAAGGAATGAAAAGATGCGGATTATGAGCAGGCAGAAGGTTTGGTTTAACTGACACAATTTTGGCACAGACATTGTGGGTCGAAGGACATATTGCTGTGCTATTCTGTTTTATGTTCTACGTAAGTGTGCCTAGTTAAAGCAAAATGCTTTTCAACAACTATGAAAAATAAATCAATGGATTATTTCATTGGATTCCTGGTGATCAGTTGAAGTATGGATTTGGAAGAAGCTCTTGGATAGAAAGCAGATCACAGCTGAGAGGAAGGTTACTAAAACGTAATTGGACACCGAAACATTGTTTGAGCTAAAATAACAGTGATTTTATTGAATGGAATAAATTTCATTAGCCAAGTATGTATACATACAAGGAATTTGCTTTGGTGCTTTGCTAGCAAGTAATAACACAATATACAGTAAACAATAAAGAATAAAACATTATAATTTAAACATGTGAAGAATGAAATAAAATGCATTCCTTTGAACAAGTGAAGGACCTTGTTTTATCAGTGCACACTGTTTTGAGCGTGTGCAGTTATTCCTTTCAAAACCTTTAGAGGTCCAGGGCTCATTGGCTTGGTTTACCACCCTTTTCACTGACCAATGCCCACACTTGTTTTGTTTGGTTGCAAAGGGCTAAAACTCCACATCCTGAAATCCAGTGGCATGATGTCGGAGGTAACTGATCAACCGACAATGTAGCGAAGAGCTTCACTCCTGAACTGCTCCACAACTCTTGTCAGCTGGAAAAGCTGATGAGGAGCTTTACCTTCCGTAAATGTAATTGTTTTTTAAATTATTTATATATTTCTCAGGCATCCAGTCATTCCAAAGCAATTTAACTGAAGTCAGTCATTTAAGAGATGTGAATTCATAACACATTATATGTTATAAACATTAAGCCATTCAAAAGTCCTGTTCTCCCTGCAAAAAAGCCAGATGGAAGCTAGCTTGGAGCCAGTAATGGCAACTATAACGACTTAGTGGTTGGCCTCCTTTTGATTGCTTTCATCACAGACTATATCTCCCTTGTTCTCCCTTGCTTCCTGAATCTTTGCCCTTTGCTTCTTATTAAAATCAGTGCAGCCTCAAGTCCTCCACCAGTTTTGGTGTGACAAAGGATTGTAGAACTTCAAGAGAATCTGCGAAACTAGCCTCTGCCACTGGACTGTGAAGTTCAGCAGTGAAACAAACTGATGGATATGGTCTTATGAATGCCTTTGTAATTGTACAGACTTAGGCATTTGACAGTGAAGGTACCAACATCTCAGAGTTAGATTAATAAAGTTGAACATAAGTGACTTTCTCCAATAGTAAGCAAGATTCAGCTCATTAAATTAGTTGCTGCTGATCTCTGCCTTTTCTTTAAAAATATATCATGGACAATCATTGACAATCATTGTCCATTGATATATCATGGACAAACATAAAAATATATCATGGACAATTTGATGATTTTCACTCCTGAATGACTAATTTAGGTATATTTCAATTTGCTGCCTTGGATTGTGATATCCATGATTAATTCAGTAAATGTAAATGCATTTTATATAAATGTTACTCATGGTGCGCTAATTCTCTGCAATGCTTCAGATATCAGAAAATTGCTGATATGAACGACATTTATGCCAAATGGACAGATATTTAATACTTGTATAACAAATAATTATTGATATCCAGTTTCCATCAAAATTGTAATTCAGACAGGCACACTTGGAGAAAAAAACTTACAAATAATCCCAACTGTCATCAATACTATATTGATGAATAACTGACCATCAATTAAAGATTGAATTTTAGTACACTTCAGATTTAAACCTAAATTTGTTCCAAACGCATTCTACCTGACTGTATACATTAATACATATTGTGCTCATTTAAAAAACCTCCTCTAATGCCAATGTTCCATTTCAATAAATGTGTTATTAATATTTTTCTCCAGCGCAAGGGAATCCCAAAATATGGATACAATTGAAAACAACTGACTGGTACAAACATAAGATTTCTTATGAAGAGAAAAGTCATATTATGACTTGGAGCCAGTAATGGCAACTATAACGACTTAGTGGTTGGCCTCCTTTTGATTGCTTTCATCACAGACTATATCTCCCTTGTTCTCCCTTGCTTCCTGAATCTTTGCCCTTTGCTTCTTATTAAAATCAGTGCAGCCTCAAGTCCTCCACCAGTTTTGGTGTGACAAAGGATTGTAGAACTTCAAGAGAATCTGCGAAACTAGCCTCTGCCACTGGACTGTGAAGTTCAGCAGTGAAACAAACTGATGGATATGGTCTTATGAATGCCTTTGTAATTGTACAGACTTAGGCATTAGATTTCTTATGTTAGAGCAAGTCATAATTCAAAGTCGATTTGAAAAAAAAAATGGTTTCTTGGTGGCTTTAGTGGATTGCCTGTGCAGATTTGGCTCGGAAATCTGCAAAAGATGTATATCTCAACCATTTGGCAGAATCATCTACCCCGGATAAAAATATCTGCTCTTTAGTAGAATGTTTGCAGCGTTCTGTCACAGCATGTGAAGGCCTTACAGTCTTATAAACCAATCACTGTCAGTGGCATTTACGATGGAGGCTTCCAACACTGAGGCCATTTCCTGGATGAGGTTGCTCGCGGTAACACTTCAGTTCGCCCTTTGAAGTCACATAATGACTTGCATCCTTTTCAGATTATGATAATTTTATCCTGGCAGCACTTTGGAAAAATTAAATAGAACCTTTGTGATGAGACAATATTTGAACAGTCATATGAACACCATTTCCATTGACACAGTTGCTGGATTTGGTTTTTCCTATGGACGAGTAATTGGGACCAGTCTTACCAGATGTAGTCTGTGATGAAAGCAATCAAAAGGAGGCCAACCACTAAGTCGTTATAGTTGCCATTACCGGTTCCAAGCTAGCTTCTATCTGGCTTTTTTGCAGGGAGAACAGGAAAACCTGCTGATGGGTCAAAATTGCTATTACTCTTTCTAGACGGGTGTAGACTGAGTTCTCCCTTGACTATATGCTAATAAAGATTGTGGCCATAAAAGGAAAGCAGTTTGGTTCTGAGTTTATGTGCCTCAGAAAGAAAGTCAGTTTATTTATTTTTTCTATTTTCCTCTCAAGCAGCTTTGCCACCCATTGTGGTCTGCTGGGAGCAAGTAGAAATGGTTGCTGTTATGCACAATGCCAATGTGAAAGTATTTTAGACATGAAATTGTCTAAAAAAGGGAACTACTTAAATTTGTAGTGGGTCGACTGCAGCCATTCACAGTCGGACGATTTAAACAAAAGGTTTGAGCCAGTGGATCATTAGTCCAAAGGTTTTACTGCCATAAAATTTTAATGTCTCCACAATGAAAGCACATTTAACCCAGTTGAATTCCACATTGCATTAGATGTCAAGTAAAACAAAACAGCCATTTAATTTGAAAGTGTAATATACTCTTCCTAATTTGATGATTATCCCCATGATTCACGTTCAACAGTATTTGTTATCAAACATTATACAATCATGTGTCAGAAGGAACTGCAGATGCTGGTTAAAACTGAAGATAGACACAAAATGATGGAGTAACTCAGTGGGACAAGCAGCATCTCTGAAGAGAAGGAATGGGTGATGTTTTAGATCGAGACCATTCCTCAGACTAGTCAGGGGAAAGGGAAATGAGAGATATAGACAATGCTGTAGATAAATATAGAACAAATGAACGATAGATATGCAAAAACGTAACGATGGTGAAAGAAACAGGTATTTGACAATAATCTTACATTAGAGCAGACACTTAGCGAGCCCCAAAGTACTTCACAGCCAATATTTGTTTTTAAGGTGTATTTGCTGTTCTATTGCAAAATATTGGGGTTATTATTTTGTCACATCCTCACCGAATTCCCTATATGCAATCAGTGGCATATTTTATTTCAGGTGACTACACCTTCACAGGAAGCATAAGTAGCTAATAGATTTTTGCAAACATTGCTGATGAGTGTGTCAGAAGGGACAAGAATTTATAGACATTAATAGCACATTCACATGACATGTAGGAAACTGTGCTGTGAGAGTAATATTTACTGTATGTGCCACACACCATTCTGGTTACCAATGTAGTTCAGCAGCAGACTTGTTCTTCCAACATTTATGCAAACAAGCCATCTGTCATTTACATGAGATTTAATCTAAAGTGCTGACATTTGTCAACTAGATTGTTTACGATATTTTTGTTTTGAATGCAAATCTTTATGAATCAGTGAATAAGTAAATTTATCTTTATCCAAATAAAATTCAAGCACAAATGGATTCAAGAATAATTAAAAATCTGGGTTTGTTTTATCTCTCAGCCATTTACATGTTTCTGTTTTGTTTTGGAAACAATAGACAATAGGTGCAGGAGTATGCCAATCGGCCCTTCGAGCCAGCCATTCACTGTGATCATGGCTGATCAAACACTGTAGAACTTGTTAGCACACCTTAGCTAGTACAAATATAACAAAATCTGAGAATTAACTAATCGAAATTGGTAAATTTAGACTACTAATCTAATCTAACTCCAGAGAGATACTAACCTAGAATCTGCTCCACACTCTTTTTTGACATTAAAACAGTGTTGCAGGTTAATTTCTAACGCTGTTTGTGAAAATGTCATTCAGCGTGAAAACAGGCCCATCGGTTCAACTTGCCCACTCCAACCAACGACTGCCCCAAAGTCAGATGAAAAACAAGAACTTAATTTGTAAGGTTTACAGGACAGCACTATTACTAGATTCACCGTGTTGAAACTGATATGTCGCAAGATTTCATATTTGTCAGGCTGTAGTGTATCAGGTGTTTTCCTTTGCAGCCAATTGTCTTTGGGACACTCCACTGTACTAGAACACTCTTCAGGCAAAGCAGAGTTGTGATTTTGAATGTATGGATGCTGCAATGATGGGAAGGGGGTGGAATAGTATTTCACAAAGGGTCATAGTTTCTGGACAAGCTGGAGAATGGTCCCATTCAGGAGGCATTTTACAAACAACTGATTCACACCAGGTCAGAGCTAGCTTCTCCCTGATAGAATATTGCCAGCGAGCTCTCTGAATGCTTGCACATTGGATTCGCCTATTTTATAGGGAAATATATTGTGTTTCTGTAGACTGAAGCAATTGAGAATGGAATTGGGGTGACCACCCATAATATGACAGAAAGCAGCAAACTCTGAAAGTGGCAGAGATCCTGAAATGGAATTGAGTCCAGGAGTCCAGAGTGGTGGGTCTCTGGAACTCTCTGCCACAGAGCGTAGTTGAGGCCAGTTCATTGGCTATATTTAAGAGGGAGTTAGATGTGGCCCTTGTGGCTAAGGGGATCAGAGGGTATGGAGAGAAGGCAGGTACGGGATACTGAGTTGGATGATCAGCCATGATCATATTGATCATATTGAATGGCGGTGCAGGCTCGAAGGGCTGAATGGCCTGCTCCTGCACCTAATTTCTATGTTTCTATGTTTCTATAAACTGTTAAGGTCCATCACCCTGGCCTCATCTTCTATTTGCAACCTTAGGAGAAATATATGTTAGTGGGAATGCAGAAATGTAGATAGTATTGCTATACTTAATTTTAAAGTGACTTTCAACACTCAGCATTATTTTTGGAGTTCAAACAAATTTTTAGCCCCATCAACTAGTCTCTGATTTTTTGGGTTAGTCTGTGGAAATGAGACAATGTTTGAAATCAGGACAACCTACATAGGTAAGGTGTGCTACTATTCTGGAAAAAGGTTAAACCAATAAATGGGTACATGTCTGTACTGGTCTGTTAGTAAATACACATTCCAAGAATAGCATAGGAGCAGATGGTTCCTTAAACCATTTCTCTACCGTTTTAACATGTATTAATGCAATCTTTGTCGATTGCAAATATATTTCACAGCTGTTTATCAATGGAAGCACACACTTCATAAATCATGTGTCAGAACAAGGTACCCTTTGTGTTCCTTGGGTGACAGTAGTTTGTCTTGATTTTATATTTTGAAAAGTTAAGGAATGTTGATAAATTTATTCAGAATTTTAATAGTACAATCAGGGGGAAGTACTTGAGCAAAACGCAGTGTTGGAGGAATTCAGTGGGTCAGGCAGAGCAAGTGACAAAGGCTTAAGGTGAAAAGGAAATTGACTCGGAATGGGAGTTGAGTGTACAAAGGAGGGGGAAATGAGCAGGGGATGGGGGGTTTGGGGTGTGTGGGAGAAATGAATGTCCACCGGGGGGGGAGGGGGGAGAAAAGAAAGAGAGGCGGGTAGGGGGTTATAACTTGAAATTGGAGAATTCAATGTTCCTACCATTGGGCTGTAAGCTATCCAAGCAAAATATGAGGGAAGTACATCATTGTGAAAGGATTAGTAACTAAAGAAAATTGATTTATGTTACTTGATAGAAGAATTGGAGATGACATGAATGACTTTTTAAAAAGTGAGTTATGGTCTGGAAGTAGATTCCAAAAGATTTAAAGAGGAATTGAATAACTTGCATTGAGTAAATCTACAGGATTATAAAGAGCAGGGAAGTATGTTCAATTGGAAAGCTCTTTCAAAAATCAGCTCAGTAAGTTAAATGTGCTCTTTTGACGCTGTGTCATTTTTTGGTTCAAAAGAACATATTTATAGTTTTGCTCTACTAAGCAAACTACAAAAGGAAATCTTCCCAACTTTTATGTAATCGCTGATTTAAATTGCTCGCTATTTTTCATATTTCAATTTCAATGTCAGATTTCACGTAAAACAATTATAAATGAACAAGGAAATATTGGGCCTCACAGCTGCTGCAATGGCAATTTCAACCTTTTCCAAGCTTCAGTTTTTCAATGCCGTTACTACACAGGCAGGGAGGAGTAGACCTTACGCGGATGATAACAAAAACAAATCCTCTAGTCGTTCTTTCCAGTTTAATTGATTCTTTATTGAAGTAGTTGTACAAACAAAGAAGTGAACATACCAGATCCTCTTTATTCATATACAAATTTTAGCTTTCCATTCTTACTATCTGATCTGATAAAAACTGTATTCTTTTTCCCGTGCCCACTCCAGTCTGATTTGATCACTCCCTGTGGTTTCGCTATATATAATGTTCATC
Organism: Raja brachyura; assembly: GCA_963514005.1. Next base: position 20,998,049 of record OY740792.1, on the reverse strand, counting down.
GACGCATCAAAAGCCCACCTCCAAGCGTTCAAAATAATTCTGCAAGAAATATCTAGATAAAATATGCTATCAGTAACTAGTCTAAGCATGAATGGCTCCTACAGCTGGTAAATAAGTGGATTAACATTGGTGAGCGAGTAAAATTCTGTTTTTCCTGTGTGCCTGCTGTACCCTTGGCTGAACATAATTGTGCATCGAGAAAATTAATATTCTTAAACAGGAAGCTCGACAAATCAGGCAAAATGCAGTTCTACTAACCTAGAGATTATTTTGTTTCCTCATGGGCATTAAATATTAGAATTAAGGAATGATTGTTGTAAATAATTCAAGGAGCAGAATTAGGCCATTTGGCCCATCAAGTCTACTCTGCCATTCAATCATGCCTCCCCCTCAACCCCATCCTCCTTCCTTCCAGCCCTTACTAAACATGAATCTGTTAATCTCCATCTTAAAATTATGTGATTTAAGTCATCGCTATCACAATCACAATATTAGCCAAGTATGTTTTGCAACATACGAGGAATTTCATTTGCCAAGTCGGGCCACGGTTGGAGCGAATCCAGGCAAGGGATTGACTCCAATGTAAGTCCATGCCCCACGGTGGGGCCCAATGTCAGTCCGAGGAGGCCTCCAGCTCCATCGATGGTAGGCCGCAGAGGAACCGAAGAATGCAATCCAAAAATTAATCGCATCTCCAGCAAGGTAAGAAACTGAAAAAAAAAATCCCCCGACCCGTCCTCCTCCACCCACATAAAACAAACCGGAGAACATTTACACAGACTTTTAGCACACACTAAAAATGTTTTTAAAAATGCAAAAAAACATAGGGTACAAATGAAAAATTCTGACTGAATCTACGAGTCTTTTCCAGAATATCTCATAATGCAGTACCAACAGGCCAGTTCTCAAGATGTTACTTGTGTTTTGCTCATTAAAATCAATGCATCTTTTAACATAAACAGCTTTCATGCTTCTGCTGGAAGTTATAAAATTAGAAGCCCATTTCTGAGAATTGTAACAAGTTGCGCTTCCTAATTTGGGATTTTACTGCCAGCAGGCTATGTGTATCTAAGTGATGTATTTAGTCCTTGGCCCTGTTTAGAGATATCTGAACCAAATAAGTTTGCCATAGAATCAAATATCCTTCATGATTCAAGCAATCCAAAGGCACCTGTTTGATTTCAGGAATATCGGTTTACAGCAAACCCAGACCAGCTTGAAGCAAATTTGATTTCATTGTTTTTTGTTTTCTTGCCTGACCTGTGGACAATTGTCTCATGTGGCTGAAATTTTCTCAAGCAAGTTTTTGAGTTATGTACAGACTATCTTTCTTTGCATTGGATTCGAGTTATGATGTAAACTTTCTGTCTGAATTGCCTGAAAAGTAAAACTTGAAGGCAAATCCATGTGCACTTTAGTTGATCTGAAGGGTTGAGTAGAGTTAGTTGCTCTTAAATAGGAACAAACTAATTATTTGTTAAACATGCTAATTTATGTGCTGACCTTATTATATTTAACAGTTATACATTTTCCGTGACACCCACAAATGTGCATGGCAGAGGCCCATCCAGTGACCCACTTTCTTTTGTTACAGAATCAGGTAAGTGAATATTTCAGAAGATTGAAGAGATCAGTTAATGCCTTGAACAAGTTAATCATTGAGTTAGATCATGGCTGATCTGTCTCTTAACTCTTGATTCCTTAACCTTTTATTTAGCAGCCCTCATGAAAAACATGAATTTTGATTCTGAAATCTATAATTGATAGATTTGGGTTGCAGGGATGGGTGGTGGAGGAGGAGAATGAGAGATGACTGCTATATTTATCCTGGGAGAAATATTTCTTGCATCACCCTTGAAAGGCTTCGCTCTAATTTTAAGATCCCTTAGTTCTAGAGTTACCCATCATGGGAAATAACATCTCTCTGTCGACACGATCATTTCTATAATCAATGTCAATTTTATCACCACTTAATTTACTATTATGGAGCAAATTGAAATCTGGATCCTAAAATGTGCTCTTACAATGAATCCATTTAATTTAGATCAGATGCTGGCAAATCTATGATGCAGTAGACTTTCTCCCACATCCCCATCCCAAATCAATGTATCCTAACTGATGTGCATTGTGTAGAACTGAATGCAATGTTCCAGATGGGTTGTGATCAGAGCTATAAATTGTTAGAACTCATTCCAGTCCTACTGACGTACAGATCACCATTCCCTTCCCTATTGAACTTATTTTCTTACCACTGAATTTTAATTATATCTAAGCTGCATAGTTAATTGTATTACAATAATGTAGCAAGTGGCATATGGACATGGGGACAATGTGCCTTTGAGAATGACAAGAGGAGGCATGGTGAAAGTGGAAGGGGGAATCTTGAGGAACTTGGATAAAGTGCAGCCAAACTAAAACCATCTGTAATGCTGTTATAGTTTCCTTCCACAATAAACGTTTTCAACCATAAGTATTCCCAGCATGGAATGTATTTTGATATTATTAGCTAAACAATGGAACATTGGTGGAAAATAAAAAGGAGCATCCTTAACCAAGGATATTTGCTCCAACATTTCTGAATGCTTTTCACTGTGAGAGTTATGAAGTACCACAGATAATATTTCAATGTGGGCTGCGCTTATTTTTAATTCTGTCTGCACCATTTCTGAATTGTTTCTGATTCTATGTCTGCTGGCAACCCTTCAATACGAGTGCCCTTTAGCAAAGTGTACGAACAGTAACTAAACCAAGATTTATTTTGCACCTTTAACACAGTAAAATCATACGAGTGCACTCAAAGAAAAAATAGCTAGCCATGATCCAAAGGACATGTGAGGATAAGACTAAATACTTGGTCAAACAGGAGTATTAAGAAGCATCCATGTTGCATCAGATTGAGCTGGAACTGCAGATGGTAGAATCTGTAGCAACAAACAACTTGCTGGAGGAGCTCATCAGGCTGAGCAACAACGGTGGGTGGGAAGGAACGGTTGATGTTTTGGGTCGACCATTCGTGGGTATGATTTTTCACCTGAAACATCGACCACTCCTTTCCACCCACAGGTGGTGCTCAACTCGCTGAGCTCCTCCAGTATTTGTTGGAAAGATGTCCATGATGACTTCACTGTTAACCTGTATCAAATGCAGTTGAGGTCCAGTGAAATCATTTGAACAAAGTTTGCATATTTAAATCCTGTCTTACCGCCTTTTGCAGCAAAATTGATTTGAAATACAGGCAATAGGATTAAGAGAAAGCTTTCTACCCCATTTTAGTAGCTGACTTAATGGTATCAATCTTAAATATGAGCCTAAATGTACACAATGTTTATTCTCCACAAAATGTGCCATCACAGATTTTAAAGTATATTGTAATGAAAATGTTAGTTTCCAGCTTTCATTCTGGTATGTACTTGGAAAGTATGCAATTTCCAGAAGAAAATCAAAGATAGTTAATAATTTAAAAAATAATAATATAATGCCAAAGGCACATTATATCAGTTGATTTTTTTTTGCAGAAATTATTCTATAGAACATACAATAAAGCACAACATGTAAATTTGGCCAAACATGCTATTCTTATCTGCCTGTACATAATCTATTTCTCTCCATTCCCTGCATATCCATGTGCTTATTCAAGTCTCTTAAATGCCACCTACATATCTGTCTCCACCATTGTCCCCGTAAGTGCATTAGAGACGCTCTCGACCCTGTGTAAAAAAAAAATTGCCTTGCAAATCTCTTTTAAACTTTGTCCCCACACCTTGGGATTGGTGCTTTTACCTGTTTTTGTTCTCCTTTTTATTTGTTATACAACACAATCCATATTTGTTTTCAGAGTTGTACTGCATGAAAATACGCCCCTTCAACTCACCTTGTCGATGTTAACCACATTGGGTTAGACCCATTAGCCTGCATTTGGTCCATATCCCTCTAATTCCTATCCATATATACTTCCAAATGTCCTTTAAAAGTCTTAATTGTGACCACTTCCATAGTTTCCTCTGGCGGTGATTCCATGCACAAACTAACCTCTGAGTGAGGAAGTTGCCCCTCTTAAATCTCTCCCCTCTCACAAGCCTATGCCCTCGTTTTTGAATCTGCTACCCTAAGAAAAAGGCTGTGAGAGCTCACATCCTGGCCCGTCAAGATCTTGTATACCACTCAGCCTCCTGCGCTCCAAAGAAAAAAAGTTCCAGCCTTTCCAGCCTCTTTCAATAACTCAAGCCTGCAAACCCGGGTAACAATATCCTGGTGAATCTCTTCTGCTTTCCAACTTAACAACGTCCTTCCTATAGCTGGGCGACCAGAACGCCACACAGTACTCCAAACGTGGTCTTGCCAGCAACTTGTACAACTGCATCATAATGTCTTGACTTTTGTACAATACCTTTCCCAATCAAGGTATGCTTGCCAAATGCCTTCTTCATCACACTGTCTACCGACTCACTACTTTTAAGGAACCATGCATCTGTACTCCCAGATCTCACAATTCTACAACACTCTCCATGTCTCTATCATTTACTGTGGAAGTCCAGCCCTGGTTTGACATAACATTCATTAACAATTGAAGTTAAGTAATATGCAAATCTGACTAGAACCCAGAAATGTTAGAGAAAATTGTTAAGAATGTAATAGTTGCTAATTAATTAGAAAATGTGTAATGGCTCCATGTTAAAAGTCAGAGACCAAACTTCATTGTGCCCATTGTGCAGTTATAAATTATGAAAAAGCATATATCAAGAGGTCTAATTGTACAATTAAGTTGCAAAATTGCTTTTGCAGTTGAGAACCATTTAGGAATCCTTAATGCCCTTAAATCCAGCAATTGAATTTGAACAAAAACCAGAGAAAGCAGTCGTCCAATTAATGATGTCTTATTTTCCTGACTACGAAGGTTTGCTGCCCTTGAGCACCAATCATGCATACTTGCCAAACACTTGATACAGAGTTCTACAAGCATTCAAACACATCAACTCTCTTGGATTTTTGCTTTACTTCACAAGCAATCTTCTGACCCATGCAGTCACTCTTTGGATTTCTCTGAATGCCAGTGCACATGATGTTAAAAAAATAATAAAAACTATAATATCCCACCAAAATATATATTGGCAATGAAAATCAGAGCTACATGAGGTAGGAGAGCTGGAGTACCAGAATGGATAGATCATTAGAGTGACATTTTGGCTCAAACTTTACCAAGGAAGGGAGAATCTGGAGGAAAAACACTAAATGAAAAGTCAACAATTTTATCTTTAATAGAAAACCATGACACTAACTGTACATAGGTAGTAATACAAATGTCTATATCATTATATCAAATATTGATATATAAATTGGTATTACTACTTCAGCACTTTATATTACTTGGGCACTATTCTAATACTTTCAAAATTGAAATTGTTTTACACTGTTTAAAATGCCTAGGTGTAGTATTTTCATTTGCTAACATTTTTTTAATTCCTTTCCCCTCCCCTCTTAGCGGACCCCAGCGTAAGTGAATACATACCAGGTAACTACACGAGTTCCCTTTGTAGTGTGTTTCTCTGATGAAAGAGGGGAAGCTTAACATAAATTACATTGTTATATGTTAATGTTGGGTTCAGCAAAAAGGTGGAACCAAGCATGTATACAGCATGTAATATTATAGTTTGGTTAGATGTAGTTAGCTTAGAGAGTTCACAGGGGCAGTTGGACATTAACACAAAAACATTAACAATCCAATATTTGTTTTATTCAGTACAGTAATAAGTTATACAGTTACTATCTCTTGGTTATTGACAGCTGTAGCTCAAACGTAATCATTATATCATCTTCTTTGGTATAATTGAGGTGATTCAAGGATTTTAAAGAGATTTTGTCTAAATGAAAATGTGACTGTTTATTTTTAATTCGATTTTTCCTCGGTCTCTATAAATTGTTATGTTTTTTTGTTCCTCGGCCTTTCAATGTGATGATGTCAGCCACAGCCATAAAGGCAGGATTACAATAATGACTAAAGTAAATATTTCCCTAATTACAGAGTTTCTAAAATTTTGTTCCATGCAGTTTTGTTTCAACAATCTAGGATCAGAAGTCCAGGCTTGCCCATAATTTAATTTGTTTGGTAACAATGATCTTGTACAGTTCAGTTTGAAATTTGGTGCAAAGGAGAAAAATATAATTGCTTGAGATGAGTTAACAGGCTGCAAAAAGCAGAGGTTAAGTAAAGGGTCTACAAGCAGAGAAGAGACAACCCAGGATAATGGGGAAAAAAGGTGTTCAGCAGTGCTCCTTTGGAAAATAAAAAGCAATGGTCTATTTTGGCCTCTACAGTAACATGGCTGAAAGGTAGGCAGGATTGGCAGCACAACAATCATGGACAAATGGCACTTCAGTCAATTGTCCTTCCCAATTTTCTAAGAGTAGATAAAGGTTTGCACTCTCCCTTATAGGGCCCTCCACATATTGCCTGAAAAAACATTCCTGAACATATTTGACATATTCCATCCTGTTTAAGCTCTTGGCACTATTGATAGCCCCAGTCAATATTGGGAAAGTTAAAATAGCCCTAATAGTCACTCAGCTGCCTGCAATCTCCTGGCATATTTGTACTTCTAATGCTCATTGACTATGTGGGGGCCTATAGTACACTCCCAACAGGGTGATCAGCCCTTTTTTTATTTTTCAGCAACACCCATATAGACTCTGGACAATCCATCAATAACGTCATCTCAGGTTACCGCTGAATTAAATCAATGAAACAACACCCCCAACTCTTTTTCCCCGCCACCAGCTCACCTGTAACACGAGTAGTCTGGAACATTAAGCGGCCAGTTCTGACCCTCTCTAAGCCAGGTTGCAGTAATAACTGCAACATCCCAATCGCATCTCGCATTAAAATAAATGCAATTCAATCCAACAGTCCTTCCTTGCTCCCTGCTCTGCTCTAGCTTATCCTGTTCACTGAACTTGCATTCATCACTCCTCATAGCGATTTACAGCCTCTCACCTGCCTCATTCCTGCATTGATGCATTCCACTCATCAGTGCTTTTTAATCTTTTGCCTAACACTCTGTATTCACTTCGTAGAACCTCATCCATTTTCCTACATATGTCATTTGCACCAACATGTGCAACTACGCCAGGTTGCTCTCCCTCCCCTTGAGAATGTCCATGGGGAGTACATGGTGTCAAAAGTCATATACAGAGCTCAAAATGAATGCTTTGATTTTGTCATCACAGAAGATGGGGATGATACAGACAATGGCATCAGTGGGAAGAGTGTGAACTATGACAAATGTTTAAAAGGGTTAGAGGATAGAAACATAGAAAATAGGTGCAGGAGTAGGCTATTCGGCCCTTCGTGCCTGCACTGCCATTCAATATGATTATGGCTGATCATCCAACTCAGTATCCTGTACCTGCCTTCTCTCCATACCCCCTGATCCCTTCAGCCACAAGGGCCACATCTAACTCCCTCTTAAATATAGCCAATGAAGAGGCTTCAACTACCTTCTGTGACAGAGAATTTCCAGTGTGAAAAATGTTTTCTCATCTCGGTCCTAAAAGATTTCCCCCTTATCCTTAAACTGTTACCCCTTGTTCTGGACTTCCCTAATATCAGGAACAATCTTCCTGCATCTAGCCAGTCCAATCCATTAAGAATTTTGTAAGTTTCTATAAGATCCCCCCTCAATCTTCTAAATTCTAGCGAGTACAAGCCGAATCTATCCAGTCTTTCTTCCTATGAAAGTCCTGACATCCCAGGAATCAGTCTGGTGAATCTTCTCTGTACTCCCTCTATGGCAAGGATGTCTTTCCTCAGATTTGGAGACCAAAACTGTACGCAATACTCCAGGTGTGGTCTCACCAAGACCCTGTACAACTGCAGTAGAACCTCCCTGCTCCTATACTCAAATCCTTTTGCTATGATATATTGTGGTTACTTTAAAAGTGATAAATCACCAGAGCCTGGATAAAATGAACCCTTTGTTCTTGTTGAAAGTAAAAGAAGAAACAATGCATGCCCTGACTATCATTTTCCACCCATCTGGCTACAGGCACAGTCCAAGACAACTGGAAGATTACACATATGGTATTTTTGTTTAAATAATGGACAGGCCAAGTAATTATAGGTCTAACATGGTTGTCTGACATGGGTGGTGGGAAATTATTGGAAACATTCTGTGGGCAGCAATGATCGTCATTAACAAGGTTCATTTAGGATTTGTAATGGGAAGGCCAGATTATACTAAACTGATGGGGTTTTTTGAAAAGGAAGTAACATGGGACAATTGAGAGTAGTAAATTTTTGCAAGGCAACCATTTAATGATTCCAAAAAGATGGCCATGAGCCACCATTTTGAATCTTGCAACCTGTGTGTCTACATAAACTGTAGCTTAAACCTCATACTTTCGGTGAACATTCACTTACATTTATGTCTGTTGCAATTTTTTTAACATTAGAAATTAATGTTAAAGGACATCATCTTCATAAAGTTGTTGTTTGGGGCAAAAATGTATAATAATGATTATTATTGGTCTGGGTGTAGAGACGAGTTAAAAAAAATAATTTAATGAATCTTAAAACATCAGTTTAATATGTTTTCAGAGTCCACAGCTGGTTTAAGTTTTGACAGCTGCATTTAACATCTTTTTACTTATAATGTGGGTAAGGGGAGCCCAGAAAGAGAAAAACTGTGAAATTAAAATGTCTCTACAATTATACATCCTAGCACCTGCATAAGCAGTAACATATGAAAGAGGCTGTAGGAATATCTTAGCGACCCACAGGTAGATTATTTAGAGATAATAATTAGTTTAAGTGGGAGAAAAGTGTTATAACTGAGTTTATTGCTGAAGATTTTGAGCTGGAGCATTCCTTATAATCGTTTGTGCAAATACACCACAGACCATAGCAAGTGATTAATAATTCCACATGTTGAACTATTTAAAGAAAAAAGCACTATTTTTATTCTGATGGTTTTCACTTTATTTAATAGGGAAAGATGCGATCTGGACTCAGTACAGATTCAAATTCGATTCATATTCAGAATGTCAAGGGAAGCGATTTGTTAAACGGACACGTTACAGGAAATTTGTTGGCATTGTTCTGTGTAATTCTCTGAGATACAAGATTTACCTCAGTAACTCCCTCTCAGGTATGTTCTTTTTTTAACTAAAAATGTATACCCAATACCCCCTAGCAGCAGTATAATCAGTTATTGGATTACTGGTTGGAAAAAATTACTATGTTGGAACCAAGAATAAATCTGTAACGTTGGCATGTTCATTCAGCAGTTTCAGATGAAATCGGCTATTATGGTTCTACCACTTTGCCAAGGTGCAATTTTATTTCCGTATTTCATGTACTAGCATTTCAGCTGTGAAAATGAAAATACATACCTAGAAAACGTTATTTGCCTAAAATCTATTTATCTGCAGGCCAGAAATTAATTTCAATTGAGGATACCGTCATGGCAAGGTAATTTGGAATTTAATAGTTTGAGACATAAAGAGCAGAACAAAACAAAAATATATTTAGTGAAAATGACCCAAGCTCCTATGCCCCACATCCTACCATTCACCCAGCCCTCGCACAGATCAGCAAGCAACACAATTGTGTGAGACTCGAGAATATACCCATTTTTAAAAAGCGCAAACGTGCGCATATTTGTGAGTGTTCAGAACGTAGAACCAAGAGTGCCATAACAAATCGTCACTCTGAAGGACAGCACCAGATGGCTATCAATGCTGTTCCATATTTTAGATTATTGTTCAGAGAGACAGCATGGAAACCCATTAACCCACTGAGTCCACACCGACCATCGATCACCTGTTCACACTAGGGCTATGTTATCCCACTTTCTTATTCCTTTCGCAATAGGGGCAATTTACAGAGCCCAATCAACCTGCAAACCTGCACGCCTTTTGGATGTGGGAGGAAACAGGAACACTCGGAGGAAACCCATCTGGCCACAAGGAGAAGGTGGAAACTCTGCACAGACAGCACCCGAGGTCATGATCGAACTTGGACCTCTGACGCTGTGAGGCAGCAACACTACCAGCTGCCCTGTAATGAATGTGATAGGAACAACAAACCATAATGAAGCATCTCAACCGTCAGTCTGCACATGAAAATATGTAGGAGAGAATAAAAGGGCGTGGCTGACAGACATATTGAAATCTTCATTTCAGCACATGGATATGATTCACCATTGTCACCATTTTTGGTGGTTTCAAGGTTCATGCTGAGTACCAGGAAGTTGGGCGACCAAACTGGAGCTACCAAAATCACTAGTCAAGTTTCACATTTGAAAGTAGAGAGATGGTGTCACCATTAACAAAAGCTACAAGCACCAAAGCTTGGCCTACAGATTCCACTTACTCAGTCATTTATGGTATCGATCTTTAACAATCATAAGTGACAATTATTTTCAGGTCAAGTTAACAGACATGCTCAAAGAAAAAGTGTAACTTTGCCGGAGCAAGCCACCTTTCCGTCACGAATTATGTGTATCAATGCTTTATCTCCTTTTAACAACCATTCTCAGATAAGTCTGTTGAACTGTTCAAGGAGATGGTGGTAATATCACAAGGTATAACAATGTCCAGAACGAAAGCTAGTCCAGAAGATATTGTGCAAAGATCCACCTGGACTTTATGAGTAATTTGGGAATGGATGAATAGGAACCAAGGCTCAATGGCTGAATGCCACATGCAATGCTATAAACTCAGAACTACTATTCATGGAAATAACATTTCTTCTGCTGATGGTTTAGTAAATGGAAACAGAAAATCTTGTGCGCTCATTGTTTGGCTAGTTAGGCTTGTTTGGCTAAATGTTAGTCAATTTCCTCACCCGAAAGTGTAATCGGTTTCTTATTATTCCAGTTCCATTATCCAGCTGAGTAGCTGAGCATAATGACCATTTGGGAAGCATGCTGTAAGACCACAGCAATGGAGAACTGTGTTTGTACGTGGTACTAACTTTCCACGTTATAAATCAGATCACATTATTTATGGAACTGTTTTCCAGTAGAATTTATTGTTTCTAGGTTTTTAATGCTATGAAAATTAAATGTACTTGAGTGGAATTCAATGTGAACCATTTGTCCAATTTACATCAGATTGAGGGTAGGTGATTCCAATTTCTTTAATTTGTGTTTTCCCAATTCTGCACCAAAATAGATACATCATACAGCTTCATGTTGAGTTTAATGATGCAAAAAATACAGCTGTAATGTTTAATCAAATAGTATTCTTTCTTCTTAAAAAAAATAGGCACTTTCTATAACATAGGAGATCTATCAGGACATGGGGAAGATCATTGTCAGTTTGTGGATTCTTTCTTGGATGGTAGAACAGGAGAACATCTCCTTCCTGAACAGCTGCCAATCAGACAAGGTGAGCTTATTCTTTGTAATTATAGTCACCTAATCTTATGCTCCTCTTGTCCAAAATTGTGCTCCATATTAAGTACATGACCATCTAATAGAAAGGAAAACACTGTTATGGTAGTGGCCACTTTCAGTATTAGTCAGGCTGAAGCAGTGCATATACCCTTCATTTGATATGAACTCTGCAAGAGATTCAACTGTTTTACTCAAAGGGAAGAGAAGAGACTTAGAAGAAACCTATATATATATACACACCCACTACTGCAGCATCCAACATTACTATATTCAAAATTAAAATATACCTTGGGGAAAAATGATAGGTTGTTTTATGAATACTCTATCCCTATTTTTTGGCTTTGTAAATGCTGCCAGATTGGAAACTGTTCTGTCAGATACTCCTTTCGTAAGTCCTGGCTGAGGCTGACTGAGCTTGCGGCAGGGAGGGAAGGGTGCCTGAGCACATTGACTTTGTGTGGCACAAAGCCAGAGATGAGCTTTGCAAGAAGTAGATCTATGTCTTTGTACCCAATTCTGTAGGTATATGTGGATGCATGTGTTTATAATATGAATCACAAAAACTTTTTCAAAATCATTCAAAGAAACTAGAAATAATTTAAAATATCAAAAAGTTACTTTATCCCGTACAACCATTTTCATCTATTGAAATCAATGGTCCAGGAATTTTAAGTGGGTTGACGCTCATAAATGCTAAGGAATTGCTGTAGTTCAGAGGTCGAATGGTAGATTCAATAGACAATAGGAGTAGGCCATTCGGCACTTTGAGCCAGCACCGCCATTCAAAATGATCATGGCTGGTCAACCACAATCAGTGCCCTGTTCCTGCATTCTTGCCATATCCCCTGACTCAGCTATCTTTAAGAGCTCTATCTAATTTTCTCTTGAAAGCATCCAGATAATTGGCCTCCACTGAATCTGAGGCAGAGAATTCCACAGATTCACAACCCTCTGTGTGAAAACGTTTTTCCTCATCTCCGTTCTAAATGGCCAACCCCTAATTCTTAAACTGTGGCCCCTGGTTCTGGACTCCCCCAACATCAGAAAAATGTTTCCTGCCTCTAGCGTGTCCAAACCCTTAAACCTATATGTTTCAACAAGATCCCCTCTCATCATTCTAAATTCCAGAGTATACAAGCCCAGCCACACCATTCTATCAACATACGACAGTCCAGTCATCCCAGGAATTAACCTTGTGAACCTACGCTGCACTCCCTCAATAACAAGAATATCCTTCCTCAAATTTGGAGACCAAAACTGCACACAATACTCCAGGTGTGGTCTCACTAGGACCCTGTACAACTGCGGAAGGACCTCTTTACTCCTATACTCTACTCCTCTTGTTATGAAGACCAACATGCCATTCGCTTTCTTCATTGCCTGCTGTACCTGCATGGTTACTTTCAGTGACTGATGAACAAGGACCCCCAGATCTCGTTGTACTTCTCCTTTTCCCAACGACACAATTCAGATAATAATTTGCCTTCCTGTTTTTGCCACCGAAGTGGATAACCTCACATTTAACCACATTAAACTGCATCTGCCATGCATTTTCCCACTCACCCAACCTGTCCAAGTCACCCTGCATTCTCATAGCATCCTCCTCACAGTTCACACTGCTACCCAGCTTTGTGTCATCTGCAAATTTGCTAATGTTACTTTTAATCCCATCATCTAAATCATTAATGTATATTGTAAATAGCTGTGGTCCCAGCACCGAGCCTTGCAGTACCCCACTAGGCACTGCCTGCCATTCTGAAAGGGACCCATTTATCCCTACTCTTCATCTTTTATAATTGACTCCAGCATCTTCCCCACCTCCGATGTCAGGCTAACTGGTCTATAATTCCCTGTTTTCTCTCTCCTGCCTTTCTTAAAAAGTGAGATAACATTAGCTACCCTCCAATCCACAGGAACTGATCCTGAATCTATAGAACATTGGAAAATGATCACCAATGCATCCACGATTTCTAGAGCCACTTCCTTAAGTACCCTGCGATGCAGTCCATCAGGCCCTGGGGATTCATCAGCCTTCAGTCCCATCAGTCTACTCAACACCATTTCCTGCCTAATGTGAATTGAGGAGTCCAACATTGAGGTGCAGTTGGAAACGTGCAAGGGAACTGCTGTTTGCTAGTTTTGAACAGTCACATTTGCAGATCAAGGGTGACAATCATAAACTTCCCATGTCTGTGATGAAATGCTAGCAGTTGCATGCAAAACTGCCAGCATGTCTGCACAACATCCAGGACCTGGACAGGGTAGTTTGACTAGAAACACAATATTCTTGTAGCTTAATATTTTTTTGGCAAATTCTTATAGAAGGATTGAGTATTATAATTAATGCTTTGCATGTTTATTTTTCTTCTGGGGTTTCTGGGTTCTGTATCATTTAGGAAAAATGAATTTGGAAATGCTTCAATATATTTTCCAATTTGCAGCACCCACCAACTGGATACAGAAACTGTATTTAAGGAACTCCAGATCAATACTATATTTAACCTTCTGTTAGTAAAATTATGCCCTGAATACATTTTGTCTCACAATACATTCAATTTTTTTTATTATTCTGCTGCGAATGGTATGCAACAGGCTACGTGTTGCTAGCTACGTCGCTACATTGCGAAGGAAATATCAGTCCTAATGTTCATTGCCATTTAAACTCGTGTTACTGAGGCACTTGTTAATCTTTCAATCCTTAGGTTTTTATCGAAGTGTTCGCCAGGAGCCAGTTATGTTTGGCACAATAGGTGGGCAAACACACATCCACTATGTCCATTGGTATGAATGTGGTATAGCCATACCTGGGCAATGGTGAATAAATCAACTGCTACACAAGCAATCAAGAAAAAGGAAAGACCAAAGGAACTGAGTTGTTATATTGTATTGATATGGTTCCTTGTATTCAATGTAAGATTCAAATAGACCATGTGATGTATGGAGTGTTATTTTTAAGCCGCATTAAAATGCTTAAATAATGTGGTACAAAGTGAACTGTACCCATTCCAAGGCACATAATTGAAATTATTCCACACCAAAATGCCTTTCAAGTAAATAACCACACAGATGGGCAGTAAAGAGGGACATCAACAAGGTATTGAAGCAATTTTCTAACCAGCTTTCACTTATTAAAAAGGCCAGATGATATAAATATGTGCTACTTTCAAAGTAGTTGTGGCCATTAAAAAAGTGATACAAACTTCTAAATATATTAAAATAAATTAGTGCTCACTATTGGCACAGAGTGCTGTAAATAAACTATAGCACTGCCCAGGATTTTGGAATCTTAAACTAACAGGCTACTTAATCAATACGTCCTTCAGTTTGCTCTATTTATCAGAACAAACCCCCTAATATTTCTTTGAAAACACAATCTTTGATATCGGGAAGCTGGCTCCCTATACCATCAGTTCTGAATATAATTGTTTAAATGTTATTTATCAGGAATGTATTTAAAAACAGAACATAAATTGTAAGTTCTATTCACAAATTGTTGGAGAAGTTTTTTTTAATTTAGATGTATTGTAACAAGTGAGCTTCAGGAATGGAATGGAAAAAAATTACTCTCATTGTGTACCCTGAAGAGCAGACGATTCCTGTACCAAATGTATCCAAAGAATTATGTAGTTTATGTGTTGCATTGTTCAAAAGATGTATGGGAACATGCCTTGTTTCTGCTCGTTAAGCTGATTACCACCTTATTCTATTCAGTACTGAACAAAACATTTACAACCAGGATAGGTTTTGCACATCCAATTTGTAATTTTTTTTCAGTAATGCATGTATATATATATCCACATTATGGTGAGCATACCAGAATGAACATCCACAAATAACCCCCTGGAACCATCCAATTACAATAGTGCTCGCAGAAATTGTAGGCTAACAAACATACACACATCTACTCAATGATGCTTACTACTGTTTCTCTTGCGGGTTTTCTTTCAGTAGTTTCAGATACTTTATTCCCTTGTATTCTTATGACAAATGGAGAGGGGCATTGCTATCGTTTTTTAAAAGGATGTCTGCAATTAGCATTTACATTGTAAGCAGCTTTGCTCGAGCATTTTTTTTACATGCTTAAGGCTGAATTACCCGCATAGCTCACAAAGATGCTCAGCACCAAACATCTGAGTATGCTCATACTGGTGAGTTGACATCTCAAATCAAATGTCTCAGCACATGCAGTGATGCTTAGCTGTCAGATGTCTGGATGCATCCGAATCCAAATCCTTAGTTATCAACATTTATCTCCCTTCCTTAAAGAGATGTCTGCTCATCTGTTCATGCACAACAAAAGTGTTTCATTACTTTTTAAACAGTGGAGCAAGTTTACTAAGAACTTAATGGAAACACCAGACTACATAAAATATATATGCCCGTTTAAAAGTTAATAACAAATGGCTGTTCATTGTGGTAGACTGGGGGAAAATCTAGCACCAAAAGTTTAAAATTGCCAGTTTTAGATTGTCCGACCAGCCCGTTTAACAGGTATCTAATCAAGCTTTTGTAGAAGAGTTGTAAAGCAAACAAACATAATCTTCAAAATACTCAATTACCACAACTTTAAAAAAAAACTCAAGCACCATTTCTAAGGATCCATATAAAAAGGTTAATTGTCAACCTCTGCTCCAAATTGCTAAAAGCACAGACAAATTTGTAACCAACTCTCCACATAACTGGTGTTCAGGTGCCAAACATTAACAAATGCTCAGACATTTAGCTTTGTTGGCCTTGCAATTTATTCAAGATTTGCAGTGGGTTTTGCCTCATATTCCAATCACAAATGAATACTATAGGTTAAGTAATGCATACTAATATATAGTTTTTTTTCCCCATGTGACATTGTTAGTAACAAATTTATTTGTGAAATGATGGCTGCAGTTTGTATTTAGATTGTCAGCAGCCTTACTTATGCAGAGTTTTTGATAAATTTTGCAAGGCTGCTTGCAGCAGTCATTAATGCTGTCATACTCTTGAGAATAAAATATAATTAAAATGTAAAATTTAACGTGAAACTTATTACCTGACAGTGTTACGACTGAATACACATGCACACATATAATCCATTCTTGGAATCTAATTCAAAAGGCAACTTGAGCAAATATGTGAAATTAATGAAAAAGTTCACAATTTTATAGACATTGTACTATAATTGCCTAATCTTTGAAAAATACAGATTCCTTCTTTATTAGGATGCTTTTCGCAACTTAAAATGTTGTTTGGAAACTCCTGAATTGTAGTCTTTGTTGCTGGAAGCATAGCAGCCAATTTGTACATCGAAAGCTCCCATGAAAGACAGCATGATTATTAAAACAGATTATCTAGTTGTTGCGTGAATTAAAAAATAAATATTAGTCAGTACAGTGCAACAAACAATTCTCCAAAATTGTACCATAGTATATTTTACCTTCCCTGCACGTATCAAACTGATCCATAGTTTACCGTCTCATCCATTCAGTGGCACTGCCAGGACAAGATCACTCTTCAATATTGTACTGGATGTCAGTATGGGTATCTTCTTGTTTGACTTCCGTCAAACATCTTGGGACATTTTAAAAGTGCCACATAAATGAGCATCTTATGTGTATATGGAGAGATATGGCCAGACACAAAATAACTGCCTAAATTCCTGATCTGCCAATCCATTGGTAACAATCCCATCTATTTATTACAAAGAAGCAACACAGTCATCAATAATCTCGAGTCAGAATTATTATTGCCATAAAGCCGAGGACGGATGCAGTGCGTCTGGCTTATCTCTTCAGTGTGTCAATGCTTCAGCACTAAGATTTATGAATAGCCCAGCAGCAGTGCAGTTAGATGTGCCAACATATGTTACCAAACCTCATGATTATCTCTGCCTTGGATTAAGAAAATGAACAAATTATCCAATGTACGTTAAAACCAAACTACAGCAATGTTATAGACCAGACAAGAAATAAACTGTAATGTAACCAATTATTGATTTAAATCATTTTATTTAGTTTTGCAAGAGAATATTAATTTTGTACATATTACTTTGAATTTTACTTCAATTAGTACATTTGTTAATCATTTAACAATAAAAATGAATCACATTTGTGGCCTACTTACAAACTATCATTTTATTACTTACTGTTCTTTTGCCAAGGCAATCTACAAGATCAAAATCACAACACGTTTAAGTAGTGTCTCAAGAAAAGAATTTTACGCTATGATGCTGATAAATTTGAAAGCAGAAAATAAGAAAACAAATCTATTTGGTCTCTTTCCTCAGCAAACAAAATCCATTATTCAGAAGTTACTAGAAGGCTTGCACAGCTTTAGATTATAAATTGTTTCCAAATCAATAAATGGTTTGCACCTGATGTGCGATGGATGGAAATTATTACCTCAGACAATAAGTTTGCTTGCAGCTTTCTGAACAACTGCAGCAGCTTATCGATACCCTGGGCCCGGCTGGGTGTACCCTTGAGCAAATGGGGGACGATTACGTGCATACGGATTTGATCCCGATGGTGGTGGAGTCACGTTGCTACCTGGGGAAGATGTGAATCCTGGCCTTGGTTGGTAACTCCCTGGTTGATTTGGAGCTATACCAGGCTGGGAGCCTGGAGGCATGGTGTAATTAGCTGGCTGAGAAGCTTGCGTTGTATAATTCTGTGGTGTGAAGGAACCTGGTTGGAACTGCTGGGGAGGCTGTGGTGGCACTTGCTGCGCTTGAGTGGAGAATCCAGGTGCAGGAGCTTGGGATGCTTGCTGATTGAAAGCTTGAAATTGTTGAGCCGGTTGCTGGGATGATGCTTGTTGGCTGTAAGCTGTAAAGGCAGAAATAGAAAAATTAGCAAGCTTAACAACAGGAAAAAAAGATTCCATGGTATGGCTTGAACATGCCTATAACATAAAGTGATCAACCAGTAAATCCTCAAATCTAGGTACGTAACATAATGTTCAAACGGTTTGAGTTCCTCAATTAAGATCTATTGTTGAATGTTCAGGTCTATGCACAAACACATTGAACTTTGATTCCAGAGCTGATAGCATTCAGTATTATTTAGTACAATCACAAAGTAATGAACCAGAGATAATGCACAAAAAAAATCTTCAGCTGCTGCCTTGAGATGTGCAGCCCTATCACTGGGGGTTTCTGAAAACAGCACTTTGCTGGCTCATCATTCGATTTACGGTTTTAAGGCTTCAAATCAATGATGGAGAAAGAACACTTCAATTATATACAATTTAAAATAAAACACTTATTAAAACAATATCTCATGTGCACTTCTACTGAACATCAGGAATTCCTGCTTACAATGACTTTAGTGATCAAGATGTACAAATGTGTAAAGATTTGGATTTAATCAGGAATTCATGTTTAACATTCCAATACTATGGCCATATACTCTCTTTCTTTATATGGAGATTTTTATATTGCCAGAAAGCACAGATTAGAAAGCTTTCAGTTTTGTGTGATGTTTGTGCAATTTCAATCAGCCATATCCCCTCATCTGCTGTAAATGACTCATAAAAACCATGATTGTGGGAAAAAGAACAATGCAAATACAAGCAAAGCCAAGGTAAATTGTATGTGGTAATGAAAACATTAAAGGGTAAAGTATTTACCATGGTGATTGCCATGTTCAAACATAAAATTCAAGATGCCTATTCACTTCTTGCTCCTCAAAGGCAAATTAAAAACAAACATTGATTTATTTCAATTAGCACATTCATTAGTTCTTTACAAGAGTGCAGCCATCTGCAGTGACTGGGCCTCACTCTATCCCATGAAGACCACAATATACTGAAATTGCGAAATAAATACTGGAACAGAGCACCAATGTCATATTCTGCTCTTTGTGAGACTGTAATTAAAAGGAAAGCCCATATAGACCATGTGAATCAACTGGCTTTGGCTCAACCCATCCATGCCGACCAAGTTGCCTAACCAAATGTGTCCCACTTGCCTGCGCCTGGCCAATACTCCTAAATCTTCTTTGCACTCCTTCCAGCTTAACTACTGTATTATCTGTACCCTGGAACATTGAGCCTGAATCCTTATCCCCTGCACCAGCTCCTCAGCCAAGCATCAATTTTGCTTATCCTTCTATTTCTGCTCTCACTAGCACTGGAAGTAATCCAGAGATTACTACCTTTGAGGTCCTGACCGACAACAATCTACCTTTGAGTCCCGACCCAAAACGTCACCTATGCATTCCCTCCACAGATGTTGTCTGCCTCCTGACTAAAGTGGATGACAAAAGTTCACTCATTTAACATTTTTAAGAAATATCGTTTTTTTTCATTTTGTTTTCCTGAAAGCTATTCAAACGCCACAATTGAGGTGCAGTTAAATATTTTAGAGGTGGCATCAAATACAGAGAAGTAGATATTTTCTTAGTGTAGAAAATGCAGGGTGTTAGATTTCTCAACAGTTTTCAATAATATACCCAATAAAATCCACACAGGAATAAGCAGTCCAACATTTTTTTGTAACATTAGGAAGAGCGTATTTAACAATGAAGGCTGATTTCATCGGTGGGATGGAAGTGGACAAAATAAACTACTTCAAGTTCCTGGATGTCCACTGCTCTGAAGATGTCCTGGATTGTTTCTCATAAACCTCACTGAATGATCTCAACAATCAACTTAAGTCAACAGTCTACATAAAGAACATTAAATTGCCAGTCCTGATCCTCTCTCAGCCATTCTTCTATCCAATCCATGGCCTAAATTCATCTGCCTTACCCTCTTATGTTTTTGATTATACCAAAGTCTAGTTTAGCAGAAACCTCAGCTATTCAACCAACAATTCAACTGCATTTGATATTGGGTTAATATTATCGCATGTATCGACCCACAGTGAAAAACTCTGTGCGTGCTATTCAGTTGAAGAATATACACAAGCATAACGAATGTGCAAAGAGAAAAATACCAGAGTACAGAATATAGCATGACTGTATAATAGAGTTACAGCTACAGAAAAAGTGAAGATTAATAGAAGTGCAAGGGCCAAAATGAGATAGGTTATAAGATAAGGACTACACCCTAGTTCACGAGAGAACCATTCAGTAGTCTGATAATAGCAGGGGGAAAACTGTCCCTGAATATGTGATATGTGCTTTCAAGCTTTTGTGTGTGCTTTTCCCTGCAGGAGGGGAGAAGGAGGATTGACTGGGGTTGAAAAAAGTCCTTGATTATGTTGGCTGCTTCCCCCAGTTTTGGGTGCAATTTCCTATCTATAACCAGAATCTCAACAAGTTGAAGTTTCTCAAGTTTGCTCTTGAAAGTCATAATTTAATATGTCTTAACTAAACATTATGATAGCTTCTGACAACCCACCAGTTAATTCCAGATTCTAACCACTTTCTGCAGAAAAATGTTTCTCCTCTCGTTACTTTGCATTCTTTTGCCTGGTATCTCCATTCTTAGTCCTCTACTATTGACCCTTCTGCTAAAGGAAAAGGTTTGTGATATATATAAATGAACTAGACATAAAGCTAGATGTGTTGGTGAGTAAGTTTGCTGATGACACAAGATCAGCTGCAGAAATGGGTGGAGAAACGATAGATGGAATTTAACCCGAACAAGTGCGAGGTGTCGCACTTTTGGAGGTTGAAGTCAAGTCAAGTTTATTCGTCACATACACATACGAGATGTGCAGTGAAATGAAAAGTGTCAATGCTCGCGGACTTTGTGCAAACAAACAACCAAACAACCTACAAACAGAATGGAACAGAATCACATGTTCTTTTACATATTAAATATTGTGGGCGGAAGTAAAAAGAGGAGAAAAACCCCCCAGCAATCTTTTAAAAAAGCAGTAGAGTGGTACAGTAAATTTTGTCCCTGGTGAGATAGGAGTTTATAGTTCTAATGGCCTCTGGGAAGAAACTCCTTCTCATCCTCTCCGTTCTCACAGCATGGCAACGGAGGCGTTTGCCTGACGGTAGCAGCTGGAACAGTCCGTTGCAGGGGTGGAAGGGTTCTCCCCTGATCTTATTGCCTCTGGAGCTGCACCTCCCGATATATAGTTCCTGCAGAGGGGCGAGTGAAGTTCCTATAGTGCGTTCGGCCGAACGCACTACTCTCTGCATAGCCTTCTTGTCCTGGGCAGAGCAATTCCCAAACCAGATTGTAATATTTCCGGACAAGATGCTTTCCACAGCCGCTGAGTAGAAGCACTGGAGGATCCTCAGAGACACTCTGAATTTCCTCAATTGCTTGAGGTGGTAAAGGCGCTGCCTTGCCTTACGAGTGCTGCAGCGTGTGATGTCCATGTCATATCCTCAGAGATGTGGACTCCCAGGTATTTAAAACAGCTCACCCTATCCACAGTATCCCATTTATCCTCAATGGTGTGTACGTCCTCTGATGATGTGCCCTCCTAAAATCCACGATCAGCTCATTAATTGTTTTTGATGTTCAAGAGGAGGCTGTTGTCCTGACATCAGAGTGCCAAATCAGCCACATCCTCCCGGTAGGCCTTCTCATCGTTGTCTGAGATCAGGCCCACCACCACAGTGTCATCAGCAAACTTGATTATCGAGTTGGAGCGGAACCTAGCCACACAGTCATGTGTGTACAGGGAGTACAATAGGGGGCTGAGAACGCAACCCTGGGGGGAATCCTGTGCTCAGGGTGATAGACTTCGATGTATTCCCTCCCATCTTGACTACCTGGGGTCTGGCAGTAAAAAAGTCCAGGGCCCAGGCACACAGGGGGGTGTTGAGCCCTAATTCCAGTAGCTTCTCGGCCAGTCTGGTGGGGACTATCGTGTTGAAGGCTGAACTGAAGTCTATGAACAGCATCCTCACATAGCCCCCCTTCTGGCTGTCAAGATGAGAGAGTGCGGTGTTCAAAACCGGGAAGACCACATCGTCCATGGATCTGTTCGGACGGTATGCGAATTGTAACGGGTCCATGTTGCGAGGGAGGAAGGCGCAGATGTGTTTCTTCACCAGCCTCTCAAAGCATTTCATGACTGCTGAGGTGAGGGCCACCGGACGGTAGTCATTCAGACAGGCTGGGGAGGCATTTTTAGGTACCGGTACAATGATGGATTTTTTAAAGCAGGCACGGACCATGGAATTGTCCAGGGAGAGGTAGAATATTGTAGTGAGCACTGGAGCTAGCTGCGTAGCACAGGACTTAAGTACTCGCCCCGAGATGCCATCGGGGCTTGCAACTTTCCTCGTGTTTACCCATGTCAAAGCCCTCCTCACATCGTGCTCGGACAGCGAGAATGTGTGCACATTCCTCCCATTCAGAATGTAAGGAGAGAGCATACAGTTAATGCCAAAACCCTAAACAGCATTGATATGCAGAGGAATCTTGGAGTGCAAGTTCATAGCTCACTAAAGGTGGCCGCACAAATAGATAGGATGGCAAAGAAGGCTCAACCCGAAACGTCACCCGTTCCTTCTATCCAGAGATGCTGCCTGCCCCATTGTTACTCCAGCATCTTGTGTCAACCAGCATCTGCAGTTCCTTCTTACACAAGGCATATAGTATGCTTGCCTTTATTGTTAGGGGCATTGAATAGAAGAGCCAGGAAGTCACGATGCAGCTCTATGGGACTTTGATTAGGTCGCATTTGGAGTACCGCATACAATTCCTTTTGCCCTATTACAGGAAAGATGTGGAAATTTGAGGGGGTGCAGAGGAGATTTGCCAGAATGCTGTTTGGATTAGAGGGTTTCAGCTACAGGTAAAGGTTAGATAGACTTGGATTGTTTCTCTGGAAAATTCGAGGTTGAGGGGAGACTTGATTGAGGCATATAAAATTATGAGGCATAGATAGGGTAGTTAGAACATTTTTCCCTGGGTGGAAATCTCCAACACTAGAGGTCATATGGTGAGAAGGGGTATGTTTAATGGAGATGTTCGGGGCAGGTTTTTTTTTTACATAGAGCGTGCTGGAACGCATTGCTAAAGGATGATGGTGGAGGCAGATATGATAGTGGCATTTAAGAGGTTTTTAGATAGGTACATGGAAGTGCAGGATATGGAGAGATTTGGATCATGTGCAGGCAGGTGAAATAAGTTCAGCTGGGCATCATTTTCGGCACATTGTGAGCCCATTCCTGTACTGTGCTTTGTTCTTTGTCAAAACTCATCATAGGTTTAAATAACTCAATCAAACTCATGTTAAATGTGTTCCGAGAAGAATGAAGCTTGCGCCTCTATTCTATCCAGGTAATTAAAGTCCCTCATCTCTGGAACTATTATAGGAAATTTCCACTTTTTAAAATCAGACTTTCAGTTTTATTTTGGAAGCAGGGCTGCTTAATATAATTGAGCCACTGGAATCACTATCGAAGGAAAGGGTGCAAACCCACAACGGTACAGATGCAGGTACACATCCTATCTGGGGAAAACATATGGGTTCTCTATTGCTGTATTTTTAAAGGTGACATTTGTGACAATACTGCCAATACTACTGTTCTTTCCACATATCAATATCTTATGGGATTATCACCTGGAACTATTAATGTTTTTGCACATTATTTATCCTATTTTCATGTTTTTATATTAGTTAGTTGCCCATTTACTTAAAAAAGAACTGGATGTCCACCCCATTTCCTTTCCATGTTCAACAAAAATTACAAAGACAATACTTCTGTTAAAAGGTCCAGAATTCAATGCAGTGCTAGAGTCTTTATCCTTGTATTGCGCTCCACTCACCTGGGTATGGTGCTCCATAGTGTGGCTGAGCCTGTGGTTGCTGTGGCTGAGGTGTATATCCTGGTTGCTGGTACTGTGGATACATTTGACCTATTCAAAAATAAGCAGATGACTTCAGTTATGTATCAACATTATAAAATTATATATAAATACAGAATGATGATGGAAGAAACTATGTCCAGTACACATGTTATTCAGGCAATTTTACATTTTAGATGGAATGTCAAAGAGACCCATCTTGTTTTCATTTCCTTTCCTATAGCTGACAGTTCAGAAAATCAAGTGGCATTTTCTTGTCATCCATGTTAATGATTTACAAAGTAAAATGACTAGGTTAGACTAATTGATGTATTCAAAGATAAGTCCTGTACAGAAAATACAATCACTATTTGCAAGGCAAAGACCTGAAGTTTCACCAAGTCTTGAAATCCCCATTGTGAAGTTTTCTCGACCGTTAAATTAAAACACCAATGAAACTAACCTCACCCCCTCTATGTATCCTTGAGTACATCCTACCGAGGAAATATTTTTTATTCAAAAGGCTGATTTCTTTTCCAGCCAAAAAAAAAGCTTTTGGTACATCTGTGTTACAGGTTTAGCGTTG
The DNA here is from genome assembly GCA_963514005.1 of Raja brachyura. The sequence goes on along the minus strand of OY740792.1, from coordinate 20,973,389 downwards.
GCATAATTTCTGTTTTTCCACCAGCTTTAAATTCTGCAGTGCAAGTCCAATTAGAACACAACTTTTCACAATTTTGTATAAATTACTTGATGATGCACCAAAGGCATGGACTAAATTTGCTGTTATTTTAAAGATAGGTAGTAAATTAAATGACAAAGACGCAAGGAGATTACAAAATTTACAAGATGGCACGGTGACACAGTAGTAGAGTTGTTGCCTTACAGCACCAGAGACAGCGTTCGATCCTGACTACGGGTGCTTGTCTGTACGCCGTTTGTATGTTCCCCCCATGACCTGCCAGGGTTTTTCTCTGGTATCTCCGGTTTCCTCCCACATTCCAAAGACGTACAGGTTTGTAGGTTAACTGGCTTGGTATAATTGTAAATTGTCCCTAGTGTGTGTAGGATAGTATAGTATGCAGGGATCATATGGTCGGCGCGGACTCGGTAGGACAAAGGGCCTGTTTCCACACTGTATCTCTAAACTAAAGAAAGGATAGATAAATTATATAGGAGTAAAAAGTTAGAAAATGTTAAACTGTCTATTTTGCCAGGAGACATAAAACACATTATTTACATCAGACAGATGGCAGAGCTCCGATAGGGCTCAGGATGTCAGATCCTTAAAAGACGTGTGCAGGTGCAAATATCAGGAAAACTAAGAGAATGCTATCATCTATTTTAACTATGAGACACATCAAGAGCAAATTGGTCTCCTTATTTAAGGAAGGATATTAAAGTATTGAAAGCTGTTCAAAGAGTGTTTACTGAACTAATAACTTGAATGAGCAAGTTGTCTTATGTGGAAAGGATGGAGCACCTGTCTCAACTAACTCCTCTGACAGCTCGTTCCATTTACCATCCACCACTTGTGAAAAAAAGTTGTCCTTCAAATTCCTGTTAAATCTTTCCCCCTTCACCTTAAATCTCCATCCTTCAATTCTGCTACTCTGGATAAAATACCATACATTTACCCTAACTATTCCTCACATAATCTTATACATCTCTATAAGATCACCACTCATCATCCAGCACTCCAAGGAATAATGTCCTAGTTTGCTCATACTCTCGCTAAACACAGACCATTGAGTCCTGGCAACAACCTCATAAATCTTCTCCACAACTTTTCCAGCCAAGATATTTCCAATAACAGGGTGATGAAAAACTGAACACAATACTCTAAATGTAGCTTCACCAATGTCTTGTCTAACTATAACATAACCTTCTAATATCTATACTCAATACTCTGACCGATGAAGGCCAATGTGCCAATAGCTTTCTTGACCACGTTACCTACCAATGATGTCAATTTCAAGGAAATATGCATCTGTACTCCTGGATTCCTCTGCTATACAACACTCCCCAGAGCACTGCCATTCACTGTGAAGATCCTACCCTGGTTAGCCTTCCCAAAAAGCAACATCTTGCATTATTAAACTATCAACCACTCCTATGCCCGCCTGCCCAACCAATCAACATCCTGCTGCAATTTCTGACCACCATCTTCTATCTACAATACCACCTATTCTGCTAACTTACCAATCATACCTTGTACATTCTTAAACATTGATATAGCTGACAAACAGCAATGGTCCGGCACCGAGCCGTGAAGCACACCACTAGTCATATGTCTCCAGTCCGAAAAACAACCTTCCACCATCACCCTCTGCCTCCTCCCATGAAGCTTATTTTCTATCCAGACAGTCAACTCCACTTAGATCTCATAGAAATATAGAAAATAGGTGCAGGAGTAGGCCATTCGGCCCTTCGAGCCTACATCGCCATTCAATATGATCATGGCTGATCATCCAACTCAGTATCCTGTACCTACCTTCTCTCCATACCCCTGATCCCTTTAGCCACAAGGGCCACATATAACTCCCTCTTAAATATAGCCAATGAACTAGCCTGAACTATCTTCTGTGGCAGAGAATTCCAGAGACTCACCACTCTCTGTGTGAAAAATGTTTTTCTCATCTCGGTCCTAAAGGAATTCCCCCTTATCCTTAGACTGTGACCCCTTGTTCTGGACCTCCCCAATATCGGGAACAATCTTCCTGCATCTAGCCTATCCAACCCCTTAAGAATTTTGTAAGTTTCTATAAGATCCCCCCTCAGTCTTCTAAATTCCAGGGAGTACAAGCCAAGTCTATCCAGTCTTCAGTCTTGGAGACCAAAACTGTATGCAATACTTCAGGTGTGGGCTCACCAAAACCCTGTACAACTGCAGTAGAACCTCCCTGCTCCTATACTCAAATCCTTTCGCTATGAATGCTAACATACCATTTGCTTTCTTCACTACCTGCTGAATCTGCCTGATCTCATATGATCTAACCTTCCGTAGCAGCCTACCATGTGGAAACTTGTCAAATGTCTTGCTGAAATCCGTATGTATAACGCCTGCAGCTCCGCCTTCATCAACCTATAATTAATTGGTGATTGTGTTACTTGACAGAATAATCAAGGACACATAATATAACATTGCTCATAATTGAAAGCAGACCGACTGGGTGGTAATTAGCCAAATTGGAATTACCTTGCTTTTTGCAAACACGATATACCTCAACAATATTCCACATCATCAGATGGCTGGTACTATTGCAATTACACTGGAACAATTTGGCTGGAAATTGAATTTGTTTTGTAGCAGCCAGACCTCAGATCTGCAGCAAGGATACTGTGTAGTATCAATGCAATCCAGTGTATTCAGTTGCTTCTCGATAACATGTGGTGTAATTAGAATTGACTCAGTACTAGTTTCTGTGAGTGGGGAATCTCAGAAGGAAGCCAAGATGAATCATCCATGCTGTACTTCTGGCTAAACATGGCTGTGAATGCTTCAGCCTGGTCTTTAGTACTCACATGCTGGGCTCTGCCATCACTGAGGAAGGGGATGTTCTTGGGACTTCATCTTCCTCTTTTTAGCAGTCCCTAGTCTTAACCACAATCAGTTATCTCTACCATGGAGTAAATAATTTTTTTAATCCAAATGCAATGTTAAATATCTGATGCTGTTTTGTAGATATTTGCATATTACAAATCTTTTATATTCCCCTTTTCTGGAATATACACAATAATCAAATGACATGTAAACATGATGAGCTTCCAATTTTTATATTAACAATAATTTCATAAACAATTTAAAATTACAAAATGTGATTTAGGATGCCAAGAGTCTGTATATAGTGATAAACCGCTGAAAGACTAGTGTCTTCCCTTGACACAAGCGGTCCTAATCACATTGAGCTGCCTTACCTTATATCCTTTCATTTCAATTCCCTTGAATCTCTTATACAATCTAATCTCAACAATTTATATTGTCAATTTACACAGGTAAATTATATTACATCACTATCCTATTTTATTTGCAGTTTCTTCTTCATCACTGGTCTCTTGATTTCTTAAATGCTGGAGGCGATATTTTATCTACTTTCTCAGATTCTTTGTTTGAGCATAATACTGCACAGAGTAATCCAACTACCCATTATCCATATTTTTCAACACAAAATGTTTTTCAACACAAGGTGGTATATTTAACAAACTGAAAATCTGTATTTCAATCTACATATTCTGCTCTTCCATTTCACCAGGCTCTCTTCCGTGTTGTTGTTGAAACTGCACCAAAAAAATATAGATTTTTATTTTTAGCTCAGTTCTCTATCCATATGGTCTCGCAAACAATGAACTACACCCTCTCGCAAAAAACAATGTGCTGGAGAAACTCAGCGGGTCAGGCAACAACTGCAGAGGAATGAACATTTTGAGCCAGGAGCCTTCTATATAGGTACAATAGAAATTTGTAATGTTACTTATACCTAGTTTGAAATGCATTTTAACCACTGTTATACACAAGCTCAAGTTACATTTATTGTCACATGCACCAGTTGGTACAGCGAGACTTGAGTTACCATGCAGCCATACGAATAAAAACAACGAAAGTGGACCCAGAATTAAATGCAATAAGACTGAACGTTCCATTTTGCTACAATTTTACAACAATCCTCTTCCATTTTAGATTAATGTGAATTAGATCTTATTTACTGAGTCAAGTTTCTTTACCAATGCATCTTAATTAGTTTTTAGCCACATTAAATGTCATCTTTCATTGTTTTAAGCTATCCCATTGTTATTTAATCCCACCTTTCATAATCCCTTCGCCTATCACAATGTTTTATATTACCAGAAGGTGGCAGATATCTAGTGTATTTATCTGTACTATGTGAACGCAAACTAGACTATTTTCCTTCATGTGAGTTTACTGTATGCAAATTGCGTGTAGCATATCCTATGGTAAACTCCAGAAACATATAAATCTAAAGTACATCGGAATGTCAGTGATTCTTAATTTATAGATATGTAAATATCACTTTTTCTACAAAAAACATTATCTATGATTGAAACAATATTGCTGCACCCATCTGTGCCTCGTCAACTGTTTCCATTCGGCAACATTGCCAGAACGTCAAATTACAGCAGCTAGGCAATGGGATGAAGGAAACATCTCGAACACTATCAGGACAAAGGTGCTTCGGCAGTATCCAAAATTATTTGTAACAAGAAACAGTCGCTCATCTGTTGTCAAGTGTTCAATAGTTCCATTCAAATGTCCAAACTTCCCAAATGGCCAACATCGTTTGCGCACATTTGGTGTGTAATTGTTTCCAAAAAGGAAATACATTCCAAGACTTTCCTCCGATTTATTTTTCATTTAGCATTGTCTGAAACTTATTTAGAAAAGCTGGAAAGCGAACCTCTATAATGGGATTTCTGACAAATTCAGGGAGATTAGATACACTATAACAGATTGGTTCAATAAGTACCAAACTGTTATCTGTGGTATCGTATTGTTGTTTAAGAAGATGCTTTAGAAATTTATAATAAACTAGACCGAGGGGAACCCGTTGGGTCCCGTCCCTTCAAAGCGCGGTTGCGCGGGGCGGGCTGCGGCAGCACACACACACTAACCACCCCCCACACACACACACATGTGGGGGGGGGGGGGGCAAAAGGAGGGGGGAAGGGGTGGAGGAGGGGGGAAAAGTAGAGGGGGAGAGAAGAGGGGGGGGGAGAAGAGGGGGGAGAGAGTAGGGGGGAGAGAGGAGGGGGGAGAGAGGAGGGGGGAGAGAGGAGGGGGGAGAGAGGAGGGGGAGAGAGGAGGGGGAGAGAGGAGGGGGAGAGAGGAGGGGGGAGAGAGGAGGGGGGAGAGAGGAGCGAGAGGCGCGACTGGCAGCACATTGGGTTTGCAGCGGGAGAGAGGGAGGGAGGGAGAGGGAAGAAGGATGGGGGAGAGAGAGAGGGTGAGGGCGGACCTGAACTAGGTGAGCAGGCGGCTCTGACGGGGCCGACCTCGGGCAACGTGGGGAGCCTCGGCAGCTCTCGCGTGACGATTCCCCGTGTCCCTACGATCAACGGAGGAATTGCAGGATTCCCAGAGGACAATAACTACCGCCGCCATGTTGAAGCCGGTGACCGGCTGCGACCTCCGGATCTGCAGAGCATTTTGAGAACGGGGGCCGGTTGGAGTGAGCGGGCAGGCGTGGGAGTCCAGCTGCGGGAGGCGTGACGAGAGCGTACTTGTGCTGGACGCGGGGCTAGAGGCAGGTGGGCCTGGGTTGGTCGGCATGTGGGCATTGTGACGTCAGGGGCTGGTGAGTGCCGTTTAGATTTAAAAAATTGAGTTTTGTGATCAATTTTATTCGAAATCTTGGGAAATAATTGACCAGGAAGTGGATTTCTGAACTCATAAGTAAAATCCCTACCGAAATGGTAAAAATCTCCGCATTTTTGCGTCCAGTTTTGAAGGAGATATGTTCACATGCAAAATATCACACACACACACAGTTTTAAAAGTATATAGATATATGATGTGTAATGTTTTAAACCTTTCCTACTGGAATATAAAACCAATTACCTATTGTACTGCATTAAAAAGGGTGATATGATTAAAAAGATAAAGAAACTAATCAAAGAACATAGAACAGTACAGAACGCGAACAGGTCCTTTGGCCACAATATCTGGGCCGCACATGGTGCCAAGATCACCTCTTATCTACCTGCGCATAATCCACATCTCTCCATTCCGTGCATATCTATATGCCCATCCAAAAGTTTCTTAAAGGTAGACAAAAATGCTGGAAAAACTCAGCGGGTGAGGCAGCATCTATGGAGCAAAGGGATAGGTGATGTTTCGGGTCGTGACCCTTCTGTGATCTCACTGAGTCTGAAGAAGGGTCTTGACCCGAAACGTCACCTATTCCTTCGCTCCATAGATGCTGCCTCACCTGCTGAGTTTCTCCAGCACTTATGACTACCTTCGATTTTTCCAGCATCTGCAGTTTTCTTAAACAAAAGTTTCTTAAATGCCACATTTGTATCTGCCTTCAGCACCACCCCTGACAGCATGTTCCAGGCACTCACTGCCCTCCGAGTCAAAAACTTGCCCTGCACATCTCCTGTAAACTATGCCCCTCTCACTAAAGCTATCTCTATAATAATAAAACTCTTCTTATTGTTTGTGTTTGTGCCGACGATGTGTCAATCTGCTCTTCCTATCTTCTTCCAAACGCTAGGCCACAGCCTTCCCATTTTCGCATATCCTACTCACATTTTCCCTGTCGTGGTGATAAGCATCTGCCCGTCACATTCCCACCTATATTTCCGATGATATTAATCCTTCAAATTTAAAAAACAACCTGCAAAAACTCACCCATTTCGGAAAAAAAAACCTGAGTCACGTCGCAATGCATTCGCAAGGCAGGAAGGGAGATTCCGGGAGGGAGGGGCACTCCAGCGCTCGTGCGGTGGTTGCCGGCGCCTGACACCTGGTGGCGAGGATGGTGCCACGGGCCCTGGCTGGCGCCGAAACTGGTGCTCGAGCTGGAGTGAGAGCCGAGCCCGGCGATTGGGTTCGGGCCATGATCGGGGTCAGAGAAAGAAGCCTCCGCTGGAACCAAGGATGAGTTGGGTCCGGGGTCAGGGACGAGCCCGGAGATGAAGTTGGGGCTTGCAGTGGAGCCCAGGCGGCGGGCAAGCTGATGGCTGGAGTCTACAGCCAGGGCCAGGCCGAGTACGAGAACCAGGCTGAGTTCCAGGCCCTGGCGCTGCTCTTCGACCAGGGTTGGTCCTGGGGCAGGGAATGGGAGGGGAGAAGAATGAGGGAAATGAGGAGGAGGGAGATGGGGTGGTAGAGGGAGATTGGGGGGGGGGGGGAGGGTATAGAGGGAGATGGGGGGGGGGGGGGTGTAGAGGGAGATGGGGAGGGGTGGAGGAGAGAGATGCCCCCTCCCTATCTACCTGCACACCCACCCTCTCTACCTCCTCCTTCTCCCTCTCTACCCTACCTCCCTCACCATCTCCCTGCCCCTCTCCCTCTCTCTCTCTCCACCCCCTCCCCCTCCCTACCTCTGCAAACATACTAACCGACCCGTTTACGTTTATGTCCAATTCATTTATATAAATCACAAACAGAAGTTCCAGAAAGATAGAAAATAGGTGCAGGAGGAGGCCATTCGGCCCTTCGAGCCAGCACCGCCGTTCATTGTGATCATGGCTGATCATCCACTATCAATAACCCGTGCCTGCCTTCTCCCCATATCCCTTGACTACACTAGCCCCTAGAGCTCGATCCAACTCCCTCTTAAATCCATCCAATGATTTGGCCTCCACTGCCCCCTGTGGCAGGGAATCCCATAAATTCACAACTCTCTGGGTAAAAAAGTTTTTTCTCACCTCATGAGACTTCCCCTTTCTCAATGACTTCTTAAATCTAAGAACCTTTATCTAAGACTGTGGCCCCTGGTTCTGGACTAACCCATCATTGGGAACATTTTTCCTGCATCTAGCTTGTCCAGTCCTTTTATAATTTTTATATGTTTCCATAAGATATCCCCTCATCCTTCTAAACTCCAGTAACTACAAGCCTAGTATTTTCAATCTTTCCTCATATGACAGTCCTGTCATCGCTGCGGAACTCCACTGGTTACAGACTTCCAGATTGAATAGTGTCCTTCCATCACAACCCTCTGTCTTCTATCAGTGAGACAGTTCTAAATCCATATGGCCAAGTCACTGTTAATCCAATCCATTTTACTCTTCTAGATCAGCCAACCATGGGGGACTTTATCAAATGTCTTATTTTAAGTGTAGAAAACATCCAACTCCCTACCCTCATCAATCTACTTCGTCACCTCAAAAAATGCAATCAAGTTAGCAAGACCTGCTGTGTACAAATCAATGCTGACTGTCAGTAATTAACCCATTATCTTCCAAAGGGAGTAAATCCTTTCCTGAAGAATCCACTCCAATAGTTTCTCTACCACTGACATGAGGCTCACTTGCCTATAATTCCCTGGATTCTCTCTACTTCCCTTCTTAATTTGTGTGATTAGTACAGGTGTCAGAGATTATGGGGAGAAGGCAGGAGAATGGGGTTAGGAGGGAGAGATAGATCAGCCATGATTGAATGGCGGAGTAGACTTGATGGGCCAAATGGCCTAATTCTACTCCTATCACATGACCTTATGACCTTAACGAAGGAACAACATTAGCTACTATCCAGTATCTCATCTGTGGCTAGAGAAGACGTAAAGGTCTTGGTTAATGCTCCTGCAATCTCCTCTCTTGCCTCTCTCAATAACCAGGAAAAATCCCATCAGGAGGGATAGACGAAAAGGAAAAGGAGGTGGGGTAGCGTTGCTGGTGAGAGAGGAGATTAATGCAATAGAAAGGAAGGACATTAGCGTGGAGGATGTGGAATCGATATGGGTAGAGCTGCGAAACTCTAAGGGGCAGAAAACGCTAGTGGGAGCTGTGTACAGGCCACCTAACAGTAGTATTGGAGTTGGGGATGGCATCAAACAGGAAATTAGAAATGCGTGCAACAAGGATAACACGGTTATAATGGGTGACTTCAATCTGCATGTAGATTGGGTGAATCAAATTGGCAGGGGTGCTGAGGAAGAGGATTTCCTGGAATGTATGCGGGATAGTTTGCTCAACCAACATGTGGAGGAACCAACGAGAGAGCAGGCTATTCTAGACTGGGTATTGAGTAATGAGGATGGGTTAGTTAGCAGTCTTGTTGTGCGTGGCCCCTTGGGCAAGAGTGACCATAATACGGTTGAGTTCTTCATTAGGATGGAGAGTGACAAAATTAAGTCAGAAACAAGGGTTCTGAACTTGAACAAAGGTAACTTTGAAGGTATGAGATGTTAATTGGCCAAGATAGACTGGCAGGTGGTTCTTAAAGGGTTGACAGTGGATGTGCAATGGAAGGTATTTAAAGACTGCATGGATGAAGTACAAAAGTTGTTCATACCAGTTTGGCAAAAGAATAAATCGGGGAAGGTGGTGCATCCATGGATAACAAGGGAAATCAGGGATAGTATAAAAACAAAAGATGAGGCATACAAATTTGCCAGAAAAAGCAGCCTACCGGAGGACTGGGAGAAATTCCGAATCCAGCAGAGGAGGACAAAGGGCTTAATTAGGAAAGGGAAAATAGATTATGAAAGGAAACTGGCAGGGAACATAAAAACTGACTGCAAAAGTTTTTATAGATATGTGAAGAGAAAGAGGCTAGTTAAAACAAATGTTGGTCCCTTGCAGTCAGAAACAGGTGAATTGATCATGGGGAACAAGGACATGGCAGACCAATTGAATAACTACTTTGGTTCTGTCTTCACTAAGGAAGACATAAATAATCTGCCGGAAATAGCAGTGGAACGGGGGTCAAATAAGATGGAGGAACTGAGTGAAATCTAGGTTAGCCGAGAGGTGGTGTTGGGTAAATTGAACGGATTGAAGGTCGATAAATCCCCAGGGCCATATAGTCTGCATCCCAGAGTACTCAAGGAGGTAGCCACAGAAATAGTGGATGCATTAGTGATAATTTTTCAAAATTCCACTTTTAAAAAAAGGAGGGAGAGAGAAAGCGGGGAATTACAGACCAGTTAGTCTAACATCGGTAGTGGGGAAACTGCTAGAGTCAGTTATTAAAGATGGGATAGCAGCGCATTTGGAAAGTGGTGAAATCATTGGACAAAGTCAGCATGGATTTACGAAAGGTAAATAATGTCTGACGAATCTGATAGAATTTTTTGAGGATGTAACTAGTAGAGTGGATAAGGGAGAACCAGTGGATGTGTTATATCTAGACTTTCAGAAGGCTTTCGACAAGGTCCCGCATAAGAGATTAGCATACAAACTTAAAGCACACGGTATTGGGGGTTCAGTATTGATGTGGATAGAGAACTGGCTAGCAGACAGGAGGCAAAGGGTAGGAGTAAACGGGTCCTTTTCAGAATGGCAGGCAGTGACTAGTGGGGTGCCGTAAGGCTCAGTGCTGGGACCCCAGCTATTTACAATATATATTAATGATTTGGACGAGGGAATTCAATGCAACATCTCCAAATTTGCAGATGATACCAAGCTGGGGGGTATAGTTAGGTGTGAGGAGGCTGCAGGGTGATTTGGATAGGCTGAGTGAATGGGCAGATGCATGGCAGATGCAGTATAATGTGGCTAAATGTGAGGTTATCCACTTTGGTGGCAAAAACATGAGGGTAGACTATTATCTGAATGGTGGCAGATTAGGAAAGGGGGAGATGCAACGAGACCTGGGTGTCATGGTACACCAGTCATTGAAAGTAGGCATGCAGGTGCACCAGGCAGTGAAGAAAGCAAATGGTATGTTAGCATTCATAGCGAAAGAATTTGAGTATAGGAGCAGGGAGGTTCTACTGCAGTTGTACAGGGTTTTGGTGAGGTCACACCTGGAGTATTGCGTACAGTTTTGGTCTCCAAATCTGAGGAAAGACATCCTTGCCATAGAGGGGGTACAGAGAAGATTCACCAGACTGATTCCTGGGATGTCAGGACTTTCATATGAGGAAAGATTGGATAGACTCGGCTTGTACTCGCTGGAATTTAGAAGATTGAGGGGGGATCTTATAGAAACTTACAAAATTCTTAAGGGGTTGGACAAGCTAGATGCAGGAAGATTGTTCCCGATGTTGGGGGAGTCCAGAACAAGGGGTCACAGTCTAAGGATAAGGGGGAATTCCTTTAGGACCGAAATGAGGAAAACATTCTTTACACAGAGAGTGGTGAGTCTCTGGAATTCTCTGCCACAGAAGGTAGTTGAGGCCAGTTCATTGGCTATATTTAAGAGGGCGTTAGATGTGGCACTTGTGGCTAAAGGGATCAGGGGGTATGGAGAGAAGGCAGGTACGGGATACTGAGTTGGATGATCAGCCATGATCACATTGAATGGCGGTGCAGGCTCGAAGGGCCGAATGGCCTACTCCTGCACCTATTTTCTATGTTTCTATGTCCTGGGGATTTATCCTCCAGAATGCTCTTCACCTGCCCCAACACCGCTCCTTCCTAATCTCAAACAGCCCTTGCATATTAGTATTCTTCACACTGTTATCCATGCATAAATTTACAACCTTTTTGGTCATCCAAAAGTTCCCTTACTTTGCCATCCTTATCCTTCCTCCTTACTGGAAAATGCCGATTCTGAACTTCAATCACCAGGCCTTTAAATGACTCCCAAATGTGAGACGTGGACATGCCCAATACCAATTGCTCCCAGTGTACCCACTTAAGCTGCTGCCTAACAATGTAGTTTGCCTTACTCCAATTTAGTAGCTTCCAGCAATTTCCAGCATTCACCCTATTAAAACAAACCTTAACATTTATGGTGTTGCGATCATTATCTCTAATATGCTCTTCCGCTGAAACACCAGTTACCTGGCAGGCTCATTTCCCAACACAAGGTCCAGTATTGTCCCTTCTCAGGTTGGACTATCCACATATTGTTTCAAGCAATCCTCTCAAATTCTGCCCCATCTGAATCTTTTTGCATTGAACAGGTCACAGTCAATATTGGGGACGTTAAAGTCACGCACTGTTGCTTTGGCGTCTTTCAGTAATCTGTCTATGTATTTATTCCTCCATCTCCTGCTTGCAATAAGCTCTACCCATATTGCCTGCGTGTATGAATCCTCCAATATGTCCTCTCTGAGTCCCAATATCTCCCTGATTAGTAGAGCAACTCCTCCATCTCTTTTGTCTCCTCTCGATCATGTCTGGAACATCAAAACCCCGGAACATTGAGCTGCCAGTTGTGTTCCTCTCTGCAACCACATTTCTGCAATGGCCACAACATCACAGTCTCAGGCACTGACCCAGGCTCTACAAACATCTGATTTCTCCACAATACTACTTGCATTGAAATAAACACATTTCAGCCCATCAAAATCACCATATTCTTTTGCCTCTCCCAGCATGTCCTTCCTTTCAAACTTACTGGTCCTAACCTCTACCTTCCCATCACTCCTTCCAATTTCTGACCTACTACACTGGTTCCCCCACCTCTCTCCATCTCCAGTTTAAATCCTCCCAGTAGTACTAGCAATCCTGCCTGCAAGGATATTGGTCCCCCTCCAGAGAGAACATCATTAGTTTTACAAGATGGAACTAAAGTAATTAAAAACAAAACATTGTCTATTCTCTATTGGTCCAAGAATGCTACAAACTACACATTTCAGTGAGTAGATTTTTGTTAAATGTCTAATATATAAATGTGTTTACCAGGCTGTCTCATCTGTGAAAAACTACACCAATGCATTGCAAATTAAATATTTTTATTTTTCTGCTTCGGTTTACATTTTAAGTTATTAAGATTATTTGAAAAATCCACTATGAAAAATGAATATAAAGATCTTTATCAAAATATTAGTCTCCCAATTTAATTCATGTGAATTTAATTTATAACACTCAAGTTCATCTGTCCCTTCACAACACATTATAAACATTGTGACCACACAGCTGGAACTTATAACAACTGCAGAACCATGCAATGTAGCTTGCATTGGCACAACAAAAAATGCAATTTTGGTGCGTAGCTAGATGGAATATTTAGAACTTAGGAGCGAGAAGGAGAAAAGTTTACAATCCTTTTCTATAATATCAACTAATTATAATGCCAGTATTCCAATTGTATATTTGCTTGTTTATACCAGATGGCCAACAATTTATATGCTCTTGCTGACCTTTTATTGCAGGTTCTTTATCTTTTGCAAAACGTCTATTAATGGTTTGGTATTGCACCATTTCACCAACCCCTATGCTTTGACAAACTTTCAATGCCAGATGCCATATTTATGTTTGCCTGATGAACCCTTTTATTCTGAATCATAGATCATCAAGAATTCAGAGACATATGACAATAAAACACTCTTGACCCTTGATCATGCAATTTGTTTGTGAGCGAGTGAGTTTCTGGCACTTATTGCAAATTTTTAAGTCAACAAATGGAAGAGTTACTGGTAGTCATTTATAGAACTGTAAAACAAAATTTAGCAACAGTTTTGTTGAATACTCATGTTTGGTCTGCCATGAGCTACTGGATCTCCTGGTTACTAACCACTTGAACTACCCTTCCCATTCCCATACTTATCTTCCTGCCCCAGGCCACATCCATGGCCAGAGTGAGGAACAGTAACTCATACTTTACTTGGGTATCTTACATCCCAGTGGTATGAACGTTGAATTTAGTGTTAATTAATTTAGTTAGTTAATTTCTACAAACATCCACCCCCCCCCCCCCCCCCCCCATCTCCACTAAAAGTCCATTGACCAGTTCCACAGTTCACAACGATGTATCACCCTTGGACTCACACCATCTCTAGCAAACAATCAGTTTATCAGGGAACTCCTTGCCCGAGTTCATCTGTTGCCAGCCCTGATTTGTCTCAGTTCTTGTCTCGCTTTCAATACCTCCTCCTCCACCAATCAGTCTACAGAGAGTCCCAACCCAGAATGGCACCTTTCCATTTTCTCTCGAGATGCTGCCTGACCCCGCTAAGTTACTCCAGCATTTTGCGTCTATCCAAAGAGTTGATTGTTGATTCAGAAAGGGAAACACTGAGGATCCATGAACCTGCCTTCATCAACAAGATAGTAGTGGAGAGAGCCAACAGTTACAAGTTCCTGGGTGTGCATATCTCTGAAGATCTGTCTTGGAACCAGCTCATTGATGCATCATAAAGCAAGCGAATCAACATGTCTACCATTATCACCAGGGTCAAGGACAGCTTCTTCCAGTACCCAGCAGACTCTTGAACACTACATAGCACTAATCTCAGCAACTATGATCTTCTATCATTTAGAGCCAGCACTAGAGCAAAGTCCTACACAACTTCCACACTCCTATTTGGGAGCAATGCATTTCTTGATCACAGGTTCTATCATTTTGGTTAGATAATTAATTTGCCCCATTATGAGGATGTCAAGCTGCTTTTAAAACTATCACCATAAAGCACCCCTAATCCAGATGCAGAACAGCTGTGACCTAGACTTTTTTAATGAAATATAAATTTTCACCCTGGAAATTAGATTCAGTAAGTGATGCCAGAACTTTGCAAGTTATCATTCCCGAGAACCTATTTATAGTTGGCAACATTGCACTGAAATATCTTAGCTTCATGCCAACTGCCATTAGATATGAAACAATACTTTTAGAAGATAAAACAATGCAAGGTTACTTTCAGTAATCAAAATGTCATCTTGGCCAGGGTGAATATTCGCAGATTTTGACTATCTCTTGCTTAGCCATTTTAATTATAGGTTAAATTATAGATATATATTTTAGTTTAGAGATATAGCACGGAAACAGGCCGTTCGCACATTAACACTATCCTACACACACTAGGGGCAATTTTTACATTTACACCAAGCCAATTGACCTTCAAACCTGTACGTCTTTGGAGTGTGGGAGGAAACTGAAGATCTCGGAAAAAGCCCACACAGGTCACGGGAAGATGTACAAACTCCGTACAGACAGCACCTGCATTAGCTGTAAGGCAGCAACTCTACCGCTGCATCACCGTGACCGCCCTCTATCAAATATAAAGGCATGCCAAAATCACTTGGGTGTGGATGGACTATTTCCCAGACATGGCTAATGTATAAATATGGTCATTTTTCCAACAACTTTCGAATTCACTCTCTCGCACTGTCTCTTGTACAATTAATAGCAATCCAGCTAAGTCTCATAAATCCAAGAGCAGCAACACTCAAGTGGTAACATCTTGTTCATTTCCTAGACAGCAGCCTGCATTGATGATGGCATATATTTGGTAGTGGCACTGAAGTCCCCCGTTTACATCTTATGCAAGTGTTGAGGAACATGATAGCCCTTATGGTGTCAGGTGTTACCTAATGTAGCTTATTCCTTCTAAACACTGCTGCTAAAACATGCTTTATACCAGGAAACAAACCATCTGTTTTTGGAACATTTGTTTTGGATTGCATATTATAAATAAGAGGGAGGGCAGGAATCTCTGGTAGATATTCAGATTTACCAGAAATCTCTGATACATCACTCAACATCACTAAATTTAAAGGTGCACAGGCTTGAACAAATACTGACAGACAAGTGGTTAAGCTATTTTCAATGTCAAATCTAATTCAACAATCATATCAAAGCACAATGATGTCTTGCTCTTAACTACTCTTCATTCTACCCAGCTTCTTCACGGCAAATTGTCTTCTTCGTCTACCCATCGTCTCCACCCTCACCATCATTAATAAGTGTAGAGAGCTCAATGTTTCTGCCACTAGGACTGAAATTATTTTGTTTATTGCTCTGCAGTTTTCTGTATTTCATCTGGGTCACAGAGCCAACATCTAATGTTATCCCTGGCCCTGGCTTCAAACTCAGATCTTTCACTAGTTTATTTTCTACAATCTTTCATGTCTTCCCAAGTTTATCTTGTCCATGAGAACCAGCTCACATTCTTTTGACTTGACTCTCGTAAGACTGTAATCTTGTAGTTTTACTTCTACATTAGGAAACAGCACTAACAATTCTCTCCCCTCCAAATCAATTGTCATTAACCCTCCCCTCCAAAATAACTTTGTAACCTTGGAAGCTACCACTTCATCTCCAATCTATTTGAAGTCTTGATGAGTCTTCCCAAATGTGTGTTTGCCTTACCCCAAAATTCTTGCCCAAATCCCTTAATTGCTCCTGTACACTGGAGCAAAATTTCTCTGGTGACCTGAAGCAGTAGAAAAAAGATGGGGAAATTTGGAAAATACTGAAATAGGGAGGAGTGAAATAGTTAAAAATGGCGAGGGATCATAGCCATGGCCTGATTTGACGGATTATAATTTGAGATTGCAGGCAACAAGGATGAGAAACTCAATCACAGAGTGTCCTCTTTGAATGCAGTAATAGGTTTTCTATGATGTGTCAGCTCAGTTGGTAGTATAGTCACTTAAGTCAGGGGAGCCATTGCTTAAAGCACCATCTTAGCACATGATTATGAATGGCACTCTCATGGTATACTGACGGACAGATGCATTGCCAGAGGTGTTATTTTTAGGATGGGATAACATTCTTTTATGTGGGCATGAAAGATTACATGGTACTAATATTTAAAAAAAAGTACAGAATGTACCCCAGGCACAGTGATGAATATTTAACTAAATTGTAATATAGAGTTTCTGGTCATTATTGTCAGTGGGACACTGCCGTGCACAATTTTGTTGCTGCATTTTCTACACATGTAAGGGTGTTCATTGGCATTAAGGCAACTAAGGATTAAGGCCAGTGAGTCATGAAATGCACCATTTAAAAGTAAGATACCTGTTCTCTTCCTAATGCATATTCTTGGAAATATGGAAATTTGTACATATGCTCCAGGCAAGTGAAAACATTTCGTTAGAGAATGATTACAAATGTCCAAAATGTAATCGTTTCCATGGATAAAAACATTAAACGTAAACTAAACTGATATGACATTATGAATGTTCACTGAACATTTTTTGTTTTGGACAATGCTAATTTCTCAGCAATCTGAAGCTACCCCATTATTTGCTGACTGGCAGTTTCAATCCATCAGGAAACACCACAATGTTTATGCTTGTCACAACCAACTTCAGAACAAGAACATTATATTAATTATGGTACCAACATCAGGCCAAAATAATTGATGAGAAGTGAAGTGCATACATACTTTAAAGGATTGCAAAACTGGTTCATGTACTGTAATTGGATTAAGTAAATGCATTTAAGTGTAACTTTCAAAACTGAGGTCATCCACACAAAGTGCAATATTTGAATCTCTGGCTTAATAGAGTTAGAGTTATAGAATGATACAGTGTGAAAACAGGCCCTTCGGCCCAACTGGCCAACAATGTCCCAGCTACACTAGTCCCACTTGCTTGCGCTTGGTCCATATCCCTCCAAACCTGTCCTATCCATGTACCTGTCTAACTGTTTCTTAAACAATGGGATCATCCCAACCTCAACTATCTCCTCTGCAGCTTGTTTCATACATCCACCACCCTTTGTGTGAAAACGTTACCCCTCGGATTCCTATTAATTATTTTCCCCTTCACCTTGAACCCAAGTCCTCTGGTCATCGATTCCTCTACTCTGGGCAAGAGACTCTGTGCATCTACCCGATCTATTCCTCCCATGATTTTGTACACCTCTATAAGATCCCCCTCATTCTCCAGCGCTCCATCAATAGTCAATAGTCAGATTTATTCGTCACATATACAATGAAGTGCAGTGAAATGAACTTGCATGCAGCGGTACAATAAAAGAGAACACACAATACACAATAAAAAAAATTAACACAAAAACATCCACCATAGCAGTCATCACTGTGGTGGAAGGCACAAAGTTTAGTCAGTGTTCCTCCATTTCTCCCCGTGGTCAGGACCATAAACCTCTGCAGTCGCCGCTACGGGTGGCCAGATGTACAGGTAAGGTAAGTCCCGACAGCGGCTTGAAGATGACGTAGGCGGCAGGCAAGCGGTCGGAGCTCTTCTCCAGGGATGGCAAGTAAGTAAGTCCCCGCCGCACCCACGGCTAGAAGCACCGCAAGATTGACAATATCTTTCCTATAACATGGTGCTCAGAACTAAACACAATATTCTAAATGCGGTCTCACCAACGTCTTATACAACTACAACATGACCTCCCAACTTCTATACTCAATGCTCTGACTGATGAAGGCCAAAGTGCCAAAAGCCTTTTTGACCACCTTATATACATCCGACTCGACCTTCAAGGAACCAAGCACCTGTACTCCTGGAACCCTCTGCTCTACAAAACTACCCATAGGCCTACCATTTATTGTGTAGGTCCTGACCTTGTTCGACATCCCAAAATGCAACACCTCACATTTCTCTACATTAAATTCCATCAACCATTCCTCCGCCCACCTGGCCAATTGATCCAGATCCTGCTGCAATTGTTCACAACCATCTTCACTATCTGCAAAACCATTCACTTTTGTATCATCAGCAAACTTGCTAATCTTGCCCTGTATGTTCTCATCCAAATCATTGATTGTAGATGACAAACAGTAAAGTAAGTAAGTTTATTGGCCAAGTATTCACATACAAGGAATTTGCCTTAGTGCTCCACCCACAAGTAACAACATGACATACAGTGACAGTTACGTATGACTCAGAAAACACTAAACGTTAACAATAATAATACATTAATGATAAAAAACCATTGATCAAGCATGTGAACCAACAAAATACCAGATCAAAGGGAGGCTACTGTTTTTTGGCTGTTGAGTAGAGCAACTACTCGTGGATAAAAACTGGATTTTATGTCGCTTTCCAGAGGGAAATATTCAAAGAGTTTGTGGCCTGGGTGAGAGGATTCAGAGATGATCTTGCCCACTCTCTTCCTGGCCCTTGAAGTGTACAGTTCATCAATGGAGGGAAGGTTGCAGCCAATAACCTTCTCTGCTGATCGGACGATTCGCTGCAGACTCCAGGTGTCGTGCTTGGTGGCTGAGCCAAACCAGACCATGATGGAGGAGGTGAGAACAGACTCTATGATGGCAGTGTAGCAGTGGACCATCATCGCCTGTGGCAGATTGTGCTTCCTCTGCTGCCGTAGGAAGTACATCCTCTGTTGTGCCTTTTTGACCGTGGAGTTGATGGTAGCCCCCCACTTAAGGTCCTTGGAGATGATGGTTCCCAGGAACTTAAAAGACTCCACAGATGTGACTGTGGTGTTGTTGATGGTGAGTGGGTGAGGGGAGGGGGAGCTCTCCTAAAGTCTACAATCAATTCCACTAACGAGCCCAGTACCGAACCCTGAGGCACACCATCAGTCACAGGTCCCCAGTCCGAGAAGCAACCTTCCACCATCACCCTCTGCTTCCTTCCATGGAGCAAATTCAGCTCCAGAAAATAACCATCCAGAGTAGCCTACATGCGGAACCTTGTCGAATGCCTCACTGAAATCCATGTACACAACATCTACAGATCTGACCTCATCGACCTTTTTGGTCACGTCTTCAAATGCCTCCTACGTTCAAAACCATGCTGACTATCCTTAATCAGCCCGTGCCAATCCAAATGCCTATATAACCAATCCCTCAGAATACTCTACAGTAATGGCCTTGTCTCACGGTGCGAGTCCACCCACAAGTAACCCCGAGTGAAAGAAAAAATCAGACTCGTGGTTGTGTACGAGATTCCAAGTTTATGTTGAAGAGTTTAACCGAGTTCCCACGGGTATGTCTAAGTTTGCCGTATACTTCTCATTTCTACGATGTTCCAAGTTCGTCTCCTGAGTTACCAAGTTCCTCTCCCGAGTTACCCTTGAGCCAACAACGTCTACCGACGTGTGGAAAAATCATCACATGGAGTGATGTCATGCAGTTATTTTCTCACTATAAAAAGACCCAGCCTGAAGAACGATCTTGACCCGAAACATTACCTATTTCTTTTCTCCAGAGATGCTGCCTGTCCAGCTGAGTTAGTCCATCATTGTGTGTCTATCTTTGGTTTAAACTAGTATCTGCAATTCCTTCCTTCAAACGTTTAGAGTAGTTTGTTCCAAGAAACAATCCTTCCAAAATTGCATTCAAAAGTCCATTTGAACTGCGGGTACACAAAAGGCTGGAGAAACTCAGCGGGTGCAGCAGCATCTAAGGAGCGAAGGCGATAGGCAACGTTTCGGGCCGAAACCCTTCTTCAGACTGATGGGAGGGCCACATTTGAACTCCACACCCATTTGAACTGCATTTGTTCAAGGTCTGGCATCAATCGTAGGCTGTTTTTTTTTGTCGGGAGGAACTGCAGATGCTGGTTTACACCGAAGATAGACACAAAATGCTGGAGTAACTCAGCAGGACATGCAGCATTTCTGGAGAGAAGGAACGGGTGACGTTTCTGGTCGAGTCCCTTCTTTAGACTGAAAAAATGTTTTGCCCCTTCTCTCCAGAGATGGTGCCGGCTTGGCTGAGTTACTCCAGCTGTTTATGTCTAGTAAAATTGTTTTATTCCCTTAATTCATCTCTCATCAAAAAGTTGGTAAACTTCTAACAAAAAGATTAGGCAAATTGAACATTAACTTTATCTTTTCCCCCTTGACAGCAAGGTCCGTAGACCAGAGGGATTGCAGTGTGTGTCTCTCTATAAAGCAGCGGCTCAAAACATTGCTGATTGAGCAGATCTGCCCAGAAACCACCCCTTTCACACTCACCCCAGCCCTGTGAAACAAAGTTTTCAGAGCCCTACAGTCATCCCAGCCCGCCCGCGAACCTCTGAATGAAAGACAAAGCTCAGATGTTCGCTTCAGCAGTGGCATCCCAGAGTTTCCCAGCGCCTGGCCCAAGTTTTAATTTAAACTCGGGTAAACTGAATTTGTATTAAAAACCCAATTACAATTGGCCATTAATTGTAAATATGAGAATGTTTTCCTATATTGTATGGTAGACTATCATCCGGTGTAGATACCATAATTGGTACCATAATTACAACTGGTTACATCATTGCATTACATCATGAATTCTCCAAAGGCTATCGGCCGGCGCATGATATTTCATGAATATCCTGTAAATCAACGGCAGAGAGCTGACTTTCTGGCTTATCATTATTTGAACATGGTAGGAGGCCATTTGGCCCATCAAGGCGATGCCAGCTCTGACAGCAATCCCATCAATCACATTCCCCATTAATTTCCCTGTCATTTATTCTCTCTCACATGCTCGTCAACTGTCCCAGATTCCATTACTCACCGACACACTCGAGTTAATTTACAGCGGCAGATTAACCTACGTTCTTTGGGGATGTGGGAGGAAACCAGAGCGGCCGGGGGAATACTGCTTGGTCACAGGGAAAAGGTGTAACCCTGACACGGACACCACCGGAGGTCAGGATCAAACCTTTTGATCCTCGTGCAACCTTCTGCGCCACCGTTCCCAGGCAAATCAACTGCAGGATCAATACCGCATACACGCTGCTGAAGCCAGAAAAAACATTGAGGCAATTTTCCACACGGTTACTGGTGCCACCAGCTCCAGCCACCTTCAGTAAGGCTCTGAGGCTGCTGTCAGCCACAGATGGGAAAGTGCGCAGCTCACCCATGTACCCTTCCCCTTCTCCCCCCACCCCATCCTCCCACCCCTTCTTTCCCTCGCATTATTTCTTGATGGCTTCTTTTGTAAGAAATCACTTTGAAAATTATTGTTTACCAACCCTTCTTGTATTTCACTGCTGAAGCACTATTTGGTCAATGGGTCTTGTACCTGTGGTAGTTCAATTATTTGTTTCATTACGCAATCTTCACAATTTGCCTGGATGTCAGAATATGTCACTATGTAAAGCATGTCAAGGTTTAATAGTAATTTTCTGGTTACTTGAGGAAACCAAGTGGAATAGACCTCGGCTGTAATTTTAGGTGCTGTGTGCAATGGGCGTGCGAACACAAGAGAGACCAACCAGCCGGCTTCACGGGGCATCTCTGGAACTGTGGTGGGCTAGGACTGCAGGCTGGGTGATGTGTGAACCAACAGATATCCTACACATCTTCAAAAGCTAGGAGGCACCTTGTCGCTTGAAAGGAAATGATCCACCATCAGGGCATCAAGTGTACTTCACAAGTGGCTACAGTCTGGGCTCACAACTGAAAACCTCGTTAACGCAGACAAACTGGGTGGAAAGTGATGCCTGAGAAAATCCCCTGTATAAACGCATAAAATGTGTCGGATATAAATCCTGAGACGGGACACCTGTCCCGTATATCTGCTTCTCCATAAAAAGTACATTCATCTAACAAGGATTCATGGCACCATTTCAATGTGAAAAATTAAAGTTCTGAAAGGAACTAATTAACTCTCGCAATGCGGCTTTCCCCACACTGCATGGTTCATTCTTTTTGCCACTGTTTCTCACATCCCCGGTGATTGCTTTTTGCTCCTTCACTGAAAAATTTCCATTAAGATCTGACTAATCTTCAACATTTCACTTCTGGCACTCGGGCCAAACCCATGAGTTACTCACGAGTCACTACGGTAAACTCACGGGCCACAACGTTCTTACAACGAGTTTAAAAGTTTCAATTTTTAACTTCCAGAGTAAATTTGACTCGTGGAAAACTTTAAACATGTTTGAAATTTTTCAAGAGTTAACATGTTTCACGGGTACCTGCCGTTAGCGCCACGAGTTGCTAAGTTACGTCCACGAGTTCCGACGTTCCCGCTAAGTTACTTGTACGTGATTACCATGAGTTTAATTTGTTTTAAACTCGGGGTCACTCGTGGGTCGACTTGCACCATGACAGGGGTTTAAATTTCCAACTATAGATGTTAAGTTCACCAGCCTATAGTTCCCAGCATTTATGCTGCAGCCCTTCTTGAAAAAAAGGCACAAGAATCCCCTCTCATCCTAAATTCCAGAGTATACAAGCCCAGCCTCTCCATTCTATCAACACATGACAGTCCTGCCATCCCGGGAATTAACCTCGTGAACCTATGCCGCACTCCCTCAATAGCACGAATGTCCTTCCTCAAATTTGGAGACTAAAACTGTACACAATACTCCAGGTGTGGTCTCACTAGGGTCCTGTACAACTGCAGAAGGACCTCTTTGCTCCGATGCTCAACTCCTCTTGTTATGAAGGCCAACATGTCATTAGCTTTCTTCACTGCCTACTGTACCTGCATGCTTACTTTCAGTGACTGATGAACAAGGACCCCCAGATCTTGTTGTCCTTCCCCTTTTCTCAACTTGATACCATTCAAATAATCTGCCTTCCTGTTTTTGCCACAAAGTGGATAACTTCACATTTATCCATATTAAACTGCACCTGCCACATATCTGCCCACTCACCCAACCTGTCCCAGTCACCCTGAATCCTCATAGCATCCTACTCACAGTTCACACTGTTACCCAGCTTTAGGCCATCTGCAAGTTGTTAATGCAACTTTTAATCCTTGTTACTCAGTGCTGGGACCGCAGCTATTTACAATATATATTAATTATTTAGATGAAAATAATTAATGTATATTGTATATAGCTGCGTTCCCAGCTCTGAGCCTTGCGGTACCCCAAGATGGCTTCCCGCTCATCTTTGCTAAGTTATACTTCTTCGCTTTTATTTTTACACTGTCCCTGACTTCCCTTGTCAGCCACGGTCACCCCTTACTCCCCTTACTCTCCTTGGAATCTTTCTTCCTCTTTGGAATGAACTGATCCTGCACCTTCTGAATGTTTCCCAGAGATACCTGCCATTGCTGTTCCACGGTCATCCCTGCTAGGGTACCTTTCCAGTCAACTTTGGCCAGTTCCTCCCTCATGGCTCCATAGTCCCCTTTGTTTAATTGTAATACTGACACTTCCGATTTTCCCTTCTCCCTCTTAAATTGTAGATTCCTGAGAGGTCCCGCTCCCTCTTTAGTTACCCTTTCCCCCCTTATGTATTTATAAAATCTTTTGGGATTGTGGTTAATGCTACCCGCCAGAGCTATCTCCTGGCCCCTTTTTGCCATTCTGATATTCTTTTTCAGTTTACTACTTAGTTCCCGAAACTCCTCAGGGATGCACTTGATCCCAACTGCCTATACCTGTCCCATGCATCCTTCTTGTTTTTGACCAACGCCTCAATATCCCTCATCAGCCAAACTTCCTTACGTTTGCCTGCTTTGCCCTTCACTCTAACGGGGACGTACATATCCTGAGCTTTCGTCAGCAAACTTTTAAAAACATCCCACTTGGCTGATGTTCCTTTCCCCTCAAATAACCTGGTCCAGTCAACTTCAGCGTGACCTTCTCTCATACCCTCAAAGTTGGCCTTACCCCAGTTGAGCATTTTTACATGTGGACCCTCTCAGTCCATATCCATAACTATCTTAAACCTAATCGAACTGTGGTCACTGGTCCCAAAAAGCTCCTCCACAAACACTTCATTAACTTGTCCTTCCCAATTTCCCAATACTAGATTTAGCGTTGCCCTCTCATGTGTGGGGGTCTCTATATATTGCTTAAGATAAATCTCCTGAACACTTTTGAGGAATTGGACCCCATTTAAACTCTTCAGACTATGATTTTCCCAGTCTATTGGGAAAGTTAAAATCCCCTACTACAACAACCTTATTTGACCTGCAGCTGTCTGCAATCTCCTGGCATATTTGTTCTTCTGATTTTAATTAATTAATTAGCAACTTCTCTTTTGAGAAGCAAGGAGAGGGAAGAATTCCATTTTTTTAAAAACTCCTTACAATGGTATGTACGATAGTGATCGCAACTTCTACTGACGTGTGGATGGCCGTTGGCTCGTTAGAATCTCATCGGCCCTTTGACAGGTCCTGTTTTTGGTCCTGCTGGGGGTCCACAGCCCCCTCCTCACCTAGCGAACCAAGTGGGGGAGACAGTTTAGTCGCCGACTATCCGACCATGGAGCAGGTAGCACGGGATTACATGGTACCCGTGACGGGGGGGAACTAATTCTCGTTGACTATTCGGGGGTCTGTAGGGATGGTCACCAACAAGGTGACCACCCCTTTCTTTTTCCTCAGCTCCATCTAGCCTCACTAGACGAACCGTCCGGAATGTCACCTCTGATCACTGCAGTGACATCCTCCTTAACCAACAATGCAACCTCCCCCCTCCTCTTTTTCCCTCACACCTGTCTCTCCTGAAGCTCCTGCACCCCGGAACATTGAGCTGCCAGTCCTGCCCCTCCCTTAACCAGGTTTCAGTCATGGCTACAATGTCCCAGTCGCTCGTACCTATCCATGCCCTAAGCTCAACTGCCTTACCAGTCGGGCCACTTGCATTAAAATACGTGCAGTTTAAACCAACCCTCCTTCCTCGCTCTCTGCCTTTCACCTGCCTATTCTGTCAAATAACCTTTCCCACACCACCCTCCATACCACCTTCTAGCCTCTCATGTGCCTGCTTCCTGTGCAAGACCCCCCCCCCCCCCCCGTTTTGTTCCTTAAGTCTGGACATTTCAATTAGTTCAAATTAGATCAGTAGAATTTAGCGTAATTATCTATATCAAAGTTGTGGTAAAAATGGTCTGATAATGTGTGGCCTCCAATGTGGTCCTCAGTATAGTAAAGATGAGGGGGTGGGGGCTCGGAAAGCGGAAGTCGTTAAAGAGTTGAAGGGCGTCTGAAGATTGGGTTTCGACCCGAAACGTCACCCATTCCTTCCCTCCGGGGATGCTGCCTGTCCCGCTGTGTTACTCCAGCATTTTGTCTATCTTCGGCATCCAACGTGGAATGACTGGTGTCAAGGTTTGAAAGATGGCATTAATGGGTCAAAGACAACACCTATGGTTTTCTCAGCTTTTGAAAACCTTGCCTAGATAGACAGATAAGCTAATGGGATAAAGGTTTGAGAAACATATGTAATACTGTTCTATATTTTATGAAGCCGTTTCCATCCCATAAGAAGAAAATACTTTTCTCCCCATAGGAATTTATGCCAGCATAATTTTCACTGCTGCGCCATTAAAAGTACAGACAGAGAAAAACTGAAATGAAAGTTAAACGCAAATGAATGGATTTAGAAGTCACAGCATGGTATTTAGGCTATGCCAACTGTTGTTAAATCCCTTCTATTTCACATTAAGATCAAAGTTGATTTAGCCTGAAAGATATAAAGCAGTTATTCTTGAAACAGGTGGTTGCATACACATATTCAGGTGGTTGCATACATCAGGTGGTGGCATACATCAGATTCAGGAACAGCTTCTTGCATGCTGTTATGAGACTACTGCATGACTTTCCCTTGAGCAAGATTGCAACCCTGATTCTCTCAACCTACATCATTGCAGACCTTGCACTTTAAAAAAATCTGCATTTTCTCTGTAACCACAACGCGATTACATTATACTCTACACTGATATTTTTCTCACTGCACTACCCACTGTACTTGATTGTACTCATGTATAGTATTATGTGACTGGATGGAACACAAACAACGTTTTTCAAGTAACAATTATAAACTAATATCATTACCAAAACACATCTTGAGGGGCAAGAGAAATTTGTTTTGTTATGTACATTGGTCTCTTGCATTATTATCTCTATTACTAAAAGTCTGATCTTTACCAATTCCTGTTGTTCTGTATATTGATTTTAGAAAAAATGCTGCCTCGTACGGCTGTGATTTTTGGCCATCTTACCCAGAGTCCCCCTCTGCTGCGCAGGACAAGAGGATTTTTCCCATAGATGAAAAATAAGAGTTATTAGTGTTTAATTTTTTTTGGTTTCTCTCTCGTGAAGGCCACGCCCCTTTCGGAGGGACTATAAAACCCGGAAGTGTGGAGGTGCCTCAGTTCTCTGCAGGATGGGGGCGTGAGAGGTTGCAATTCTCATTCTGAGCTGTGAATACCACTGAACACATGTCTACTAAACTGTGAGTGGTTTTACTGACCTGTCAGTGCCCTTAGTGTGGTTTGCAAATGTAGTTTAAAAATGTAAAAGTTGCCTTGCCTAATTGAAAGGTTGGTTTGAGAATGCTAAAGTTGCCGTGCCTAATTGAAAAGTTGGTTTGAGAATGTTAAAGTTGCCTTGCCTATTTGAAAGGTTGGTTTGAGAATGCTAAAGTTGCCTTGCCTCATTGAACAGTTGGTTTGAGAATGCTTTACCTAATTGAAAAGTTAATTTGAGAATGCCTTGCCTAATTGAAAAGTTGTTTTGAGAATGCTAAAGTTGCCTTGCCTAATTGAAAAGTTGGTTTGAGAATGCTAATGTTGCCTTGACTAATTGGAAAGTTGGTTTGAGAATGCTAAAGTTGCCTTGCCTCATTGAACAGTTGGTTTGAGAATGCTAAAGTTGCCTTGCCTCATTGAAAAGTTGGTTTGAGAATGCTAAGGTTGCCTTGCCTCGTTGAAAAGTTGGTTTGAGAATGCTAAAGTTGCCTCATTGAAAAGTTGGTTTGAGAATGCTGAAGTTGCCTTGCCTAATTGAAAAGTTGATTTGAGAATGCCTTGTATAATTAAAAAGTTGGTTTGAGAATGCTAAAGTTGCTTTGCCTAATTGAAAAGTTGGTTTGAGAATGCTTTGCCTAATTGAAAGGTTGGTTTGAGAATGTTAAAGTTGCCTTGCCTAATTGAAAAGTTGGTTTGAGAATGCTTTGCCTAATTGAAAGGTTGGTTTGAGAATGTTAAAGTTGCCTTGCCTAATTGAAAAGTTGGTTTGAGAATGCTAAAGTTGCCTTGCCTAATTGAAAATTGGTTTGAGAATGCTTTGCCTAATTGAAAAGTTGATTTGAGAATGCCTTGCCTAATTGAAAAGTTGGTTTGAGAATGCAAAAGTTGCCTTGCCTAATTGAAAAGTTGATTGGAGAATTCCTTGCCTAATTGAAAAGTTGGTTTGAGAATGCCTTGCCTAATTGAAAAGTTGGTTTGAGAATGCTAAAGTTGCCGTACCCAATTAAAAAGTTGGTTTGAGATGCAAAAGTTGCCTTGCCTAATTGAAAAGTTGATTGGAGAATTCCTTGCCTAATTGAAAAGTTGGTTTGAGAATGTTTTGCCTAATTGAAAAGTTGGTTTGAGAATGCTAAAGTTGCCATGCATAATTGAAAGGTTGGTTTGAGAATGCTTTGCCTAGTTGAAAAGTTGGTTTGAGAATGCTAAAGTTGCCGTGCATAATTGAAAGGTTGGCTTGACAATGCTAAAGTTGCCTTGCCTAATTGAAAAGTTGGTTTGAGAATGCTAAAGTTGCCTTGCCTAATTGAAAAGTTGGTTTGAAAATGCAAAAGTTGCCTTGGCGTCTATATAATTAAGTGTAATCTTGACCACTTCCTGTTTGTGCTCTACATTGATTTTAGGAAAAATGCTACCACATGCGGCTGTGATTTTCGGCCATCTTACTCGGACCCCTCCGCTCATCAGGTGCCGAGGATTTTTCCCATCAATGAAAAATAAAAGATATTAGTGTTTTAAAAAATGTTGAGGTGCTCTCTCCTGTCAATCACGCCATGAAGGCCACTCCCCTTCTGGTGGGAGGGACTATAAACCTGGAAGTGTGGGGCATGGCTCAGTCTCTGCAAGAAGGGGATGGGAGAGGTCACGGTCACTACCCTCTGTCTTTAGTGGCCTTGCACCCTGGTTGAAATTATATGAAACTGCATTTGAATTTGGTGGCCTTGCACCCTGGTTGAAATTATATGAAACTGCATTTGAATTTGGTGGCCTTGCACCCTGGTTGAAATTATATGAAACTGCATTTGAATTTGGTGGCCTTGCACCCTGGTTAAAATGGTATGAAACTGCACTCGAATTTGGTGGCCTTGCACCCTGCTTGAAGTGGTAGGAAACTGCACTTGAATTTGGTGGCCTTGCACCCTGCTTGAAGTGGTATGACACTGCACTCGAATTTGGTGGCCTTGCACCCTGGCCAAAAATATTGGAATTGGTGGAGAGGTGGAATATTCGTTGGGGGACCAGCCCTCCGGTGTGAAGCTGGGACCCAACGGGTCCCACTTAGTCTAGTTCTATCCTATAATTCAGCGTAGGGTAACTGAGACTATAAGATGAATATCTTAAATTCTGAAGCAATGGACTAATGTTTTTCTTTCTTGATCAGTAAATAAATATAAATAAATTACTGGAAGATTTAGGTCATCGTTCATCTAGGTCAGGGGTCGGCAACCTTGTTCTGCAGGACCCATGTCTGTGAGCGGATGGCAGGCCACATCTATCGCCATAGTTAATAAATGGAGGTAATAATAATACATAACTAAACTTTACATATTTGTATATTTAAGCAATATTATTGCTAGTGAACATATCAGTTATTTGAGATACAAAGTAATACAAAGACAAGAAACACTACGAGGCGACTGTACATGCTTATCACTCAACACTCACCCAAATCTGCGGAATCAAAAAATGGCAAGAGCACCAGTGGATGAGGAATGTGTACAATAACGTCAGCAGCAGGTCAAGTGAATTATTGAGAAAACACGCCACTCTTATATAATATTTTGAGCGGCTGATGCAATACGAGCTGTGGAGTCGTCAGCTGCTGTGTTGCATACAGAATACGGAAGTCATCAGAAAAGAAAAAAAAAAACGCCTCCGAGCCAGATGATTTCGGGTTACGGGCCAGATCCGGCCTGTGGGCCGTAGGTTGCCGACCCTTGATCTAGGTCATATCAAATAAGGTCATGTCAATTGAAGTGTTATCATCTTATTGCTTTTGCCCTGTTTTCCTCAAAAACCTGAAAGCTGGATGAATAAATTATAAGCATAGCTGAAAAGGCAGAATGCTTAGGATTAATTCTTCTACCATGGCTTGATGGCGTTTTCTTATCTGCATTCTCATATATAAAAGTATTTTGTTTTTGAAATTCAAATTTGAATGCACAGGTCAAATAATTTGAAAATTTACAAGGCTTTGTGGAGTCATTTTGTAGCAATTGAGATTTTGTTGGAAAGAGATTAAACAATTTACCTTCCATCTGGCCAGCCTGAGGTTGAACTGCTGTATAGGACTGTTGATGCTGTGGAGCTCCAGGCTGATGAGCAGCAGATGACGAAGAGGCAATACTGTCTGGTGTTCCTGATCTTTCATCAATCGGTGCAGTTGGAGGACCTGAAATACATTGGATAACATATATTCATTACCAGTACAGTAATCAGCAATTTAAAACACAAATGCACCTACCAATGTATTTGTTTAATAATCTATGTGCGAACTACAGATACAACTTGGAAAATGGACGAAACTATCTGCCTATCAAAACCCCCCCTCAACTGTACCCCCTATCATTTACCAGGCTTTGTGCTGCCCCTCCCCTCTTCCTGCTTTCTCCTTGCCCCTTCACTGCAATTAGTCTGAAAGGTCCCAACCTGAATCATCACCTATTCATATACTCCAGAGATGCTGCCTAATCCACTGAGTTATTCCAGCACTCTGTCTCTTTTTGTAAATGAAAATCTGCACGTCCTTGCATCTCCTTAACTAAATGCCCTTTGTACAGATAAATAAATCTGATCATATTTACCTACATTTCCATATTTCTTGTCCAATTTCTGCCTGCTCAATCATAATGTTGCATTCAATGAGAGTGAATGCCTTGAGAAAAGGATAGCATTGTGCTGTTCTGGGCTTCTTTAGAATATTGGTCAATACACTGTAGAAAATGCCTTGTTGTTTATTAGTTGGCATGCAACAGAAAAAGTTATATCTTAGTTTTGATCTTGCAGATACCTTGCTTTTGCTATCACTTTGATTCATTATGTCAATTCTATCCCTCCAGATTCCGCTAAACAATTGTACTCGGGTTTGATGGTTTTGCCCACGTCCCAAAAAAATCACGTTTCAATAGAATTTGCAAAAAATCAGTGAAAACTACATGAACATTTTATATATCCAATTTTACATATCTAACTGCACCCACAAAGTTCAACTTATGTTAATTCCAGGCCTTATGCCACTAAATAGCATGCCAACAATAGTTATGCTTCATGGCAGGTGATTTTATTATTCACTCTCTTCTGATATTATCACTCTAATTGGGTTTCAATCTGTGGCCCAGTACAAATAAATGCATTTAGTCAAATCAAACCCTATGTCTATGTAAAAAAAAAACTTTCACTGCATGAAGTTACAATTTGCTGCTATGCCACGGCTGATAACATCATCCTCATAAATATCTCACCATTGACCATCTGGATCATGCTCTACTGGTAATACATTTACCCCCATTTGATCTTAATTATAGAATCATCTGCAATGGTATCTCATCTCCTATCTGTGCCATTAACTGATGCCCATTAGTTTTCCCCTATATTTAATCTACATGCTATCAGTTGACAATATCATCTAAACATGCCAGATTTAATAGATATGCTTAAGTCCCCAAGCTCAAATTCCCTCTGATGTTCTTCATTCTTTATTTGCAACATCTGACGATGAATCATGATAAATGGACAAAAGAAATCCCACGATTAAGAGCATATCTTTGCACAAAATAATCATTAAATCTTCAGGAAAATTCACAGCTGTTCAAAACCTTTGAAGAATTAGTATAAATTAGTATAATTAGTTCATTCTTTTCTTAAAATAAAATTCTGTACTATTTCGAGGTACGTTAAGTTATCAGAATGGAAACCTTAATATTATTTAACATTTTTAATTTATCTTCCCTTAGAAAAAAACAAGTGATTGTGATTTGTTTCAAGCTTTAAACAGATTATTTCCGTACATTTTTTTTTCTGAAATAGAGTTTATCTTCCGGTAATCTGGAGGCAATGTGGTCAGGGACCATATTACCTCCAGACTCCCCTCCACACTCGACCCATACCAGTTTGCTCACAGGCCAAACCGCTCCACAGAGGACGCTATATCCTCCGTACTCCATCTGAGCCTGGAACATTTAGAGGAGAAAAACACCTATGTGCGAATGCTGTTCGTGGATTTCAGTTCAGCATTCAACACCATTACCCCCCAGCACCTGATAAGCAAACTGGTTCCATTGGGCCTCGGCACCCCCATGTGTAACTGGCTACTGGACTTCCTCACTGACAGACCCCAGTCTGAGGGTTGGAAATAACACCTCCAACACCATCTCTCTGAGCACCGGCTCCCCTCAGGGCTGTGTCCTGAGTCCACTGCTGTTCACCCTGATGACTCACGACTGTTGTGCCAGGTTTAGTACAAACCACATCATGAAGTACGCAGATGACACAACAGTGGTGGGCCTCATCAGGGACGACAATGAGCTGGCTTACAGGGAGGAGGTGAAACAACTGGTGGACTGGTGCAATACGAACAACCTGATCCTGAATGTCGAAAAAACAAAGGAGGTTATCGTCGACTTCAGGAAAACCCGGCACAGTCCCACACCACTTTACATCAATGACAGCGATGTGGAGGTGGTCAGTAGCACAAAGTTCCTGGGGGTGCAGATCACTAACAGTCTGACCTGGTCGAATAACATCTCATCAACAGTTAAGAGAGCGCAGCAGCGGTTGCACTTTCTGCGCCGGATGAGAAGAGCTCATCTCCCCCATCCCATCCTCACTACTTTCTACAGGGGCACCATAGAGAGTATTCTGACCAGCTGTATCTCTGTCTGGTTTTGGGACTGTGGAGCCTCCGACTGGAAGTCTGTGCAGAGAGTGGTGAGGACAGCGGAAAAAATCATCGGGACCTCTCTCCCCTCAATCGGGGATATTGCGACCAAATGTTGCATGTCTA
Organism: Raja brachyura; assembly: GCA_963514005.1. The sequence goes on along the minus strand of OY740792.1, from coordinate 20,940,892 downwards.
AGGCCAGCAGTATTATAAAAGACCCCACACATCTCCATCACGGTCTGTTCACTCTGCTGCCCTCGGGAAAAAGATATCGCAGCATAAGGAGCAGAACATCAAGGTTCTGCAACAGCTTCTTCCCACGAGCCATCAGACTCCTGAATGCCATGTAATGGGCTGCCACCATTGTCTATTTATCCTTTTATCCTTTTAATCCATGCCTATCCTTCTGTTAATTTATTGTGTTGCACAGGGAGCCAAATGCAACGTAATTTCGTTTGGAACTGCATATATCAATGTATTTCTAAATGACAATAAAGTTTGTTTGACTTGACTTTGACTTGACTTATCTATAATGTAGCATCACTAATTAATTTAAAATTAAACAAAATTGAGGACAAATTTCTCCATATTGTTAAGAAACATTCTTCATTTCTCAGAAACAAGAGCCAAGCCCTTGGGGTATATATATATCTGAATAATTCTAAATATCATTTTAAATGTTACTGGATTCATCACTCCTCAATAAGCAAATGCATGACATCTTTCTTAAATATCTGGAATTTCTTGCTGCAGCTATATATTCAAAATATTGATGTATACTGTTCAATTTGGAGCATTTTCAACAACGTCACACACCAATTCATTTTAAACATTCACTTAGAGTAAACAAACTTTTCTAAATCTAGCCATTTTTTCAAATAGATTTCCCATGGATAATAAGCGAGTTCGGTATTCCGACTGCGCATGCCCAGGCCAAAGGTCACTATACATAAACACTGCTGGAAAGCAGTGGAGCTGTGTACATGTACACCTTCATTTCTTCCAGCTTTGATTCTGCTAGGTAAGAAAATACTGCTTTCAAAACTATTAATTAGTTGTATTTATTGTTCCTTTGTTAAAAGCTAAGATTGCTTTATGATTGAGTGAGTGACTGCCCCCCCCTCTCTCTCGCTGTTACACCCTGCTCTCCCGCTACCTGTTCCTTTGGGGGGGGGGGGGGGGGGAAGGTGAGCAGTTGACCATTGTGGGATGATTCATTGCTCATTTGTATTCATAGATGGCGCTGGAGAATTTAATTGCCTTGAAATTAGAATAGTGAAATTCGACTCAGAAACGATCATTGTGTTCCAATCTGGAATACATAAATGTTCCTATAATGTGACCACACGCACCCCCGTTCCTCAGATTAAATATATTTTTACACATAAATTATGAATAAAAATAAGAATTTCTACACAGTTTCTTCAGACAGCGCTTTGTTCGCTTTTTCTTTATGGTGAATGACCTTTGACATATCCCATGATTCCTTGCGTTTTTCAGGATACCAAACTCGTTTATTACATCACTGAACCAGCACAAGGTCAAATATTCAACCTCTATTCTGCTGATTAGCTAGTATGCCAGGACAATATAGTTGGCAAAAAAAGCACTGCTTATTCTGTTCAGAAGTTTAATCTTGTTCACAGCATTCAGATAGCTACATGTTGAAAGTATAAAAGTCCATTCAAATTTCCTTTGCATTAAGTCACCAGCTAACACTCCAGCAACAATATTTTCACTCTGCTGAATTAATAATTAGCCAAAAATGCAAACATCATCCCAAGAAAAGAAAACTGTTGCAACTGATACATTGCAATATAGCGCAACACAACATGCACTGCTGAAGCAAAGATAGGAATTGTTGGAAACCCTCACTGAGCAACATCTGTGGAGAAAAAAGAGGAATTAAATGTTTTGTGTGTAAAATGAATCCAAATGTTCTCTGCACAGGTGCTGCTTGTGCTATTTCCAGAATATTCTGTTCTTTAGCATTTCCAGCATCTGCGTTTTTTGCTTTTGCTCATACACAGCTGAAGTTCTGTTGTTCAGACATAATTACTCAACTGACATTATATCAGGTCCCTCGAGCCACTGCGGACAATAACGTCACGTCAAGAGATGTCATATCAAAGGATGTTACATCTTTCGGCAAAAAACTGACATAGTGAATTATTCGTTCTCTTCTCCAGATCCCCCTCCTTGTTTTTTTATGGAATTGGATTCCAGTGAATCACAATTTTAGTAGGTTTCCAATGCTTCTCCTTAAATGGCACATGTTCATTTGCAAGCTTGTTCATAAAATGTTGATCACATCCTCTATTTTAGAGCAAAGGGTGGCGGCAGGGAGTGTTTGCAAGTCGAGGCTAATCGTCATTAGTGTGCCAAGAAATTGCATAACAAATTTACTAATTATGCTATACATAAAATATGATAATTATTTGTGCAAAAGCCAAGTTTATGTCAAATAGGTCAGGATTACATCAATCTCTAATGTAATTTATCTTGTCCAAACATAATTTCTCAACTATAATACTGTTATATGTGTTATTTTCCTTGCCCATTTCTACAGTGACCACCTCTATATGTCATCCACAGAGGCATATTAAAGGCATGCCAAAGGCAGCACGAGGCTTGTCGTTTCTGTGATTCTCATTATTCCCTTTTTCCAACTGAAAAATGTATATTAATTTCCAGTCATCTATCCCAAATCCAAAGAGCTGTGATAGGTTATGGTCAGTCCCCCTGCCATTTCCTTCTGTGCAAGAAAATCTAATGATGCACCCGGTAACTTACCCATGGAAGTGCAACCACCTGTTCTACACCTACGAGCTATCAATTTTTAATGTATGGTAAAATTCAGAGAATTTGCTATCCCAATCGATAAGCATCTGACACATTGGGTAATGTTTCCCCACGCTCCTATTAAATTCACTGGGGCCCTGTTTCTGATACTCACTTTACACTCGCCCATCCTCTTTAAACGTATTGGGTTCACTGGAAAAAGTTCCGCAAATCTTTAGCAAAGTAAAATCATAATGCGCCAAAGTCTAAAAATCTGGCTCAACCCAATTGTCAATCTGGCTCACCTCTCCAGCAGAATCTCACATATGTTCAGTCAATAAAACTGTTCATAGTTTTCTTTCCATTACAAAAATTTGCCATTACAAGACAACTTCAATTGATTGTTTAATTTAATCATCATAACTAACACATGCAACATTTTCAGTTACTTATGTGATACATTTCACTTGGGGCCATGAGTGTGCTAGTCGTCTCTGGATGATATCCAAAAGAACATAACTGAATTCCGCGTTAGATTGATATTTAAAAAACAACTTAAATAGGGACTAAACAGCATTTGTAGAATGTCTAATCCTTTTGCATGCATGTGACTATCAACCAAAATTCACAATATCCCTCATTATTCCCACTACCTCGATTACATATTACCCCTCAGTTTGTTGAAGTACCCAATTCCATTCTCAGAGTATTTATTCTTCTTCACATTTGTTCAGACGATACTACCCTCTACTAATAATCTTCTGATATGTCTTTATATTTTCTCAACTATTTTCATTCCATTTGGCAAGGGTGCAACCATTTCCATTTCATATCCCATTTACAGTGCCCTCCATAATGTTTGTGCCAAAGACCCAGAATTTATTTATTTGCCTCTGTACGCCACAATTTGAGATTTGTAATAGAAACAAATCACACGTGGTTAAAGTGCACATTGTCAGATTTTAATAAAAGCCATTTTTGTACATATTGGTTTCACCATGTAGAAATTATACAAAGTCCTCCCATTTCAGGGCACCATAATGTTTTGGACACATTGCTTCACGGGTGTTTGTAATTGCTCAGGTGTTTCATTGTCCTATCTGGGACACATGACAATAAACTCTCTTGAATTTCGAATTGCCTCTTTAATGCAGGTAAAAGAGAGCTCTCAGCACCTGGTCTTTCCTCCGGTCTTTCCATCACCTTTGGAAACTTTTACTGCTGTTTATCACCATGAGGACAAAAGTTGTGCCAATGAAAGTCAAAGAAGCCATTAAGAGACCGAGAAACAAGAATAAGACTGTTAGAGACATCAGCCAAACCTTGGCTTTCCAAAATCAACTGTTTGGAACCTCATTAAGCAAAAAGAGAGCACATGAGCTCACTAATCACAAAGGGACTGGCAGGCCAAGGAAGACCTCCACAGCTGATGACAGAAGAATTCTCTCTATAATAAAGAGAAATCCCCAAACACCTGGCCAATATATCAGAAACACTCTTAAGGAGTCAGGTGTGGATTTGTCAATGACCACTGTCCGCAGAAGACTTTATGAACAGAAATACAGAGGCTACACTGCAAGATGCAAATCACTGGTTAGCTGCAAAAATAGGATGGACAAGTTACAGTTCGCCAAGAAGTACTTAAAAGAGCAACCACAGTTCTGGAAAAAGGTCTTGTGAACAGATGTGATGTGGATGAACTTATATCAGAGTGATGGCAAGAGCAAAGTATGGAGGAAAGAAGGAACAGCTCATGATCCAAAGCATACCACCTCATATGTGAAACACGGTGGTGGGGGTGTTATGGCCTGGACATGTATGGCTGCTGAAGGAACTAGCTCACTTATCTTCATTGATGATGGTAGTAGCATCATTAATTGTGAAGTGTATAACTGCTAAAGTTCAAACAAATGCCTCAAAATTCATTGGCCGGCGGTTCATTCTACAGCAAGATAATGATCTCAAACATACTGCTAAAGAAACAAAGGAGTTTTTCATAGAAACATAGAAAATAGGAGGAGGAGGCCATTCGAGTAAGCACCGCCATTCATTGTGATCATGGCTGATCGTCCGCTATCAATAACCCGTGCCTGCCTTCCTCCCAATATCCCTTGACTCCACTAGCCCCTAGAGCTCTATCCAACTCTCTCTTAAATCCATCCAGTGATTTGGCCTCCACTGCCCTCTGTGGCAGAGAATTCCATAAATTCACAACTCTCTGGGTGAAAAAGTTTTTTCTCAAAGCTAAAAATTGGTCAATTCTTGAGTGCCCAAGTCGACCCGATCGGAACCCATCTGAGTATGCCTTTCATATACTGAAGAAAAAACTGAAGGGGACTATCCCCCAAAATAAGCATAAGCAAAAGGTGGCTGCAATACAGACCTGGTAGAGCATCATCAGAGAGAAGACATCCAGCAACTGGTGATGTCCATGAATCACAGACTTCAAGCAGTCATTGCATGCAAAGGATATGCAACAAAATACTAAACATGACTACTTTCATTTACATGACATTGCTGTGTCCCAAACATTATGATGCCCTGAAATGAGGGGACTATGTATAAACACTGCTGTAATATTTGCATGGTGAAACCAAAATGTATAAAAATGGCCTTTATTAAAATCTGACAATGGGCACCTTAATCACATGTGATTTTTTCTATTTACAAATCTCAAATTGTGGAGTACAGAGGCAAATAAATAAATTATGGGTCTTTGTCCCAAATATTATGGAAGGCACTGTATGTGCACACCATCTCCTTTCTTCCAGAACCACAATGGTGATCCCTTATCTTTACCATAATCGCACCAGTCTCTACGATCAACAGATCTCCCCTTGACATGTCTAACATGAAACCACCACACCTACATGAAACCACCACACATTTTGCAGCATTCCCAAGTGACAATTTCCTGGCACAATGGTTCACCCAACCATCACAATGATCATCTATTCCTGCATGCATATTTCCTTCCAATGATGGAATGCCTAGTCTTTTACTACTTGTCTTTCTACCACAATATTTATCAAAGTACTTTTTCCGGATGTACTAAGTTTGCCCGCGCTATTTTCAAATTTGTATACTGCATTCACGGTTCACAATGCAATCTCCTCTACACAGGGAGACCACAAGCAGAACAAATTATCCAACATTTGCAGATGTCTGTCATTTTAAATCCCTATTGTACTCCTGCTACATCCATCCCTATGTACACAGAGATATTGCGCTCTAAATCCATATCTACCTGATAGTGGCAAAGAAAATAGATACAATAGTAATTAATTGGTCTGGAAATTGAGTCAGGAAGTCATATTGCAGCTTTCTAAAACATTGGTTAGGCACATTTGGAGTATTATGTGCTGGGTGTCCCTGTACAAGAATGAAGTGGAGGGTTTGGAGAGGATGCAGAATAGGTTTACAAGAATGCTGCCTGGATTAGAGGATATTAGCTCAGAGAAGAGGTTGGACAAACTTGTGTAGAACACAAAGTGCTGGAGTAACACAGCTGGTCATGCAGCATCTCTGGAAGATACGGATAAGTGAGGTTTAGAATTGGGACCTTTCTTCAGACTCCTTGAAACATCACCTATCCATGACCTCCAAATATGCAGCCTGACCAGCTCGGTAACTCGAGCACTATGTTCTACGCTAGATTCCAGCATTAGCAGGTCCTTGCGTCTACATTCGACAAACTTGGATTGTTCTCTCTGGTTGTTTAGGAGAGACCTAATCTAAAATAATGAGAGGCATAGATACGGCAGACAGTCTAGAACATGCTGCCAGGATTAGTGGTGGAAGTAGATCTGATAGTGGCATTTTAAAAGCTTTTATAGGCACATAGATAAGCAGAAGCAGTTTAACTTGGCATCACCGTGGGCACAGAAATTATGAGCTGAAGCGACTGTTCCTGTGTCTATCTCTGCATCTGCATACTCTGAGCTCTACCTTCAGACCCCAAAACTATTTCAATAAAATTCAATCTTCGCTTGGAGATGAGCAACACAGCTTTCAACAAGACATATTACGTTTTTCTGGCCTCAATAATGCATTCAAGTTTCAGAAATTGAGGATTTCCAAGTTCCATCATTTTACTTCTCATTTTGAGCAATTCAAATTCACACCTCATTTTTAACAATTTGTTTCTTCACTTGCCCCATTACTCTCAACAATTTTCCATCACTTTTTTATAATTCAACTTTTCCTGCATTCTTACCCTATCACACATATCCATTTTGTTCTCTCCTTCCATTTCCATTTTCTCTGCATTTTAAAACCTCTTATCAAATGGTGAAAGTCATTGACCGAAACATTAACTCTCTCTCTAAATGGATGTTGGCCGATCTGTATTTCCAGCAAGTTCTATTATTTCAGGTATTCAGCTTCTGCAGTGTTTCGCTGTTATAATCTCCAATCTCTTTAAACTTAATTTTGGGAATAATTTTTGTGTGATTCGAACTATTTGCACTTGCTGGCTTTGGGCATTATCAGAACTGCAACTGCAAATACTCTTTAATTTCAACGTTTCTTTTTCATCACTGTCATAAGTCTGATTCAAGTAACCTACCCGAAACCTGGTCTTCAGTCAGGCCAAATGATGACATTACATTCTTGTTGATTTCATCTTGATTTTTTAAGGGATCAAAGGCAGACATACTGGCAGCACTAACAGGAACAGGCTGCTTAATTGTGGAGTCTGGTGCCACAGGCTTTCCATCCCTTCCATCAACAGCATCTGTAATAAAGCACAAAACTAAAAACGTGTCTTGGCTATTTATTAAAGTACAGATATCTAAATATATCAGGACCATGGCCAGCTTCTTTTGCAGCTTTGTTAATAACTGCAACCTTTTACAATCCAAACATAGTCAGTAATGATTTGGTGGGAAAAGGAAAAGAGAGTACTTAAAAGTTGTGGGTATGTAGCTACACATTCAACTTCAGTTTGGTCCATCTGTTGGATGCCAAATCCCAATGTTAAACTAGACATGTAGTTTTATTGATATGCTATGACTACATTATTCTCAACAGGTAAGATTATGTTTGGAGAAACAATGGAAATCATCCAGTGACCTGTTAAACAAGCCCCGGAGGTCAGGCCTTTCAAGCCTACCCTGCCATTTAATATGATTGTAGCTGCAATTTCTAACATAAATTTTGACATGCCCCAGATATAAAAAACGGGCCCCTTACCATAGAGTTATGCCCCTTATTTGAGATTCTACCACTTGTGAAAACATCCCAACCTCGACCCTGTCAAGCCCACTTCAGATCTTGAGTAAAACGTGAAGAGCTGAAGTAACATAGCAGGTCAAGCAGCATCTGTGGAAGGAAATATTTAGCAATGTTTCGTGCCTGCACCCTTCTTCAGACTAACAGACTAAAGAAGGATTCTGACTGAAATTTTGACTACAGATGTTGCCTGAACAACTTTGTTACTCAAGATTCCAGCATCTGCAGTTTCTTGTGTCCTACTCCAGCATTTGTGTGCTTGAATAAGATCATCGCTCATTCTTCTCAATTCGAAATAAAAGATCTGCACTATTGAAACTGTCCACCTTTTGTTGGGCACACAAGAGTGCTATGAAGAATTAGATAACAGAATTCACTGGATCAACACATTTTCAAATTCTGATGACTTATACAAAAATATGATCCCAATGTCAAAGCCACTTTATTGTAAAACTGGAAACAAAGCAAGCTGTGTCAGTCTAGCAAGTAATCAAGGTAAGCTCTGAAGAAGGGTCCTGACCCAAAACGTCACCTATCCATGTTCTCCCAAGATGCTGCCTGAACCTCTGAGTTATTCGGGCACTTTGTGTCCTTTTCTTTAAATCATTATCTGCAGTTCCTTGTTTTGACCAGATAAGCTCTGCCTTCCTTCAGAGAGTAGACAAACATAACCAGGGTGAAATAAACATTTTCCACATTGGTCAGAGTGCCGTACTTCAACTTTCTGCACTACCCCCCCCCCCCCCCCCCCAACTTATTTTCTGGTAATATTTGTTTGTCAGGAGACCAAGGATCCACCTATATATATACAACATGCCTCAATCTCACAAGACAACCAATTTTGAGGCCACAAAATAATTAAATTACTTAAAGAATTTAGCAGCTTGCTTAATATAATCCATGTGCACTAAAGTGACCCAGACTAAAATATAGTGTCCTCCATAATGTTAGGACAAAGACCCATCATTTATTTATTTGCCTCTGTGCTCCACAATTTGAAATTTGTAATAGAAAAAAACACATGTGGTTAGAGTGCACATTGTCAGATTTTAATAAAGACCTTTTTTATACATTTTGGTTTCACCATGTAGAAATTACAGCAGTGTTTATACATAGCCCCCCCCATTTCGGGGCACCATAATGTTTGGGACACAGCAATATCATGTAAATGAAAGTAGTTATGTTTAGTATTTTGTTGCATATCCTTTGCATGCAATGACTGCTTGAAGTCTGTGATTCATGGACATCACCAGTTGCTGGGTGCCTTCTCTGGTGCTGCTCTGCCAGGCCTGTATTGGAGCCATCTTTAGCTTCTCTCCTCCTCGTCTCACCTGTCCACAATACCTTTTTTCCAGAACTGTGGTTGCTCTTTTAAGTACTTCTGGGCAAACTGTAACCTGGCCATCCTATTTTTGCGGCTAACCTATGGTTTGCATCTTGCAGTGTAGCCTCTGTATTTCTGTTCATGAAGACTTCTGTGGACAGTGGTCATTGACAAATCCACACCTGACTCCTGAAGAGTGTTTCTGATCTATCGGACAGGTGTTTGTGGGTTTTTTCTTTATTATAGAGAGAATTCTTCTGTCATCAGCTGTGGAGGTCTTCCTTGGCCTGCCAGTTCCTTTGTGATTAGTAAGCTCACCAGTGCTCTCTTTCTTCATAATGATGTCCAAACAGCTGATTTTGCTAAGCCTAAGGTTTGACTGATGTCTCTAACTGTTTTATTCTTGTTTCTCAGTGAAATAATGACTGTTTTAACTTTCATTGTCACAACTTTGGTCCTCATGTTGATAAACAGCAATAAAAGTTACTAAAGGTGATGGAAAGACTGGAGGAAAGACTAGGTGCTGAGAGCTCTCTTAAATGCTTTAAGGTGGCATTTAAACACCAGAGCAATTACAAAAACCTGTGAAGCCATGTGTCCCAAACATTATGGTGCCCTGAAATGGGTGGGGGGGGAACAGACTATATATAAACACTGCTGTAATTTCTACATGGTGAAACCAAAAAGTATAGAAATACCCTTTATTAAAATCAGATACATCAAAATAAATAAATGATTTATCAAACTGACTATTATCCAATTGCAATCCTTAAAAAAACATGGCAATAACACATAACCATCTCTTTCCATGGAAGAACTATTATTTCCTTTACAGTACATGCAGCCACCACACAATTCTTTTACAAAATAGTACAAGGCTGTACTATGCTTTCTAAAACAGTCTTTAACAACAAAACATGATTCAATTCTAGTTTTCTAAGTATGCAATTAGGGTTTCTAGAGCCCGAAAGATACATCAAGACTGACAGACACATCAGTTCTTGCCAAGGTAAATCTTCGCCAAGTTCATGAGGCAACAAAGTGCAAACATTTTTTTAAAGATTAAATGAATACTATTTTATAGAATTAAGTGGAGTAAGCACACAAAGAGCCTATTCTTAGCAGCAATTATATTTTACTCAAGGCTCTTCTCACTCTTCCTCATCTAACTCAATTAGTACAATCTCTCATTCAACCACTCCTTCATTTATCCATCTCGCTTCTCCTTAAATATAGAACATGGAACTGTATAGTGGCGACACACACAGGACTGCAGATGTTGGAATCTTGAATAAAACAACAAATTGCTGGAAATCTCAGCGGGTTAGGCAGTATCTGTGGGGGGAAATGGACAAGCACAATTTCAGGTCGGGACCTTTTATCAGTCTGAAAAATGATCTCAACCCGAAACATTGCCTGTCCATTTCCTTCCACTGGTGACGCCCATCCCACTGAGTTTTTCAGCAGTTTGTTTTTTGCTACAGAACAGTACAGCATACGAAAGGCACTTTGACCAACAATATATATGCTTATGATGATGCTGATTTAAACTGCACATCTGCCTGCACACGATTTGCATCCCTCCATTCCCTACTTGTTCACATGCCTGTTTAATTTCCTCACATCATATCTGCTTCTACCACTCCTCCTTGCAGTGTGTTCCAGACAACTATCGCTCTGTAAAAAAAGCCTCATAAATCTCCTTTAAATTTTCTCCTTCTCGTGATAAAGCTCTACCTTCTAGTATTTTAGATTTTCACCCTGAGAAGAATATCTACCGTCTGTGTCTCTCAACATTTTATATACTTCTACCTGTTCCGCATTCATCCCAAAGCCTGCATGTCCTTCTGGAGATGTAGCAACCAGAACTGTACACAATATTTCAAATTCCTAACCAGAGTTTTATATACAGTGCCCTCCATAATATTTGGGGCAAAGACCCATCATATATTTATTTGCCTCTGTATTCCACAATTTGAGATTTGTGATAGAAAATACATTTATCAAACATAAAATTGGACCATTAGAGTGCAAGAATGGACAGCTATCTGCAGAGCCAAAAGAGATGGGGGAGATATTGAACAATTTATTTTCTTCGGTATTCACCAAGGAGAAGGATATTGAACTCTTGGTAAAGGTAAGGGAAACTAGTAGAGTAGCTATAGAAACTATGAGATTCAAAGAGGAGGAAGTACTGACACTTTTGAAAAATATAAAAGTGAATAAGTCTCCAGGTCCTGACAGGATATTCCCTCGGACATTGAGGGAAGTTAGTGTAGAAATAGCAGGGGCTAGGACAGAAATATTTCAAATGTCATTAGAAACTGGAATAGTGCCAGAGGATTGGCGTACTGCGCATGTTGTTCCATTGTTTAAAAAGAGTTCAAAGAATAAACCTAGCAATTATAGACCTGTTAGTTTGACGTCAGTGGTGGGCAAATTAATGGAAAGGATACTTAGAGATAATATATATAAGCATCTGGATAAACAGGGTCTGATCAACAACAGTCAACATGGATTTGTGCCTGGAAGGTCATGTTTGACAAACCTTATTGAATTTTTGAAGAAGTTACTAGGGAAATTGATGAGGGTAAAGCAGTGGATGTTGTCTATATGGATTTCAGTAAGGCCTTTGACAAGGTTCCCCATGGAAGGTTGGTTAAGAAGGTTCAATCTTTGGGTGTTAATGGCGCAATAGCAAGATGGATTCAACAGTGGCTGAATTGGAGATGCCAGAGAGTAATGGTGGATGGCTGTTTGTCAGGTTGGAAGCCGGTGACCAGTGGGGTGCCTCAGGGATCTGTGTTGGGTCCACTGTTGTTTGTCATGTACATCAATGATCTAGATGATGGGGTGGAGAATTTTATAAGTAAGTTTGCAGATGATACTAAGATAGGTGATGCTGTGGATAATGAAGTAGATTTTCAAAGTCTACAGAGAGATTTGGGACATTTGGAAGAGTGGGCTGAAAGATGGCAGATGGAGTTTAATGCTGATAAGTGTGAGGTGCTACATCTTGGCAGGACAAATCAAAATAGGACGTACATGGTAAATGGTAGGGAATTGTGGAATGCTGTGGAACAGAGGGATCTAGGAATAACTGTGCACAGTTCCCTGAAGGTGGAATCGCATGTAGATAGGGTGGTAAATAAAGCTTTTGGTGTGCTGGCCTTTATAAATCAGAGCATTGAATATAGGAGTAGGGAAGTAATGTTAAAATTGTACAAGGCATTGGTGAGACCAATTCTGGAGTATGGTGGACAATATTGGTCGCCTAATTATAGGAAGGATGTCAACAAAATAGAGAGAGTACAGAGGAGATTTACTAGAATGTTGCCTGGGTTCCAGCAACTAAGTTACAGAGAAAGGTTGAACAAGTTAGGTCTTTATTCTTTGGAGCGCAGAAGGTTAAGAGGGGACTTGATTGAGGTCTTTAAAATGATGAAAGACAGAGTAGACAGAGTTGACGTGGATAAACTTTTCCCATTGAGGGTAGGGAAGATTCAAACAAGAGGGCATGACATGAGAATTAAGGGACAGAAGTTTAGGGGTAACATGAGGGGGAACTTCTTTAGAGAGTGGTGGCTGTGTGGAATGATCGTCCAGCAGAAGTGGTGGAGGCAGGATCGACTTTAACATTTAAAAGTAAAGTGGATAGGTATATGGACGAGAAGGGAATGGAGGGGTATGGTCTGAGTGCAGGTAGATGGGACTAGGGGAAAATAAATGGTCGGCACGGACTGGAGGGGCCGAGAAGGCCTGTTTCCGTGCTGTAATTGTTATATGGTTATATCACATGTGGTTAAAATGCACATTCTTAGATTTTATTTAAGGCCATTTTTATACATTTTGGTTTCACCATGTAGAAATTCCAGCTGTGTTTATACATGGTCCCCCCCATTTCAGGGCCCCATAATGTTTGAATCACATGGCTTCACTGACATTTGTAATTGTTCAGGTGTGTTTAATTGCCTCCTTAATGCAGGTATAAGAGAGCCCTCAGCACCTAGTCTTTCCTCCAGTCTTTCCATCACCTTTGGAAACTTTTATTGCTGTTTATCAACATGAGGACCAAAGTGGTGTGAATGAAAGTCAAAGAAGCTATTATTAGACTGAGAAACCAGAAAACAAAGTTAGGGATATCAGCCAATCCTTTGGCTTACCAAAATCAACTGTTTGGAACATCGTTAAGAAGAAAGAGAGCACTGGTGAGATTATTAATCTCAAGGAAGACCTCCACAGCTGATGACAGAAGAATTCTCTCTATAATAAAGAAAAATCCCCAAACACCTGTCCGACAGATCAGAAACACTCTTAAGGAGTCAGGTGTGGATATGTCAATGACCACTGTCCTCAGTAGATTTCAAGAACAGAAATACAGAGGCTACACTGCAAGATGCAAACCACTGGTTAGCCGCAAAAATAGGATGGCCAGGTTACAGTTTGCCAAGAAGTAATTAAAAGAGCAACCACAGTTCTGGAAAAAGGTCTTGTGGGCAGATGAGACGAAGATTAACTTATATCAGAGTGATGGCAAGAGCAAAGTATGGAGGAGAGAAGGAACTGCTCATGATCCAAAGCATACCACCTCATCTGTGAAACACGGTGGTGGGGGTGTTATGGCCTGGGCATTATAGGCCGCTGAAGGTACTGGCTCACTTATCTTCACTGATGATACAACTACTGATGGTAGTAACATAATGAATTCTGAAGTGTACAGACACATCCTATCTGGTCAAGTTCAAACAAATGCCTCAAAACTCATTGTCCAGCAGTTCATTCTACAGCAAGACAACGATCCCAAAAATACTGCTAAAGCAACAAAGGAGTTTTTCAAAGCTAAAACAGTGTCAATTATTGAGTGGCCAAGCCAATCACCTGACCTGAACCTAATTGAGCATGACTTTGATATGCTGAAGAGAAAACTGAAGGGGACTAGCCCCCAAAACAATCATAAATGGCTGCACCACAGGCCTGGCAGAGCATCACCAGAGAAGACACCCAGCGACTGGTGATGTCCCTGATATACTAAGCATGACTACTTTCATTTACATTACATTTCTGTTTCCCAAACAGTATGGTGCCCAGAAATGTGGTGAACTATGTATAAACATTGCTGTAATTTCTGCATGATGAAACCAAAATTTATTAAAATGGCCTTTATTAAAATCTGACAATGTGCACATTGAACCATATGTGATTTTTTCTATTACAAATCTCAAATTGTGGAGTACAGAGGCAAATAAATGATGCGTCTTTGTCCCAAACATTATGGAGGGCACTGTAACTGCTACATGACTACCTGACCTTTATACTCCATTCCCTTGCCGATGAAGACAAACATACCAAAATAAAGTATGCCTCCTTAATTACCCTTCCACTTGTGTTACCACTTTCAGGGAGCTATGGACTGACAACCTAGATCCTTATGTACATCAATGTCCCAAGAATCCTGACAATTATTGTACGATGCCATTTAATACATACTTGCAACAATTTGCCCCAACTCCACATTCTTATCATTCTCTAGCTCTAAATGTTTCTTACTTTATTTCTTTAAAACTGTCTTATATGATCAACCTCCACAAAAGGTTTCAAGGAAAGAAAATGATTGAGGGAAACAAAGAAAATTAATTTGATTAATTGTAATCACAATTTAGAATTTCCTTAGTACAATACCAAGTAATCCAACAATTATTAATCAACATGATTCATTTTCATGAAAAAATGCTGGAAACAAGAGAAACATAATTAACTTTTTAGGTTACAGAAATGTTGAGGGAACTCAGCCAGTCAAGCAGCATTTTGGAAAAGAGAAACTAGTCAATGTTCAGGTCAGCAGATCATATCTAGGGTCATTATCTCACATCTGAGGTCTTATTTGTTTTCCATAACATTTTAGTTGGAAGACCGTTCATCAGAACTGGCAAAGACATAAAACAAGCTTGTCTGAAGTTGCAGAGCGGAGGGGAAGAATGCACAGGACAAAGAAGATATTGTTCACATATTAAGGCCAGGATTGCCGTTGGAATAAGAGGCAAATTATGTGGACATAAATCCTGTCAGGACCAGAGCTGATGTAAGATAAAATCAATCAACTGGGGATGCTGGAAATCATAAATAAAATAAGATGATGCTGGATACAGTCAGAGGGCAGGCAGCATCAGTGGAAAGATAAATTGAGTTAACTTTTCATGTCATAGATCAAACCTACAACCTAAAATTATCTTAATCCAGAAATGCTAACTGGTATTCTTTCCTCAGATGCTGGCCTGACCTGCAAAATGTCTCCAGCATTTTTTGTTTTCATTTCAGACTTCCAGCAAAGGCCAACATTTTGCTTTTCATTGGGTGCAGTTAATGGCAACATTTAATAATTAGTTTTTATTAGCCTGAAAGAACAAAAATATTGGTGTACAAATTAAGGTTGATATAGCCATCATGTGGGATATCCCTGGAAATGCACCATGCAATTAAACTCCCAAAGCTTATTCCCATAGACACCCATACCTCACTGCCTTTCAGGAAGGCAAATTTACATACAGGAGATACCCACCAATATTAAAAAATGTGTGAAAATTCTCAATAGTGATTTACCAAGCATTTCAAGACATAGATGTTGGGAAGTTATATTACAGTTCTACAAGATATTGGTAAGGCTACATTTAACTCGTAACTGTCACTATATGTAATTAATCATAACTGTCACTGTATGCCATGTTGCTACTTGTGGGTGGAGCACCAAGGCAAATTCCTTGTATGTGAATGCTTCGCCAATAAACTTACTTACTTAAAGTGTACTTTAGTTTTAGTCACCCTTTTATAGGAAGGATGTTGTTAAGTTGGAAAGGGGGCAGAGAAGATTTACAAGAATGTTGTCAGGACTCGAGGGCCTGAGCTATAGCGAGATGTTGAGCAAGCTAGGGTAGGTACAGGGATAGGATGGATTAAGAGGGATATGGGCCAAATGCTGCCAGGTGGGACTGGTGTAGATGCGGCATGTTGGTCAATGTGCACCAGTCGGGCCGAAGAGCCTGTTTCCACATTTTATGACTCTATGACACTTTATAACTCTACACAGACTTAAAATTACAATTTGCTTAATTCATATATTTTTGACCAGAACTTTGTGCACCAAATTCCAGTTTTATGCTGAAATCTTATTAGGAAGTTGTGGATAGTCAAGAAATAATTCTTTTTGGATAACTCCTTTGTATTATTGTCAGTAAAAAGCTCAAGTATTTCTAATTTATGTATCCTAAAATATGCATTTCTAGTAATTGCATATGTAAAATAGTCCCATTTATATACCACAGTCAAGGACTTCACAGGAACATAAGCAGCCAAAATGGATGACAGAGAAGAAAACATGTGGAAGCAACATTTTCGCTGAACAGTTGGTTACGAGGAAAATGTGGAGGGGATTAGGGAGCTAACTGCAGAACCTGGAACTTTGTCAGTTTCCCTTGACCACTTTTTCTAGCCCACATCATAGAAAGAGGATTTTCTATATCGCTATCACTAAGAACGACGCTAAACTGCATTTCGTTGTACCTATACTTGTATTTGTGCAATGACATTAAACTTGAATTGAATTGAATTGAATTGAATTGATTACAGGGTTGATATTTAATGTATGATTTTAAAGCAAATGTCATTTTGTACTCCTGCTATTCTATCATGTCAGTTATTTGCACATGTCAATAACATCTGATCAACACAGTAACCTGTAACATTACTAACTGGGCAATTAAGTGAATGCACCAATTATCATATGAATATGAATAGCTCCATTATGTTCATATATTACTCAGAAATCATCCAATTTCAAATTTCAATTTCAAGAACATTTTTCAACATTTAAATTTCAGGTTCTTTTCTTCTACATATGACAGCAAAGAGTTCCACTTGGTAGTCCATCAGATTCATGCAGGTCCTCGATGAACAATCCCATTTGTTTGCATCCCTCCTCTCCTTTTCTCTCTGTACGGATTATTTCTCATACCCTCCACATCTTTCCCAAACATTCCCTCCTACATCTCCCATCAATTTCCCTGAATTCTTTTTTTTACATTAACTTACACTACTAAGTAATTCACAACAGCCAATTAACCTACTAGTACTTTAGCAAGTGGAAGGAAAGTAGATCATCCATAGGAAACGCATGTGTCATGGGAAGGACAGCACCTGATGTCAGATTAAAATCCAGCTCGGTGAAGCTGTGAGGCAGAAGAACTAACTACTACTTTACATTACCACATAGAAACATAGAAAATAGGTGCAGAAGTAGGCCATTCGGCCCTTCGAGCCTGCAATATGATCATGGCTGATCATCCACTCAGTATCCCGTACCTGCCTTCTCTCCATACCCCCTGATCCCTCTAGTTACAAGGGCCACATCTAACTTCCTCTTAAATGTAGCCTATGAACTGGCCTCAACTACCTTCTGTGGCAGAGAATTCCAGAGACTCACCACTCTCTGTGTGAAAAATGTTTTTCTCATCTCGGTCCTAAAAGATTTCCCCCTTATCCTTAAAATGTGACCCCTTGTTCTGGACTTCCCCAACATCGGGAACAATCTTCCTGCATCTAGCCTGTCCAACCCCTTAAGAATTTTGTAAGTTTCTAAAGGATCCCTCCTCAATCTTCTAAATTCTAGCGAGTACAAGCCGTGTCTATCCAGTCTTTCTTCATATGAAAGTCCTGACATCCCAGGAATCAGTCTGGTGAACCTTCTCTGTACTCCCTCTATGGCAAAAATGTCTTTCCTCAGAATTGGAGACCAAAACTGTACGCAATACTCCAGGTGTGGTCTCACCAAGGCCCTGTACAACTGCAGTAGAACCTCCCTGCTCCTATACTCAAATCCTTTTGCTATGAATGCTAACATACCATTCGCTTTCTTCACTGCCTACTGCACCTGCATGCCTACTTTCAATGACTGGTGTACCATGACACCCAGGTCTCGTTGTATCTCCCCTTTTCCTAATCGGCTACCCTTTATTCCGATGAGGGGATGTAGATATAACAAATGAAAACAGTCAGTTTTTGTTAACGAAACTAAATATTGAATTGACCTAACCATGAATACTTTCTACATGTGAGGTGATAGATTTGAATTGTGTTACTTCAGCAAATCAAACTGAAAATTAAATATTGTTCCCCTTATGTGCATTGTTTTCTTTAACCATTTGTTGAATTTGTAATTCTTACGCAAATGATTTTGGAAACTCAAATACACCACACTGTTTTACCTAACATTTTACACTTCCTTTTCTTCAAAGTCAAAGGCTGCTCGGAATACCAGGTTTCTTGGGCAATTTTATAACCTCAATAATGCGCAAGTGAAAAAGACAAAGTGAGAAAAAAGGAATAAAATTATAGCTTAAATAAGCATTGAACTGTACATGCTGCACGTTCCTCATTTGCAGTAAATTAATCAAGCTGGTAAAATGTATTTACATATATTTTATCGTCGGTGCTTTTAAGAAACAAAAATCACAGATCAGGTAACCCTAACATTTTCAGTGAAAACTGCTGAAAATAAATTGCTTTGGTAGAGGAGCATTGTTCCAAAATCCCCACTGTTTCCAAGCTGCAGCAAAAAAAAATCTACTTCTTCAGTATAATCCTGACTATTTCAAGTAGCTTTTTAAATGCTACACCAATGTATTGTCTAAAACTGCTTTTGATTCAAGATTTAGAAAAAGGTTGGTAAGAGTAACAATACTGGCAACTGTGATTTGAAAAAATAATGCATGAAATTGATCTCAATATATGCCGAGGTTAATTTCAGCATACTTTGAATACACAGGTTATCAGGTGTAAAATTACTAGAAGATTTTTAGATGTAAAATTAATTACACATTAAAGTTTTGACTTAGCAGATATGACTAAATTGGAATAAAGTGAAATGGAAATTTATTTTCATAAACAGGATACTTCCTTAAACTGCTATATTAAGAAATATGTTAAAACCAAACATGTATCAATTGTACATCTGGGATTCAGTGTGCAAATGTGCAGTGAAACCACAAAATACTTAACATTTTCATATTGTATGTGTTAATGTACTCAATTAGCAGCAAATAAACAAATGATTGAGTTTGTGAAATGTGTTGATTATATCTACAAACAATGACACAGAGTTAAGAAGGATGATGGGGGATCTCATTGAAACTTAAGGGCCTGTCCCACTTGGGCGTCATTTGCGCGTCACGCAGGTGGTGCGCAAAGATTTTGTGAGTCCCAAAATCCCGGGGCGCCATGCGCGACCACGCGTATACCTACACCACCTCGCGCGCATCATGACGCATAAATTATGTTGTGTAAATGACGCTCAAATTACGCCCAAGTAGGACAGGCCCTTTACCGAATAGTGAAAGACTTAGATAGAATGGATGTGGGGAGGATGTTTCCACTACTGGGAGAGTCTAGGACCAGAGGTCATAGCCTCAGAAATAAAGGACGGTCCTTTAGGAAGGAGATGAGGATGAATTTCTTTAGTCAGAGGGCGGTGAATCTGTGGAACTCTTTGCCACAGAAGGCTGTGGAGGCCAGGTCAATGGATATTTTTAAAGCAGAGATAGATAGATTCTTGATTAGTACGGGTGTCAGGGGTTATGGGGAGAAGGCAGGAAAATGGGGTTAGGAGGGAGAGTAGATCAGCCAGGATTGAATGGCGGAGTTTACTTGATGGGCCAAAGAGCCTACTTCTGCTCCTTTGACCTTATGACACAACAATGTTTAGAAGGAGGAAAGTCATTTTAATAATCCAACGTACCATTTTCAGGGATGTTGGCACAAATACTTGGATCGCAAGGTGGTTCCAGGCAATCTAGCAGTCGGTTCACTTTATTCCGAAGTTCTATGAGTTCCTGGCGAAGATATTTAACTTGATTTGACTCCAATGGCCGTGGCTGTCCATTTACTATTTAAAAAATAAACAAAGATTACATTTAATTATCAGAGGTATCGTGCATTATGATTTAAAAAAGCCATTTCTAATACATACATTATACCCATGGATAGCATTATCTTTTGCTATTAAGAACATGGGAATACAATGCATCATATACTAATGAATTTGAGAATCTTCAGAAGACCATTTTATAAATATCCACATACATTATTAATGCTAAACAGTGGGTATATGATTAAGTAAAATATTGGTCAAAAAATTGAAGATCTTGTATATCTGAAATGAGAAAGAAAATGCAGGAAAACTCAGAGGATCAGGCAGCTGCTGTGGGACGAGAAACAGAGCTATCAGATAAAATATGCTTTTCTTGTTGGAAGGTGGGTGCCTTGGTAGTAGCATGCAGTGATCACCATTCTTCTGACCTTCTGACAACTCCCTGCACCATCCAAGCAGATGCTGGTCAAGCTGCCCGTTGCAATGCAAGGGCCGAGTGACATACTGAAATGGCATCATGCCCATTCCCACTCGGAAAATAACAAAGGCTACTGTGCTAGACTGGCATTGGTATTGGTTCATTATTAACATGTACAAGACGAAAAACTGTTTTGAGTGTTGATCAGACAAATCACACTATCACACACAAGTATAATCAAACCTTACACCAGTACACCGGTTGAGCGAAAAGAGAAAGAAAGCAGCATACAGGATAGAGTGATACAACTACAGAGAAAGTGCTAGATAAAAAGTACAAATGTTGTAATGAGCGAAATTAGGAGATCGGTGCTACATCCTTAACCTTTGAGAGATCCCATGATGAATCTGATGACAGTAGGGAAGAAACTGTAAGGGTTTACGGAACATACAATGCGATAAAACTTTATTCATCCCTGGAGGGAAATTGGTCTGCCAACTATGACCATTCCGCAAGTCGGGGAGTGTCTGTAGAAGTTAAAGCAGAATTTGGCCAGACAATCCTGGTGTATAAGGAGTATAGTTTGGGGCTCAGAACACAACCTTGGTTACTTTGCTCATTTAGGGCATTGGTAAGAGCTTGTGAAGAAAAAGTTAAATAATTTGTCTTATTTCTCTCCCCAGATATCTGAAATTGCACATGCTTTTCAATGTATCTTTCCTCTTAACATTTCACTGTTAACATTCCCAAAGAACAAATATGGGATGTATTATTCTCGTTTGAAAATTGATGTTCTTGAAGGATATATATGGCAAGCATATTGAAGAACCTCCTTATATCAAGCAGCACTTTTTTTTTTTAAACAGCTAAGCATTTTTAATTTTTACTAGTAATTTTAATACTCCAATATGGAGTGGCTCTGATATGAAATCCTAAGAAGCAAAGAATATATATTTAAAATGACTGTGGGGTAATATACCACAGCTATTAGAGAAAAATATCAGAATTAGAATTTAAGCTTTTCTACTCTGGTCTTCAAGAGGGTGGGTCTTCTGGATGACAAAGGTTACTTATGAACAGAAATAATCATTTACTGCATGTATAGAAGTTGCATTGAGATCGAAACATTCCTCAGTTGACATTCTTGGAAAGGATTGATAGCAATGTCTAAAAACTAAAAAAATGTGCTTTACAGAATTAATGTAGGTCAAGGGATTTTCCATGGAAAAGAATCCAGCTAAATTATCAAACTATGCAGAGATGACAGAATGAATAATGGGAATTATCTTGGACCATTTAACGACTGACAAAAAAAATGAAATATCAAACAATTTGTACTATGCATAGCAATATAGAAAACTGGCTTACATGCCACATTATGTAGATTTCTATATGTGTTTGGATAGACAAACAGATAATCAGAAATTAATTGTGGAAAATGTCTCTTAATTAATTACAAGAACTATCAGCTTTCATTTTACATCCATCTAAATTGATTTTACACTGGCATGTCTATTGGATTTAGAGGCAAACTATAATAATTTTACAATATAAGTTAGTCATGGAGTCTTTGAGCTACACACCAGGCCCTTTGTCTCTCCTTTTCCATGCTGTCCAAGTTGCCGTCTTGAATTGTCTCATTTGCCTATATATGGCCCATATTTTTCTAAATCAGTCTCATCCATATACTTGACCTTTTGAAAGTCATAAATGTATCCACTTCTATAGCTTCCTTTGGAAGATTATTCCAGATGCATACTACCCATGGTGAAAAAGTTGCCCCCGAGGTTCATCTTAAATCTTTCCCTCTCACCTTAACCCTGTGCCCTCTAGTTTTAGAATCCTCTACCCTGGGAAAAAGACTAAGTGTTGACTTTATCCATGCCCCTCATGTACTTGTACACCTAAAAAAAGTCACCCCTCAGCTACCTAAGCTCCAAAGGAAAAGTTCCACCTAATAGAGTTTCTCTCTCTAACTCAAAACCGCATGTTCAAATAACATCCTGGTGAATCTTTACTGTGCCCTTCCAAACCTAATGAAATCCTTTATCAAAGTTAATCCTTAAGGGCCTGTCCCACTTGGCCGTCATTTACGAGACAGGCCGGCAGTGACTGACGCGAGACAGTCACGCGCGTCATCGTGCGTCCGCACAGCCGTCTGGAGTGCGTAACGTCCTTTGAATACTCAGTTTGATATTTACCCAGTTTATGATATTAATGTTGATTTTCTAAAATGTTCCAGTTTCTTGAGTGGTGCTAACAATTGGAAAAACTGCAGATGTAATGCCCCTATTCAAAAAAAGAGGTGAATGAAAAGTAGTAAGCTGCAGACCAAATTAGTCTGTGGGAAGGAACTGCAGATGCTGGTTTAAATTGAAGATAGACACAAAATGCAGGAGTAACTCAGCGGGACCGGCAACATCTCTGGAGAGAAGGAATGGATGATGTTTCAGTCTGAAGAAGGGTTTCGACCCGAAACGTCACCTATTCAACCCGAAACGTCACCCTGTCCCACTTTGCCGTCATTTATGCAACAGGCCGGTGGCGCGCGAATATTTCGTGCAACATTTCGTTGCCTTGCAGTCATACATATAATAAAATAACAAAACACACAATAAACACAAATTTAACATCCACCACAGTGAGTTCACCAGGCACCACCTCACTGTGATGGATGGCAAAAATCTTAAGTCTTTGTCTCTTCCCTTCTTGTTCTTTCACTGCGCTGAGGCGATCCAGGCTTCCGATGTTATGACCCCACCGGGTGATGGTAAGTAAGTCCCCCGGCTCAACCGTGCTCCGCGAACGGGCCGGTTCAACGGCCCAGGGTGGTCGAAGCTGCCGCCCTCCAGTCCAGCGGACAAAGCTGTTGCCGCAGGAGCTCTGGAAAAATCGGCCACCAACCTGTGACCTGCGAGCTCCCGATGATATCGTCTACTGGG
The DNA here is from genome assembly GCA_963514005.1 of Raja brachyura. The sequence continues at coordinate 20,917,475 of OY740792.1, read as the reverse complement.
CCTGCGCCCCAACCTCCGAAGTCGGGTCGCCGCCGCCGGAACACCGCCACAGCTCCGAGTCAGGCCGCCGAAACGCCAGAACACCGCCTCAGCCCCGAGTCGGGCCACCGCTGGTAAGTCCTGGCTGGCTCTGCCTCCGGAGCCTTGAGGTCGGTCGCAGTTGGAGGCCACCAGCTCCGCCATTAGGCCTCAGCGCCGACGGAGACGGGGGATACGACAAGAAAAGTCGCATCCCCCCCAAGGAAGAGACTAAAACATGTTTCACACCCCCCCCCCCACACACACACATACACAACCTAATAACTCAAATTAACAAGGATTAACAACCAGAAGGATTTTGCGTAGGGGAGAAAAAAAGGTAAATAGTTAATTTTTATATTAAAAGTTGTTTTTTCAGGAGGCTTTAATAATATTCTCATGTTGCGAAATGGGGTCCAAAAAAAAGTATGAACAAACAGTATTTTTCCTCCCGACTTCACCGCTAACCGCAACGTTCCAATCCACCGCATTCTACTAAAACCCACTCGCTAATGATTTAAATGGCCATTAATTTACAGGCATAAAACACTAAATTCCTTCCATTTGGCCCAGAAATTCATGAAAATTAGATTTAAAAATTATGTTATATTGGGGATTATTGTGTGAATGTTATTTGGACACTTAGGCAATTTAAAAAAAGTTTATATTTTCTTAAGAAATGGATAGATGTTTAGATCTACTCATTGAATTTTGTAATCAGCTACAATTAGATAACTAACTAATTATATGCTTTAATTTCAGGTCATCCAAGTAAGATTGTTTCATATTTGTTTCAGAATGCTTCAATCTATAATAACTGAAAATTTCATTGAGTTCTCTTAATTTGTAAGAAAGTTATGGGCTTTTAACTGTTCCAGATCACAGCTTTTAAGTCAATTGAAAGGCAATGGGGAACAAGATGGTAATTTCCAAGTATGAAAATGGCCATAACTTTCTTAATACTGAAGATATGAAAGTGAATTATTTGTCAAATTAAACTTCTTTTAATGCTTTATCTGATGGGATAAATTGCAGACTTGATTTTTAAAATTTCAAAATTTTGTAACATTGCTATATAGAAGTTTTGATGCAACCTTACAGGCACAGCACTTGAAGTACTGCCTACACTTTTCATCTCCATGTCTAAATGCAGTTATGTTTGCAGTGGAGATAACACAGATAAAGTACACTAAAGGGTCTGTCCCACTAACGCAACTTTTCAGCGACTGTCTTCGACCTTCAAGCTCGAGGGCACTCGCCTGAAAAATCTCGAGCTGGATCAACAGTCAGTGATGAAACCACGAGCCGGATCGACCGTCTGCGCACACACACACACAAAGGGAAAGCGGAGGAGCGCTGTCTGAAATTCACACCCACGATGAACAGGAAGGTACAGTAAAAGTAAGTCCTTTAGAGAGCACAGAGAGTTGGGGGGGGGGGGGGGGAAGAAGAGAAGTAGGGAGAGAGGGTGAGAGAAGGGGAGAGAGCGGAGAGAAGAGAAGGATTGGAGACACTTTTAAGAAGCCAGACAACTTTTAATAAAGTTTAGCAGGCATTTAACATTACCGCCGGTTTACTTACCTTTTTTTTCTCAACAAGCTTTACCTTCGACTACCTTCGATTAGCTTTGATTGCCTTCGATTACCTATGATAGCATTACGACCTACTATGACCTACCTCGACTAAACCTACGAGTAGAACATTTTTTCCATGGCGACCTTTTATAACTCATGGGCATTTTTCAGCATGTTGAAAAAAAATGCCGCGACCTAGCTGAGGCCTCGAGTACACGGGGACTACTCTCGAGCATGAAGGAGAGTTACAAAGACCTAGGACCTTGTCGACCATGCTGCGAGTACGAGTCGAGGGCAAACTCTTCTAAACTCGCGAATTAGGTCGCCGCAGTGGGACAGGCCCTTTAGTTAATTCCTGGGATGAAGGGGCTGATGAATGAAGAGAGGGTGAACAGGGTGGGCCTACAGTCCACTGGACATTAGAAGAGAGTATTCTAAACGAGGAAATCTTGTTTAAATTTCTAAGCAGGATTGACAGTTTCAACATAGATCAAAAAGTTGTTTCATTATTCCATTATATCAATTTTTACTGTAGGTTTGGTTTGAAAGTTTATTCCACAACAATTATTTTCAGAAGTTCTGACAGGAACAGAATATATTTCATAGGTCAGAATAAAAGGATGTACCTTTAAAAAAATTAGGAGGAATTTCATTAGTTGGATGGTGGGGTGGTGAATCTGTGGAATTCATTGCCACAGGCGGCTGTTGAGGCCATGTGATTGGTTATTTTTAAAGCGGAGATTGACAAGTTATTGATTAGTTCAGTTTGTAAAATATTACGGGGATTAGGCAGGAGAATGGGGTTGAGAGGGAATGACTGATTAGTCATGTTTGAATGGCCGAGTATACTTAATGGGCCGAATGGCCTAATTATGCTCCTATGACTGATAAACCTATAATATACACCGAAAGAGACAGTACATAAAATGAACCATTTTAAGGAAAGAAAATTATCAAAGACAAATTTGGCAAACACCAATGTCAAACCAAAAATTGATAGTGTGCTTATTGTGCAAATGTTTGCATTAAAGCCTCTCACACCAAGCAGGAGGCCCATTAATCAAACATAGCAAAAAGTGAGATCCAAGCCACTCGTGGCATATTTTATGGAAAAACATTGTTTGCTCACTACTTTGCTATGCCTTAAAACCAAAAACAAATCAGATTGTAAAATCGGCCTCAATTTTATCTTTCCAATAACTCATTTTAAGGATGAGGATTATAATTTTCAATTTATCCCAATGATTATAACATGTGAAAGTGGGCATCGTTCTGTACCACATGCAGTGCCCTCCATAAAGTTTGGGACAAAGACCCATCATTTATGTATTTGCCTCCATAATTTGAGATTTGTAATAGAACAAAAATCACATGTGGTTAAAGTGTACATTGTCAGATTTTAATAAAGGCAATTTTCATACATTTTGGTTTCACCATGTAGAAATTACAGCTGTGTTTATACCTAGTCCCCCCATTTCAGGGCACCATAATGTTTGAGACACAGCATTGTCATGTGACTGAAAGTAGTCATGTTTAGTATTTTGTTGCATATCCTTTGCATGCAATGACTGCTTGAAGTCTGCGATTCATGGACATCACCAGTTGCTGGGTGTCTTCTCTGGTGATGCTCTGCCAAGCCTGTGTTGCAGCCATCTTTAGCTTATGCTTGTTTTGGGGGCTAGTCCTCTTCAGTTTTCTCTTCGGCATTTAAAAGACATGCTCAATTGGGTTCAGAACGGGTGATTGACTTGGCCACTCAAGAATTGACAATTTTTTAACTTTGTTGCTTTAGCAGTACGTTTGGGATCATTGTCTTGCTGTAGAAGGAACTGCCGGCCAATATGTTTTGAAGCATTTGTTTGAAATTGAGCAGATAGGATGTGTCTATACACTTCAGAATTCATTATGCTACTACCATCAGCAGTTGTATCATCAATGAAGATAAGTGAGCCAGTACATTCCGCAGCCATACATGCTCAGGCCATAACACCTCCTCCACCACCGTGTTTCACAGATGAGGTGGTATGCTTTGGATCCTGCGAGCAGTTCCTCCTCTCCTCCGTACTTTGCTCTTGCCATCACTCTGATATGTTAATCTTCGTCTCATCTGTCCTCCACCACCTTTTTCCAGAACTGTGGTTGCTCTTTTAAGTACTTCTTGGCAAGCTGTAACCTGGCCATCCTATCTTTGCGGGCTAACTAGTGGTTTGCATCTTACAGTATAGCCTCTGTATTTCTGTTCATGAAGTCTTCTGCAGACAGTGGTCATTGACAAATCCACACCTGACTCCTGAAGAGTGTTTCTGATCTGTCGGACAGGTGTTTGGGGATTTTTCTTTATTATAGAGAGAATTCTTCTGTCATCAGCTGTGAAGGTCTTCCTTGGCCTGCCAGTCCCTCTGCGATTAGTAAGCTCACCAGTGCTCTCTTTCTTCTTAATGATGTCCAAACAGTTGATTTTGGTAGGCCTTCAGGGCCTGTCCCACTTACGCTATTTTTTCGGCAACTTGCTGGCGACCCGTCATAGTTGCAGCAGATGTGGAAAATCCAGCAGCCACCAGAAAAAGGTACGAATACTGGGCCACTACTCACGACCATATAGGCCTCACCCCGCAAAATGGAGTACAGAGGCAAATAAATAAATGATGGGTCTTTGTCCTTAACATTATGGAGGGCACTGTACAATTGGCTGAGAAAATTACTATTAGCTAATTTGTTGTCAAATACATAGCTTGTAAATCAGATCACTAGCAATTATATTTTAATAAGAATCAGATGAACTTCAGTATTCACATGCTGACCACATTACGTCCATTCCCAAGAAACTAACTGAAAAAGGTCACTCAACAGCCAGGTCCACAATCTATCCACACCATCTTGGGCAAAACATGCCGCACAAACCTTCCTGGCATTCCAGGCACTTGAGAGACATGGTGCAGTAACGCTACCTCTACTGGAATGCACTGACTGGCGTTGATGGAATGTAAAGCTGGGGGTAGAGCCTCGCTTTTTAGTTTTAGTTTAGTTTACAGATAAAGCACGGAAACAAGCCCTTCAGCCCACCAAGTCTACGCCGACCAACAATCCCCACACGTTATCCTACACATACCAGGGACAGTTTACAATTTTACCAAGCCAATTATCCTACAAACCTGTACGTCTTTGGAATGTGGGAGCGCCTGGAGAACACCCACGCAGGTCACGGGAAGAACCTACAAACTTCGTACAGATAGCACCCGAAGTCAGGATTGAACCCGGGTCTCTAGCAATGTAAGGGAGCAATTCTACCGTTGCGCCACCAAGACGCCCCAAAAGCTTTCTGTCAAAAGCTGTAAACTATTTTTTATGAATATTTAATTATCTCAAACATTGAGGTATCTAAAAAAATACCAAAATTGAACTAGTTTAAAAAACATCCAAAGTTAATAAAAAAAACAAATGCACTTAGAAGTAAATGAAACAACTGAGCCAAAGTAAAATGTTTTTTCAGTCTGAAGATGGGTCTCTACCCGTCACCCATTCCTTCTCTCCAGAGATGTTGCCTGCCCCACCGACTTACTCCAGCATTTACTCTCTACTTTCAATTTAAACCAGCATCTGCAGTTCTTTCCCACATGTATTTTAAAAATATTTATATTCCACTTAGTTTTCCAATCTGAATGTCTGGAATTCCCATTGATCTCAGACTCAATGTCAGGTTTGTTCTGGAAAAGGATCAGATGAAAATTTTCAGCATAATCCCAACAAGAGTGGGTCCCTGCAACTGGGCTTTACATGTTCAGCTAAAAGTCCAGGAATCACAGAACAAATTAATAGTTGATCCCAATATTGCAAGATATGATCCATCTGGGTTCACATAGTTCCCACCGATTGATCTTAAAATGCTCCCCAGTGACTCCCTTACCTAAATTCATCATTGTCAAACATCTTACCAACACAACCACTCAAATATACTTGGACCATTTCCGACATTTCCCTACCATTCCTTGACCTCACCATCTCTATTGCAGGTGATACACTCCTGACTGACATCCACTACAAACCAACTGATTCCCACAGCTACCTGGACTACTCTTCCTCCCACCCTGCTTCCTGTAAGGACTCCATCCCCTATTCCCAATTCCTCCGTCTACGGCGCATCTGCTCCCAGGATGACGTGTTCCACACCAGGTCATTGCAAATGTCCTCTTTCTTCAGAGAACGGGGTTTCCCCTCCCCCACTATAGATGAGGCTCGCACCAGGGTCTCCTCCATACCCCGCAACACTGCCCTCTCTCCCCATTCCCCCACTCACAACAAGGGCCGAGTCCCCCTGGTCCTCACCTTTCACCCCACCAGCCAGCGCATACAACAGATAGTCCTCCGCCAGTTTCGTCACCTCCAACGTGACCCCTCCACTCGCCACATCTTCCCATCTCCCCCCCTGTCTGCCTTCCGCAAAGACCGCTCCCTCCGCAACTCCCTCGTCAATTCTTCCCTTCCCTCCCGCTCCACTTCTTCCCCGGGCACTTTCCCTTGCAACCGCAAGAGATGCTACACTTGTCCCTTCACCTCCCCCATCCACTCCTTTCAGGGACCCAAGCAGTCATTCCAAGTCCGACAGAGGTTCACCTGCACCTCCTCCAACCTCATCTACTGCATCCGTTGCTCCAAATGCCAGCTGATCTACATCGGTGAGACCAAGCGGAGGCTGGGCGATCGTTTCGCCGAACACCTCCGCTCGGTCCGCAATAACCAACCCGACCTCCCGGTGGCTCAGCACTTCAACTCCCCCTCCCACTCCGTATCCGACCTCTCGGTCCTGGGCCTCCTCCACGGCCAGAGTGATCAACACCGCAAGTTGGAGGAACAGCACCTCATATTCCGCTTGGGGAGTCTGCATCCTCTGGGCTTAAACATTGAATTTTCTCAATTCTGTTAACCCAGACTGCCTCCCCCCCACCTCTCCCTCAGCCCTCTGGCCCTGACATTCCTTCTCCATCTCCCCCCCCCCCCCCCCCCCACCCCCCCCAGTCGCACTAGCTTCTCATTTTCACACCACAAACAGCTTACAATGGCCTGCTTCCTTTATCACCAATACTTTTTTGCATATCTTTCACTCATTGTTCCTTATCTCTCCACATCACTGTTTATATCTCTCGTTTCCCTGATCCCTGACCAGTCTGAAGAAGGGTCTCGACCCGAAACGTCGCCTATCTCCTTCGCTCCTTAGATGCTGCTGCACCCGCTGAGTTTCTCCAGCCTTTTGTGTAACCCACGATATACTGGTTTTGGTAACAAACTAAGTATTACATTTACAAACTGAACCAGATCTCATTTGGCAAAATGAAACAGAAACAGTCATGCATTCAGCCAAAAAAAGGACACAAAGTGCTCGAGTAATTCAGCGAGTCAGGCAATAGCTCTGGAGAACATGGATAGGTGATGTTTCAGGTCAACACCCTTCTTCAGTATTAACTCAGAATGGATAAAGAGTTGGTTTTTTTTTTAATGGACAGATTGAGATGAAAGGGCATTTAATACAATTAATGAAAAGGTATAGTGGTGACACATTTAGCCAAGAAAATATCATGTGCAGGCAAGAGAGATGATGTGTTAAACAAGAATTGCAAATTCCTTTTCCACTTCTTCTTTCGTGTGGCGTGCACAGCCTAAAGTTGTTGGACACCTTGTTCTATTTGATCTTCCGTTTGTGCACATCTAGTTGATTGCATTAGTGGAAACAGGGCGGACCAAGTGAAGGTTGCAATCTTCCACCCCCCCTTGTCCACTAATGAGGCATGATTCTGGAAATATCAATTAAAACAGTATAGGTTGGGTAAGTAGGTCATGGAGTTCAATAAAGATTCACATTCAATCCTTTGCCTGCAACAAGTTTTATTTTTGTCTCTGTAGCTCCAGGTTAATTGGTCTCTGTTGTTCCAGGTTAGAAATATGAAATTGGGCAGTTTCTGAAACTGTGCATTGTTATGCTGTATCTGCTGGGATGGCATGCATGTGAAGAGATAGATGGGATATGCTGCGATACCAACAGTCAAGAAATAGAATATTTACTGCCTGCAAAACCAAACCCCGAGTACTCAATACTTCAGCAAAGTAATAATACCCCATGCAAAAGGCAGCATCTGTTTATTCATACATATTAACACAATTAGAAATTGTGTACCGCGCACAACATAAAATTCCATTTCACTCCACAAAAGCATAACATGCATGTGTAGGAAAGAACTGCAGATGCTGGTTTAAATCGAAGGGAGACACAAAATGCTGAAGTAACTCAGCGGGACAGGCAGCATCTCTGGAGAGAAGGAATGGGTGATGTTTTGGGTCGAGACCTTTCTTCATCTATGCATGCAAGTAGGTAGGCTGTTCTCACATTATTTAGAGTGTAGTGCTAGATCTCATTACTATTGCAATTAATAAATTTGACATAGATGAATAGATAGGTCTGAGGAAGGGTCTCGACCCGAGGCATCGCCCATTGCTTCTCTCCAGAGATGCTGCCTGTCCCACTGAGTTACTCCAGCATTTTGTGTCTACAATAGATTTGACAACATTAGCATGCGACAGACACGATGAAATAATTCTAAATAATGGTTTATTTTTGAAGAAATAAATTATTTAAAAGAATATATATCTGGAGAAAAAATACAGCGCTAGAATAACTCAGTGGATCTGACAGCTTCTCAGAGGACATGGATGGGCGATGTCTCAGGTCGGGACCTATCCACATTCCCCAGAGATGCTGTTAGTTCAGCAGTTTTTTTTTTAACGAGCATATGCAGTTGCATGCGTCCCCGTACATCTGGAGAATATCAGGTAGAATATATAAAATCCAATATTGGAAGCATATAAAGAAGCAGGCACACAGTCAATAAGTAAAAGTAGCTGATATAGGAGGTAAATCGTTACTTGAAATGTGGTGCATACCCAGACATTAACCTTAATCTAGAATTGAAGGATGAAATAAAGAAAGCAATCACAAAGGCATAACTATAATAATGGAAGATTTTAACTTTTGCCAAAACTAACTAGGACAATAATGGCTCAGACTTGAAAGGAACGGATTTCTGGAGTTTCATAACTCAGCCTATATAAACAGCCAACAAAGGAAGAAAACATTATAAACTTAGATTATGAGTAATAGGAACAATTAAATGTCCAACACAAATATGGTTGAGATTTCATGTGTTAGTTTTCCAACACCATAACATTTGTCAAAACAAGGACTGGAGAGGTTACACAAACCAAATAAGTCAGCTAAATTAAAGAGGGTAAATTTTATACATTTGATGAATCTTGTCAGAGTGTTCCTGGCAAGTTTTATGGAGAGGTGGAGGAATGTGGGTGATTTTGAATTCCTTACTTTGCCATTGAACACAGCAGGAATCCCGTTAAATTTGGCACCTTCACTTTGCATTGTTCTGGCATGTTCACAATCTCCATAAAGAATATTAAAAGAAGAAATGGAACAAAATTTAAATGGTTTAAATACCTGAGGGAATGAGAGGATTGTTTAAATAGAAAGCCAATATGGGATATAAAAATTCAAATTAAATTTGGAATGCAAAACAGGGGTAGCCATAAATATTGCTGTCAGAGTAAAACCAAACAAGTGACAGAGCAAGACATGTCTGGTGAGAACATAACCCCTGATATTACACAGTCCTCAAAACAGATCTGAATATTTTTTGGTTTTCAATAAGGAAGAAATAGGCAACATCGAAATAGAAAGGTTTTTACAACTCCAATAATCTGGTACCCTTGGGATTTTAATCCCAAATTACTGAACTGGTAGACTTCTCTGAATATTGGATATTGCACCAACACTCTTTTACGTCCCCATTTAAGATGCTACATAGTAGAATAATACATTTTCTAGTGAACCAGGTGAATTTAAAAGAACATGGGATCTAAAGGGAGCATGTTTGGAGTTCGAGTGAATTTAAATCAAATCTGGGAATGGGTCATAATGAGCCAGATGCCAAACACTCAGGATTTCTGAATAATGGGACAGCGGATTATTGGAATTTTATTGTGTTGGATGTTGAAGTAAGATGTGATACAATTCGCACTACTACCAACAAAGTACTCAATTGGCGGCTTGTGTAGTAAAGCCATTTCAGGACTTGATTAAAAGCTTCTGGAATAGGAGTACATAAGGAGCTGGGGGGAAATTGAAAAAACTAGAACAAAATTTACAGAAATCACTGAACAATGGAGGCTAAAAAAGGCAGAAGTTTCTCTTTTCAAAAAATAAATTGTATGAGAAAGGTACCCAAATATACACCTTTGTGCATTTAGTTCAAAACATTATTTTATGGTTAAGATAACGGAGCATGGTTTCAGAATTTTTAAAATGGCTACATGAAGTAGAGCTGCTGCCAATCTAATTGATAGGTTTTCTTTGAGGGTACAGCAAAACAGATCGACAGGAGTACGACAGTAAATCAATGTGAAAAAGAAATCCAGACCTGAAGCATAGCCTATTCATGACCTCCAGTCATGCTGCGTGACCCGCTGAGTTACTTCAGCACTTTGTGTTCTACAGCTGTAATGAGTCACTGTCTTTAAAACACTGCAGTTCTTCTGGTGAAGATATTTCCATAGCACTGTTAGGCAAAGTTCCAAGATTTAGATCCAGCAACAAAGAGGGCACGATTACTCATTTTCAAGTCAGAAAGTGCTGCTCTGATCCTTATTGATGGTAGAGGTCATAGACATGAGAGGTTCTGTCAGATAAGCTAGGTGACAAACTGTACAACATTTTGCAGGTGGTACACTATGCTGTCATGGTGCCCCACCATAGAGGGAATGAATGCGTACTCTGCTAGATGGGGTTCCAGTCAATGAGGTTATATTATGTGATAACAAATTTATTTAGTTTGGAGCTGCACTCATTCAGGTAAGTGGGACTCCAAAAGCATACCTTGTGGTTGGTAGAAAGGCTTTGAGGAGAAACCTTTCTACCAGTTGTCATTTTACATAGGACACCCAACCTCTGACAACTATGGTTCCTGTCTTCACCCCATATCCCCTGACTCCGCTATCTTTAACTCTATCTAACTCTCTCTTGAAAGCATCCAGAGAATTGGCCTCCACTGCCTTCAGAGGCAGAGAATTTCACAGATTCACAAACCTCTGTGTGAAAAACTCTACCCCCAATACCATGTGCTCTAATTTTGCCCACTAATCTCCTATGTGGGACCTTATCAAAGGCTTTCTGAAAGTCCAGGTACACTACATCCACTGCCTCTCCCTTATCCATTTACCTAGTTACATCCTCAATAAATTCCAGAAGATTAGTCAAGCATGATTTCCCCTTCGTAAATCCACGCTGAATCGGACCAATCTTGTTACTGCTATCCAAATGTGCCGCTATTTCATCTTTTATAATTGATTCCCGCATCTTCCCTACACCGATGTAATCTCACCAGTGCTCTCTTTCTTCTTAATGACGTTACAAACGGTTAATTTTGCTAAGCCTAAGGTTTGGCTGATGTTTTATTCTTGTTTCTCAGTCGTATAATGGCTTATTTGACTTTCATTGGCACAACTTTGGTCCTCCTGTTGATAAACAGCAATAAAAGTTTCCAAAGGAGATGGAAAGACAGGAGGAAAGACTTGGTGCTGAGAGCTCTCTTACACCTGCATTAAGGAGGCAATTAAACACACCTGAGCAATTACAAACACCCGTGAAGCCATTTGTCCCAAACATTATGGTGCCCTGAAATGGGAAGACTATGTATAAACACTGCTGTAATTGCTATATGGTGAAACCAAAATGTATAGAAATAGCCTTTATTAAAATCTGACAACGTGCACTTTAACCACATGTGATTTTTTTCTATTACAAATCTCAAATTGTGGAGCACAGAGGAGAGCACTGTACAAAATGTTTCATTTCCTCAGGAGCTATGAATGGGACTGAGCATTGGATAATCATCCGCAAACATCTCCAGTTCTGCAGTTTCGAAGGAAAGAGGGTTACTGATGAAACAGCTGAAGGATTTGGCCAAGGACTTACTACCCTAGGTATCCTGGAGCTGTAAATGAGTGATCTCCAACAATCCTAACCATCTTTTTGTTTGAGATGTGACTTCAAACATCACCTAACACTAACATACTCTTTGTCAATTTTTCTATTCAATACCACCAGTGCTATGCTCCTTGGAGATTAGGTCCCCTCCAATTTTCAGTGATTGTACCACAGAAGTCAAATATGAGCTTGAAATCACTGGACTCTGCACATACCTTTTCATCTGAAGGGCTAATTGCATTTCACTTGCATGGTCCTGCACCCATTGATTTTAATAAAAACTGTGTGGTATATTTGTAAATTCTCAATTATATCTCATGTTTTAATTAGTTTAAAAACACTTAACAACAATGAATATTCAAGTTTAAAGTAAAATTACTGTAATTGTAATATTTTTTAACTATTCAAACATTTTTGCTTTGCTTACTCTGATCAGAGATATTTAAAAACAGTACATTGACATAAGCCATTAGAGTGATCTGAGAGTGGGGAATGGCTTTTCGTTCCACTGAGAAGTATCTATATTGTCATGCATGCCCTTTTTAGCTTGCAGGATTGCCATGGCAGCAAGGCCTTCAGGACAATTTGACCTATGGAGCCAAAAAAGTATGCTACGGCAGGAATAGCATGGGATGCATATAGGGTGGGGGCAGGTGAAGCTATCTGGTTCATGGTTAATATAAGCAGTGCAGCAAACATGGAAGATATGGAATAATTACAATTCACAATAGACATCTCTATTAGAACCTATTGTTAACATAGAAATATAGAAATTAGGTGCAGGAGTAGGCCATTCGGCCCTTCGAGCCTGCACCGCCATTCAATATGATCATGGCTGATCATCAACTTAGTATCCCGTACCTGCCTTCTCTCCATTCCCTCAGCCACAAGGGCCACATCAAACTCCCTCTTAAATATAGCTAATGAACTGGCCTCAACTACCCTCTGTGGCAGAGAGTTCCAGAGACCCACCACTCTCTGTGTGAAAAAAGTCCTTCTCATCTCGGTCCTAAAGGATTTCCCCCTTATTCTTAAGCTGTGACCCCTTGTCCTGGAACTCCCCAACATCGGGAACAATCTTCCTGCATCTAGCCTGTCCAACCCCTTAAGAATTGTGTATGTTTCTATAAGATCCCCTCTCAATCTCCTAAATTCTAGAGAGTATAAACCGAGTCTATCCAGTCTTTCTTCATAAGACAGTCCTGACATCCCAGGAATCAGTCTGGTGAACCTTCTCTGCACTCCCTCTATGGCAATAATGTCCTTCCTCAGATTTGGAGACCAGAACTGTACGCAATACTCCAGGTGTGGTCTCACCAAGACCCTATACAACTGAAGTAGAACCTCCCTGCTCCTGTACTCAAATCCTTTTGCTATGAAAGCTAACATACCATTCGCTTTCTTCACTGCCTGCTGCACCTGCATGCCTACTTTCAATGACTGGTGTACCATGACACCCAGGTCGCGCTGCATCTCCCCTTTTCCTAATCAGCCACCATTTAGATAATAGTCTGCTTTTCTGTTTTTGCCACCAAAGTGGATAACCTCACATTTATCCACATTATACTGCATCGGCCAAACATTTGCCCACTCACCCAGCCTATCCAAGTCACCTTGCAGTCTCCTAGCATCCTCCTCACAGCTAACACTGCCCCCCAGCTTAGTGTCATCCGCATACTTGGAGATATTGCCTTCAATTCCCTCATCCAGATCATTAATGTGTATTGTAAATAGCTGGGGTCCCAGCACTGAGCCTTGTGGTACCCCACTAGTCGCTGCCTGCCATTGTGAAAAGGACCCGTTTACTCCTACTCTTTGCTTCCTGTTTGCCAGCCAGTTCTCTATCCACATCAATACTGAACCCCCAATGCCGTATGCTTAAGTTTGTATACTAATCTCTTATGTCGGACCTTGTCGAAAGCCTTCTGGAAGTCCAGATACACCACATCCACTGGTTCTCCTCTTTGTTTTCCTAGGATTGAAGGTCTGTTTACTTCACCTTCCATATTGGTAGCCTCGTCTACTTTAGCAAAATCTCCACTTAGATTTTACCGGTACACTAATTTTCTTCAAATTATCATACATTTAATATCAGTTTAATTGCACTATACTGCCCTCAAGTGACGATATAGCTGATGTGTCACCAACCCCCACCGACAAACATCCATATTAAGTGCTCCAATAAAATCGTACGGTTCCCAAATATATATAATTTTGTCTTCTTGATCAACACCAATTTCTTATAAAAATGGCTTTGCAAGATATCACATTATTAAGTTTGCGTGGAAAGATACAATCTGTTTTTACTATGCACCTCTGCTCTGTAAAAGTTCAATGTCACAGCTCAAGATCTACAACATTTATTAGCCAAGGTAGACAAATAGATTCTGGTTGTTTGCTGCTGTGGATTTTTTTTTTGCATACTAAATGTCTTCAGTAGTGTCTGTGCAAGATCACCATAAGAATGCAACACATTTTCAATAACAGCATAATTTTTAAATGAAAAGAGCCAAAAAAAAAATGAGCACTGCCTAAATACTTGACTAATATATTAATTTGATGCAGACATCTACAGAGTTGATATCAGTTCTATATGCGCATACAACATACTTTATTAATCCCAGTTAAAATGTAATTGAAATTTGTTTTTTCAATGAGGCCCTTCCTATTCAACAGATTTGAAAATGTTTCACCTCATCAAAATTAGTTGACTTGAAGCAAAACATGCACATCCAAAACCAGGTGACATTTCATTCATTACAGGTGTTGAACAAATTACGAATGAAAAATGTATACAATTTTCAGTTTCAATGTGTCATAACCTCCAGCTAATTTTGGTGCTGTCATCACTGTCAATCTCTGCATTGCAAGATATTAACTGCTGCAGGTCTAATAGTATCAGATACAAATTTTAAAAATGCTCACTGGGCAAACTCTGCATTCACTTTTTGCCGTGCATCATACTGTTTTGTAAGCCTTTATCAAATGACAATGTCATGAAACTAGGTTAAGAAAATGAACACTAATTTACACCAATTTATGGCTCATCCAAGCAGCAATGCCTAACAATATTAGCCAAAATGATCACCAGTGAAATTATATCTTTAAAATAATAACAAATGAAAAAGATGAAAATAAATATAATGAATATGAATGCGTTTATGAAAAAATATGAATACACAAAAATTATTATAATGAAATTATATAAATACGGATATATAATTACATGCAAATCTTAATTGATCTCATCAAATTATTATAATGAAACAGTGCAAAGGATTATGTAATCATTTTTCAAGTATCAATGACAACGATCCTAAATAACGGATGAATCATCAATAACGTGCATAATTAATATGATCACACTTCAATGCATTATCTTAACAGCATTTTAACAATGACTTCACAAATATAAATTTGCTGATATGATCTTTGGACCATGTCTGGCAGGCCACGACGCCTTGGAATCCCATATCCATTCTAACTTAGTTATCCTAGGCCTTTAACCACACGACCTCTCAGACCACAAAACTAATTATCCTCTATCCTGACTGCTTCATCTGATACAATCCCCCAAATTGGATCTGCCTCCAGTCACTGGAGACAGATCCTATCCTCGCACATGAATGACAGTACTACAATAGTATTATTTGAGACTATTTTACCAGAGGGAGCATCAAAAGGGGAGTAAATCAGAGAATAGGTTACAGTCATAGTCATACAGTATAGAAACAGGCCCTATGGCCCAACTAGTTCATATTAACTAAAATGCCCTATTTATGCTGGTCCTACCTGCCTGCATATGTCCCATATCCCTGTAAACCTTTCCTATCTATCCAGATCTTCACCTTTCCAACCCATGGTTCCTTGGGAATTTGAAAAAAGGGCCAAAGCAAGGGGAAATTAGTTACAAGTCCTACTGGGTCCATTTGGAGTCCCCCATGTTATAAATGGCCCAATTGGCCCACATGGTACAATCAAGCAATTGTAATCATCTGCGTACAACATCTTCCACTGAATTAAACAGATACTTTAACCTTCATCAGTATTACCCAACTTTAAAACAGCAACGCATAGAAATCCAAATGGAAGTACCATGATAATAAAAATCAGTTTTATTGTAGGTCTCATTTAAATCGCATACAGTTCCTGATTTTCTGTGTGATTTCCTCATTGTTTTATTGCAATTAAAATTGATAATCATAGGTTGTGATCATTGATCTACTTTGAGCTAAAGTATGCATCATGAATTCTGATGACCAAAGGGAAATGGTTGACTTGCAACAAATATTACTCAGCCAACTTCCCAATGGTAGGATTACTGCTGGAATTGCCTCAAAATATTCACAAAATGCCTCGCTAAGTGCAATTTGTGCATATGCAAGTTGTCAGAAGTTTTCTTTCTATTTTAACTTCAGGCTTAAATTCTTATTTTTATTTTTCTTAAGCTAATTTATCTTTCCTATTTTTGTAGTGATCTGACTCTTATATTTCCTCTTCCTCTAGCATCCCTCTGTATCAGATCAAAAGCCTAATTGTTGTACCCCCCACACATTTTGGTTCCATATATCACTTTCAGCAAACTGTGATCAAAAACTCTCGGCCGAAATATGCAGAAAAATACTTAATAAACAGCATAAACGCAAGAAGCCATGCTTTATTTTGGTAACTCCCATTTTCCCCCTCTAATCTTAATGCAAGAACTATACCTTTTGTTGCATCTACATAATATGGTCTATTGCACAAAGCAGTACAAAATTTTGTACAAAGTTGCCATATTACTAAACTAACATAAGATCATAAGCGATAGGAGCAGAATTAGGCCATTCGACCCATCACATCTACTTCGCCATTCTATCATGGCTGATCTATCTTTCCTCCAAACCCTATTCTCCTGCGTTCTCACCATAACCTCTTGCACCTGTACTAATTAAGAATCTATCGACCTCTGCCTTAAGAACATCCACTGACAGCCTCCAAAGCCTTCTGTGGCAAAGAATTCCACAGATTCACCACCCTCTGACTAAAGAAATTCTTCCTCATCTCCTTCCTAAAAGAACGTCCTTTAATTCTGAGGCTGGGGTGGGAGATTGCAACCTTCACGTGGTCCACCCTGTTTCGACTAATGCAATCAACCCGACGAGCACAAACAAAAGATCAAATAGAACAAGTTGACCTACAACTTTAGGCTGTGCATGCCATACGCAAGAAGAAAAAGAATAATTCTGAGGCTATAACCTCTAGTCATAGACGCTCCCACTAATGGAAACATCCTCTCCACATCCACTCTATCCAAACCTTTCACTATTCTGTGCGTTTCAATGAGGTCCCCCCTCATTTTTCTAAACTCCAGAAAGTATAGGCTGTGTCGTCAAACATTTATCATATGTTAACCTACTAATTTCTGGGATGATTCTTGTAAACCTCCTCTGGACCCTCTCCAAAGGCAGCACATCCTTCCTCAGATATGGTGTCCAAAATTACTCACAATATTCCAAATGTGATCTGACCAGCGCGTTAAAGAACCTCAGCATTACATCCCTGTTTTGTATACAAGCCCCCTTGAAATAAATGTTAGCATTGCGTTTGCTTTCTTTACCTCCAATTCGACTTGCAGATTAAAATCCTAAGTCCCTTTGCACCTCTGATTTCTGGATCATCTCCCCATTAGAAAATGGCAGCAAGTCTACTATACAGCAAGAAAGATCGAGTTTGGTCTCAGGAGATAAAGTTGAACAACATAAGATTGACCAGAAGTTCCTTCTGCAGAACATCTTTCTTGCCACAATGCAAACATCTGGCGGTAGTTTGATATCAAATTCTAATGCTAATGACAGGAAAAGTCAAGTTCTTCTGGTAACAACACACAAATCACTATGTTAAACTTATATTTCTTAATCACTGTTTGAAGTGATGTATTAAGTCGTACAAATATTAATTTTAATCTACTTCTAAATGCTATTTATATGGACTTTACACTTGATCAGCCAACTATGTTTAGAAAACATCTAGCAATGTATCTAGCATCTAGCATCTAGCATCAAACATCTAGCATCTGAGCAATGTATTCCTTTCACCAAAAAGGATCTACTATTTACTTCCTTATTTTTAATCTATTAAAAGCAACACGAGTGCCACCTGGTGGAATTCTATGAACTGTTGCAGATTTGGCCATCCACTATTCAAAGGTTCTTGCAATACATAACTGGATTATGTTTGAATATAATTGTCATGGACTTGAACCGAACCTAATTTTGTTTTTATTTAAATTTGATTTTCACCTCTGTTACAAAAGCATGTAAAAAGGAATACAAGAAAGAGATATCGGGGAGGATCATAACACCCCTGTTTAACTCATTGCTAAAAGTTACAGAACACGCATGCTTATTTTCAATTTTTTAATCTGTAATCAACACTGACGCATATCTTATTTACATGTTTTAAACCAACCCATCACTTTTATCTGCAATATTTAATAGTTAGAAGGATAAATACACTTGCATATTTCATTCGTTTTAGAATATTAATTAATTTTAATTTCACTAGAATCTTTGCTGCACAAAACTACGTACCATTTCAAAACATTACAAATCAATGAAATAATGCATTTTAAATTTGAATTGTAAAACCAAGTGAAAAGTTAAAACAAAGCAATTAAAACATTAAAGCAAACTTAACCAGATTTTAAAAAACACCTAATATTTACCCAAGTCTAACCTGGCAAGGATTCACTCTGCAGATCATGCTGTGCAAGTGCAAGAGAATTGGAGCAAGTTCCTGCCACACTACACAAAAAATCCAACAATGTCAGTAAACCCTAGTGGAGAATGAATCAGATAAGTTGCTATCAAAGTGGGAGGAGGCTTTGCTGTACCATGAACAGGAATGGACAGGGCTAGGCTTCTTCCTTCTTGAATAAATACGTTCCATTCCTGATCAAGAGCATGAAACTGAGGTTATAAAAGCTTGAGTAATTAATCCTTACTTAAAGTGAAAACAAAAAAATCAAATCTTTATTAATGCAGTATTTAAAGAACACAAAAATGGTGGATATCTCAATAATGAAAGATGACCTGTTTCAGAAAATTTAATCGAAAGAGGGCAAACAATGCTATATTATAAATGTTATAACAGGGCTGCCAACATTGGGTGAGAGTTGGGAGTGAGAAATTGCGAGAGACCAAGCCAGAGGGAGCGTAGCGACCGGGGGGGGGGGGGGGGGGGGGGGTTGGTAGGAGGATGTCCCCCTCCCATTGGTACGGAATTGTTGCATTTTACAGCTTTAAATTGTTTAATATGGTGCATACTGTAGCGAGGGCTTTTGACTTACACTTGAATGCAATATATATGCTTTAAATTGGATTAGCTATAAATAAGGTTAGAGTAAATTACATTCCTAATTACATTCCGCAGTAGAGCCCAGGCTCTGATCCATATGTGTGGCACATGAATGATCTTATTGTATTCATGTATGGAAATCAGATTATAATCAAACAATTGGCCCATGTTGACTAACCTGGGTCTCACTGCACACCTGGTACTACTCCTGACCCTGACTCCAGTTGCATACCTTCTCTCATTCCTGTCCCCGAGTCCAGCCTTACACCTGGCCCACTATTCTACCCTGGTCATAGCTGCTTACCTGCTTAGGTTCCCAGTGCTGAACACACCCCTGGTCCCAGCTTTGACTGCACACCTAGTATAATTCCAGACCTTCACTCTGGATGCACACTTGACCTTGCTCCTAGTCCCTTGGCACTGACAATATATCTGGCCCACACATAAAGCCCCATATCTGATCCCCTGGACTTAATCTATTATGTTCAAGTCCACAGGTGCTTAGGTAATGCTGTAATCCTTTATGGGGCACTTCACAGACCAAATTATGGATAACAAAATTTGCTACATTCATTGGCTTCCTTGTTATCTAACATGCTAGTCACTTTGTCAAAGAAGTCATCAATTGGTTGAACACAATTCCCATCCATAAAATTATACTCACTCAGCTATATAAGTATTCTGAAACAATTTCTTTCATTTTCATAACAAACTGTCCTGAAGTCATCAGGCTAATTACAAATCAATAACATTAGCCAACTCCGAAACATGAAGCGCTGAGCATTGAGATCCAAACATCATAGACAACTGGCTTCAGTTCCCCGCTCACATCTGGCAGTGTTCTCCATCTGAACCAGGGGCCGCGGAGCGTTTTTGAAAGTGGGGAGACTGAGCGATCACTGATCACTGGCCTTGGGGGTACCCAGCGAGGGACTGGACCAACCGAGTGGGGAGGGTGTGGAAGACGGGTGTCCCCCCTCCCAGGGTAGGAACTTTTTGAAATGTGATGTATTAAAATCATGTTTTAGTGCATTGTAGAAGTATGATTTCCATGTTTTTTGTATGAAGTAATTTTAACAGGGAACTTTTTAAGGGGTAATTTTATCTACGCAAAGGGTGGTGGGTGTTTGGAACAAGCTGCCAGAGGAAGTAGTTGAGGCAGGGACCATCCCAACATTTAAGAAACAGTTAGGCTGATACATGGATAGGACAGGTTCAGAGGTATGGACCAAAAGCAGATAGCGTAGCTGGGACATGTTGGCTGGTGTGGGCAAGTTGCGCTGAAGGGCCCGTTTTCACACTGTATCACTCTATGATCACATTATACCTCCACCATGCATGAATGCTTCAAAATCCAGTGATCGAGTTTCATTGGCATATACTCAAGCATAGAAACATAGAAAATAGGTGCAGGAATAGGACATCGGCCCTTCGAGCCAGCACTGCCATTCAATATGATCATGGCTATTCATCTAGAATCAGTACCTCTTTCCTGTTTTTTCCCCATATCCTTTGATTTTGTTAGCCCCAAGAACTAAATGTAACTCTCTCTTGAAAACATCCAGTGAATTGGCCTGCACTGCCTTCTATGGCAGAGAATTTCACAGATTCACAACTCTCTGCGTGAAGAAAGTTTGTCCTCAGATCAGTCCTAACTGGCCCACCTTTTATTCATAAACTGTGACCCCTGGTTCTGAACTCTCCCAACATCGGGAACATTTTTCCTGTAGTTACAGTAAGTGAAAATCTAGCAGGCAAGCAGGATGCTTTCTCCAACCACCCCATTTGAAGTACACTATCTTCCACCGTTTCTACCGAGTGCATTGGTACTTACTTCCAGCAGCCACTGGTTGTCCTCCAGGATGCACCGAGCCGCTGCCTGATCCATGCCGGTCACCTGGGTGAATTTGGCACAGAGGCTCTCATGGCAGAGGCGCAACGCTTCCGACGCCTTGCAATGAGGCTGCTTCATGGCTGGAGCAGCAGTGAGCGACTCGCCTGCCCGGCAAACACTCGCCAGCCCCGCTCCCCGTCTGCATCTGTCCCTGTCGCTGCTTCTGCTTCCAACACCAATGGCCCATGCAGTTGATATAAATTTTGAAATTTTCATTGATCACAGAATTTCTCACGACAGAGCGTGAGAAATTTGTGATCAGTGTCAGAATTTGGCGAAATGCGTGATTCTCACGCTCAGTGCATGGGAGTTGGCAGCCCTGCCTCTCTCTCCCCCTCCTCTCTCTCCACCTCTTTCTCTCCCCCTCCCACTTCACTCTCATCCCTCTCTCTCCCCTCTCTCTCTCTCCGCCCTCTCTTACACTCTCTCCCCATCTATCTCGCCCCTCCCCCTCTCTCTCCCCTCTTGTCTCTCCCTCACCCCCTCTCTCCCCCTCTCACTCTCTCCCCTTCCTTCTCTCACCCCCTCTTTACCTCTCCCACCTCACTCTTCCCCCGTCTCTTTCCCCTAACTCTCTCCCCACTCTTTCCCCTAACTATCTCTCCCCTTCACTCACTCCCTCTCCTCCCCTCTCTCTCCCCCCCATTTTCTTCTCTCTCTCCCCCTCTCTTCTCTCTCCCCCTCTCTCCCCTCTCCCCCTCGCTTCCCCCTCTCTCTATCTCTTTCTCTCTCCCTATCGCCCCCTCTCTCTCTCCCTTTCGCCCCCTCTCCACACTCTCTCACCTCTCTCTCTTCCCCCTCCCTCTCTCCCCTCCTCTCTCTCCCCTCCTCTCTCACACACCTCACTCTCCCCCTTGCTCTCTCTCCCCTCTCTTTTTCTCCTCTGTCTCTATCTATTTCGCTTTGCCCCACACATCTCTCTTCCCCCGTTTTTTTCTCTTTCCCACTCTCTCCCATTCTCCTACCCTCTCCACCCCCTCTCACCGCTCTCTTTCATCCCCCCCTCTCCCACCTCACTCTCCCCTACCTCTCTCTCTCCACTCTCACTATTCTCTCTCCCCATTCACTCCCCCTCTGTCTCTCCCCTCTCTCTCCTCTCAGCCCCTCTCTACCCTGTCTCCTTCCCCCCCCTCTCTCTCCTCCTCCCTGTGAGAGTTTCTGTCCCATCGGCACAGAGACTCTCGCAGCAGCGGCGCAATGCTTCCGACGCCTCAGATCGGCCCAGGACTCTAGCACTGCTCCATGGCCGGAGATGCAGCGAGCGACTCGCAGGCCCCGCAAACACTCGCCAGCTCCGTTCCCAGCATCTGTCCCCGGCAAACACTCGCCAGCCCCGTTCCCGGCATCTGTCCCCGGCAAACACTCGCCAGCCCCGTTCCCGGCATCTGTCCCCGGCAAACACTCGCCAGCCCCGTTCCCGGCATCTGTCCCCGGCAAACACTCGCCAGCCCCGTTCCCAGCATCTGTCCCCGGCAAACAATCGGCAGCCCCAGCTCCCCGCATCTGTTCCCGCCGCTACATCTGCTTCCATCCCTCCCTCAGCCTCAGCTCTCCAACACCCGCGGACCATGCAGTTTATCTGAGTTTTGAAATTTTCGTTGATCACAGAAAATCTCACCACAGATCGTGAGAAATTTCTGATCAGTGTGAGGGCGTGAGAGTTTCTTCAAATGCGTGATTCTCATGCTCAAAGCATGAGAGTTGGCAGCCCAGGTTATAATTAATCAGAATTGAGATGATGTAATTAGTTGTGTAATTAGTAAATTAGCCCCTTGGTAGCAACCCTATGTTAGAGATTAGACACATTCTCCAGGTAGCCTCTGCTTCAGTTCTGAGGAATGCTACTTTGTTTGATACATCGTTTCAGCCAATAAATTATATTAGATTGGGTCTTCCGATGGATATTAAAGATCCCAAGGCACTTTTTACATAGAAGCAGTGAATTTTGCTTGTACCCGGGTCATCATTTAATCTTTGTTAACTCAAGCAGATTATCTGGAGGTTTATGCCCATTTGTTTTTAGTGGGTTCCTACTGTTCATAAATTGGCCACCATGCTGGTCTCAAAATATCTTTATAAGGAATTCACTGGCTGCAAAATATTTTGGAGCATCCTGCTGATATCTTAAGTACTACAGAAATCCACTCCTTTCTCTTTTTTTAAAGGGATGAGTCAAAACCTCCTCCAGCTTGATAATCAGTGAACATAAGCAATATTTTTGAAATTGTATTACTTGCTGCCTTGATCAAGGTAGACCATGACATCAACTATAATCAGTTGCTAAGCTTTGCATTCTGCATCTTACTAGCAGATTGCGGAGGATGAGTAGGAGTGAGGCATCATGTTAAAATCACAGATTATGTGAATTTGGAGTATAAATCAGTCCATTAAGACCTGCACATTAACAGAAAGTTGAAGTGGATTCAAAAATGAATTCTGTAAGCTATTCTATGTTTAAGCAATTAAAGGGAAATGAAAAGTTGGAGATTGATTGTAGGCAACAAAAATTATTTTCCGGGCTGATTTTATAAGTCGTAGCAGGTGCAAATGAAAAAAATCAATATTTCCAAGCCACTTTAATTAGACACTGATGATGACTTTCATTCAGATATACCCACTCCATAGCCTCCATAACACAACTTCCATGTGTTGTACTACAGTAGACTTAACGTAAAAGTTTAAATTCAAATAGTACTAACATGGCCAAACTCTCTTGGGCGATAGAAAGGATGAAAATAAAACATGCAAATAAAACAGAATAGAAAAAAGAGAAAACATTGGAAAGCAATTCCACATTCTAATATAAAAGAACTGGTAAGTAAATCCTGCTTGAAGTTGTTATGAATAAGTAGAGAGTATTATGTAGCCACCAAAAAGATGATTTCAGCTCCTGCAAAGTGTTGAATATGTTTCGTGGTGTAGAACACCCACAAAATCCAAAAGGTTTCATTAAGGTTGGAATAACACTTTTAAATATATTTTGAAAATAACATGGGATTGTGTGCTTTTCATTTTTATCTACCACAGCACACCATTATACTTATCCACACAATGCAGCCTTTCCCTGCTACTTAGGAATGCTAAAAAAAAGTGATTACAGGAAGCTCGATTACAGGAACAGTTAAAAGATTCAAATATACAGGTTTGTGTAATCATTCCGTGTACTTCCACATCAATTAGCTAAAAATCTATTAGCTTGTGGTTCAGAGTTAATTTCAAAAGCACTGCTGAAGCGCCAATTAAATGTATTGGCAATTTTTATTAGTGAAATAAAAATATTGGATTATATTATGTTTATGTACATTATAAAAACACATGCACATTCTGGTAAAATGTATTTAAATTGTGGCAAAAATAAAATTCTAGATGGCTAACACTGAGCAGCTATAATTGTTTCCATTGATCAAGGTGCAGATGGAACTACCCACCCAAAAGAAACATTAATTCTATCCACAACATATTAGTATTGTATCACTTTATCTTTCGGTACTTACAGGACGGCATGATGCCCTGTGGGTATTCTATAAAAACAATGAGCAGCATTTTCACCAGGTATTTCAGATAGAATATAGATATATTCTTATTTTGATACAAAATGTTATGATCAAGGTACATATTAATTCTAACATTCTGAATGTTATTTTGTAGTCTACCAATCTTTATACTATACCTAAAACTCTCATCTTGACCACATCCGGTCTGCATTGTATTTAATTTTGTGCATAAACGCTACCCTATATCGCTAGGTTTACTCGCCACTTTACTTACCGTTCTCCTCTGCACCAAGCAACCAAATTTTGCACCGATCAGTGGACGATTATAAAAGTTATGAAGGTTTTAAAAAATCATGAGATCAGCAGATTGGTCTTCTCGCCTGTCAGTCACCATGAAGGAAACGCCCCTTCCGGCAACCACTGGAGAATAAATCCCCGGAGGCCGGACTGAGTCCGTGAGCACGACCAGAATCCAACCGCCCGCCCAGAAACCAGTTGCCCGTCCAGAAGCCGCCGAGAAAAAAATTGAAACAACGGAGTGTGTGCTGTGTTCCGCGGATGGAGGCGGGCTTTGTTCGCGGGCAGGGGCTGTGAGCGCGACAGGCGCTGCGGACTGGAGCAGCTGAGTGAGTCCGGAGCCGGGTCCTGAAGCCAGGAGTACGGTCGGAGCCAGGGCCGGGAATCGGTGAGCCCACAGACCCCCTCCACTACGCCCCCCTCCCCCACCCCCACAGCCCCCCTCCCCCACACCTCCCCCCTCCCCCACACCTCCCCCCCCCCTACACCCCCCCTCCCCCACACACCCCCCCCTCCCCCACACACCCCCCACTCCCCCACACCCCCCCCCCTCCCACACATTTCAGACGGCGTTACCCCGCTTTGCCTGGCCCCCGCCTTTTGTCGGGAGGGTGTGCCCGTGCCTGTGTGTGCGCGCATTGCTGTGTGTGCTCCACTCTGATAGTTGCCGTTGACGGTTTTTCAGGCGAGTGCCGCAAACTTAACAGTCGCCGGCGGTCCGCTGAAAAATCGCCTGTGGGACAGGCCCTTTACTTATTGTTCTCCTGTCCTGCAAGTGCAACGGGTTTCATTCTGATTGATGGCATATTGTAAAAGTTATAAAGGTTTAAAAATCATAAAAACCGCACACAGATTGTATGTCGCCGCCGTGCAGATTGGTGTCAGTCAGGAGTAAACAAAAACACAATTGGTTTGAAATTGGTCCTGGATGTTGATGATAAACAGACAAAGACAAACTGGCATCCCATCATAGCCCACACCTTAAGTGAAGTGAATGTAATAGCAAATGGCATGGCTGCTCAAATGCAAAAGGCGCTGTGGCCGCGCAGTACCTGGTGGCGAGGGTGGTGCCGCGGGCCAAGCCCGGGGGCTGGGCCTAGGCTGGAACTAAGGACGAGCTTGGGTCCGGCGTCAGGGACGAACCCGGAGATGAAGTCGGGGCCTGGACTGGATCCCAGGAGGCGGCCGAGCTGAGGGCTGAAGTCGTGCACAAGCCCGGGGCCTGGTCAAGCTGTCCCAGCGCTTCGGGGGCCGCCCGGCCGCCGCCTTCCTGCAGCACAGCCTCCGCTTCCTGCTCTGCGGGCAGCGCTGGCTCGGCTGCCCGCCCACCTCACTCCGTCCCCGGCACAGTAAGCCCAGGACCGCGAGTGCTTCGGCCGCCTACAGCCAGGGCCAGCCCAAGTACGAGAACCAGGCCGGGTTCCATGCACTGCCGCTGCTCCACGACATAGGTAGGTGCCGGGGCAGGGAATGGGAGTGAGGGGTGGAGGATGAGGGAAATGGGGAGGAGGGAGATGGGGTGGTAGAGGGAGATGGGGGGGTCAGCAGCGCCTCTGGCTCCTGTCCGCGAGTGCAGACACCAAGAGCAGCCCTAACACACTACTACACGGAGAGAGGGAGTGCCGCAGCCCGGCCCACAGCACGGGGTATGTGGGAAGAGAAGACAAGGTGGGGAGGGAGGGGGGAGAGATGGATGAGGAAGGGAGGGGGAGAGAGGGATGAGGGAGGGAAGGGTGAGATAGGGATGAGGGGGGAGAGAGGTGTGAGGGGTGAGGGGGAGAGGGGGATGAGGGAGGGAGGGGTGGAGAGGGATGAGGGAGGGAGGGGTGGAGAGGGATAAGGAAGGGAGAGGGGAGAGAGGGATGAGGGAGGGAGGGGGAGAGAGGGAGGGGGAGAGACTTGATGGGTCGAAAGGCCTAATTCTACTCCTATCACTTATGACCTTACATACCATATTATCAAAATCTACATCCCATCACAGAATTAAAAAATGTGAGGTGGGCGGGCAGCCGAGCTGAGGGCTGAAGTCGTGCACAAGCCCGGGGCCTGGTCAAGCTGTCCCAGCGCTTCGGGGGCCGCCCGGCCGCCGCCTTCCTGCAGCACAGCCTCCGCTTCCTGCTCTGCGGGCAGCGCTGGCTCGGCTGCCCGCCCACCTCACTCCGTCCCCGGCACAGTAAGCCCAGGACCACGAGTGCTTCGGCCGCCTACAGCCAGGGCCAGCCCAAGTACGAGAACCAGGCCGGGTTCCATGCACTGCCGCTGCTCCACGACATAGGTAGGTGCCGGGGCAGGGAATGGGAGTGAGGGGTGGAGGATGAGGGAAATGGGGAGGAGGGAGATGGGGTGGTAGAGGGAGATGGGGGGGTCAGCAGCGCCTCTGGCTCCTGTCCGCGATTGCAGACACCAAGAGCAGCCCTAACACACTACTACACGGAGAGAGGGAGTGCCGCAGCCCGGCCCACAGCACGGGGTATGTGGGAAGAGAAGACAAGGTGGGGAGGGAGGGGGGAGAGATGGATGAGGAAGGGAGGGGGAGAGAGGGATGAGGGAGGGAAGGGTGAGATAGGGATGAGGGGGGAGAGAGGTGTGAGGGGTGAGGGGGAGAGGGGGATGAGGGAGGGAGGGGTGGAGAGGGATGAGGGAGGGAGGGGTGGAGAGGGATAAGGAAGGGAGAGGGGAGAGAGGGATGAGGGAGGGAGGGGGAGAGAGGGAGCGGGAGAGAGGGAGGGGGAGAGAGGGAGGGAAGAGAGGGAGGGAAGAGAGGGAGGGAAGAGAGGGAGGGAAGAGAGGGAGGGAAGAGAGGGAGGGAAGAGAGGGAGGGAAGAGAGGGAGGGAAGAGAGGGAGGGAAGAGAGGGAGGGAAGAGAGGGAGGGAAGAGAGGGAGGGAAGAGAGGGAGGGAAGAGAGGGAGGGAAGAGAGGGAGGGAAGAGAGGGAGGGAAGAGAGGGAGGGAAGAGAGGGAGGGAAGAGAGGGAGGGAAGAGAGGGAGGGAAGAGAGGGAGGGAAGAGAGGGAGGGAAGAGAGGGAGGGAAGAGAGGGAGGGAAGAGAGGGAGGGAAGAGAGGGAGGGAAGAGAGGGAGGGAAGAGAGGGAGGGAAGAGAGGGAGGGAAGAGAGGGAGGGAAGAGAGGGAGGGAAGAGAGGGAGGGAAGAGAGGGAGGGAAGAGAGGGAGGGAAGAGAGGGAGGGAAGAGAGGGAGGGAAGAGAGGGAGGGAAGAGAGGGAGGGAAGAGAGGGAGGGAAGAGAGGGAGGGAAGAGAGGGAGGGAAGAGAGGGAGGGAAGAGAGGGAGGGAAGAGAGGGAGGGAGTGGGGTAGAGGGGTGGTGGAGTGCAGGGGGTAGGGAGGGGGGTAGAAGGAGTCTGGGGTGATTGGCAATGTGGGATAGAGGGGGGAGTGGAGGGACAGGGAGGGGTGGATTTGAGGAAGGGGTGGATTTGAGGGGGGGGAGAGGAGTGAGTGGTGGAATATTGCGTTGGGGAACGGGTTATGTTGGGGGACGGGTCCCACAGTCTAGTCTGTAATTAAAGTCACATTTAGCCACTGGTATCTAAAGGATCACCAAATCAGGTATTTAATTTTAACAAGAACATTAAAAAACATATGTTAATAGTTAAATGTACAATATATTACAAGGATTACTCACCAAACAAAGTAAGCTTGAGTATCCTACTACATTGGGTAGCGAAAGAAAGATCTGAGCTATCAAATATGGTTATAAGATCACCATCTGTAAAAACAAAATAAATAATGATTGAAGATGGAATAAAGCCACACAATTTTGTGCAAGAATGTGCAAGAAATACTTGATGCAAACTGATGAATGTGTACAATTAAAGATTTATACAAACTCCATGTACTAAACTATTCCATATAGAATTCAGTTCTATGCTCAAATTAGCTCAAATTTTGGTCTGAAAGAAAGAAGCTGGGGTAACTCAGCAGGACAGGCAGCAGAGGAGGTTTACAAAAATGATCCCAGGAATGAGTAGGTTATCCTATGAAGACTGTTTGTCGGCACTAGGCCTGTATTCGCTGGAGTTTAGAAGATTGAGGGGGGACCTCATTGAAACATACAGAATAGAGAAAGGCTTGGATAGAGTGGATGTGGAGAGGATGGTTCCACTAGTGGGAGAGTCTAGGTCTAGAGGTCATAGTCTCATAATTAAAGGACGTTCTTTTAGGAAGGAGATGAGGAGAAATTTCTTTAGTCAGAGGGTAGTGAATCTGTGGAATTCTTTTCCATAGAAGGCTGTGGAGGCTGTCAGTGGATATTTTTAAGGCAGAGATAGCTAGATTATTGATTAGTACAGGTCTCAGAGGTTATGGGGAGAAGGCAGGAGAATCGGGTTAGGAGAGAGAGAGAGAGAGAGAGAGAGAGATAGTTCAGCCATGATTGGATGGTGGAGTAGACTTGATGGGTCGAAAGGCCTAATTCTACTCCTATCACTTATGACCTTACATACCATATTATCAAAATCTACATCCCATCACAGAATTAAAAAATGTCTTCCCTAATTCTTTCAGCTAAGAGCAAAGTGAGGCTAAGACTGGGACAGAAATGACTGTTTAATGTTCCAGAGTACAGGTGCTGCAGGCAAGATAGAGGTTGGGGTAATAGAGTAGCGGTGTTGCTTTATTGATTAAGAAGAATGTCAAGAGAGTGGTCCAAGAAAACATTACTGATAGTTTGTCCGGTGAGGCTATATGCATGAAGCTGAGAAATAAAGATGATCATCTTGCTGGGAGTGTACCACAGGCCCCCAATTAGTCAATGGGAATTAGAAGAACAAATATGTCAGGAGATTGCAGGCAGCTGTAAGATTAATAGGATTGTTGTGGTAGGGATTTCTAATTTTCCCAATATAGTCTGGGACTGTGTTATGCCAAGAGCTTAGAGAGGGTGGAATTTGTCAAATGTCTTCAGGAAAGTTTCCTCACGCAATATGTAGCGAGCCCTACAAGGGTGAGGGCAAGACCAGATCTACTACTATGAAATAGGGAAGGGCAAGTGACCTTTTGGGACCAGTGAAAAGTTGTATTAGGTTTTAAATAGTCATGGCTAATGACAGGGTGGGGCCACAAGTTGAAATTCTGAGTAGGGGAACGGCAAACTTTAATGGTATTAGACATGAACCTGCTGGAATCTATTGTAGGTTGTTTGCGGGAAAAGGAATGAGCGGAAAGTAGGATGCTTTTAAAAATGTGATAATACGAGTTTAGTTTGTGTTAGAGTGAAGAGCAAAGTAGGTGGGAGTAAGGAGGCTTGGATGACAAATTGAGGCTCTGGTGAGGAAAAAGAAGGGGACATGGGAAAGGTGTAGGCAATTGGGATTCATATATCTCAGCCAGGGTTCTTGCAATTTCTTCCCTAGCTGTATCCCTTAAGTTTTTTTGAGGATCACAGTTTAAGAATAAGGGGTAGGCCATTTACAATTATTTTCTTCGGTATTCACCAAGGAGAAGGATATTGAACTCTGTGAGGTCGGGGGAAAAAGAGTAGCTATGGAAACTATGGGATTCAAAGAGGAGGAAGTACTGACACTTTTGAAAAATATAAAAGTGGATAAGTCTCCAGGTCCTGACAGGATATTCCCTAGGACATTGAGGGAAGTTAGTGTAGAAATAGCAGGGACTATGACAGAAATATTTCAAATGTCATTAGAAACGGGAATAGTGCCGGAGGATTGGCGTACTGCGCATGTTGTTCCATTGTTTAAAAAGGGTTCAAAGAATAAACCTAGCAATTATAGACCTGTTAGTTTGACGTCAGTGGTGGGCAAATTAATGCAAATTAATGGTAAGAATACTTAGAGATTATATATATAAGCATCTGGACAAACAGGGTCTGATCAAGAACAGTCAACATGGATTTGTGCCTGGAAGGTCATGTTTGACAAACCTTCTTGAATTTTTTTGAAGAGGTTACTAGGGAAACTGATGAGGGTAAAGCAGTGGATGTTGTCTATATGGATTTCAGTAAGGCCTTTGACAAGGTTCCCCATGGAAGGTTGGTTAAGAAGGTTCAATCTTTGGGTGTTAATGGCGAAGTAGTAAGATGGATCGAACAGTGGCTGAATGGGAGATGCCAGAGAGTAATGGTGGATGGCTGTTTGTCAGGTTGGAAGCCGGTGACCAATGGGGTGCCTCAGGGATCTGTGTTGGGTCCACTGTTGTTTGTCATGTACATCAATGATCTAGATGATGGGGTGGAAAATTGGATAAGTAAGTATGCAGATGATACTAAGATAGGGGGTGTTGTGGATAATAACGTAGATTTGAAAAGTCTACAGAGAGATTTGGACCATTTGGAAGAGTGGGCTGAAAAATGGCAGATGGAGTTTAATGCTGATAAGTGTGAGGTCCTACATCTTGGCAGGACAAATCAAAATAGGACGTACATGGTAAATGGTAGGGAATTGAGGAATGCTGTGGAACAGAGGGATCTAGGAATAACTGTGCATAGTTCCCTGAAGGTGGAATTGCATGTAGATAGGGTGGTAAAGAAAGCTTTTGGTGTGCTGGCCTTTATAAATCAGAGCATTGAATATAGGAGTAGGGAAGTGATGTTAAAATTGTACAAGGCATTGGTAAGACCAATTCTGGAGTATGGTGTACAATGTTGGTCGCCTAATTATAGGAAGGATGTCAACAAAATAGAGTGAGTACAGAGGAGATTAACTACAATGTTGCCTGGGTTCCAGCAACTAAGTTACAGAGAAAGGTTGAACAAGTTAGGTTTTTATTCTTTGGAGTGCAGAAGGTTAAGGGGGGACTTGATTGAGGTCTTTAAAATGATGAAAGGGATAGACAGAGTTGACGTGGATAAGCTTTGCCATTGAGGGTAGGAAAGATT
This sequence comes from Raja brachyura, assembly GCA_963514005.1. The sequence goes on along the minus strand of OY740792.1, from coordinate 20,885,971 downwards.
CAAACAAGAGGGCATGACATGAGAATTAAGGGACAGAAGTTTAGGGGTAACATGAGGGGGAACTTCTTTACTCATAGAGTGGTGGCTTTGTGGAATGATCTTCCTGCAGAAGTGGTGGAGGCAGGATCGATTTTAACATTTAAAAGTAAAGTGGATAGGTATATGGACGGGAAGGGAATGGAGGGGTATGGTCTGAGTGCAGGTAGATGGGACTAGGGGAAAATAAATGGTCGGCACGGAATGGAAGGACCGAGAAGGCCTGTTTCCGTGCTGTAATTGTTATATGGTTATATGTTATATGGTTATATTTAGAACTGAGATGAGGAAAAACGTTTTCACACAGGTTTGCCACTGCTACACGGGTGGTTTTAAACTGAATAAGGGGGGGTGGGGTGTCAAATGGGATAGTCGAGGATGGAGGTAAAGGGAAAGAGAGTAAAGGGATAGTTAATGACCCCAGAATTAACAGGAAAGGAAGCTCACAAAGGGTAGGAGAGCATGGCAAAGTGTAATAGGGATCGATGTGAAAGATGAGATGCGTAAGGAATTAAAAGTATTGTATATGAATGCGCGAAGTATAAGAAGTAAAGTAGATGAGCTTAAGGCTCAGTTAGAGGTTGGTAGATATGACATTGTGGGGATTACTGAGACGTGGCTGCAGGAGGATTGGGCCTGGGAACTTAATATTCAGGGTTATACATCCTATAGAAAGGATAGAAAGGACAGGCAGGTGGGCAGAGGAGGGGGGTAGCTCTGCTGGTGAGGGATGGAATTCAGTCCCTTGCGAGGAAAGACATAGGGACTGACAAGGTAGAATCACTGTGGATTGAGTTGAGGAATTGTAAAAGCAAGAAGACACTAATTGGTGTTATCTACAGACCCCCAAATAGTAGGCCGGACGTAGGGTGTAAGTTGCAGCAGGAGTTAAAACTGGCATGTAACAATGTTAATGCTACTATGGTGATGGGGGATTTCAATTTGCAGGTAGAGTGGGAAAATCAGGTTGGTGCAGGACCCCAAGAAAGAGAGTTTGTAGAATGCCTCCGAGATGGATTCTTAGAGCAGCTTGTAATGGAGCCGACCAGAGAAAAGGCAATTCTGGATTTAGTGTTGTCCAGTGAACCAGATATGATAAGAGAACGCAAGGTAAATGAACTGCTTGGAGGTAGTGATCATGATATGATTAGTTTTAATCTGCAATTTGAGAAGGAGAAGGTTAAATCGGAAGTGTCAGCGATGCAGTTGAACAAAGGGGACTATGAAGGCATGAGAGGGGAGCTGGCCAAGGTAGACTGGAAAGGAATCCTAGCAGGAATGATGGTGGAACAGCAATGGCAGGAATTTCTGGGCATAATCCAGAAGACGCAGGATCATTTCATTCCAAAAAGGAAGAAAGATTATAAGGGAAGTAGGAGGCAACCGTGGCTGACAAGAAAGACATAAAACAAAAGAAAAGATGTATAACACAGCAAAGAGTAGCCGGAAGCCAGAAGATTGGGAAACTTTCATAGGACAACAGAGGGAAACTTTCATAAGACAACAGAAGGAAACAAAACGGGCAACACGGGCTGAAAAGATGAAGTACGAAGGGAAGCTGGCCAGGAATATAAAGAAGGACAGTAAAAGCTTCTTTAGATATGTTAAGGGAAAAAGAGTAGCAATGTCAAATGTGGGTCCCTTGAAGGCAGACATGGGTAAAATTATTATGGGCACCAAAGAAATGGCAGAAGAGTTAAATAGGTACTTCGGATCTGTCTTCACTAAGGAAGACACAAACAATCTCCCAGATGTACTGGAGGACAGAGAATCTAACGGGTTAGAGGAACTGAAAGAAATTTTCATTAGGCGAGAAATAGTATTGGGTAGGCTAATGGGACTGAAGGATGATAAATCCCCTGGGCCTGATGGTCTGCATACCAGGGTCCTCAGGGAGGTGGCTCTAGAAATAGTGGACGCATTGGTGATTATTTTCTAATGTTCAATAGATTCAGGATCAGTTCCTGTGGATTGGAGGATAGCTAATGTTGTCCCACTTTTCAAGAAAGGAGCGAGAGAGAAAACGGGGAATTACAGACCAGTTAGCCTGACTTTGGTGGTGGGAAAGATGTTGGAGTCAATTATTAAAGAGGTAATAATGGAGCATTTGGATAGCAGTAAAAGGATTAGTCCAAGTCAACATGGATTTATGAAAGGGAAATCATGGTTGACTAATCTTCTGGAATTTTTTGAGGGTGTGACAAGTAAAATGGATGAAGGGGTGCCAGTGGATGTAGTGTATCTAGACTTTCAGAAAGCCTTTGATAAGGTCCCGCACGGGAGACTGGTGACTAAAATTAGAGCACATGGTGTTGGGGGTAGGGTGTTGACATGGATAGAAAATTGGTTGGCAGACCGGAAGCAAAGAGTAGGAGTGAACGGGTCCTTTTCAGAATGGCACGCAGTGGCGAGTGGAGTGCCGCAAGGCCGGTGTTGGGGCCGCAACTGTTTACCATATATATTAATGATTTGGAAGAGGGAATTAGGAGCAACACTAGCAAGTTTGCGGATGACACAAAGCTGGATGGCCGTGTGAACTGTGAAGAGGATGTTAGGAGGTTGCAGGGTGACCTGGACCTGAGTGAATGGGCAGATGCGTGGCAGATGCAGTATAATATAGATAAATGTGAGGTTATCCACTTTTGCGGCAAAAACAAGGGGGCAAATTATTATCTCAATGGGGTTAGGTTAAGTAAGAGGGAGGTGCAGAGAGACATGGGTGTCCTTGTACACCGGTCACTGAAAGTTGGCTTATTGGAGTATTGTGTACCGTTTTGGTCTCCTAATTTGAGGAAGGACATCCTTATGATTGAGGCAGTGCAGCATAGGTTCGCGAGATTGATCCCTGGGATGGCGGGACTGTCATATGAGGAATGATTGAAAAGACGAGGCTTGTATTCACTGGAGTTTAGAAGGATGAGGGGGATCTTATAGAAACATATAAAATTATAAAAGGACTGGACAAGCTCTTGGGGAGGCACAAGATGCATGAAAAATGTTCCCAATGTTGGGCGAGTCCAGAACCAGGGGCCACAGTCTTAGAATAAAGGGGAGGTCATTTAAGACTGAGGTGGGAAAAAACCTTTTCACCCAGAGAGTTGTGAATTTATAGAATTCCCTGCCACAGAGGGCAGTGGAGGCCAAGTCACTGGTTGGATTTAAGAGAGAGTTAGATGGAGCGCTAGGGGCTAGCGGAGTCAAGGGATATGGGGAGAAGGCAGGCACGGGTTATTAATAGGGGACGATCAGCCATGATCACAATGAATGGTGGTGCTGGCTCGAAGGGCCGAATGGCCTCCTCTTGCACCTATTTTCTATCTTTCTATGTTTCCAGAGAGTAGTGGATCTGTGCCACAGTAGTGAATTCTCTGCCACAGAAGAGAGTGAAGGATATTTCACTGGATGTTTTCAAGAGAGAGTTAGATTCAGCTCTTAGGGCTAAGGGAATCAAGGGATATGGAGAACAAGCCGGAACGGGGTACTGATTTTAGATGATCAGCCATGATCATATTGAATGGCGATGCTGGCTCAAAGGGCCGAATGGCCTACTGCTGCACCTATTTTCTATGTTTCTATGTGATTGCCTAAGGGCTTTAAGGAAAAGCATGGGAATTATAGACCAGTGAGGCTAGCATCTGTTTTAGGCAAATTGCTGGAGAGGATTTTTATGAATAAGATATATATGCATTTGGATAGACATTTTTGACGTGAGAGATCTTGTCTTACAAATCTGATTTAATTTTTTGACGAAATAAGCAAAATGGTTGGCGAGGGCCGGGCCATATCCCTTGACAGTTTGAACTTCAGCACTTCTTGGAAGGAAGCAAAGTGTGATGGGTGAAGGTTGTTTTTCGTACAGGAGACCTGTGACTACTGTTGTGCCTGAGGAATTGGTGATGTGTCCATTGCTGTTTGTGATTTGTTTAGGTGTATTATTGACGCATGTACCAATCTTCTTGTTCTTCTTGCGTGTGCACAGCCTAAAGTTGTAGGCAACTTGTTCTATTTGATCTTATTTGATTGTGCACGTCAGGTTGATTGCATTCGTCGAAACAGGGCGGACCACATGAAGGTTGCAATCTCCCACCCCCATGTACCAATAATAATAGCCATTAATAATAATATATTTAAGGCAGAGCTAGATAGATTCTTGACTAGTACGGGTGTCAGAGGTTATGGGGAGAATGGGATTAGAAGGGGGAGATAGATCAGCCATGATTGAATGGCAGAGTAGACTTGATGGGCTGAATGGCCTAATTCTATTCCTATCTCTTATGATCTTATGTACCAAAGTTCCGCAAAAAGCTGTGTTTTGCATGCTATCGAGATAGATCAGACATACCATCATTATACAATCAGTTCAAACTGTACTACAATAGATCAAAGGGGAAGATACAAAGTGTAGTTCTCAGTATTATAGCACATCAGTTTCTTAGTTTCTTTGACAAAGTCAAATGTCTTCAATGTGGTAAAAGTTAATTAAATAGAACCCTAGCTTATGGATAGATCATTCAGAAGCCCTACAATGGAGGGGAAGATGTCTATGAATGATTTGGATGGACACAGAAAAGGCTTCATGGAAGGAAACAGAGGGTGGTGATGGAAGGTTGTTTTTTAGACCGGAGGTTTGTAACTAGTGATGTGCCTTGGGGATTGGTGCTGGGCCCATTGCCGTTTGTCCTTTATATTAACGATTTAGATAAGAATGCAAATTGCATTAAAAATTAAAATTGTCAGCTGGCTTCATGGCCCTATTTTAAACAAATATGAAAAAGCCCTGCTGTTTAAATAGTACTAGACTAAGTGCAGCTGCTCCCCCAACGGTGTGCATTGGGGAGCTGATGAAGCTGTTTTTGAAATGAGGCCCTCCCTCTGACGTCATTAGAAGGTGGTGGGATGTTCTGGTTCACTGTACCGTTGGGGGGGGGGGGGGGGACGGGACGTCATTGTGACGTCACTGGACGCTGGTGTTTTTAAAAGTGTTTTTGGGAGGGGTTGACTGGGGGGGTGCAGGGAGTGTGAATAAACCGTGAGGGGGAGGGGGCAGGGCGTGTGAATAACCAGAGGGGCTGGGAGGGGGTGGGGGATGTGGCACTCGGCAGCTTGACAGCCCATTGTGATTGGTGCACTGTGAGTTGTATTATGACATCATCAGTGGAAAGTCCTGGAAAAAGGCTGTGTGTGAGAACCGTTTTTTGCCTTTTTTTTAAATGGACAATAGGTGCAGGAGTAGGCCATTCGGCCCTTCGAGCCAGCACCAGCATTCAATGTGATCATGGCTGATCAACCCCTATCAGTACCCTGTTCCTGCCTTCTCCCCATATCCCCTGACTCTGCTATCTTTAAGACCCCTATCTAACTCTCTTGAAAGTATCCAAAGAACCGGCCTCCACCGCCCTGAGCCAGAGAATTCCACAGACTCACAACTCCCTGTGTGGAATAAGTTATGAAACTTGAATCATCAATGACTTGTGAAATATAGGATGAAACCTTAAGTGAACCCGATTACTGCGTGGAGGGGAAAAATGTGAGTCAGAATATTAAAACATTTGAGCACTACCGCCTAGCGTTTTGACAAAGGTAAAAAAACACATAGACACACACACGCACGTATACATACATACAAGATGACACTTTTAATAGTATACTAGACTACATGGGACCCGTTGGGTCTCATGTGCACACGGGAGGGCTGGTCCCCCCACGCAATATTCCACCTCTCCAATTCCAATATTGGTGGCCAGTGGGGGGGGGGGGGGGGGGGGGCTTTCTGGAGCGCTAGTATGGGTGTTGTGGGCTGAAAGGACTGGTTTCCAGAGGGCTGGTATGGACATTGTGGGCAAAATGGATTATTGGGGTGGCAGCTCAGTCACTCAAGCCTGATGTTCTGGCAGCTCACTCACGGCTGGCGGGCTGGCAGTTGACTCACGGCTATTCCTTGAAATTCCATTTCAAGCAGGGTCAAGGCCATCAAATTCAAATGCATTTTCCTACCATTTCAAGCAGGGTGCAAGGCCACAAAATTCAAGTGCAGTTTCTTACCACTTCAAGCAGGGTGCAAGGCCACCAAATTCAAGTGCAGTTTCATACCACTTCAAGCAGGGTGCAAGGCCACCAAATTCAAGTGCAGTTCCCGACCACTTCAAGCAGGGTGCAAGGCCACCGAATTCAAGTGCAGTTTCATACAACTTCATGCAGGGTGCAAGTTCACCAAACTCAAGTGCAGTTTCATACCACTTCTGGCAGGGTGCAAATCCACCAAACTCAAGTGCAGTTTCATACCACTTCAAGCAGGGTGCAAGGCCACCAAATTCAAATGCAGTTTCATACCATTTCATGCAGGGTGCAAGGCCACCAAATTCAAATGCAGTTTCATACCATTTCATGCAGGGTGCAAAGCCACCACATTCAAATGCAGTTTCATACCATTTCAAGCAGGGTGAAGCCGCTATAAAACCACCATAAAACTACACAAAACACCACATGCACAGTTCAGTAGACATTCAGTGTGTTCAGTTGATTCACAGCACAGACGTGACTTCTCCCTCCCCCATCTTGCAGAGACTGAGCCACACCCACACTTCTGCGTTTTATAATCCCTCCCCCCTCCCACCGGAAGGGGCGTGGCCTTCATTGTGTGATTGACAGGAGAGAGATTCTCAACATTTTTTAAGCACTAATAACTTTTATTTTTCATTGATGGGAAGAATCCTCTGCACCTGATGATCGGAGGGGGGCTGAGTAAGGTGGCCAAAAATCACAGCCGTAAGTGGTAGCGTTTTATCTAAAATCAATATACAGTGCAAACAGGAAGTTGTCAAGTTTAGACTTTTAATCATTTTTTATTTCAAACCAACTACCACCAACCATTTGCTGTGCTTTATTTCAAACCAACCACTACCAACCATTTGCTGCGCTTTATTTCAAACCAACCACCACCAACCATTTGCTGTGCTTTACTTCAAACCAACCACTACCAACCATTTGCTGTGCTTTACTTCAAACCAACCAGCATTGACGGAAAGCCACCAGTGTCCCCGTGGACACAGCGCGTTCCCTCTACAGGTACACGCAAGCATGAACGTAGACACGGAAGAGGGGCAGGCAGCCGACTCTGGAGTGACCATTGACCGCCTGCTGCCTGGACCTGCGAATGGGCATCTGGGCCAGGTACAGGAGCAAACCGACAGGGAGATCCCCTCATCCTGATCGGCCCTCCCTACTCCCTGCCTTGTGACCAAACACTAGGATCGTGGGACAAAAATGCAACCAGAACTTGAGGAGCAGCCCCTTCAGATATTGGTACAGGGGCAGCAACCTCATGCTGCAGTTACCTTTGGCAACGTCCCATTGTGATGTCATTGTGGCACTCGGCAGCTTGAGAGCCCATTGTGATTGGTGCACTGTGAGTTGCATTGTGACATCATCAGTGGAACCTCCTGGAAAAAAAGACTGTCTGCGAGAAGCTGTGGTTACCGTTGGCAACGCCCCATTGTGATGTGATTGTGGCACTGCATGAGAACCGTTTTTTTCCTTTTTTAAAAAACTTAAATCGTTGATAACTTGTGAAATATAGGATGAAATCTTAAGTGAGCCTGAGTACAGCGTGGACAGGAAAAATATGAGTTAGAATATGTAAATATTTAAGTGCTAGCGTGTAGCGTTTTGAGGAAGATACAAACACATACACACACGCACACAAGATGAGACTTTTATAGGTATAGAGATAGATTCAGTACTCACCTTCATCTTTGTACTTGATTGTGACTTCATCATTACTCTGAAGTTTCCCACGGAACACCCGTTGCATCATCAGAACTAGTTCATCGTAGGTGATATCCTCATTGTGAATAGGGATCCTGCGTATATCATCACCTAACTGAGCTTTAATGATGAGCTTCCCACTGAGATCCAATTGCCCATTCATTGTCGCCTCCTCTCAGGCTGTACACCTAAAAATGAGTAAAACTAATAATTAATGTGATCTCGTTGGGAAAGTGAAAGAAATTTGTAGATTCTGATGGTAAGATGATTCGATAAATTAGATTTCACCCACTTTTGGTGTGCTAAATGGATGCAGCATTTTGTCAATGTCAAATCAAGGTCACCACAAATAAAAATTCCAAAACTAAGACATCCTTAATTTAAGAAATCCCTAACGTGTTTTGATTCTATTTATAAGCTACAGGAGCTGACTTGTGTATGTGTGCAGTTAGCAGCTGCTTACTGAGCTCTTTGACAAAAGTAGCAACTTTAAAAAAAACTTTAAAGACAGTATAATGTATAAAGACAGTTAAAGACAGTATAATGGGAGTAAAGTCCTCTCCAATGTGTCAAAGCATGCAATCTTTGAAGAAACCAGTGAATGATGTCAAATTATGCTGGTCATTGAAACGCCAAATTAGGCAACAAAGTATACAAAATATTAATGTGGCATTGCAGACCCTTTGATTAACACTTCATTCCGAATCTCTGATGTCTCTCTTTTTAATCATGAATTAATAAGTTTTACCCAAAAGCTCCAACTCTTGTCAAGGAAGGAAAAATATACTGTGCAGTTACTGCACAAAATATGCTCATCAAAATATGGTCATTAACTGCACAAAATATGCTCATCAAAATATGGTCATTAACTGCACAAAATATGCTCAGCCAATGCCAACCACACTGAAGTGAATCACACCCAGACGCTTCTCTGCCAAATTCCTGATGGTTGCTAATTGTTCCAGAGATGATCGCTATCAGGATCTAAGATGCACTAAACAGCGTTTATGCAAAATTTCCACATACAAACGTGTGCAAAGTGGTCCAATTTCCAGGCCTGAAAGTTACATTTTGTAAGTAACTTTCAGAACAGATGGATACATTTCATAGTAGAGACAAAATGCTGGGGTAAATCAGTGCGTCAGGCAGCATCTCTGGAGAATAGGAATAGATGGCGTTTCCGGTCGAGAGCCTTCATCAGATTTATCAGTCCAGAGACGCTGCCTGACCCGCTAAGTTACTCCAGCATTTTGTGTCTATATTCCGTGTAAACCAGCATCTTCAGTTCCTTCTTGCAGATAAATTTCATAAGTCCACCCAAATATGTGCTACCTACCGCCAAAGACAAACATTGAAATAATAACTACCACTATTATAAAGTCTTTGGAACAGCTATTTTAATTCCTTTCTAATTTACTAAGGAAACACTTCATGTGCAGTCCCTTAATTACTCGCCAAAACAAAAACAGTCATTTACAAAAATGCTGCTGAATTTATTTTAGGGTAACAAAGCTTTATCAACATGACGCAAGTATATTTTCTAATGTTCCATTGGTACTAAGATTGTGTAGCCTCTTCTTTTGCAGGATAAAAGGGCGATTGGCTTTCATCCTGGTTTCGTGGGTTCTGAACTGACAGATGAAGCCACTTTAGGAACTACTGACCATTCCATTACGGGGCAGAGAATAGCTGACGGTGCCAATGGCTGGGGAGATTGTGATGTGCTGTGTCCATTCTGCTGCTTTTGCAGTGCTTCACAGCACCTCTGATTCACAGACCAAGTTTTCCAAGTTCTCAATACTGCCTTGAATGCTCGCCCCCACTTTGTGCAGTTATGGGCTACAGATTACAAAATGACAGCAGGTATGTCGCATTTTCCCAAAGCGGCTGTGAGCTTTTCCACCATGTTCTTGTGACAGTTTTCGAATAATATTGTCTGTTTCAGAAGTTTGGTACTGTGCACAAGATTGATATGGCCTGCCCAATGAAGCTAATCGAGTGTAATTAGGAATGTTAGCCTGTTAATGAGCAGTAACCATTTATCCTTTCAGTATAATTTCAACATTGGTTGTATCTTTTAAGTTTCTTAAGATGTCTGGTGCAGGTAATCCTACTCTCAGAAATTATATGCGATCAGGGATCAAGGCTGCCAACAGAATTTTGTGCCGGGTCTGACAGTCACGATCTTGAAAAGTCCTTTTCTTCAAAAAAACAAAAACTTGTGTGGCACAGAATAGGTAGAGGTGAATTTCATTCATCAATGTCTGCTTTTACAAAGAGGTGACTCCAAAGGTATGGGAAATGGTACGTTTTTCAGAGTTCTGTCATGAAGCATGTTAGTCGGAGGACACTGTTGTGCAATGGTAGAGTGTAGGAAGGAACTGCAGATGCTGGTTTAGCTGGACTGAGTCTGAAGAAGGGTTTTGACCCGAAACACCCATTCCTTCTCTCCAGAGATGCTGCTGTCCCGCTGAGTTACTCCAGCATTTTGTGTCTATCTTGTGTAGCGCAAAAGGTTGGTAGAGAAACTTACACATGTTAAGTGTAAAGGCCCTGTCCCACTTACGTGTCCTTGGCACACAAATTACGCGACCTCGTCATCGCGTTGAGGTGCACGGGCATCGTGTGGCCGGTCCCATTGAGAAATGCGGAGGGGTGTAGAGTTGTGCGCGGTATCACGCGGCGCTCCGAAATTTTGTAGCAAACAAAATCTTTGCGCGCCACCAGCCTGTCGTGTAACTGATGGCCAAAGTGGGACAGGCCCAAGACCCTGGCGCGACACAATGTCTCACCTCCAACAGCAGCAGAAGCAGGCAAACAATCGCCGAGCTCGGCCTGGGACTCACGGCCTTTGCGGTCCGGATCCGCCCCCACTTCACGGCCCAGACCGGGGCCAAGAAAATTGAAGAGAGACATAAAATGCTGAAATAACTCAGCGGGACCGTCAGCATCTCTGGAGAGAAGGAATGGATGAGGTTTCAGGTCAAGACCCTCTTTCAGAAGTCGCGCACGACCTTCGCGGACTGTCGCGCCTCAACGCGACCACGAGGTTGCGTAATTAGCGAGCCAAGGACACGCAAGTGGGACAGGGGCTCAATGCTCTTCCTCTCGCATACTTCAATGGACAAGTGAACTGTAGCCTGGAGCTCAGCTGTTAAGCAACAAAAATGCAAGCAGGTGACTTAAGAAGTAAAGCTACGTGATACCAAGGAAGAATTCCAGAACAAGCGAGCGGTTCAATTTAATCAAGCAAATGCCAGATGTCTGTTGCAGGGCCTGAATACTATAATGGGATTTAAACTGAAATAGGGAGTGATCTCTGACAATGATGTAACACTACCAGATGAGTTTAATGCCGTTTACACCCAAATTGAGCAAGTACACAAAGATTTGTCCTAAATGTCTTGGTGGCAGAAGTCAGAACTGCTTTCATGATGGTAAACTCTGGGAGAGCAACCGGCCCAGGTGGAGTCACTGGATGGGTTCTGAAATCATGCAAGAGTTTTCATTGACTTCTTCAAGTCTACTGTCTTCATCTACTTCAAGGAAACCTCCATCAATCGCCAAGCAAAGTGATCTATCTGAATGACAATTGCCCAGTAGCTCCAACAAAGACTATAATGAAATGCTTCGAAAGATTGCTGATGGCCCAACTCTCTGTCAGTCTCCTGGACAATTTTGATCCCTTGCAAATTGCACATTAAAAAAGGTTTACGGTGGAACTTTCTTCCTTGCACTACATTCAGCTTTGTTTCACCTTGACAATAAGAACAATCATGTCAGGATGCTATTTATTGACTACAACTCAGTCTCCTACATCATAATACCACATAAGATCATCAATAAACTACTGGGCTTTGGCCTTGGGACCTCCATCTGCTATTGGCTTCTGGACTTCCTGTTCAGCAGATCTCAGTCACTTAGAATTAATCATAATAGTTCCTCCACCCTGACCCTCAACACAAGTGCTCCTCAGGATTGTGCTCAGTCCCTGTACACACATGGACAGCGGCAACTCAATATTTTTAAAGTTCACCCGATTATACCATTGTTGTCGGCTGCATCAATAACAATGATGAGGCAGGGTACAGTAAAGATATTGGGATTCTTGTGAAATTATACAAGAGCAACAACCTAGCCCCAAACAACAGCAAAACAAAAGAGTTGCTTGTTGAGTTAAGGAAGCAGAGGCTTCAATAGCTGTGCTATAGAAAGTCAGATGACAGGATGGATTTCAGCTATTGACCGAATGAACCTGCAGAGAGTGGTGAACACAGCCCAGTCCATCACAAGCTCATCACTTCCTTTCATCCAGTCCATCTTCACTGTTTGGTAGGCTGGAATTATTGCAGGGTCTCGACCTGAAATGTCCTGAAGAAGGTCTCGACCCGAAACATCACCCATTCCTTCTATCCAGATATGCTGCCTGTCCCGCTGAGTTACTCCAGCATTTTGTGTCTATCTTCGTTTTAAACCAGCATCTGCAGTTATTTCCGACACAGGCTGGAATTATTGTCAAGGACACCTGCCAACTGTTCAATCCCTTTTTCTCTCTTCTACTTTCGGGAGAAGGAACAGGATCTTGATTGCCAGATGGAGACTTGCGAACGGCTTATTCCCCACAAATATCAGACTCCTGAAGCAATCATTTCTTGCACACATCTCTTTGAAGTGTTGCTACATATTCTTACTCTTCACTTTATTCAATTATCCTGATAGTGAATTCATATTTTATTTACACTACAATCTTGGCACCATTCTACTGTTTGTAGTTGTGATTGTCATTTATTGTTGTATTTATTATTACTGCATGTATGCTGTTTACCCTATCAGGTACTCTAACAAACTAAACTAAAAAGCTTCTTGCAAACGAGGAATTTCATTGCATCTTGGTGTACATGACAATAACCTAATCTGAATCCTACATGAAATTTAAAAATTGGAGTAATTATTTCAAAATAATGTATAGCTTATTAAAGGCAGAGGCACAAGGGATATTTCTTCTCTCAGATTGTTGTGATTCTTTGGAATTCTCTATCCTGCGGAGATATGAAGGCTGAGTCACTGCATATATAAGCAGATTTTGGACAATAAGGTATCAAGAGCAGAGGAAATCGATGGAGAATGGAGCTGAGGCCAAGGTCAGATGATCCATGATCTTACTAAATAGAACAACATTATCTCGAGCATTTTAATGATTAAATTTAACTGCATGCAATTGCTAAATTTCTACTCGCACTACATTGTATAACTGCAATAAAAGCAAATGAAAACCATTTGTTCAATAGACACACACCCTTAACATTTAGAACTAGAAGCAGATTTTAAAACATACTTTCACTGGATAAATACACAAAGAAGTAAAGTTTTCAAGGCCCTGGAGGAACAGGAAAATGAGATTCATCGGTTCATTTTCAAAGAGCTGGCACAAGAAGAATGGGCCAAATAGCCTTTTTTTTCCCCACTGATCTTTCGCTATATCATTCTGAATAGCAGGATATAAAAGTACCCTAGACTGGTTGTTATAATGGTGTAAAGCAGAAAGAATTCTGGAAAAGGTAAAATAATAAATCAGAAGGTGATCAAATATGAATTAATTTATACTTACTGATCATCATAACTTACTGTTAACAAATGTTATTACACTTTGTATGTAACAATATCCACCTAACACTAAGATTTTTGGAATATCTCTAATTACATGATGACATATCTAATCTAAAATGCATCCCGTCAATAAACTGATAATTGTGCTTCTTATTCAACGAACAGGTATGCAAATTCCAACTGAGGTGCATAGGAATTTCTTCTCACAGAGAATAGTGAATCTCAGGAATTCTTTACCCTGAAAGGTTGTGAAGGTCACGTCATTGGAATTATTAAAAGAGGTGGTATTTGAGAACTGACATAAAAAATGGAATGGCCTGCGGCAGATTAGCATGATGATACTGCACAAAACTTTGGGTGTAGTCTCACAAACACCTTGTACGACTGTAATACCATTAATCTAGTATTCAATTGTTTGGAAATCCTGTTGGTTCAACATCTAGCTCACTGGGGCCCTATTACCCATGTTTCCTTAAATTTACTAGGGTTAAATTTCTCAGGGTTCCTTTAAACTCACTGGAGTCTCATTTCACATACTGTCTTTAATGTCAATAGGCCTCTGCTTCTTCCGATCTCTTTTAACATGAAAGGTTTACTGGAAAATATATTATACTACTGGCTCACATCAATAAAAGCATGTTGGACTGTTATTAGGGATACAACAATACGCCAATAACCCACTGTGTTAGAAGGAACTGCAGATGCGGATTTAAACCAAAGATAGACACAAAAAGCTGGAGTAACGCAGCGGGACAGGCAGCATCTCTGGAGAGAAGGAATGCGTGACGTTTCAGGTTGAGACCCTTGTAATCCACTGTCTGACTATTCAGAAATCTGGATAGTTCAGTATCTGGCGCACAAGGTAACGTTTGCCGCACTCCACTTCCATTCAGTTCCTCTGCTCTCCATAAACCTGCCAAAAGCCCTGGTTCATGCACTCTCTTGAAATTAACTGTGAACTTGTGTTCCATTTAAACTTACCACATTCACTGCAGAATTTATTGTAATACAGTATATCTAACAAAGGTGAATTATAGGTGTGTTGGGGTATTAATAGGAATAACTTTGTATAACCTGCTTGTCCAGCACAAAGTCTTAGCATACAAAGTAATCAAATACCACCATATGCAATAATCAGAACACGTGAAGACAAACCTCAGCGGGTCAAGCAGCATCTCTGGGTGGGGGGGGGGGGGGGAGAGGGTTGGGGTGTGTGTGTGTGTCTGTGTGTGCGTGTGTGTGTGCGTGCGTGTGTGTGTGTCTGCGTGTGTGTCTGTGGTAGTGACAGAACAAAGTCTGGCAGGTATTCTCTGGCCATTGTCCAACGATCTGTCTTTCAAGAAACACTCCTCATCTGGATCAATCAATTACCAACTAGGGTTTGACCTGTCCCTCCTCTCTTCCAACTCATCTTCTTCTTCTTCCCCCCCACCCCCAACATCAGTCTGAAGAAGGACCCCGGCCCAAAATATCACATATCCATATTCCACAGAGATGCTGCCTGACCCGCTGATCTACTCCAGCACTTTGTGTCTTCTGTTGTAAATCAGCATTTGCAGTTCCTTGTTTCTACAGCTCAGAACAGCCGCTATTCCGGTAACAAGCCTCCGAGGGTGCCGGGTTATTGGAATTTTACTCGACATCAATTTCTATATTTTGCCTTGCTGTACCTTCCTGCTACCTTCTGTGAAAAGTACAGTTTGAAACACCTGAAGAACCAGAGGAAATAAAGTTATGTGCTCCTTTCCAGTCTCAATAAGCTTTCAGTAACTTATACAACCAAACAACAATGCAACGTATCACAATGTCGTCAATTACTGAAATGTTGTAACTATGAAGATCTGCAACTGCAAATTGCAGACTTTCATAGTTACAACACTTCAGTGATTGATGACATTGTGATACACTCTCCGAGTGGTGGCGCCATCGAGTGTGGCTGCCTCGCTTGCAGCTGTCTGTCCTTTCATTCTTTTTGTTATTTGTAGCCTGTTTTAAAGTTTGTTTTTGGAGGTCTTTTATCTTTTTTTATGCGGGGGGGAGGGGGAAACTGTTTTCTTAGTCTCTTCCTGGTCGAGGATGCGACTATTCTCCGAGCCGCACCTTTACCCTCTCCTCGCGGCCTACCATCTGCATTGGCGTGGCCTTTCCTGGGAAATTCAAAGCCGCGGTCTCCGGTAGGAAGTGGCCGATTCGGAGGCTCCGGGCTGCTGAGAGTGTTCTTCCGTTCAAGGGCCTAAAACACCGGGGCCCTGTTGCGGCGATTGAGGAAGCCTCAATAGGCCCTGACCACGGGTGAACAGAGGAAGAGGACTGAACTTTGGTGCCTTCCCTCACAGTGGGAAACATTGATTCTGCTGTGTGTGGGGGGGGGGGGGTTTATATGTTTTTTGTTAAATTTTAAAGTGTTATGTTTATCTTATTTGTGTGCTGTATGGTAACTCAGATTTCACTGCACCATAGAAAATAGATGCAGGAGGAGGCCATTCGGCCCTTCGAGCCAGCACCGCCATTCATTGTGATCGTCCCCAATCAATAACCCGTGCCTGCTTTCTCCCCATATCCCTTGATTCCACCAGCCCCAAGAGCCCCAGTTGGTGTGTGGCAATAAATGTCCTTTGTCCCATTTGCTCTTTGTATCAGCAACTTAACGATATATCAAACCAACACACACTGCCACCTGGCTTAAACATATGATCTAAACTTAACAACTTCACCCATCACATAAAGAAAAGATGTGAGAATGCAATGTACATTGACTTTTCATACATGCCATTCCTGATTACTAATGATCCGAATCCTTAAAATTGAGGCAACTCAATTCTACTTGTCTGAAGAAGGCAGGCACGTGCTGGGAGTAATTGCTCAGGATAGGCAGTCAGTCGGATAAAAATAAAAAACGCGCATGCGCAGATTGTTCTCTCCGTAAAAATAAAAAATATAAATAAAAACAGTAACAAGTCAATTTGCCCAAGGCTTCCTAGTCTCCTTTATTCTGAATTACTGAAGGGTGATGGCAGGTGGAGAGATGGTGGGAAAAACGGGAGCACACAGGGAAAAGTTGAATCAGTTGTCATCTTATTGAATGACAACATTTGTTCAAGGGACCAATTGGGGGGACAGTTCCTTTCACAGTGTATGGGGAGTCTGCGCCAGGGGTAAAGTTTCGGGGAGAGCAGGACTGTTGAGAATGAGGGGGTCGGGGATAATGCCAGTAACTCACTCACTTACCGCTACTGCAGCGGTCCAGGCGTGGAGCCACCACATTGTAGCCGGGGATAGAAGCAGCTCGGGTAGCTGCGAGCGGTCGCCGGGACCCGTCAGTCAAACTGTCCGCCACCTCAGCGCCTTCTGCCGGCCCGCTCACTTCTGGCAGTGCTCTCCGTCTGAACATCTCTCACCTGCCGCTCGCTCATGTCAGCGGCTTCCCGCAAATCCTTAAATTCCCACAGCCGAGTAACCTAAATCGCGCTGTCGGAATTTAAGGATTTGCGGAACATGAGTGAGGCCAGCGAGCGGCAGGAAAGAGGTTTTGCACGCCTCCGTGCAAGGAGCGTCGCAAGTGGCATGCTCCCGACCCCTCCTTCACAACATGCTGTGAAAGGAGCTCTCCCCCCACCCCCATACCCCGGGAAATACGGTATTTAAAAACATAAACACAAAATGTACTTACCACATTATCGGTACACGTGCTCCATTCTTCTCTCCCTGATTCCTAAGATACACTTAAAATAATGCCAATCCATATTTGAAAACCCCGCCAAGAAACTAGCACTGCGCAGTGCTGCAAAGGTAGAATTTCTGCTGCCTTCAGCCCCGCTTGAAATTGACGCTTGAAGCAGCGCTGACGGCACATGGGCTGCACAGAGCTTCAAGGGTTATAAGCGCTGTGGATGAAAGGCACGGAGAATTATGCCTACCTAAGAGATAGGTCTCTTACATAGGCATAATTCTCCCATGCCTTTATTATTTATATTTAGTAATTACTATGTTATAATTTTAGTCAGGGTAGGCAGTGCCTACCTTGCCTACCCTGACGGCACGTGCCTGGAAGAAGGTCCCCGACTCAAAAAGTCACCTGTCCATCCCTCCACATATGCTGCCTGATCAGCAGCACTTTGTGTTTTGCTCTATTCAATTTGTGATCATTTCCTGGCTGGTCTGAATTTTGCATAGCTAATAGTTTTCCTTTCTTTGCGATAAATCCAAAAATCAAAAAAATCAACAACTAGCATTTCAAATATCCATGGGAATTCTGATTTTAAATTATATCTGCGCATTATGAAAGCCTTCATTTATGCTGTGCCATTGCTCAAAAGCCTGGGCATCATTACAGCAAGTCATTATCTTTGTGCGGAATTGGTTGGAATTATAACTCGTGAAAAGGAAGATGGATGTTGACCAGCGTGGGCAAGTTGGGCCGAAGGGCCCGTTTCCACACAGTATCATTCTATGACCCTTTGGTTGTGGTTGTCTCTCCCTCAGGACATCTTTACAAGAGTTCATTTGGTGGTGTCCTAGGTCCAATTATCTTCACCTGATTCATCAATGGCCTAACTCTCATCATAAAATCAGATATGGTGAGTTTACACTTATACAATGTACAATTTACTTCACAACTCCTTAGCGAAACCACTGAAATTTTCAGGCCTGGGCTTACAAAAGCAACATTCACACCACTAAAGTGCCAGGCAATGAGCATCTCCAACGTAAGAAAATTAAACCATCTACCCATGTCAAATACTGTACCATCAATAGCTAAAGTCTCACCACTGACCTGAGACTCAACTGGACTAACCTTACATATCCCAATTTGACAAGAGCAGGTCAATGACCAGGTATCCTGCAGCAGATGACACATTTCTTGACACTCTATGTCCTTTCCACCATCTACAAAGCAAAAGTCGAGAGCTCGATGGAATACTTTCCACGTTTCTGGATAAGTGCAGCGCTGACAATTCTCAAGAACTTCAGCACCATCTAGGAGAAAGCAGTCCATTGAATTGGTACCCTTCAACTACCACTGCACCGTAATTGCCATGTTGAACCAAAGGAACCACAATTACTCACCCAAATAACTCCAAAGGCACCTCCTAAATCTAGAACTGCAACCAACAAGAAAGAAAAGGAGATCAGATACATGGAACCACAACCTTTCAGGTTCCAGTCCAAGTCACACATTTAATTAGCTGCACAAGATTCATCTGTATTATGTCCAGTTTACCAATTGGCAATTACTAAATAATGTTATTTTGCTATATGTGTGTCTTACCAGAGAATAATTACCTTATACTGAAATGGGGATTATGTTCTTGCAGTTATACTCATTTTTTTTAAACCCGAACCATTAACACTGCTGTTCCCTCCAAAGACACCACCTGACCAACTAAATATGTATGTAAGTTCCATTTATATTCAGTCTCTGAATTATTTTTCTTCTATAATTGTGAAATGTGAAAACTGATGATAGATCCGATGATAGATCCTTTTGTTCACATTCATTTTTTTCAATTTTTCATTTACCAAAATGTTCTTCTGCAGCCAACTCTCTTCGGCCAACATCTTCTCAGCTTTGACTAGTTTTGATTAAGTTAATCAACCTGAGCATCAACTCTCCTCTCTCCACATTTGCTATCTGACCTGCTGAATATTTCTAGTGAAAAAATGTAAGAAATAGAATAGGACTAAACCATACAGCCTCCTTAACTTCTTTCACATTTGATCTATTGCAACTTCACATCCCTTTGGCGTCCAGCATTCTAAGGATTCTCCAATCTCTGACAAAATATTTCTCTTCATTTCAATCCTAAACGTGTTGGTCTTTATTTTGAATCTGTGACCTTGAGTTCTGGATTCCTCAGCCAGGAGATGCATTCTACCTGCACCCACCCTTAGAATTTATATTTACTGATTTTACATTTGGGAGTTACATTGTGCAAAAAATATGGGCTGAATGAATAATAATCAACTACAGTTGATTTACAAAATACTCTAATACTTCCCTCCACTACCCAAATGTCATGATTACAAAGCAAAAATCCAGAATGTTCAGCAGTTTGAATGCATGTTTGATTGTGCCAAACATTTCAATAACAATGGAACCACAAGTATGGAATATAATTTCAAGGCAATGCCGGCTCTAAATCCAATTTTATTGAAGAAAATAAAACAGCTACAAGTCATTACTTTTACAAAGTTGACTGAAAAAAATACTTCATCAGATGTAACATAGTTTTGACAGAATTGCCATTTTGCAATGAGATGAGTAATTTTCATCCTTAAAATAGTGGTTTGCTTGAGATTTGTTTTCTGTTGAGATCTGTTTTCAACACAAAGCCTCCTATTCATGAAGTGTCAAGTGTCCTGGGTCCCAGCCTCTCCTTGCAACAATAAGTCTCCCCATCCCCCTAAAGCAGGACTCCCATTTACATTACCAACACGCCTGCGCATCGACGGAGAGATTTCCTGCCAATAACGCGAACCATCCACAGCAAAAAATCAATCCGTAATAGAAATGAAGGTACTGCAATTAATCAGAAGGGGATCAAATTATCTGCAAAGCTTGGGTTTCTGGAGAGGGGAGGGGGAGGGGGAGGGTAGGGAGACAGACAGACGTGCGATCTGCAGGAGAAATGAATAGGTTGGACTTGGATGGAATGATTGAGTAAAAGACGCCGGGACAGGCCGGGGCGGACCAGAACCGAGCAGGCCCGGCCCGGCCCGGCTTCTATCCTCGCCATTACCCTCTCCCCTGATAGATCAAATACACAGGCTCGATTACGTGAAGTTATGAAAGAAATTGCAATACAGACCTGCGGGAATGGAGGATGTGAGCGAGCTCGGCACCTGCCTTGGCTGCGCTACCAGTCCCGGCCCGGCCCCAGACTTCTCTCAAGGCGACGGGAAATCCCTCCTCTCAGACCTCATCTGGACGTGGCAGACGGCCGCCGGTGCGCATGCGCGCGCACCTCTCACCTCCCGGGCTGCCAGCCCTGCAGTGAGGATGAGTCATGATTAAAGTAAAAGATGTAAAGTGCTGGAGTAGCTGGGTTGCTCCAGTACTCGGTGCCGTTTTGTTTTGTAAGCCAGCATCCGCGGTTCCCCTATGATCATGTAAAGTGCCAGTCACTCAGTGGGCCAGGCAGCATCTCTGGGAAACATGGGTCGGGAACCTGTATCAGACCCAGAAATCAACTGTGGCGGGAAGAAATCTGTCACACAGCGTGGAAAAAGGCCCTTCGCCCCTACTTGCCCACACCGACCAACATGCCCCATCTGCACTAGTCCCACCCACCTGACTGCGTTTGGCCCATAATCCTCCAAAAGTGTCCTATCCATGTAGAATTGTTTCTTCAATGTTGTAATCCTGCCTCAACTACATCCGCTGGCAGCTCGTTCCATTCACCCACCACTTTTTTTCTTAGAACAGGTGAAATTTACAGGTTAGAAAATGAGATATGCACGGAGCCATTGCTTAATCAGATGAACATAACCTTAGCTATTATAGGAATTAATAGTTGATTTAATTAATGTATAGTATATATATCCTGGAACCAGAGCATCACCTCAGCACAATGATTATAGATTGAGTCAATGAGAAATGACTTTAGTCTGAAGTGTTTGGAATTCTCCATTTCAGCAAGCTGTGTATATTCACCTGTAAAGTATGATCTCTTATAGTATTTTGGACACTGAAATGAGCAGAGAAAATGGTGATTGAGAAAGAGATGTGCGGAATTGGTTTAGCCATTTTATGAATGGCAGAGAAGGCTCAAAAAAATCATAGAACATTTGTAATACATGATGAGACTGTTTGGTCCATTGTACCTGTGCCAATTGAAAATAAATCTCACAAAGTAGATTCAGTCTAAAGAAGGGCCTTGACCAGAAACTTCACCCATTCCTTCTATTGAGTGATGTCCCGCTGAGTTACTCCAGCATTTTGTGTCTATCTTCAGTGTAAACCCGCATCTGCAGAGTAATTTCACACTTGTGCACACGATTCTACTCTTGCAAGTCTCATTCCTTGGTGCATATCCAAATACTTTTTAAACAGATAAATACCTTTTAAACGGATAAATAATTATGCCTATACCACCTTTTCAGACAGTTTTAAATCACTACCATGATCAGATGTAAAAAAAATTATGTTCCTCAACTAATTTTTCATCCAACTGCTTAAAATCTATTCCCAAGAATTTTGATCCCACAGCTTAGGGAAATAGTTCCTTCCTATTTGTCCCCTCTCATAAACATGTGTATTTTGATTACGACTTCTCTCCTCTCAGTACCAAAAAGATAACCCCAATATCCAAATAAAAAATTTAAAAATGGAAACTCTTAGCAGTTCGGGCAGAATCTGGGAAAAGACATTTGACACTTTTCTTCCCAATTAGTCCTATCACGCATATATTCCTGCAAACTAAAACTTTTCCCCTTGTCATCACTCATCTGGCCATTTTTTAATTTATTTTCCAATTTTCTTAATTGTGTCCCTATACTTAGATCTAAATCACTAATATGTAATACCAAGAAAAGACTAGGTATTGAAGCTTGTTGAAGTCTATAGATAATGGACTTCCAGTCACAAACCCATCCATCAATTGCTTCCTGCCAAAGCCGGTTTTGAATGAATTGTTCCACTCTCCCTTGAATCCCATCAGTTTTTGTTTAGGCATTTCTTTTGTCTAAAGATCATGTTCGACCTTGTAAAAAGAGCCAAAGAATTGTTTGGCCTGCTTCTGGTTCTCATATCCTTATCATTTTGCCTTAAATTGACTCAGTCTCTGAGTTTCTCAATTTATATATTCTTATCCCTGATGAATATATCTCCAGGTTTGCTTTTACATCCACCGGCTAAACTGCTCCTTGGTCTCTAGCCTCATTGCCTCCTCTTCTCCATTCCTAGAGCTGTCAACATCCAACATGCTGGAAGTTGTCCCTTGGCTACTGCTGCTTTACCTACCTCTCCTCATTAAAGTCTCTCATTAAATCTGAAGACTGAACATTTGTTTTGTCAAATCTTTGATGCAGCATTCATGTTCCTCTGAATACTCTTACTCCTCCCCATATGCAATACCGAATACTGACATTTTTCTGCATTAACTCTTCATGTAAATGAAAATAGTAGTTATCATAATGAACTAAACTTTATAAAACAGAAACTACTAGTCACTAAGCTCCCGGTCAGCTATCAGTTCACAAATCAATCCAATCTATCCTGTGCAATTTTTTTTAATACATGCAATTTCTGTTCATTTTTCAGTTATTTATATGTGGCAGTGTGAAATGCTAAAGGAAACAAAGCATACAAAAAATGCTCAATAGCTTTTAGGTTTTCCCTTCCTTGAATGAAAGAATTTGCCCAAAGCTATAATACAGTAGCTTACTTTTGTACAGCTTGTCTAATCTTGTTGAAAATGCCTGGGTGTTTTGTAATGGTGAAAGTGGGAGACTGAGCTGGAAACAATTTATTGTAGGGAGAGGAGGATTTGATGATACACAAGAGAGCAGACAGGGCAAAGTGCTTTGGACAGGAAGAAATGTACTAAAGGTTTTGTGAACAATCTGGAAATGTCGATCTTAGAAGGACCTGTCCAGTTTAATCAGACTTCCTAGCTCTTGCTTCATAATGAAGTATGTTTTCTTTGAGAAGACGGTAAAAACAACAATATTTGTGTTTGGCCAATTCATGTAATTTTGTCATGCTATATCAAGGTAAATTAGCAACTTAGCTTCATCTTATTTGAAGACTATTTTACAGATTACACAAGAGTTCAAAACTGAAAAGCCTATTCTATCTGGTTTACTTCTTTTGGACTTTACTTTAGACTTTAGATATAACGCAGAAAGAGGCCCTTCGGCCCACCAAGTCCACATCGACCAGCGATCATCCGATACACTTGTACTACTCCACACACTAGGGGCAATTTACAGGGTTTTTTTTAAAACCAAACCCAGGTAACCTACAAACCTGTACGTCTTTGCAGTGTGAGAGGAAACCAGAGAAAACCCAAAGTCATAGGGAGAACATACAGACAGCACTCAGTCAGAATCGAAACAGGGTCTCTGGCGCTGTAAGGCAGCAGCTCTGCCACTATGCCACTCTGCCACCCCCAACTATTTCCAGATTTGTTTCCATGATCGGCACCATTTCTATAAAACTGAATATCAAAAAACTGCAGATGGTGGAAAACTGAAATAAAAGCAGAAAATGTGAGAAATATCAGTAGGTCAGGCACTATCTGTGGAGTCTTCTCAGGTCAGGCTCTTTCACTATTAAACCCAGATCTCACAGGGTCCAATAACCCCATTGAGATACATGTTATTTTCCCAAACTGCATTATTTTATAGATCAGTTTTATTTTTTGTATGCCATGTTTCCCATTTCACCTATGCGGTTCTGAAATCTGCTACTTACATTTTGCATCATGTTCAAACTTTGAAACAACACTTCCTTACCTGAATGCAATAGCTCAATAACTTGTCTTTGTGCAGCATTATAATAAAATGTCTCCTCACCGGTGTATATCAAACAAAAATTGATACCAAACATTTAAAAATATATATTCATGGGACTCATTGCCGTCCTTAATCGCCCCATAGAAGATGAAAGAAAAATACTTTGTTAAACTGCTGCCATCAATGCACGGGATGCCAAACAACTTGCTAAAACTACTCCCATGGAGCTATTGCATCCACTTAAATGTCATGGAAAGTGAACCTCCGCCCCAGTCTGAGGTCCAGAATGCTCTGGAGCACGTTTTCATCAAGGATCTCTCTGTACTTTGCTCTGTTCATCTTTCCCTTGATCCTGACTAGTCTCCCAGTTCCTGCCGCTGAAAAACATCCCCACAGCATGATGCTGCCACCACCATGCTTCTCCACAGGTATGGTATTGGCTAGGTGATGAGTGGTGCCTGGTTTCCTCCAAACGTGACGCTTGGTATTCATGCCAAAGAGTTCAATCTTGCTTTCATCAGACCAGAGAATCTTGCTTCTCATGATCTGAATCCTTTAGGTGCCTTTTGGCAAACTCCAAGCGGGCTGTCAAGTGCCTTTTACTAGAGGAGTGGCTTCCGTCTGGCCACTGTACCATAAAGGCCTGATTAGTGGAGAGCTTCCGATATAGTTGTCCTTCTGGAAGGTTCTCCCATCTCCAGAGTGACCATCTGGTTCTTGGGGAGAAGGGCCCTCACCTTCTCCCCCGATTGTTCAGTTTGGCCAGGCGGCCAGCTCTATGAAGAGTCCTGGTGGTTCCAAAGTTCTTCCATTTAAGAATGACGGAGGCCACTGTGGCCTTCAGGACCTGCAATGCTGCAGAAATTGTTTTATACCCTTCCTCAGATCTGTGTCTCGACACAATCCTGTCTCGGAGATCTACGAACAATTTTGAGTGTCAGAGCAGAGGGTCTGAATACTTATGTAAATATGATATTTCAGTTATTTCTTTTTAATTACTTTGCAAAAATTTCTAAACAACTGTTTTCGCTTCTTCATTCTGGGGTACTGTGTGTACTAGATAATAAAAAATAGAATTTAATCTATAGAATTAAAATAAGGCTGTAACGTAACAAGATGTGGAAAACGTGAAGGGGTCTGAATACTTTCTAAATGCACTGTACTAGGGACAATTTACAATTTTACTGAAGCCAATTTACCTACAAACCTGTACATCTTTGGAGTGTGGGAGGAAACCAGAGCATCTAGAGAAAACCCACGAGGTCACAGGGAGAACGTACAAACTTTGTGTGTTATGATCCCAGTAATCTTAACTGCAAAGCATATGTTTAATTTTGGTATTTTATGTGCATACATTCATTGATATCATTCGTTCCGTGTGATGTGTTGTTTTTTTTAGTTCTTCCACCTAAAGTGCAACTGGGCATGTCTACACATGCCATTTATTTGGATTGGTGGGATATGGATTATGTGCAGGCAGATAAGAGATTGTCTTGGCATTATGTTCTGCACAGCATTGTGGGACGAAAAGCATGTTCCTGTGCTGTACTGTTCTATCTTCTTTGTCCTCTTCCAATCTTTTACTCTCTAATCTGTTGAGCATCAGGTGACCAAAGTCAAATCCATGTACTACAAAAACTCAAATAAATTACCTATGGACAATTCATTAATATTGATAAACTACAGCCCTGTTACATTTATGTCTTAGAGAAGATTGTGCAGCCAAGAAACAGAATTATTTTGTATAATCACATTAAAATGTGTCAATTGTTGAGATCCAAGTACTCAGTCTTGTTTGAAAATAAACCAAAGAAGGACAGGAAAACAAAGACAGACAGCAGGTTTGCTACAAACCAGCTATACCACAGCAAGGTCGAGACAAAATGCTGGAGCAACTCAGCGGGACATGCAGCATCTCTGGAGAGAAGGAATGGGTGACGTTTCGGGTCGAGACCCTTCTTCAGACTCACATTTCAGGTCGAGACCCTTCTTCAGACCACAGTAACCGTCTCTACCATTAAATGTTTGCTAAAATGATTCATAAAGAAGCTGAAAAGTAGTGACAATTCAATTTTATTCATGAAGAACAAACACATACCTTATAGTCC
Source organism: Raja brachyura (assembly GCA_963514005.1). Next base: position 20,859,998 of record OY740792.1, on the reverse strand, counting down.
TCAACCATGCTTCAGTTTACATTTTGAGGCCATATATATTACATTATATCGGTACTAAAACAAAATCAGGTCTGGTGTAACAATTCAATCATTGCTGTAAGTAAAATCTGCAATGGTAAAAATAAGAACAAATGAAATCCATTTGACTAACTTTTGCACATATGACAACTACTCAATTTAGATTAACATATTCATTGGTATAATTTTTCATTTAAGTAAAATCTGGTTACTAATGACCTCTGCAGCAATTACAAATTTCATGCCGTTCTCATAAATAGGAAGAAGTTCCTGCCAAAAGGTTAGCGTGATTGTAAAATAGGAATTTAATTAAACAATTTGGCGCATGGATTTGATCCCATCTTACTCTTATGTAAACAATTAAAGACACTATGAAGCCAGTGTGGAAATGCAAGATGCCTTTGAAATTCTCTAAAGGATGTCATATATAAACCACAAGCTCCGTCTCACTGTAAATAGCATGCTCATGTCCAACTGACCTACCCTCTATGATACCAGAGCTGATTATAAAGAAAAAGTAATATTGGTATTGAGACTTAAGAAATGGATTTTAAGAGATGGAAATAAAAATAGATCAGTATTTTAAGACCATGATCATAATTTGTATGTGTGACAACACTTGAGTTGCGACTCGAACATATCTATAACTACACAATTATACTTAAGGTTAATCAACAAACTGCTAAATGAGCTGCAGGTACATCCAAAATGCAGATTCATGAGATGCAATTTTAAAAATACATATAAAGCAACTGTCAGAAGTCAATGGTCATGAGAGAAATTAAAATTAATAACTCCATTTATGCTGGGGCAATTAATTTTTTTTACTAAAGTTAAAATAATTTTGGAAGCACGTTATATCTTTAAACAAAACATAGTCAAACTAATCTGCAAGAACTGAAGACATGTTGATCATATCATTCAATCCAATTTGGGTAGTAGAATCCCCAGCTCTAAGTAATACTTTAGTCCACATGCCACACATCCAGTTTCATCGCAGAAGATTGATGCAGAAATTCATAATCTTGCAGCAATATCATGATATGCAAAATCATACATTTGTTTTTCTGCTTGAAAATCACAAGTTGATATGTCAAGAGGAAATACGGACAAAAAAATAGACAAATCATCAGTTCAGTATATTCTGCATTATCTAACTGCTGAGTGACAGTACCATGATATTTTCAAAGCCACATCAATCACCAAACTAACAAACACATATTTGAATAACTAGTGTGAAATGTTGTTGGGAGAATTATTACTTTACTTGGAAAAGCAAGCATTTGGGTATAAAGATAAAAATAAAAACAACCAATTCATGATTATCTTCATCATGTAACCCCCGTATTATCTTTAATGGACTGATTATATTCACCATAGTTCATAAATTAACTCAATCTTCTAATAGTTTTCAAATTGTACTTTGCTTCTGCAGACTATTTCTTCTTCTTTTCCTGTGTGGAGGTAAACCAAGAGTCCAGTAGTTTTTTGCTGTAATAAATCTGCCAGCCATGCACTTGCACTGCAATAACCAAGACCAAGTACATGACAGATACAGCAGAAAAGCCAAAGATGAATCGGTAGGCCTTTCCATGCCGGTATAGCTGCTGCGCCATGGGGAACATCTCCATGCTACCATAAATGATTGGGGCAATGGAGAAGAGGCCTGCGCTAATCATAGAAAGCACAAGGTAACTTATATTATTGCGAGGGAACGATACAAAACCAAAGATGGATGGTATAATGCTCAGCAGATATGGGTATTCCCACTGGTATGGCATAGCTATCAGATCATGTGACACCAACTTCAAATGGCTGACAATAACCTGTAGAGTGAGTAGTGTCCAGATTACTAAATGTGCAATTATCAGCTTCTTGATCTCAGACTTCAGGGTTACACTGTAAAGGAAGAAACAAAATCTAAATTAATATTAATTGTTACATATACACATTTCATACTCAAATACAAATATCTTTATATAATTTGCAAACAAGATACATTAGAATACAATATCTTCCAAATTTAAAATATAACGGGTATCATACTGCCCATGAAATGCTAAATAAAGTTTTGGCACCAACCTCCCCATCTTCTCAATGGAATCTCAAAGCACCCATCTCATGGAGAAAAATGTGCAACAGAAAAGAAACTAAAGAATTTTAAGTTACGTAAATATCTACTTTAAGATGAATTTTATAGTACTTGATTGCATTTCCAGTGATAATTGCATATCCAGTGATACGCAATTTTTTTGGCTTATCTTAAACTGCACTGAAAGACTAATTAATCAAATTTTCCTTATAAGGTACAGAGTGCAGGAGTAAATCACCCAGTCAGGCAGCACCTTGGGAGAACATTGATAGGCGACATTTCAGCTCAGAACCCTTCTTCAGACCCCATCACAATTAGTTTCAACAAGGGTCCCAACCCAGACTTCATACGATAGAACTTTATTTATCCCAGGAGGGAAATTAAAATACATGAAACGTGAAAATAAAGTGACAAGTGGTAAGGCATTGGGGATGTGCAAAGATTGAGGTGGTGGTGTGAGGGGGAGAGGGGTATCAGTGTCAGTCATCGGAAAACTTCTGCAGGTGGCAGAAGTTATATCTGAAGTCCAAGGTGTAGATGGTAAACAGGAAGGGGGGAGAGGGAGGAGGAAAGGGAGAGGGAGATATCTATCAATGTTCTCAAGATCACTGCCTGATCTGCTGAGTTACTCGCGCATGTTGTGTCATTTTTTGTAAACCAGTATCTGAAGTTTCTTGCTTCTCCATTTGTCCTTGTCTGGGGAAGAATGAATGCTTCCACCGTGTCATAAATGATTGTTACTTCCATTTGTTTTTGTAGTTCCAGCATTCACAAAAAATTACTTTTGTTATGTTACATCTATTTAAAAGAAAAAAATTAAAAAGTCACCTCATCTGATAGTGTGAAGCTACTTTCTCTCTATGGCGGAAGTCACTACCATCTGTTCCTGTTGCACGGGGACCAGCACGGGATGCCATTGTGAACAAACAACTTTCTCACCTGAGGAAAATTAAAGAAAGATTACAAGATATAAGAATAAAGTGCTGCTCATTCATGACCCAACGAGTTGAAATTCAGTTTGGTAGGTGTAGTAACTATTGTTGACTTCAGAAAGCGAATCCTGAATGATCCACGAACCTGCCTTCATCAATGGGACGGCAGTGGAGCGATGCAAAGGGTCAAGTTTCTGACCAGGCATATCTCTGATGATTTGTCCTCGGCTCAACACATTAATGCAATTATAGAGAAAGCTCATCAATGCCTCTACTTTCTTAGATGATTGGGCAGATTCAGTCTGTCTCCGAATTATCAAACTTCTGCAGGTGCAGGTTACCCAACTGGTTGCATCATTCTGGTTCGGTAACTCAAATGCCCAGGAATAAAGGAGGCTGCAGAAAGTCATGGACATTGCCTGGCCTATTCTGGGCTTTGCCCACCCACCATTGGAAGAAGCACTGCCTCAAAAAAGCAGTTAAGATCAAAGACCATGCTCTCATCTTGCTGCTACCATCGGGAAGGTAGAACAGCTTCTTCCCAGCAACCATCACACTGCAGAACCCCAACAACACTACCTCAGTAGTGTTCTAGTGAATACAACAATTAAACATTCTTGACAATTGAGTTTCTCATTCACTCCAGCTCAGTAGTCCACTATTTTTATGACTGGGTTGCCATGTCTTCTGAGAAGACAGATGATTTATATTAGTTTATCTGCCTTTTCCAATTCCCCAGTATAAGGTTTTTTGCTCCATCAATTTTAGCTGATTTCTATTTTACATATGACAGAACCTCAAGTTAAGTTGTGACAGTTCCTACAATCTTTTATTATGTTTGTTGCCAGTCTTTGCTGATAGGCAATGTTAGGAATGATGAGGGATAGCCAGCATGGCTTAGTACGTGGGAAATGGTGGCTCACCAATGTGATTGAATTTTTTTGAAAGCTGCCCAAGAAGATTGATGGCACTACTCCAGACCTCAGACAATAGGTGCAGGAGTAGGCCATTCGGCCCTTCAAGCCAGCACCGCCATTCAATGTGATTATTGCTGATCATCCACAATCATTACCCCATTCCTGCCTTCAATCCCCTGACTCCACTATCTTTAAGAGCCCTATATAGATCTCTCTTGAAAGCACCCAGAGAACCGGCCTCCACCGCCACAGATAATTCCACAGACTCACAACTCTGTGTGAAAAAGTGGTACCTCATCTCCGTTCTAAATGGCTTACCCCTTATTCTTAAAAGGTGGCCCCTGGTTCCGGACTCCCCCAACATCGGGAACATGTTTCCTGCCTCTAACGTGTTCAAAACATTTAATAATCTTATACGTTTCAATAATATCCCCTCTCATCCTTTTAAATTCCATAGCATACAAGCCCCTCCATTCTCTCAGCATATGACAGTCCTGCTATCCCAGGAATTAACCTTGTGAACCTATTCCATCAATAGCAAGAATGTCCTTCCTCAAATTTGGAGACCAAAACTGCACACAATACTCCAGGTGTAGTCTCACTAGGGCCCTGTACAACTGCAGAAGGACCTCTTTGCTCCTTTACTCGACCCCTCGTGTTATGAAGGCCAACATGCCATTCACTTTTTTCATTGCCTGCTGTACCTGCATGCTTACTTTAATTGACTGATGAACAAGGACTCTCAGATACCGTTGTACTCCCCCCTTTCCCAACTTGACACCATTTGACAATCATCTTCACTATCTATGATGCCACACACTTTAGTGTAATTTGCTAACTTAATCATGCCTTCTACATTCTCACCCAAATCACTGATATAAACTACAAGCAGCAATGGGACCACCACTGATCCATGAGGAACATCACTAGTCACAGGCCCCCAGTCTGTAAAACAACCTTCCACCTTCACCAGACTGATTCCTGGGATGTCAGGACTTTCATATGAGGAAAGATTGGATAGACTCGGTTTGTACTCGATGGAATTTAGAAGATTGAGGGGGGATCTTATAGAAACCTACAAAATTCTTAAGGGGTTGGACAAGCTAGATGCTGGAAGATTGTTCCCGATGTTGGGGGAGTCCAGAACAAGGGGTCACAGTCTAAGGATAAGGGGGAATTCCTTTAGGACCGAAATGAGGAAAACATTCTTTACACAGAGAGTGGTGAGTCTCTGGAATTCTCTGCCACAGAAGGTAGTTGAGGCCAGTTCATTGGCTATATTTAAGAGGGCGTTAGATGTGGCACTTGTGGCTAAAGGGATCAGGGGGTATGGAGAGAAGGCAGGTACGGGATACTGAGTTGGATGATCAGCCATGATCACATTGAATGGCGGTGCAGGCTCGAAGGGCCGAATGGCCTACTCCTGCACCTATTTTCTATGTTTCTATGTTTCACCCTCTGCTTCCTTTTCATGAGGCCAATTCTTTATCCAGTGAACTAGCTCTCCCTAGATCCCATGCGATCTAACCTTCCAGAGCAGTCTACACACAGAACCATTTTAAATGCAGACATTTAGCCAGGTCCTCAGCCTGAAGAAGGATCTCGACCAGAAACATCGCCCATTCCTTCTCTTCAGAGATGCTGCCTAACCCGCTGAATTACTCCAACATTGTGTGGACCAACATCTGCAGTTCCTTCCTACACCTATGTACATGGATAGGAAAGGTTTGGAGGGATGTGGTGCAGGGACAACCAAATGGGAATAGCTTAACTAAGCAACTTGGTCGCCAGGAACGAGTTGGACTGACCGGCCCGTTTCCATTCTGTATAGCTCTAAGACTCTAGATTTAAACTAGACAGACAAGAGGGCGAGACCCAGTCACAGTGATCAGATGAGGAAGATGAAGCAAATATAGAGGTTAAAGCAAGCACATTCAGTTTGCTGACAAGTACAAAGGCAGGGAGCGTGGAAAGCCTGAAAGGCTTCATTGCATTTACATTAATGCAATAAGCCTGACAGGCGAGGCAGATAAATGCAGAGCATAGAAACATAGAAATTAGGTGCAGGAATAGGCCATTCGGCCCTTCGAGCCTGCACCGCCATTCAATATGATCATGGCTGATCATCCAACTCAGTATCCCGTACCTGCCTTCTCTCCATACCCTCTAATCCCCTTAGCCACAAGGGCCACATCGAACTCCCTCTTAAATATATCCAATGAACTGGCCTCAACTACCCTCTGTGGCAGAGAGTTCCAGAGACCCACCACTCTCTGTGTGAAAAAATTCCTTCTCATCTCGGTCCTAAAGGATTTCCCCCTTATCCTTAAGCTGTGACCCCTTGTCCTGGAATGGCACACGGGACTATGTTATAATAAATATTGCAGAGAGAGATGTTTGCCCCTGGAAGCTCCATATTGCAGGATGCTAATGCTTTGTGCGTGACAGAGATAGAGGTAAGAGAGGAGGGGTAGTTGCTCTATTGATTGGTGAGAACAACATGGCATACCTAGAGAGGATATCCTGGGGGAAGCATCTAGTGAGGCCAAACGAATAGTACATAGAAATTTTAAACGGGATGGAGTGGGGAAAAAACTAATCGCATTGATAGGATTATACTAAAGCACCCTCCTCCTCCCCCCACCCCCAACATTGTTGATGAACATTAGAGTGTATATGTAGGGAAACCTCAGATAAATGTAGAATAGGCAGGAACACGCGACTTTACCTTCCCCAAGGTAGACACAAAATGCTGGAGTAACTCAGCAGGACAGCAGCATCTCTGGAGAAGGAATAGGTGACGTTTCGGGTCGAGACCCGTCTTCAAACTCAATTTCACAAATTTACCTTCCCTTATATTGACTGGGATTGCCCAAGTACAAAGGGATCAAAGAGACAGAATCTGTTAACTGTTTCCAATAACATTTTTTGAAGCAATGTGCAGCTGGTCTTACTAGAGAAGGGGCTACACTCAACTTCCTCTTTTGAAATGAGGTTGGTCAAGTAGTCAATATGTCAGCAGGGGAGCACTTTGGGGCCAGCAACCATAATTCTATTAAATTCAAGATAACATGGAAAAATATCGAATTGGTCCTCGGGTTACAGTCCTAAATTGAGGAACGGTTAACTCAGTTGGCATCAGACAGGAATTCTTAATAGTTGACTGGGAGAGACACTTTGCAGGTACAGGGGGTTATTAAAAGTGAGAAAGGAAAAATTCGGAGCCAGCACACTCCCATTAGATTGAAGAGCAAAACTGGCAAGAATAGGGAACACTTGTTGACTAGGGATATTTAGGGTCTGGTAAAGAGAAAGGAGGCAGTTGTCAAGTATTGGCAGCTGAGATTACGTGAGAGTATAAGCAATTGAAACAGTATATTTAGAATTTTAGATTGACAATAGACAATAGATGCAGGAGTAGGCCATTCAGCCCTTCGAGCCAGCACTGCCATTCAATGTGATCATGGCTGATCATCCCCAATCACTACCCCGTTCATGTCTTCTCCGCATATCCCCCGACTCTGCTATCTTTAAGAGCCCTATCTAGCTCTCTCTTGAAAGTATCCAGAGAACCGGCCTCCACCGCCCTCCGAGGCAGAGAATTCCACAACCTCACAACTCTCTGTGAGAAAAAGTGTTTCCTTGTCTCAGTTCTAAATGGTTTACCCCTTATTCTTAAACTGTGGCCCCTAGTTCTGGACTCCCCCAACATCAGGAACATGTTTCCTGCCTCTAGCGTGTCCAAACCCTTGACAATCATATATGTTTCAATAAGATCCCCTCTCATCCTTCTAAACTCCAGAGTATACAAGCCCAGCCGCTCCATTCTCTCAGCATATGACAGTCCCGCCATCCTGGGAATTAACCTTGTAAACCTACGCTGCACTCCCTCAATAGCAAGAATGTCCTTCCTAAAATTAGGGGAACAAAACTGCACACTCCAGGTGTGGTCTCACTGGGGCCCTGTACAACTGCAGAAGGACCTCTTTGTTCCTATATTCAACTCCTCTTGTTATAAAGGCCAACATGCCATTTGCTTTCTTCACTGCGTGCTGTACCTACATGCTTACTTTCATAGACTGATGAACAAGGACCCCCAGATCCCATTGTACTTCCCCTTTTCCCAACTTGACGCCATTTAGATAGTAATCTGCCTTCCAGTTTCTGATACCAAAGTGGATAACTTCACATGTATCCACATTAAACTTCATCTGCCATACATCTGCCCACTCCCCCAACCTGTCCAAGTCACCCTGCATTCTCATAGAATCCTCCTCACAGTTCACACTGCCACCCAGCTTTGTGTCATCTGCAAATTTACTAATGTTACTTTGAATCCCTTCATCCAAATCATTGATGTATATTGTAAATAGCTGCGGTCCTAGCACCAAGCCTTGCAGTACCCCATTAGTCACTGCCTGCCATTCTGAACGGGACCCGTTAAACCCTAATCTTAGTTTCCTGTCTGCCAACCAATTTTCTATCCATGTCAGCACTCTACCCCTAATACCATGTGCCCTAATTTTGCCCACTAATCTCCTATGTGGGACCTTATCAAATGCTTTCTGAAAGTCCAGGTACACTACATCCACTGGCTCTCCCTTGTCCATTTTCCTAGTTACATCCTCAAAAAATTCCAGAAGATTAGTCAAGCATGATTTCCCCTTTGTAAATCCATGCTGACTCAGACCGATCCTGTTACTGCTATCCAAATGTGCGGCTATTTCGTCTTTTATAATTGACTCCAGCATCTTCCCCACCACCGATGTCAGGCTAAGTGGTCTATAATTCAGTTTTCTTTCTCCCACATTTCTTAAAAAATGGGATAACATTAGCTACCCTCCAATCTACAGGAACTGATCCCGAGTCAAAAGAACATTGGAAAATTATCACCAATGCATCCGTGATTTATAGAGCCTCTTCCTTGAGTACCCTGGAATGCAGACCATCAGGCCCTAGGGATTTATCAGCCTTCAGTCTACCCAAAATCATTTCCTGCCTAATGTGGATTTCCATCAGTTACTCTGTCACCCCAGATCCTCTGGCCACTGCTATATCAGGAATATTGTTTGTGGCCTCCTTAGTGAAGACGGATCCAAAATACCTGTTTAACTTTGGGATTGACTTGGAATTGTGTAAAAAGAAACTGGCAAATGACAGTTTACACCAAAGATAGACACAAAATGCTGGAGTAACTCAGCAGGTCAGGCAGTGTCTCTGGAGAAAAAGAATAGGTGACGTTTCGGGTCGAGATCCTTCATCCGAGGAGGAGGACAAAACTAGAGGGATGGGAAGGTACTGCAGAACCTGCATCAATGACTCACGAAAGATGGAGCCCAGAATGATCACAAATTTAATTATTTTGAAGTGATGATCAAGAGAATTGATAAGGCAAGGCGATGGATATTATCTACGTGGCCAGCTCGTCTGGAAGGGTAGAATGCATGGGAACCATTCGGATCCAAGATTGGCTAAAAATGGAGGAAAGGGGTCTGAGAGGAGATCTTAGAGAGTTATAAATTTGTGAGAGACATAGAAGGGGTAGATAAGATTCCCATGGCAGGAGCGACCACTGGCTTCACGCCTTTCACCTTTGCTTTATTGAAATCCTGGTTTCAGATTGAATCAAATAATTTATAATCAACTCAATTCTATCCTCAAGATAATTAAAACCTTCTTAAGTACCAGAACATCAATGAATATAGCATAACTCAATTTGACTACATTCATAATCCAAAAGGCTTGTCAATCCCAATCCTACCACACTCCCTCAAGGTACTGAACGCCTCAGACCCATCTCCTTCCCTTCTTCCATCCCCCCCTTCCTTGTCCTGGTGCTCCAGCTGACACATTGAGGCACACCAATGCCTACTGCCCCAAGAGACCATGGAGTTCAGCATGTGTCGAACAACTCTTTGCAATTACTACAGATGCTCTCTAGAAAGCATACAATCAGGTTGCATTCACAGCTTGGTTTGGGAAGAGCTCTGCCCAAGGCCACAAGAAATTGTAAAGAGTGTGAATGTAGCCCTGATAAACACACATACCAGATTCCTCAACATCAACTCCATCTACACTTCACATTGCCTTGGGAAAGCCACCGATATAATCAAGGGGCACAACGTGCTGGAGTAACTCAGCAGGTCAGACAGCATCTTTAGGTCAACAGAGAGAAGAAATTTGGAAAAGAGGAGAGGCAAGACAAAGCCTCTGGTAATAGATGGAGAGGCAAGGGGGGTTTTGATAGACAGATATTGGAACAAAGGCCAGAGATAAGAGGTGAAAGATTTGAGGAGCTGCAGATTACTCCTATGTCATGCTTTCTGCTGCCTCCCATTTTCCAGCTTTCTTCTCCTCCCCCCATCATTCTGAAGAGTCTCAACCTGAAACATCATCTATCCATGTTCTCCAGAGATGCTGTCAATCCTGTTGAGTTAATCCAGCATTTATATCCTTTTGTATTGGGGGGGTTGCACGTAAGGTCACTGGGTCATAGGGCTTGACGCATGGAGCCGCTCAATCCATCTGGAGGACATCCGTAACTTCCGGTACATGTTATTAATGCAAGAAACACATACTTTCCTACCTGTTAAAAATGTTGAATTTTTGCACTGTAAAAATTGTGGAAGTCGGGGTAAGCGTGAGAGACATGTACCCAGCTTCAGAATTCCAAAAGTGAAGCGAAATTAAGGTAAAGAGAAGCGAAAGCTGAAGGGACAACAACAGCTAAAGTGCTTGCCGAACATTGGCCGTGCAGATATCGGAATTGAAAATGTTGGGAATTATCGCGTTTGCTCACTGCATTTCATCAACAGCGAGGCATTATTTGTGGTTTTTCATGATTCCTTTGGTATCTAAAAAGTCTTGGCAGTCTCAGATCTGGCTGTAAATTTTGCCTCGGAGGCGTTTACTTTTTGTATGTAAAAAGTAAACGCTTGCGAACCATGGGCGATTTATAAATTTTACAGCCAGATTTATCACTTCTGAAACTTTTTGGATGCCAAAGGAATCAAGAAAACACACAAATCATGCCTTAGTTGATGAAATGCAGTGAGCAAACGGCCAATGTTCGCCAAGCACTCTGGCTGTTGTTGTCCCTTCATCTCTCACTTCTATCTACCCTCATTTCTCCTCACTTTTGGAATTCTGAAGTAGGCTAAATGTCTCCCACGCTTATCCCGATTTCCATAATTATTGACAGCGCAAAAATTGACATTTTCGGCGAGTTTTAACGGGCCCGCTACGCTGGAAACAATGGTCAGTGCTAACCCGCAGTTCATCGCGTGTACTCCACTTGGTGTAGCGTAGCAACAGTACAGGTCATGGGTCGAGACCCGACTGCCGTGAAACCTCCCTATATTAACCAGCATCTGCAGTTCTTTGTTTCAACATTATCAAGAGCCTTTTTCAACCCAATCATCCAATCTTTTCCCTCTTACATCAGTCAGAAGACACCAAAGATTGAAAACACATACCAGAGACCAAGCGGAGGCTTGGCGATCGTTTCGCCAAACACCTCCGCTCGGTCCGCAATAACCAACCCGACCTCCCGGTGGCTCAGCACTTAAACTCCCCCTCTCATTCCATATCCGATCTCTCTGTCCTGGGCCTCCTCCACGGCCAGAGTGAGCAACACCGCAAATTGGAGGAACAGCGCCTCATATTCCGCTTGTGGAGTCTGCATCCTCTGGGCTTGAACATTGAATTTTCTCAATTCTGGTAACCCTTGCTGTCTCCTCCCCTTCCCACTTCTCCCCCAGCCCTTGGGCTCCTCCTCCTTTTTCCTTTCTTTTCTCCCCTCCCCCACCTCCCATCAGTCTGAAGAAGGGTTTCGGCCCAAAACGTTGCCTATCTCCTTAGATGCTGCTGCACCCGCTGAGTTTCTCCAGCCTTTTGTGTACCCACTAGACTGGAACAGCTTCTTCCCCTCTTATCAGTCTTTCCATATTTTATGGGATAGTCCCACACTCCATTGTGGACACTGGACTTTTTCCTCGCTAAAACTGTATTCTGCACTCTGGTATTTTTCTCTTTGCACTACCTGTTGTACATGTGTATGGTTTGATTGTACTCGTGTTTAGTATGATCTGATTTAATTGGAATAACACACAAACAAAAGGTTTTAATTGCAGACACAAGATACTACAAATGCTGCTTTACAAAAAAGGCACCATTTGCAGGAATAACTCAGCGGACCAGGCAGCATCTCGAGAACATGTTGCGATTTCAGGCCAGGACTCTTCTTTAGACTTTTTCTCTGCACCTCGATGCAGATGATAGTAATCAATTAATACTAATCTAGAACCACACCATTCATTTATATCACCACCCTACGCAAAACCGTCCCTCCCACCCCGAGCCCCAAAAGCCAACCAGGTCACCCGAGTTTGAGCTATCATCCCTCTCCGCCACCACCTTATTGCAAACGCCCACCCCCTCCAGCTTTCATCTACAACAATTCCAGAGGCCCAATCTACGCCAACTCTAGATTACATCGTGGCCCCTTGGCCTCTGTTAACCCAACACCCACGCCTCTGCCTGCTGCCCTGTCCACCCAATGTCCTGCCCTCAACCCTTCGTCCATCCAGACTGAGCTACCGTTTTTTACTATCCAACGGCTCATCTGCAGATTGCGCCGGGTGGCCGTGTTTCATGGCAAAAGGGCGATGGGCTGATGCAAACAAAGCAATGTAGGAAGCGGAAGCCCGCAGGCTGAAAAAGCCGGGCCAGCACGACATGGCTGCGGCAAAGTTCACTCACCAGACACCGGCCGCAACAGCGCTGCACCAGCCGACTGACTCAGCGTGCGTCTTCCGCGCCGCGCCGCGCTCCCGTTGCTCCGTCGGTTGTTCCCACCCTCGCTGCGCCGCGCGCGCGCACGTGCGCCCGTCCGTTGTTCCCGCCCTCGCTGCGCCGCGCGCGCGCCCGTCCGTTGTTCCCGCCCTCGCTACGCCGCGCTTACGTGTCCTTGGCACGCAAATTACGCGACCTCATGGTCGCGTTGAGCCGAGACGGTCGAGCAAAGGTCTGCCGCAATTACAATGGTACGCACAGCCAACGATTATAGAGGAGCAAGATGCGCCACTCAGTGGAAAAGGCGTAGTATCACATGTGTGATTGTCGACGCCATTTTAGCGGACCAAAGATGGCGTCTGAAGAAGGGTCTCGACCCGAAACGTCGCCTATCTCCTTCGCTCCTTAGATGCTGCTGCACCGCTGAGTTTCTCCAGACTTTTGTCTACTCATGGCGTCGACTATGGCGTCTACATCATTGGGAAACTAGGCCCCTCTATAATCTTTGTCTCTCGATCTGCCGCTGTGTAATCCGCTCCAAAGCTGCAGAGCAGTTGCAAGCAAAGATTATAGAGGAGCAAGGTGCATTAGAAAGTTATTAGATTTATTTGTAATAGATCTTTACTTACCTCTCAATCCCTCTCCTCTCGATCTCCCTCTCTTCTCTCTATCGCTCTCTCTCCCCTCTCGATCACTCTCTCTTCCCTCTCGATCTCTTTCTTTCCCCTCTCGATCTGTCTCTCTCCCCTCTCTTCTCAATTTCCCTCTCCCTCCCTTCCCTCTGTGCGAGAGTTGGCAGCCCTGCTATGCCTTAGGCCCAAAAGAGGATATAAATAAATTACATAATGGTCTTTGGAAGAAGATTTTAATAAGCTCTTCTATCTGTCCCGCCATATATTTATATGAATGTGTGTTTGTGTGTGTCTGTAATTTTGTGCGCAGTGTGTGTTAAAGCAATACAAGGGAAGCTGCACAATGCAATGCAAGGGAAACTATGCAAAGGTGGGGGCTGGGGAGGAAAGATGGGAGGAAAATGGGGGAACAGGGGGAAAACATTACAATTAAATTAACTAAAATATGTGAGGTGATAGATGCGCTATATCAAACACTGTTCCCTACAACACTGATTACACCAAGGATGATAGAGCGGATCGAAGGATCTTTGGAGCTACTATTTTACATGTAAACGTATATGAGTCAGTAAATATTTGACACTAACCCAACAACAATTTACATAGCCTGCCATAGACAAACGCATGCAATAAAAGTCCGCATCAAAATATCATTTATTCAAAAGACAATGAAACATTCCTGTTTACAGGCATCTCACTTATAACTGCTTTGGAGCGGATTTCACAGTGGGAGGCATTCCGCCAAAATGGCGGCCGTGACGTTCCATTACGTACTACACACCAGTCCATTGGATTTCGGAGGAGCGGCCTATCTTGCTCCTCTATAATCTTTGCGCACAGCCGTCTGGAGCGCGTGACGTCATTTGAAGATGGACACAAAGCTGGAGTAACTCAGCGGGACCAGCGGCACCTTTGGAGAGAAGGAATGGGTGACATTTCGTGTCGAGACTCTAGTAATGTTACAAAATTTTGAGATTTTAAAAATCAAGTCCACAATTTATCCTATCAGATAAAGCATAAAAAGAAGTTTAATTTGACTCCTAATTCACTTTCATATCTTCAGTATTAAAAAGGTTATGGCCATTTTCATACTCGGAAATTAGCATCTTGTTCCCCATTGCTTTTCCATTGACTTAACACAAAAGCTGTGATCAAGGACAGTCAAAAGCCCATAACTTTCTTAAAAATTAAGAGAACTGAATGAAATGTTCAGTTATTATAGAGTGAAGCATTCTTAAACAAATATGAAACAATCTTACTTGGATGACCTGAAATTAAAGCATATAATTAGTTAACCTAATTGTAGTTAATTACAAAATTCAATTACTAGATCTAAACATCTATCAATTTATTAAGAAAAGGTTAACATTTAAAAAAAAGCCTAAGTGTCCAAATAACATTCACACAAGAATTCACAATGTAACATGATTTTAAAATCTCATTGCCATGAATTTATAGGCCAAATTGAAGGCATTCAGTGTTTAATTCCCGTAAATTAATGGGCATTTAAATCGTCTTGCGAGTGGGTTTTTGTGGAACGCGATCGTTTGGAACATTGCGGTTTGCGGTGAATTTAACCCCCAGTCAGCAGGATAAATACTGCCGTTTCGTATATTTTCTAAATCACCTTTTCGCAACATGAAATTTTGATTAAAGGCATCCTAAGAAGCATGTTTTTATGTAAAAATAAACTGTGTACCTTGTTTTGTCCCCTACATGAGATCCGTCCCGTTGTCGGCGTTCATGGCTTTAGAAGATGATTTTTAATTTAAATGATAAACTAATAAATCATCCAGCATAGTTTAAAAATAACTCCATAAAACAAATGTCGGAGCGATTTCTCTTCAGCAACTAACCTCCCTGAGATTAATCGATTTGAATAGGCTGGAGAAAAACAGCATTTTAAATCCGCCCCCCTCTCAAAGGCGCCAAAGTCGCGCACACGGGCAGCGGCAGAACTGCAGCGCCGCTAAAGGTAAGTTTTGTAACATACCTAGAGACTCTTTTTCAGTCTGAAAAGAAGGGTCTTGACCCTAAACGAAAAGCCCATTGCTTCTCTCCAGAGATGCTGCCAGTCCCGCTGAGTTACTTCTGCATTTTGTGTCTATCTTCATTTTCTTGACCCCGCTCTGGGAGTAGAAGTGGGGGCGGATCTGGACCGCAACAGCAGTGAGCCCAGGCCGAGTTCGGCGATCGTTTGACTGCTTCTGCTGCTGTTTGAGGTGAGACGTTGCGTCGCGCCAGGGTCTTGGGCCTGTCCCACGTTGGCCATCAGTTCCACGACAGGCCCGTGGCGCGCGAGGATTTCATTCACTGCAAGAATTTTACAGACCAAGATGTCTGGACCAGCCCCGCACAACTCCATACCCCTCCGCGCTTCTTTTTTTTTTAATTTTAGTTTATTTTTGTTAGAAGTAAGTACAGTAGTGTGGTACTTGAGTACCTAATACATACATACACATTACCATTCTTGTACAACTTCGTATTTTTAATTTAATAATAAAAGAACAGTGAAAGAAAATAGAAATAAAGAGTGTCGGAATAGATAGACAAGCGAGTAGAAACAGATAGCGAAAGAAATAAAGAGCAGAGATGAAAAGCTAAAAAGATTGATAGAAAAAGAGAAAGTAGACAAAAGAGAAATTAGGAGAGATATACCTATTTCGTATTTTTGCCCATCCGTCACCCGGTTCTGAACCATTTAATTTGTAAGGTTGTGTTATGTTGCACCATATGCTTGTAAAAAGTTGATAGTAGGAGACAAAGTCTGTAAGAATTGGTCTACTTTGCCTAGTAGGAGGAATCTCATTTCTTCCCCATGTAGCGTTTCCGACATATTTGAAATCCACATTTTGAATGTTGGCGTGGTTGCGTTTTTCCAGAATTTGAGTATAAGTTATTTTGCTGTTATTAAACAGTAATTAAGAAGAGCTTCTAGGAATATAGTTAATTTACTTCCCTCTTCCATTGATCCAAAGATAATCAGTTCTGTATTGGGGTTCAATTTTGTGTTAAATAGTTTTGTAAAAGTTCCAAAAATATCGTTCCAGAATTTAAGCAGTTTTGTACAAGAGACAAAGGAATGTGCTATAGTGGCATTTTGAGTTGGACATTTATCACAAATGGGGGAAACATTTGGAAATATTTTATTCAGTCTAGTTTTCAAGTAATATAATCTATGTAAAATTTTAAATTGAATTAGGTTATGTCTTACATTAATCAAACATTTATGTACTTATAATAGATTTTTTTCCCCATCTGTCATTCAGAATTTTTATCAATAACTCTTGTTCCCAGTCCCTTCTAATTGCCTCTGTTGTTGGTGTTTCTATATTTAGAATTATATTATATAAATATGATATTAAATTGCTTGATTCTGCCTTTCTATTCATTCCTTCCTCTAATAAATCTGGGGTTAGATTTTGATATCCTTGTATATATTTTTTCAAATAATCTTGAATTTGAAGATATTTAAGATATTGATTACTTTTCAAATTATATTTTAGTTGTAATTGTTGGAATGATAAAACTTTTTCCCATTTCATACATATCTCCCATCATTTTAATTCCTAGTTTTTCCAATGGATAAACGTTTTATCAATAATAGCTGGTTTGAATGAGGGATTGTTAGCTATTGGAGAAAGAAGCGATAAATTTCTTGATTTTAAAGTTAATTTTATTTGTTTCCAAATTCGTATTATACTGTGAATAATTGGATTCTTCTTATATATTGTATTGTTCAGTTTCATCGAGGAAAGAAGGATCGCTCCTATATTGTAAGGGGAACAATGCTCTTTCTCCATTCTTATCCAATCTACCTGTTGGGCAGAACTGTCCAACCAGTAGATTTTTTTTTAAATATTCACTGCCCAATAATAATACAATAAGTTAGGGACTGTCAGTCCCCCTGATTCTTTAGATTTACACGTGTTTTCTTTGAATTCTGTGTGATTTATAGTCCCATATGAAGTTTGTAATATCAGAATCTAGTTTTTTTAATAATTTTTTTGGTAAGTATATTGGTAATGATTGAAATAGGTACAGTATTTGTGGTAAGAAGATCATTTTTATGGCATTTATTCTGCCTATTAAGGACATCGCAGTGTTTTCCAGAATTTAATCAACCCATTTAATTTAGTTAATAAAGGCATATAGTTTGCGTTAAGTAATGATTTATATTTCCTAGTAATTGGGATACCCAAATACTTGAATTTTTCTGTTGCAATTCTAAAAGGGAATTTCAACAGATGTGTCGGCTCTTGAGGTTTTATCGTCATAATTTTGCCTTTGTTCTAGTTTATTCTATATCCTGAAAAGGAACTAAATTCCTCTATTAAATTTAGTATATTTGGTATGCTAATTTGCGAATTTGTAATATATAATAATATGTCGTCTGCATATAATGAAATTTTATTATTTGACTGTTTTGTATTATATCCATGAATATTTGGATGGCTTCTTATACTTTCTGCTAAAGGCTCTATCACTAGTGCAAATAGCAGGGTCGATAATGCGCACCCCTGTCTATTGCCCCTTGCTAATTGGAATTTCGGGGATAATATATTATTAGTCAGTATTCTAGCCATCGGCTTATCGTATAATAATTTTACCCAGATAAAATTATCTCCCATATTAAACTTTTGTAATACTTTGAATAAATATTGCCATTCTACTTGATCAAAAGCTTTTTCTGCATTCAATGAAATAATTGCTAGGTCTTCTTCTTCAGTTTTATGTGAGTACATTATCTTAAACAGCTGTCTCAAATTGTTAAATGAGTATCTCTTTGGTATAAACCCCGTTTGGTCCGGGTTTTTTAAGTTTGAAAAACATATTTACTCAATCTTCTCGCTAGGGTCTTTCCTAATATTTTTTGATCTGTATTTAGGAGTGCTATGGCTCTATATGAGCCTGGGTCTTCTAGATCTTTATCCATTTAGGTATAAGTGTAAGAGTTGACTCGGTTAGTGTTTCTGGTGATATATTTTCTTTAAAAGCATGTATATATAAATCTTGTAGACCCCTCCGCACTTCTAAGTGGGACCAGCCCCGCACGGCCATATGGTGCCCGTACGCCTCAAGCGACCACGAGGTCGCGTAATTTGCGAGCCAAGGATGCGTAAGTGGGACAGGCCCTTTACTCCCATCCACTGCGATGAACATTCGCAATGTTCACCACAGTGCAGACCGTATACAAATATATTTTGTGGTTGGTGTTGATGAATAGCAAAGTGGGCCTTCTATTGCTTGAAGGCATAAATTAGAAATTCGGTAGATAAGATTTCTGATTTCTAGATTAGCTGGAATGGGTGCATTGCTGTCTGTGGTTTATAAAAATGATTTAGATGAGAGTGTAGAAGGCATGATTAGTAATTTTGCAGAAAACACTAAAGTGGGCAGTATTCAAATTGGTAAAATTCTAGCTACATCTTGATCAAGTGGGCAGAGGTATAGTTAATGGAGCTTTGCAGGTGGGTTTGAAGAAGGCTTTCTCCACGAAACGTCACCCATTCGTTCTATGCAAAGATGTTGCCTGTCCCGCTGAGTTACTCCAGGATTTTGTGTCTATCTTTTTTGGGTGCATTTGGGGAAGTCAGGCCAGGAAAGGACCTTCTTAGTGAAAGGCAGGATCCTGGGGAATGTTATAGAACAAAGAAATCCAGGAGTGCATGTACATGTTCCATGAAAATGACGTGACAAGTAAATAGGGTGGCAAAGAAGGCTTTAGGTACATTGGTAAGTTGGAATAATATGTTACAAGTGCACAACATAGAAACATAGAAAATAGGTGCAGGAGTAGGCCATTTGGCTCTTCGAGCCTGCACCACCATTCAATATGATCATGGCTGATCATCCAACTCAGTATCCCATACCTGCCTTCTCTCCATACCCCCTGATCCCTTTAGCCACAAGGGCCACATCTAACTCCCTCTTAAATATAGCCAATGAACTGGCCTCAACTACCTTCTGTGGCAGAGAATTCCACAGATTCATCACTCTCTGTGTGAACAATGATTTTCTCATCTCGGTCCTAAAAGTCTTCCCCCTTATCCTTAAACTGTGACCCCTTGTTCTGGACTTCCCCAACATCGGGAACAATCTTCCTGCATCTAGCCTGTCCAACCCCTTAAGAATTTTGTAAGTCTCTATAAGATCCCACCTCAATCTTCTAAATTCTAGCGAGTACAAGCCGAGTCTATCCAGTCTTTCTTCATATGAAAGCCCTGCCATACCATAAATCAGTCTGGTGAACCTTCTCTGTACTCCCTCTATGGCCAGAATGTCTTTCCTCAGATTAGGGGACCAAAACTATACGCAATACTCCAGGTGTGGCCTCACCAAGACCCTGTATAACTGCAGTAGAACCTCCCTGCTCTTTTACTCAAATCCTTTTGCTATGAATGCTAACATACCATTTGCTTTCTTCACTGCCTGCTGCACCTGCATGCCGACTTTCTATGACTGGTGTACCATGACACCCAGGTCTCGTTGCATCTCCCCTTTTCCTAATCGGCCACCATTCAGATAACAGTCTACTTTCCTGTTTTTTGCCACCAAAGTGGATACCCTCACATTTATCCACATTATACTGCATCTGCCATGCATTTGCGCACTCACCCAACCTATACAAGTCACCTTGCAGCCTCCTTGCATCCTCCTCACAACTAACACTGCCTCCCCAGCTTCATTTCAAGATGTTGGGAGATGTTGCATTGAATTCCCTCATCCAGATCATTAATATTGTAAATAGCTGGGATCCCAGCACTAAGCCTTGCGGTACCCCACTAATCACTGCCTGCCATTCTGAAAAGGACCCGTTTACTCCTACTCCTTGCTTCCTGTCTGCTGGCCAGTCCTCAATCCACATCAATACTGAACCCCCAATACCTTTAAGTTTGGGGGTTCAGTGTGCTTTAAGTTTGCATACTAATCTCTTACAAGACATTGGTGAAGCTACAGTTGGAGTATTGTGTAGATACAAGGAGATGCAGACAGGGCCGGCCTTAAGCCAATTGGACCAATTGCTCCCAATTGGGCCCCGCGCCTAAGGGGGCCCCACTCTAGAGTAATCTACTCCTGGCTCGTCAAGTACACACAACAACACATTGCGATATATATGTAACGCCACATTGCAGGTTCTACAGAGCCTTCTGTGGTTTCTGTAAATATGAGTAAAAGACTAAGGGACATCGGCAGAACATATTTGAGTGGCAGTAAGAAGAGGGGTGTAGCCAAGGCAAAGGCCGAAGCAGAAAAGGAGAAAGGTGCATTAGGTATGTATTTCAGCAAAACTATCTCAGATAATGCAGAGGAGCAAGTGGAGCCACAACACAGTGAAGATGATGACACTGAAGGAAGTCAGTCTGAAGAAGTTATGCAAGACAATCAAAGTGGGAATTTATTTATTGAAAGTGAGATCAGCCATTTCAAAAGTGTTGAATTTGACAAACAAAGAAACTCGCCTGTTGACATGACTGCTGACGCCTCTGCGGCAAGGGAGAACGGGAATTCAAAATCTGCCAGTGTTGTAGAATTAACAGATGATCCTGCAACATGGCCAGAAATGATAAGTCAGAGTGTCAGGGACTATTTAGTGAAAAAAGGACCACCTATAATCATAGTAGAATTTTCCCCCAAGAATGAGAGTGGATCATGTTTTTTCAAAATTTCACTGCAAAAGAAAACTGCCAAATGGTGAAATTGTGGATCGTCAATGGCTAATATACTCTATCAAGTGATAAAATCTTCTGTTACGACTGCAAGCTTTTTGATAATAATGTAGCAAGTGCACTTGCAAGTTGTGGTTTTAATAACTGTCCGAACATTCATACAAAACTAGCTGAGCTTGAGAACTCCAAAAAGCCTTTGCAAGCTATGTTCAGTTGCTGTGAACTGCAGCAAAGATTATCTGCTGAAAAGACTATTGATGAAGTGATAGAAAAACGAATCAGACAACAGGTCTATCGCATTTCCAAATGTATTTATTCTTGACAATCCCAGTGACTGTGGCATCTGGAGAAAGGAGTTTTTTTCCAAGCTGAAACTGATCAAAACTTACAAGAGATCATCAATTCAGCAAGAACGTTTAAACAGTTTGGCAATTATGTCCATTGAATCTAAAATGAGCAGGAGTTTAAACTTAGTCAAAATTCTAAAAGACTTTGCAGAGAAAAAAGCAAGAAAGATAACTTTCTCATAATAAAAGGCAATAATAATATGACATTAATAATTTATGAATGTTAATAGAAATCCAAAAAAGATAATTTGTTTCCAACAATGCACTTAAATTCTGAAAATATCTGAAAAAAATAATTTAATATTTTTAATATTGAAGAAGGAACTGCAGATGCTGGAAAATCGAAGGTAGACAAAAATGCTGGAGAAACTCAGCGAGTGAAGCAGCATCTATGGAGCGAAGGAAATAGGCAACGTTTCAGGTCGAGACCCTTCTTCAGACTTATACGAGGGTGGGGCGGGTTCTTATTCCCACCCCCCCCCCCCCCACCTCACATCAGTCTGTAGAAGGGTCTCAACCCGAAACGTTGCCTATTTCCTTTGCTCCATAGGTGCTGTCTCAACCGCTGAGTTTCTCCAGCATTTTTGTCCACCTAATATTTTTAATAAATCATTTCACAGTATGGGAGGGCAGTTGAAACTGAGCAACATGTTATGTTGCAATTATGTTTTGAGTACATACACCATTTCCATATGCACTCAACTTTCAATATATGTCTGGATTTGGATTTACCAGCTTCTGGAGAGAAGCGGCCAAATGTGATTTTTTAAATATTTGGTTTAAGCAAGGTCTCATGGGGAAAGTTGGAGAGAGTCAACTTGGGAGGGAAACCAAGTATTTAAATAGTAAAATCCGTGGTTTTATAGCAGGTCTTCCACTCAAAAAGGTCTGCAGTAATCAAAGCCCGTAAAGGTAGGATGGGGCTGAAGCCCACAATTTAATGCCTGGACTGGTTTTTCACCAATGGTTATTGATTTTCCAGGATCTAGTTAATTTTTTTTTTTTTTTTTCATTTCACAATCTCTAAAACAAGTGGTATTGTAACTATGTACTTTTCAGAGGTGATCTACACATTTTGTTTGTTACTTGTAGGCTTACATGTATGCAATTTTGTATTAAAACTAGACCCAAGTGGGACCCATTCAGTCCTATGTTCACACGGGAGGGCTGGTCCTCCAACGCAATATTCCACCTCTCCACCAATTCCAATATTGGTGGCCAGTGGGGAGGGGGAGGGGGGGTGGGGAGGGGGCTGAAGAGACTGGTTGAATGGATTCTTGAGCTGGCAGCTAAGTCACTCAGGCCTGGTGGGCTGGCAGCTCAGTCACTCAGGCCTGGTGAGCTGGCAGCTCAGTCACTCAGGGCTGGTGGGCTGGCAGCTCAGTCACTCATGGCTGGTGGGCTGGCAGCTCAGTCACTCAGGGCTGGTGGGCTGGCAGCTCAGTCACTCAGGGCTGGTGGGCTGGCAGATCAGTCACTCAGGGCTGGTGGGCTGGCAGTTCACTCACGGCTATTCCTTGAAATAGCATTTAAAGCAGAGTGTAGGCCACCAAATTCAAATTCATAACATTTTAAGCAGAGTGCAGGCCACCAAATTCAATTTCATAGCTTCTCAAACAGAGTGCAGGACACCACATTCGGTTTCTTAGCAATTCAAGCAGAGAGCAGGCCACCAAGTTCAATTTCATAGCATTTCAAGCAGAGTGCAGGCCACCAAATTCAGTTTCTTAGCAATTCATGCAAAGTGCAGGCCACCAAATTCAGTTTCATAGCATTTCAAGCAGAGTGCAGGCCACCAAATTCAGTTTCATAGCATTTCAAGCAGAGTGCAGGCTACTAAATTCAGTTTCATAGCATTGCATGCAGTGCAGGCCATCAAATTCCATTTCATAGCATTTCAAGCAGAGTGCAGGCTACTAAATTCAGTTTCATAGCATTGCATGCAGTGCAGGCCATCAAATTCAATTTCATAGCATTTCAAGCAGAGTGCAGGCTACCAAATTCAATTCCATAGCATTTCGAGCAGAATGCAGACCACCAAATTGCCAAACAACTCATTGCATTGTCATTA
This sequence comes from Raja brachyura, assembly GCA_963514005.1. The sequence continues at coordinate 20,836,526 of OY740792.1, read as the reverse complement.
ACGCTAACAAATCATTTATTGCAAGTACATTGCAGACTCACAGTTCAGCGGATTCACAGCTTCGAATCACAGTTGTGGCCTTTCCCTCGCGATCTTCCAGAGTGACTGACTCACATCCAGGCATCCGGGGTTTTATAGTCCTGGAAGGGGCGTTACCTTCATCGTGGTGAGTGACAGGTGAGAGGACCAATCAGCTGATCTCAAGATGTATTAAACACTCATACCTTTTTCATTTTTCATCGATTGGAAAAATCCTCTGGGCTGCCTCAGTGGAGGAGGACTGTGAGTAAGATGGCCAAAATACATAGCGATATATCGTAGCGTTTTTTTCTAAAATCAATATACAGCGCAGACAGGAAGTGGTCAAGATGAGACTTTTAGTTACATAGATGTAGCTTAGATCTGTTTGGTCCATTAACTCGCATGCACTTTAAGCACACATTTTGATTACTTCCCATTCTACCATAGAGATATAAAGTCTATAATACACTTTATTTATATTTCTATGATTCTACAGACCTTGGCTGGGAACCTGGGGCTCACCAAAATTGTTCCCAATTGGGCCCCGCACCTAGTAAGGCAGGCTCTGGGTGCAGATGCTGGTTTGTACCTAAGATAGACACAAAGTGCTGTGTTTAGTTTTGGTCACCCTCTTATACAAAGGATTAAGCAGGAAAGTGCAGGGAAGATTTACGAGTTTGTTGCAGGACTTGAGGGCCTGAGGTACAGGGAGATGTTGGGTAGGCTAGAGCTTTATTCCCTGGAATGCAGGAGGCTGAGGGGTAATCTTATAGTGATGTGTAAAATCATGAGGAGGAAGGATAGGGTGAATGCACAGAGTATTTTACCCAGAGGGGAATCAAGGACAAGAGGATATACGTTTAAGGTGAGAAGGGAAAGATTGAATAAGAAGCCAAAGGGCAGAGGGTGGTAGGTATACACAATGAGTTGCCAAAGGAGGTACTTGAGGAACTAATCTAAAAAAAAAACATTTGTATAGAAGAATAGGAAGAGTTTAGCGGGATATGGGCAAAATGAGGGTAGGTGGGACCGGTGAAGGGACGCCTTGGTCGGTGTTTCCTGCCTGTATGATTCGGATTCTATCTAAATCTTAAATACCACGAAAGTCTTTATTTAGTGCCAAATATCTCTGAAGCACTGAACATTTACATTTTATGTGTTCTCAGTTTCCCTTTCTCAGAATTCAAGTGTGTTTATTTATTATATGAGCCAGAAGAATTAAATTCTTACTTGCTGTCACTTGCTGTTGGATGCAACAAAAGATATACAATAAATTGCCACTTATTCTAGGTAATCTAGACAATGAAACTGCAAAAGCCATAATACATAATGCAACCTTGGGGGTGCAGTGCTCATCTTCATTTGGTGCTGAGGCAGAGTTGTGGTTAGGGTTGCTCTGGGTAGTTCAAGAGCCCGGTGATCAATGGGAGGAAGCTATTCTTGAACCTGGGGATAATGGTTCTCAGACCCCTGTATCCTCTTTCCAATGATAGCTAGAAGAATAATGTGTGCTCAGGGTGGTGTGAGCTTTTGATATTAGCTGCCTTCTTGAAAGCAGTGCTTCCCATAGAACCCTTCAGTGATTGAGAAGTCATTACTCATAATAGTGGCAAATTCAATAACTTTCTGCAGCTTTATTTAGTACCAAACCTGTCTGCTGCAACCAGTCAGATTCATCTGCATCAGGCACTTGTAGAAGTTCAATTGAATATTTGGTGACATGCCCAATTTCCAAAAATCTTTGAGGAACTAGGGGAACTGGTAAAGTTTCTTTGCGATTCATCAATGTGCTGGTCCCTGAACAGATGATTAGTTCCTGTTGTCCAAGTTCATTATTGCAGCCTTAAAACAATGAAAATATTTGTCTTTTTTATAACTAATTATAGTTGCAAGAAGTGAGGAAACAAGTTTGTTCATTGTTTTCCGGTTTCATTCAAGTTTTGAGCATTTTATATTAAGGTTCTGATTAAGGAGAAATCTAATCATTTGCATGCTTTGTTTTTACTGATTGAAGATATCCTGCAGGGGGCACTGCTAGAATGGTTTTCCAATGATGGCAAATTCTGTAGAAAACCTTTGAGAAAAGATTATAAAGGGTAACCACCTAATTTTGCTGTAAAGAAGATAGCTGTTCTCCATCCCTAGCTATGCAGATCCATTATTGGCATTGTCTAGTATTGGTATAATATTGTCACATGTATCACGATACAGCAAAAAAAAATTGTTTGCATGTCAAATCATATTATACTCGAGTACAATCACGCCATATACAAGTATCTTGACTACACTTCTTCTCACCCTGCTTCCTGCAAAGACTCTATCCCCTACTCCCAATTCTTCTGTCTACGCCGCATCTGCGCCCAACATGAGATGTTCCATACTAGAACATCCGAGATGTCCTCTTTCTTTCGGGAACGGGAGTTCCCCTCTCCCATCATTAATGAGGTCCTCATTCGTGTCACCTCGGTCCACCTCCCCCCAGTCACAACAGAGATAGACCCCCTAGTCCTTCCACCCCATCAACTGTTGCATACAACCCATAATCCTCCGAAATTTCAGCCACCTCCAACGGGATCCCACCACAGCCACATTTTCCAATCTCCACCCCTTTCCGCCTTCCGCAGTGACCGTTCCCTCCACAACTCCCTGGTTAACTCATCCCTTCTCACCCAAACCGCCCTCTCCCCAGGTACCTTTCCCTGCAACTGCAGAAGATGCAGAAGACTGTCCAGGGACCCCGACAGTCCTTTCAGGTTAGGCAGAGGTTCACTTGCACCTCCTCCAACCTCATCTACTGTATCCGTTGTTCAAGATGTGGACTCTTATACATCGGCGAGACCAAACACAGACTGGGCGATCGTTTTGCGGAACACCTTCGCTTAGCCTGCATGAACCAACCTGATCTCCCGGTTGCTGGTCACTTTAATTCTCCTTCAAACAGCTTCGAACATCAACTAATTATAGATGGTCTAGTCTGTCCACTTTTAATTGTTCTTGTGTATCGCCCACCAAAAACGCATAAAAACGCATAAGATCACACAATTTGCTGATCTTATTGCTAGCTTGTTGCCCAAATTTGACCGGGTCCTGATTCTTGGTGATTTTAACATTCATGTCTGCTGTCCTACTAAGCCTCTTGTGAACCTGGTTGAGTCCTTAAATCTGACTCTACTTACCACTGGACTCACGCACAAGCTTGGCCATACACTCGACCTGGTGCTATCATCTGGTCTCCCATTTGTAATATAGAAATTATTGATGCTTGACTGTGTAAACTTTTAAAATCTCTTTCCTGCACGGGTGACCCGACTTTTTCCCTGTTGGGTCTCCGTTGTCGTTGGGGCCTAGCACCGTGGAGCGGCCTCCGACCGGGACGACCTGGGGGCTCCAGTCACGGAGCCTGCGGAGCTGCGGACTTACCATCGTGGGGCTGGCCGGCCTCGGAGTGTGTGGAGCGGTGGTGGCTCGCTGCCGCGGCCCGACTCCGGAGCTCCAGCTCCAGCTCCAGCTGCAACTATTTTCTATGTTTCTCCCCCCTTCTCTCCCCCCTTTTCTCCCCCCTTCTCTCTCCCCTTCTCTCTCCCCTTCTCTCTCTCCCCCGTCCCGCGCTCTCTAAAGGACTTACCGTGCTCTGTGGCAGCTGTTTACCTTCCTCTTCATCGCACAGCAGTGCTTCTCTGCTGTCCCTGGCCCCCAACTTTGCGATGTCTTTGTGTGTTTGTGTGTTCGCAATCGGTAGCAAAGATCCTGTAGTATCTTTGGTCGGTAGATGCAGCTCACTCTTCGGTCGAGGCCTTCCAGGCGAGTGACAAAAACCTCTGGCGACTCATGGAAACCTTGGGTGGGGCGCTAGGTCACCAGAGGTTTCTGTTCAGGTTTCCTAAGTGGAACAGGGGCATAAGGCTCCAGTTATTTATACAGCCGTCACAACACCCTGGTTCTGGACTCCTCCAACATTGGAACATTTTTCCTGCCGTTACAGTAAGAGTGAAAATCTAGCAGGGAAGCAGGATGCTTTCTCCAACCACCCCATTTGAAGGCCACTATCTTCCACCGCTTCTACCTAGTGCTTGGTACCTATTTCCAGCAGCCGCTAGTTGTCCTCCAGGATGCACCGAGCCACAGCCTGGTCCATGCTGGTCACCAGGGTGAATTCAGAGCAGAGACTCTCATGGCAGCGGCGCAAAGCTTCCTCCTCAATGGCCCAGGACTCTTGCACTGAGGCTGCTCCATGGCCGGAACTGCAGCGAGCAGCTCACCAGCCCCGCAAACACTTGCCAGCTCCGGCTCCCCGTCCGCATCTGTCCCCGCCGCTGCATCTGCTTCCTTCACTCCCTCCTCCCCGGCTCTCCTACACCCACCACCAGGTTGCTCTGAGCACAGCAGCGCCTCGTCCAATGCCAAAGCACTGAAACATGTCTAGTCAAAAAAGTTGTTCACTAATGTTCTCTAACAAACCTCTGAGGCCTTTACAGAACAGCTGTATTTATACTGAGATTAGATTACACACACATAGACTCTATTTACCAATTAGGTGACTTCTGAAGGCAATTGGTTGCACTGGACTTTATTTAGGGGTATCAGAGTAAAGGGGACTGAATACTTTTGCACGCCACACTTTTCAGTTTTTTATTTGTAAAAACATTTGAAAACCATGTATCATTTTCCTTCCATTTCACAATTATGCGCCACTTTGTGTTGGTCTATCACATAAAATCCCAATAAAATACATTTACGTTTGTGGTTGTAACGTGCCAAAATGTGGAAAAGTTTAAGGGGTATGAAAACTTTTGCAAGCCACTGTAACTGTCTCATTGTTTAGTGAGAACTGCTTGTGACTTTTAGTTCACTTATCATTGTATAAAATCATTATTATGTTGTTATTTGCATACATAGTGTTACCAGGCACTGCCACTCAGATAATCAGAGTGGTTGTTATTCCTGTTGATCTGTTTCATTTAGACAAGTACTTTGCATTAATTCATCGTGATTACTCAAACAAGATGGCTTCCAAATACTGATCAAGTGATAGGAATCTACCTGGAGTTAAGTGACATTTGCCCCAAATTAGGAGCATTTCTTGCCTCCACTCAAGCTTTGCAGTTCTAACCTAGCTAACGTGACAACTGTATGATCAGTTGCCAGACAACGTTGGTTGATTTATGAGTTGGAGCACTTCTCCATGCTAAATGCTGCTTTTCCATCTTGAGCAGTCATTGACCAGATTCTACTAGGGATTGTGGTCATTGTAATTATTCAGGACATTTTTGAGCACATCCCTGAATCTTTTCCTTTATCCGGGTGGTAATCTTTTGAAATGGCAGAACTTGGAAGAGTGTGTCTGTTTCAAGAGTCTGGTGTTGGGACACATGAATGATATGGCCTGCTCAAGATTCCAACTAAGTGTAATTGAGGCCATAATGCTGGAATGATGTACGGTGCGAGGACACTGGCATTGCTCTGCATATCCTTTCGGCAAATTTGTAATGACAAAAGAACATTCAGTGGATAGAAAGAACATAAAGTTCAGCAACCCACTGATATCCATGACATGCACATTTTCTTCAGTGTGGTAATAGCCACACACTCAAGGTACAACCCTACTGAACCCAGAATAGTGGTGCATTTATCATGGACAGAAAGGCAATTAATAAACATTGGAAGGTGTAGTTTGAACACTTATTCAACTGCAACGCTTTCGTTGATGTCACTACCTTGATTCTTTCCCATGACACGTATTCAGGCCAACCTTCCCTTCAACAAGTTCAGAAAATCCATTTACGGAGATTCAGTATGTCAAAGAGGATTCTCTTGAACTTCTACAGGTGCACAGTAGAGAGCATACTGACTGGTTGCATCGTGGCCTGTTTGAAAATCCATATCATTTTGAGCAATCTTTCAGACCAGAGATTCTCAGAAGGTAGTGTGGGCATTGTAATTCTTCAGGGAGTTTTTGAGCATATCACCAAATATTCGCCTTTATCCAAGCTGGTAATATTTTCCAATGACTGAACTTGGAAGAGCGTGTCTGTCTCAGAAGTTTGGTGTTGGACACATGAATGATGTGGAATCCACAATCTCACTGCCACCTCTGGGAATGAGAGGAAACTTTGGGGACCCTTGGAGATACCATCATCATGACCATCTTCAACAAAGGAGACAATTTGACTGTGGTAGCTATGGGTCTCTTTGCTGTCCACCTCATAGAAGCATAGGCAAGGAATGTCACCTGCCACTATATATGGGCTTTCTCAACCTCAATAAAGCCTTAGATTTCATGATTCAGAAGGGACTGAAGAATAGTCTTCTCAAATTCAGCTGTTCACTGCAATTCAGCTTCACTTTGCACTTTATACACAATAGCATAGAAGTCATAATACTAATCAACATCCAGAGCACAACCAATCTCAGTGAAGACTAAGGACAAACAAGATTATATAATTGCACCAACACTTTTTTTAAATCTCATTGCAATATTGCAACTCAATTTAAATAAATATCCACAGGAGCAAAATTAATATTTGTAACTATTGGGAAACTGTTCAGTTGATGGCAACTATATGCTGGAAGCCAGATTATCAGAGTTGAAGTATCCAGACAACACTTGCATAACCACACACTTAGAAGCCAAACTTCAAATTGACTCCTTCATGGAGGTGTAAAAGACATGGCCTTACACACAAAGTTTACAAGATAAAGTTATCCACTGACTTGCCCGTGCTGCACCACTGTGCCTTCCAATAATAAAGGTTCAGCATAAATCTGGAAAACATGGTCTGCCTTTCAGTTATTAGAAACCATCTCCCAAAGAAGGCAGATATCAATGGCATCTGCTTTCAGTGCACCAATACATCCTTTGGTCTATTGTGAAAACAGTTTAATCTCAGCTAATTTACAAAGATCATTGTCAGGACTTGAGAGCCTGTGTTATAGGGAGAGGTTGGGCATGCTAGCGCTTTATTTCTTGGAGCGCAGGAGGATACGGGGTCATCTTACTAAGGTGTATAAAATCACAATGGGAATAGATAGAATAGATGCACATAATTTTTTACTCAGAGTAGGGGAATCATAAATCAAGGACATTAGTTTAAGAATGGGTGTAAAGACTTAATATGTATCTGAGGGTCCAGTGGCAGCATGGGCAGGTTGTGCCGAAGGACCTATTTCCGTGCTGTATGACTATGACTCTACCTAACACAGAGGTTGTGCTCTATTGGGCACTAGTGATTCCTGTACTCCTGTTTAATTCTGAGACCTGGACAACTTACAGTAGACTCCTCAATACATCACCAATATAGTTTTCCAAAAATCCTCTAAATTCATCAGTGTGCTCTCCTCAAGTAATGGATATGTTATTTCCAAGGCTATATTTTAAGGTTCTTTGGGATGCAGATTATCATGTCCTGCAGATTTTTTGGCTATCAGTCACATTAACATCTCCAGCATTTTTTTTCATAACAACAATTTATTTTTAATTTCTCTTTTTCATTAAACTCTCGGTAATCTAGTATTTCTGCGAAGTTGTTCACGAAGGAACTGTAGACGCTGGAAAATTGAAGGTAGACAAAAATGTTGGAGAAACTCAGTGGGTGAGGCAGCATCTATGGAGCGAAGGAAATAGGCAATGTTTCGGGTCGAAACTCTTCTTCAGACTTTCTTGGAAGTTATTGAGTTATAGAGAGATACAGCGCAGCCTATTGGCCCACAAAACTTGCACTCATTTTTAAATGAATTCTACTCTAACCCATTTTATTCTCCCCGCATCCCAGAAAACACACCAGAACCTACTACTCATCTACACAATCAATATAATTTACAGTGGCCACTAAACCTACCAATCCACACTTCTTTGGTACGTGGGAAGATATTGGAGAACTCATGTGATCACAGGGAGAACATGCAAAAGCCACATAAACAATAGTCCAGGTTAGGGTTAAATCCGGGTTCAGTAGTCAGTGGGCTTAGGCATTAGAATGAAAATATCAGATGGAATGTATATTCATCATGGGCTGCTTGGAGTAGATAAACAAGTCTACAATAACATAAGAACAGAGTAAATAGATGCAGAAATAAGAGTAGTTGCATTATACCTATTATGTACTGCCTTCTGTAACTTTAATGGAGTTATATTTATCTTGGTTAATATTTTTCTGTTTACATAGGTGCAGAAGCATTCACAGTCCTCAACCATACTTTGGCGGTCGAAAGAACGACAACCGAGTTTTATTAACTTATTTATTTCGAAAATAACTTCTTGATTCACAGGTCCTTACAAACACCGTGTTTTTTGGAGGTCTGTAAGGCTGGTTTACAGGAGCCAGCAGGACCATGGAAAAGTCACTGAAAAGGTCGGAACACAGCGGCGTGACTCACGTTGCAGCAGCCCCTACAGCCTGTCTGTCTTTAAAAAAAAAAATTTTTTTGTCTAATTAAATGTAGTTGTTCGTGTTTTTTTTGTACTGCTTATGACTGTGTATATGTGGGGGGGGGGGGGGGTAAACTTTTAAAATCTCTTTCCTGCACGGGTGACCCGACTTTTTCCCTGTTGGGTCTCCGTTGTCGTTGGGGCCTAGCACCGTGGAGCGGCCTCCGACCGGGACGACCTGGGGGCTCCAGTCACGGAGCCTGCGGAGCTGCGGACTTACCATCGTGGGGCTGGCCGGCCTCGGAGTGTGTGGAGCGGTGGTGGCTCGCTGCTGCGGCCCGACTCCGGAGCTCCAGCTCCAGCTCCAGCTGCAGATTACTGCCGGTGGACTGTCGGGATATTGGGAGCTCGCGAGTCCTTGTGAGAGACCGCTTTCCAGAGCTCCCGCAACGCAACATCTCCCGCTCGTGTCGCGGGGTTGGATCGACCCGGAGCAGGGCCGTACATCGCCCGGCGCGGCTTTAATGGCCGGGGGCTCCAACTTTGTGACTTTTGGGCCTAAAGCGGGGCCGTACATCGCCAGGCGTGGCCTCAATGGTCGTGGGACTTAACATCGCCCACCTGGGGCTTGGACATTGGGAGAGAAATGGTGCGGGGGGGAGAGAAGACTTAGCCTTCCATCACAGTGAGGAGGAGATTCATTGTGATGGATGTTTGTGTAAATTGAATTGTTTATATGTTTTGTAGGAATTGTTTTGTTTGTATGGCTGTAGAAACAGAGTTTTGTTTGAGCCTCACTGAGGTTCGAATGACAAGCAATAAAATCTAATCTAATATCTAATCTATCTAAACGCGCCACCGAGAAATCAGCCGGAAAAGACCGCGGGAGTGCGGTCAGCGGGCGGGGGCCCATTTCACCTTCGGAGCCGCCGGCAGTTCAGCCAGCGGCAGCTATTCCGGTGCCAATTCTAAGCACCATGGCTACTCCTGTAGGGAGAAAAGCTACAAAAAAAATCAATAAGGCCCGTGGGCTCTGATGAGCTGGGCCAGGAGGATTCTCCTCCCACTATGAGGGACATCTGGGGACGTCTAGATAAGATGGAGCACCTAATAGAAAGGATGCTCCATCGTGACATATACCAGGAAGAATTATATATCCGTGGGTCACCCCATGGGCCCGTGGCAGCAGCCTCTACTAGAGGACTGTATAGGGAAGATTTGCTCCATGAAGAGGAGCCTTATATCCACGGGTCTTCTTATGGGCCCATGGCAGCAGCATCTTTAGAAAGGCTGCATGATGTCTCCCTCAAGGAGGAGGTGAGCATACCAGGGCAGTTTTGTTCTGAGCCTGAGGTTGGAGGTATTGCGGAGCAGCATACCCCAAGGCACGAGAGTGAAGCTCTAGACGTGACAGATGTGGCATGCAAATTTGCCATACCCACTGGAACTGGTGAGCCAATGGAAGACAACCTGGCTATAAACATCAATTATATGGGTTCCCATCAGTTACAGGAGTTAACCATGGAAGAGCCGGCAAAAAGATATGAGACACCTGTCAACTGGGCCTCAATCAAAGTGCCCACTGTTAACCAGGCCATCTGGGGGCAAATGGGTACAAGCATGAGAACGCAAGAATTAAGGCTGCAAAAGGTCTTAAAACTGGTTGGGCCAGGCATTACGGCCTTTGGAAGATCAGTCGAAGGGGCGCCCCTGTCTAATACCCAGCAGGATGCTTTGGCACTGTTGTGCAATGCGCACTTTTTTAAAAAATTGTATTCGAAAAAATGCAATAAGGCCAACTTTAAATCCAAAGTTTGCAGGGTTGTGCAGAACAACTAAGGTGCAGCCGCCGAACCTATTGTTTGGGGAGGATCTGTCAAAACAGGTCAAAGAACTGGATGACGAGGCGAAGACGGTCAGCCTTATGAAAGCTCAACCGACTGGTAGAATTCTGTTTCGTCGATCACACCCCTATAGATGGTTCACTGAGGCTGGTTCGGGTCAAGGACCAAGCCGGGTTTGACCATCATTACGCAAATGGCGTACTCCAACATTTACTCCCTCCAGAACTCGGAGGCTTAAGTATCCACCTGGAACTTGCAGTCAAATATATCTTATCACACTGCAAGCATACCTGATGTATTGGAGTTCCTTGCCACATTATATTTTGACGAGCGACTGAGTTATAGTGCCATCAATAGAGCCAGAAGTGCATTGTCCTCCTATTTATGGCAGGGGTCGGGACAACATTCTGTTGGGTCTCATCCATTGGTGTCCCGATTCATGAAGGGTATTTTTAACTGTAATCCTCCTAGGCCTCGGTATACAGAAATCTGGGATGTGAGCATAGTTCTCACACTACTTCGTCAATGGGCTCCAATTACATCTCTGTCTTTGCAAAGACTCACCCTTAAAGTGGTCATGCTCATGGCGCTCATTTCAGCGCGACGTGTCCAGACACTGCAAAAACTACGACTGAACAGCATGGTTTCTTCTGTAAATAATATTACATTTTATGTTTATGATTTAATCAAACGAAGCAGGCCAGGGACGTCTGGGATAATAGAAAATAGGTGCAGGAGTAGGCCATTCGGCCTATCGAGCCTGCACTGCCATTCAATATGATCATGGCTCATCATCCAACTCAGTATCCTGTACCTGCCTTCTCTCCATACCCTCTGATCCCCTTAGCCACAAGGGCCACATCTAACTCACTCTTAAATATAGCCAACGAACTGGCCTCAACTACCTTTTGTGGCAGAGAATTCCACAGATTCACCACTCTCTGTGTGAAAAATGATTTTCTCATCTCGGTCCTAAAAGCCAGGTCTATCCAGTCTTTCTACATATGGAAGTCCTGCCATCCCAGGAATCAGTCTGGTGAACCTTCTCTGTACTCCCTCTATGGCAAGAAAGTCTTTCCTCAGATTAGGATATCAAAACTGTACGCAATACTCCAGGTGTGGCCTCACCAAGACCCTGTACAACTGCAGTAGAACCTCCCTGCTCTTGTACTCAAATCCTTTTGCTATGAATGCCAACACACCATTCGCTTTCTTCACAGCCTGCTGCACCTGCATGCCTACTTTCAATGACTGGTGTACCATGACACCCAGGTATTGTTACATCTCCCCTTTTCCTAATTGGCCACCATTCAGATAATGGTCTACTTTCCTGTTTTTGCCACCAAAGTGGATAACCTAACATTTATCCACATTATACTGCATCTGCCATGCATTTGCCCACTCACCCAACCTATCCAAGTCACCTTGCAGCCTCCTAGGATCCTCGTCACAACTAACACTGCCCCCCAGCTTCGTGTCATCCGCAAACTTTGAGATGTTGCATTTAATTCCCTCATCCAAATCATTAATATATATTGTAAATAGGTGGGGTCCCAGCACTGAGCCTTGCGCCACCTCACCAGTCACTGCCTGCCATCCTGAAAAGGACCAGTTCACTCCAACTCTTTGCTTCCTGTCTGCCAGCCAGCTCTCTATCCACATCAATACTGAACCGCCAATACCGTGTGCTTTAAGTTTGTATACTAATCTCTTGTGTGGGACCTTGTTGAAAGCCTTCTGAAAGTCCAGATATAACATATCCATTCCTCCAGCGTAAGTTAAAAACAAGCCGGAGGTAAGTCCTTACCATTCTGGTAGAGTTTCATGGCGACTCTGTGTGGTGTGTTTTACAGGAAAGAACAGCACCATGATAGTCCAGGAAATCGCGGAGAGCAGCGGCAAAAATCACTGCTGTGGAAAGCAGCCAGCAGTGTGCTGACTCTCCAGAGCTGCAGGTACATCCAGCAGCCCCCGACTTCTCACCGCAACAGACCGCAGGTGAGCCGCGGTCCGGCAGCAAAACCAACCGGAAATCGGACATGTCCGTTGACTCGGCTGGGTCCGGACCTGAGGACACCCTGTTCGCTGATAGGGACGGCGGTCGTCTTACCTGCATGGAGCAGATGGTGGAGCAATTGCTCCGGCGTGACCTGCTTTTGCAGGGGCAGAGTCACAGTGGGTCTCTTCGCAGACCCACGGCAGCATCCTATCAAGGACTGCCAAATGTCTCACCCTCTTCGCATCGGAGCTTTGGGGGTCAGACCCAATGGGGCTGACCCTGAAGAAGGGGCAATGGCTGAAGACTCACCTGTGTCGGGGTGCCGCAAGAAGAATTACTGGGTATGGTCAACAAATTCGCTATGCCTACCCAAAAAGGGCTGCCATTGCATCCTAAACTGGCAGCCAGTATAAATTACATAGCAACAAACCAGCTGCAGGAACAAGCAATAAACGATACGGCAGAAAAATACCCTGCGCCAGAGAATTGTATTTCTCTTAATGTGCCTGCTGTCAACAAACCCATTTGGGGCAACATGAGCCCGACCATAAGGAGCCAGGAGGTGAAATTCTAAAGAATCCTCAAGGTGCTGGCTGCTGGGATTACAGCAGTAGCCAAAACAGCTGATGGGGTTGAGATGCCTGAAGAGCTGCAAGACGCTCTAGCACTCCTGTGCAATACACAATTCGAAATCAACAGCTACAGGAAGAGCATCATAAAGCCTGCACTCAATCCCAAGTTTGCGGGATTATGCAGGCCCAGCAGTGCACAGCCGCCAACATTGCTGTTTGGATACAACCTCCCAAAGCTGGTAAAAGACCTGGATGAGGAGGCCAAGGCAATCGGCATGATTAAGGTGCCGAACACCTCCAAAACCCCATATCAGCGGCGGCAGCACCCCTACACATCCACCAGGCACCGTTACAATGAGAGACCATCTGGTGGTGAAAGCTCGAAGGCTGGCCCACCTGCACAATGGTCATTTTTAGACCATGGCCCAGCCCGGCCTTCTTGGAAAATGTGCCATCCCCACACTGCAGCAACACAACAGAACAAGAAGCAAGGACAGAGACAACCAACACAGCACCGTCGGTACCCATGGAGGTAGGTGGGTCTGGTTGCCTCGAAAACATTGTATGTCTAGACTCATCACGGGTTGGGGGACGGTTGCACTTGTTTCGTCATGTGTGGAGCACTTTTACCTCTAATCCTTACAGACTTGGAAAGTATTCAGGGATACAAAATTGAATTTGTTTACGAACTCCCCATCCCAGTTCAGCATACACCTAGCCGAGAGTTTATACTTTCACAAAAAGAGAGAACAGAGGGCCATGCTGAAATTTTTAGATTAAACGTAAAAGGGGTAATTGAGAAGACAAACAGAGAATCTCAAGAGTTCGTATCAAACATTTTTACCAAAAACAAAAAAGACGGCGCATCATTATAGATTTGACCAAACTGAATACTTTCGTTTAGTATGCCCATTTCAAAATGGACACGTTTGTCACAGCCAAACAGCTAATCTCTGACAGGTACTACATGGCTTGCATCGACCGAAAGGATGCATACTATTCAGTACCAATACACAAGGATCATCGTAAATACCTGAAATTTGTCTGGATGGGACAGCTTTGGCAGTATAAGGCCTTACCCAATGGGCTATCATCGGCACCCAGGCTGTTTACCAAATTGTTAAAACCAGCTTTAGCATATTTGAGGAAACAAAACCATTATTGTTATGGCCTAACTTGATGATATTCTCATCGTAGAGTTGGCTACATTGGCAGTATCAGCCACAAAGCATCTTTTTCAAAAGCTGGGGTTTATCATTCATCCAGATAAATCAAAATTGAGACCCTCCACTACCATGGATTATTTGGGGTTCACTATCGATTCTGTTCAAATGTCTATCACCTTGCCACCAAACAAAGTGGCAGACTTGACGGAAGCATATAAAAGCCTCACTAGCATCAGAAAACCATCCATTCGGCAAGTAGCCAGAGTAATTGGGAAACTAGTGGCTGCATTTCCAGCAGCACAATTTGGACCACTCCATTACCAAAATCTACAAAGAGCAAATATATTAGCTCTTAAAACTCATACAGGCCATGTTGATAGGCCTATGGAACTACCAGGGAAAGCAAAATTAGAGTTAAATTGGTGGATAGACAATATTCGGCATTGTTCTAACCCCATCACTATCATGAATCCCTCGGTTACATTACAGACTGATGCCAGTGCAAAAGGTTGGGAAGCAACTAATACCACCACTAGTTGTGGTGGCAGATGGAGTGCACAAGAATTAACCCTGTTTGGAGCACTAGGGATTAAGTATCTAGAAATGCTGGCAGTGTTTCATGGACTCCGGGCCTAGTGCTCAGACATGCACCATTTGCATGTACGATTACAGATTGATAATACCACTGTGGTGGCCTATATTAATTATATGGGTGGAATAAAGTCGATATCATGTGATGAATTGGTTAATAATATCTGGCACTGGTGCCTGGAAAGGAATATTTGGATCTCAGCCACTTACCTTCCAGGTAAGCTAAATACAGTTGGGGACACCAGGTCACGCAAATTCAACGACAACACTGAATGGATGTTGGATCGGAAAGTGTTTGCCGATATTATAGAATGGTATGGGACACCAGATAGCGACCTTTTTGCATCCAGATTAAATCACCAACTACCAACATATGTTGCTTGGGAACCAGACCCTGGGGCAGCAGCGATGGACGCTTTCTCGCTACATTGGGGGGATTTGTTTTTCTATGCATTTCCCCCTTCTGCCTCATCAGTCGGGTCTTACAAAAAATCAAACAAGACTCCGCAACGGGTATTTTGGTTGTTCCTGACTGGCATACCCAACCATGGTTCCCAAATATGGCCGCAGAATCCTGCATTCGGATCAACAAACGTCCGAGTCTTTTGGTACACCTTGTGACAGGGAAAAGTCATCCATGCCATGACCGAATAAACCTGTTGCTTTGCAGATTCTGAACAGGCCATTTCTGAACTACAAACTCTCCGACAGGACGATAAATGTCATCACAGCATCGTGCAGGGAGTCCACCAGACGACAATATTTAACATATGTGAAGAAATGGGAAGTGTTCTGCACCAGAACGAACACTTCATACGAAACAGCCACCATCACTGAAGTGCTGGAGTTCCTGGCTACCCTTCATTTTGATGAGGGATTGAGCTACAGTGCCATTAATTGTGCCCGCAGTGCCCTATCCAATTATCTGGGCCGAGGGTGTGATCAGTTAGCTGTGGGATCACACCCACTGGTATCTAAACTGATGAGGGGTATATTTAATTCAAATCCCCCCAGGCCCAGATACACCCATACATGGGACATAGGCATAGTCTTGACTATGCTTCGAGGATGGACACCTATATCGGGACTCACACTGGATAAATTAACCTATAAAATGGTTATGTTAATGGCACTTGTAACAGCACAACGGGTCCAGTCCTTACATAAACTAAGTATGGACGGCATGTATATCACTAATGGCAAGATAACCTTCCTTATACAGGGGTTACTTAAACAGGATAGACCCGGATCCACTGGCCAAAAATTAGAATTTCTGGCCTATCCTGCAGATTGTCGGCTCTGCATCGTGACATATATATTGCGATATATAGAGGTCACCAAGAGTCTCAGGGGCACGGAGAGGGCTTTACACATTAGCCACAAACGCCCTCACCATAAGGTCACAGTACAAACCTTTTCCAGATGGTTAAGGGTGGTATTGGGTGCAGCGGGGATGGACACTAATATTTTTAAATCTCACTCCACCAGAGCTGCATCCACATCGGCGGCAAGGATGATGGAAGTTCCAATGGACCACATCCTTGCAACAGCGGGTTGGAGTAATGAACGGACTTTTCAGCGCTTCTATTATAAACCCGTGGCCACTCCCGAGACATTTGCGGGAAAAATTTTAAGTTCTGTTTCATGATTTACCCCAATGTAGGGGCATTATTATTTTAGTGATGAAATAAATACCTTTTTGTTTTTCAGCACAGTTCATGTCTGAAATAAGTTACATCCTCCATTTCCTAGCATGGCAGTGTGTGAGCATGGACTCGTTCCAGGGCATGAAATCACAGAGCTTTGAAATCTTCACGTAGTCATTCACGTGACTCCGAAGTAAAATAGTAAGATTAAATGAGAACTTACCAGTTTGAAGTTTGATCTTTATTTTATGAGGAGTTACGATGAGGGATTACGTGCCCTCCGCTCCCAAACCCTCTATTATAAAGGTCAACTGGTATATAAAGTTCTCTCTTATCTTACTATGTTAGTCAACTTTGGTATCTGTGATTTCACACCACTGCTTTGAAGAATGTCACGCATGCGTGCTGGCGGGGTCTTCACGTAATCCCTCATCGTAATTCCTCATAAAATAAAGATCAAACATCAAACTGGTAAATTCTCATTTAATCTTACTATTTATTTATCCTGTGTCAACTGAGGCAGTGTGTCATATGGACCTATATCTACGGCATGAAATCACAGAGCTTTGAAATCTTCACGGAATCACTCACGTGACTCCGAAGTAAAATAGTAAGATTAAATGAGAACTTACCAGTTTGAAGTTTGATCTTTATTTTATGAGGTGTTACGATGAGCGAGTACGTGCCCACCGCTCCCAACCCTCATATCGCAAAGGTCATCTGGTAGTTCTAGTCTTCTCCAAATCTTACTATATTATTTCGACTACTGTTATCTGTAATTTCACACCACTGCTTTGAAGATTGACGCACATGCAGACTGGCGGGGCTTCTTCACGTAATCGCTCATCGTAACTCCTCATAAAATAAAGATCAAACTTCAAACTGGTATGTTCTCATTTCATCTTACTATTAATGGTGGGAAATTTGCTTGAAAGAGAGGTATATTTTCTAGTCACATAGACTTCAAGGTATGTAAATTTTTCAGTGACAATTCTGAAGGGAAATTTTTGTAGAAAAGAAGGGTCTTGAGCTTTTATTGGCATAATTTCTCTTTTAGAAACATAGAAACATAGAAAATAGAGGAAGGAGGAGGCCATTCGGCTCTTCGAGCCAGCGCCGCCATTCATTATGATCATGGCTGATCGTCTGCTATCAATAACCCGTGCCTGCCTTCTCCCCATATCCCTTGACTCCACTAGCCCCAAGAGCTCTATCCAACTCTCTCTTAAGTCCGTCCAGTGATTTGGCCTCCACTGCCCTCTGTGGCAAGGAATTCCATAAATTCACAATTCTCTGGGTAAAAAAGTTTTTTCTCAGCTCAGTCTTAAATGACCTCCCCTTTATTTTAAGACTGTGGCCCCTGGTTCTGGACTCACTCAACATTGGGAACATTTTTCCTGCATCTAGCTTGTCCAGTCCTTTTATAATTTTATATGTTTCCATAAGATTCCCCTTCATCCTTCTAAACTTCAGTGAATACAAGCCTAGTCTTTTCAATCTTTTCTGATATGACAGTCCCACCATCCCAGGGATCAATCTCGTGAAACTATACTACACTGCCTCAATCACAAGGATGTCCTTCCTCAAATTAGGAGACCAAAACTGTACACAATACTCCAGATGTGGTCTCACCAGAGCCATATACAACTGCAGAAGAACCTCTTTACTCCTGTACTGAAATCCACTTGTTATGAAGGCCAACATTCCATTAGCTTTCTTCACTGGCTGCTGTGCCTGCATGCCAACTTTCAGTGACTGGTGTACAAGGACACCCAGGTCTCGCTGTACCTCCCCCTTACCTAACCAAACCCATTGAGATAATAATCTGCCCCCTTGTTTTTGCCGCCAAAGTGGATAACCTCACATTTATCTATATTATACTACATCTGCCAAGCATCTGCCCACTCACTCAACCCGTCCAGGTCACCCTACAACCTCCTAACATCTTCACAGTTCACACTGCCACCCAGCTTTGTGTCATCCGCAAACTTGCTAGTGTTGCTCCTAATTCCCTCTTCCAAATCATTAATATATATGGTAAACAGTTGCGGCCCCAACACCGAGCCTTGCGACATTCCACTCGCCACTGCCTGCCATTCTGAAAAGGACCTGTTCACTCCTACTCTTTGCTTCCGGTCTGACAACCAATTTTCTATCCTCATCAACACCCTACCCCCAATACCATGTGCTCTAATTTTAGTCACCAGTCTCCCGTGCGGGACCATATCAAAGGCTTTCTGAAAGTCTAGATACACTACATCCACTGGCACCCTTTCACCCATTTTACTTGTCACATCCTCACAACATTCCAGAAGATTAGTCGAACATGATTTCCCTTTCATAAATCCATGTTGACTTGGACTAATCCTTTTACTGCTATCCAAATGCTCCATTATTACCTCTTTAATAATTGACTCCAGCATCTTTCCCATCACCAAAGTCAAGCTAACTGGTCTGTAATTCCCCGTTTTCTCTCTCGCTCCTTTCTTGAAAAGTGGGACAACATTAGCTATCCTCCAATCCACAGGAACTGATCCTGAATCTATTGAACATTGGAAAATGATCACCAATGCGTCCACTATTTCTAGAGCCACCTCCCTGAGGACCCTGGGATGCAGACCATCAGGCCCAGGGGATTTATCATCCTTCAGTCCCATTAGCCTACCCAATACTATTTCTCGCCTAATGAAAATTTCTTTCAGTTCCTCTACCCACTTAGATCTTCTGTCCTCCAGTACATCTGGGAGATTGTTTGTGCCCTCCTCAGTGAAGACAGATCTGAAGTACCTATTCAACTCTTCTGCCATTTCCTTGTTGCCCATAATTATTTCACCCGTGTCTGCCTTCAAGGGACCCACATTTGACTTTGCTACTAATTTTCCCTTAACATATCTAAAGAAGCTTATACTGTCCTTCTTTATATTGCTGGCTAGCTTCCCCTCGTACTTCATCTTTTCAGCCCGTACTGCCTGTTTTGTTTCCTTCTGTTGTCCTATGAAAGTTTCCCAATCCTCTGGCTTCCGGCTACTCTTTGCTGTGTTATACATCTTTTCTTTTAGTTTTATTCTATCCCTAACTTCTCTTGTCAGCCATGGTTGCCTCCTACTCCCCTTAGAATCTTTCTTCCTTTTTGGACTGAAATGATCCTGCGTCTTCCGGATTATGCCCAGAAATTCCTGCCATTGCTGTTCCACCATCATTCCTGCTAGGATCCCTTTCCAGTCTACTTTGGCCAGCTCCCCTCTCATGCCTTCATAGTCCCCTTTGTTCAACTGCATCACTGCCACTTCTGATTTAACATTCTCCTTCTCAAATTGCAGATTAAAATAAATCATATTATGATCACTACCTCCAAGTGTTTCCTTTACCTCGAGTTCTCTTATCATATCTCTTCATTGGACAACATTAAATCCGGAATTGCCTTTTCTCTGGTCGGCTCCATTACAAGCTGCCTTTTATTCCAGTTTATTCTATACCCTGAGAAGGATCAAAATTGTTCTATAAGGTTTAATATATTTGGGATACTGACTTGAGAGTTGGTAATATATAAAAGTACATCGTCTGCATATAACAAAATCTTGTTATTGGTATGTTTAGTATTATATCCATGGATGCCCGGATGTACTCTTATGCTTTCTACTAAGGGTTCTATGGCTAAGGCAAAAAACATTGGTGAAAGAGCACATCCTTTTACCCCTGAATAATTGAAATTTAGGTGACATAATTTGATTAGTCAATATTCTGGCAGTCGGATTGTTATATAACACCTTTATCCATGAGATAACATTTTCTCCTAGTTGACATTTTTTCAACACTGTAAAGAGACAGGCCCATTCTACTTCGTCAAATGCTTTTTCTGTGTCTAAAGAAATATTTGTCAAGTCTTCATTTATCGTTCTGTGTGAATCTATATTACTAAAAGTCTGATCTTGACCGCTTTTGGCTCGCTGTGCTGTGATTTCCGAGAGAACGCCGCCACCTATGGCCGTAATTTTTGGGCACCTCGCTCAGAGCCCCCCTCCGCCTTCCTGGTCCAGAGGATTTTTCCCATCGATGAAAAATAAGATAGATATTAATGTTTTTTTTAAATTTGCCATTCTCTCTGCTGCCCCTGCTGGTGGGAGGGGTGAGGGACTATAAAACCCGGAAGTGGTGTGCCTCACTCAGTCTCTGCAAGATGGAGGAAGCCAGAGGGTCATGTCTCTCTGAGCTCTGAATAACACTGAACACATGTCTACTCAACTGTGAGTGCCCTTAATGGGGTTTGAAAATATGGTTGGTTTGAAGTAAAAAAGCACTGCCTGCAAATGGTTGTTTGGGGGATTTGGGTTGAAGTAAAAAGGCACTACTGTAAATGGTGGTTTGGGTGCTTTGGGTTGAAGTAAAAAGACACTACTGCAAATGGTGGGTTGGGTGCTTTGGGTTGAAGTAAAAAGGCACTACTGTAAATGGTGGTTTGGATGCTTTGGGTTGAAGTAAAAAGGCACTACTGCAAATGGTGGTTTGGGTGCTTTGGGTTGAAGTAAAAAGGCACTACTGTAAATGGTGGTTTGGGTGCTTTGGGTTGAAGTAAAAAGCACTACTGCAAATGGTGGGTTGGGTGCTTTGGGTTGAAGTAAAAAGGCACTACTGTAAATGGTGATTTGGGTGCTTTGGGTTGAAGTAAAAAGGCACTACTGCAAATGGTGTTTCGGAGCTTTGGGGTGAAGTAAAAAGGCTCTTCTGTATTTAGAAGAGCTATTGCTCTGTATGATCCTGGCTCTTCAAGATTTTTGTCTTTTTTATGTATCAATGTAATGGTTGATTCAGGTAGGGTTTGTGGTAAAGTCTGTTCTTTAAAAGCATGTATATGTAGGCACGGGGAAATTAAGTCATTACATTTTTTATAGAAATAATTACTGAGCCCATCTGGACCTGGCATTTTCCCATTATTCAGTGATTTGATAGTCTCTTCAATATATTTTACTGTAATCTCAGCTCCTAACTCTTCTCGTTCCACCTCGTTAAGTGATGGGAGGTTGCAAGTGGCAAGAAAGTTTTTGATCTTTGTGGAGTCGGCTGGATGCATATAAATTTTGATAGAATTTTAGGAATCTTTCGTTAATATCTATAGGAAGTGTAAGCAGTTCACCTTTTTCTGAGGGTACACAAAAGGCCGGAGAAACTCAGCGGGTGCAGCAGCATCTAAGGAGCGAAGGAGATAGGCGACGTTTCAGGTCGAGACCCTTCTTCAGACTGGTTGGGATCAGGGAAACGAGAGATATAGACAGTGATGTGGAGAGATAAAGAACAATGAATGAAAGATATGCAAAAAGGTATCGATGATAAAGGAAACAGGCCATTGTAAGCTGTTTGTAGTGTGAAAATGAGAAGCTAGTGTGACTTGGGTGGGGGAGAGATAGAGAGAGAGGGAATGCCAGGGCCTGAGGGCTGAGGGAAAGGTGGGAAGGTGACAGCAAGGGTTAACAGAATTGAGAAAATTCAATGTTTGAGCCCAGAGGATGCAGACTCCCCAAGCAGAATATGAGGTGCTGTTCCTCCAACTTGCGGTGTTGCTCACTCTGGCCGTGGAGGAGGCCCAGGACCGAGAGGTCCGATATGGAATGGGAGGGGGAGTTGAAGTGCTGAGCCACCGGGGGGTCGGGTTGGTTATTGCGGACCGAGCGGAGGTGTTCGGCGAAATGATCGCCAAGCCTCCGCTTTGTCTCACCGATATAGATCAGCTGGCATCTGGAGCAACGGATGCAGTAGATGAGGTTGGAGGAGGTGCAGGTGAACCTCTGTCGGACCTGGAAGGACTGCTTGGGTCCCTGAAAGGAGTGGAGGGGGGAGGTGAAGGAACAAGTGTAGCATCTCTTGCGGTTGCAAGGGAAAGTGCCCGGGGAAGGGGTGGAGCGGGAGGGAAGGGAAGAATTGACAAGGGAGTTGCGGAGGGAGCGGTCTTTGCGGAAGGCAGACAAGGGGGGAGATGGGAAGATGTGGCCAGTGGAGGGGTCACGTTGGAAGTGGCGAAACTGGCGGAGGACTATGTGTTGTATGTGCCGGTTGGTGGGGTGAAAGGTGAGGACCAGCGGGGACTCTGCCCTTGTTGCGAGTGGCAGAATGGGGAGAGAGGGCAGTGTTGCGGGGTATGGAGGAGACCCTGGTGCGAGCCTCATCTATAGTGGGGGAGGGGAATCCCCGTTCTCTGAAGAATGAGGACATTTGTGATGACCTGGTGTGGAACACCTCATCCTGGGAGCAGATGCGGCATAGACGGAGGAATTGGGAATAGGGGATGGAGTCCTTACAGGAAGCAGGGTGGGAGGAAGAGTAGTCCAGGTAGCTGTGGGAGTCAGTTGGTTTGTAGTGGATGTCGGTCAGGAGTGCCACCTGCAATAGAGATGGTGAGGTCAAGGAATGGTAGGGAAATGTCGGAAATGGTCCAAGTGTATTTGAGTGCCGGATGGAAGTTGGTGGTGAAATGGATGAAGTCAGTCAGTTGTGTGTGGGTGCAGGAAGTGACACCAAAGCAGTCGTCGATGTAACGGAGGTAGAGGTCGGGGATGGGGCCCTGGTACGCCGAGAACAAGGATTGTTCAACGTACCCGACAAAGAGGCAAACGTAGCTGGGGCCCATGCGTGTGCCCATAGCTACGCCTTGTGTTTAGAGGAAATGGGAGGAGTCAAAAGAGAAGTTATTGAGGGTAAGGACCAACTCCGCTAGGCGGAGGAGGGTGTCTGTGGATGGATATGGGTTGCTCCTCTGGTCAAGGAAGAACCGGAGGGCTTTGGGACCATCCTGGTGGGGGATGGAGGTGTAGAGTGATTGGGCGTCCATGGTGAAGTTGAGAGGATGGGGGCCTTGAGAATAGAATGCGCGGAGCTGACGGAGAGTGTCTGAGGTGTCTTGAACATAGGTGGGGAGGGATTTAACAAAGGGGGATAGGATGGAGTCAAGGTATGTGGAAATGTGTTCGGTGGGGCACGAACAGGCAGAGATAATGGGTCTGCCGGGGCAGTCGGGTTTGTGGATTTTGGGGAGAAAGTAAAATCGGGCCGTGCGGGGCTGGGAAACGATGAGGTTGGAGGCTCGGGGGGGTAGGGAGCCGGAGTTGATGAAGTCGGTTATGGTGCTCGAGATGGTGGCCTGGTGCTCACCAGTTGTGTCATGGTCCAGGGGTAAGTAGGAGGAGGTGTCCGAGAGTTGGCACGTGGCCTCCGCTTTGTAGAGATCGACGCGGAAGACTACCATGGCACCTCCCTTGTCGGCGGGTTTGCTCGAGATGGTGGCCTGGTGCTCGTCAGTGGGGTCATGGTCCAGGGGTAAGTAGGAGGAGGTGTCCGAGAGTTGGCGTGTGGCCTCCGCTTTGTTTCGGCGGTCGCGTTGTGCTGGTGATGGGCGGTGGAATCGGGGAGGGGGAGATAACGCGGGACAGGAATTGTTGATTGAAGCGGTGGGTCTTCCGGAGGATGTAGTGCAGTTGGGGTCCATTGCAGGTCTGGGTGAGTGAGGCCCAAAGATTCGGGAGAGTCAATGCGAGGTCCTGCTGGTGCAGGCGCATTGCAACCAGGGTGGATCTTAGTGCTCGGTTGGAGAATTGTACAGTGTGGCAGCAGATAGCCAGTCGGTACCGATAGTCCGGCTGGGGTCCGAACTGGATTTTTTTTTGGCGGTCGTGTTGTGCTGGTGATGGGCAGTGGAATTAGGGAGGGGGAGATAAACAGAGTTACCGGGCAGGCAGCGGGGCTGGGCGTCATCGGTAGGCAGGTGGAGGTCGGCGGCATCAACGGCGTGGAGGTCGGTGAAGGCGGCGTCCTGGTGAGTCCTGGAGGCGCTCCTTGTGGCCAAGATGGCATCGGGGGACTCAGGCCGGCGGCTCGGGCCAGTTAGCCTTCAGCCTGCTATGAGCTCCATCTTTGAGATGCGTCTCCTGTAAAAATATTATGTCATTATTAATAGATTTTAAGTGGGCTAACACCTTACCCCTTTTAATTGGCTCATTAACGCCCCTGACGTTCCAACTACAAAATGTAATTCCTCCAATTTTCCTAGTGTCACCTTTTTCTGATCTGATTTTTTGAATAATGTGATCTTTTTCCATTTTTCTCAGCTGGCGTGCCAAAAGTTTATGCGGTTTATCACCAAATTCGATTTTTTTTTTTGATTAGTGTATTGAAATAACTTAACAACTTTTGCTGAGAGGATCTGATTTAACTTGAATTTTAATGCTGTTATCTTATTATGTTTAACGGTAGATGGATCAATCACATTTTCTGAACCAAGCTGTTTAATCTGTTGTTCTAATTCGAATTGTACCGACCTGTTTTGTTTTGTTTTGATAAGCTTGATATGAAATAATGGAGCCTCTGATAAAGGCCTTAAAAGATTCCCACAATAAAGTAGCCGAAATACCAGGTGTGTCATTTGTCTCATAAAATAATTCCATCTGTTTCTTCTGGTAAACACCGTGACCTGGCTCGGTTAATATTTGTGGATTAAATCTCCAAATAGTTTTTTTGTTGTGCATTCCTTCTAGTTTTAAGGAGAAGGTTAATGGACAATGGTCAGAAATGATGTTAGTATGATATTTTGGATTGATTGTAAAAGGGATCAGTTTTGCGTCCACCAGAAAATAATCAATTTGTGTATAGGTTTTGTGAACACCTGAATAAAAAGAGTATTCTCTTCCGGGTGGGTTGTCAATCCTCCATAAATCGGTTATGTTTATGTTTTTTTATGTAAGTATTTAAAAGTTCACTGGATTTTGATTTTGAAGTGTTTCCCCTTTGCTGTGAAGATTTATCCAAATATGGATCCAATACACAATTAAAGTCACGTCCAATTATCAGATTTTGCTGACCGGAGCCTGAAATTATATTGATTATTTTATTAAAAAATTGTGGGTTATCAAAATTAGGAGCATAGCTATTCACCATAGTAAGTGGGGTTGAGTATAGCTCCCCAGACACTATAATGTACCTACCTTCCTTATCGGCTATAGTGGATTTGTGTTTAAATGGTGTAGCTTTACGAATTAGAATTGCAGTACCACTTACTTTGTAATAGTAATAATAGTAATAGTTTATTTATTGTCATTGTAACATGAACCATGTACAACAAAATTTAAAAATGTCAGCCAGTCAGTGCACCATTCACCATAAAAGCTAATGATACATACAAGGTAAAATATTAAAAAAGATAAACAACTAAAATAAATATGAAATATGAAAATAGCACGCATAAACACCCAACCCTACATCCTTCTGTCGATTTCACAGTGTACCAACCCTTAGTCCCTGCGTTCCTTGGCGGCTACATTTAGTGCCTTTATAGCAGTGGGGTAAAAACTGTTTTTAAGTCTGTTTGTCCTTGTCCTTGCAGATCTGTACCGTCTGCCTGGGAGTGTCCGGGGTGGGAAATGTCCTTTATAATATTCTGGGATTTTTTGATGCAGCCGGAACTGTGTAAGTCCTCCAAGGTAAGGAGAGGGCAGCCAACAATCCTCTGGGCATTATCAATGGCCCTCTGGAGCGCTTTCCTCTGAGCCGCTGTGCGGCTGGTGTACCATACGCATACACAGTATGTTAGGATGCTTCTTTTGGAAAGAAAAGTAGAGTGATATAATTGAATCCAGTTATCCTTCAGCCTGCTATGAGCTCCATCTTTGAGATGCGTCTCCTGTGAAAATATTATATCAGTATTAATAGATTTAAAGTGGGCTAAAACCTTACCCCTTTTAATTGGCTCATTAACGCCCTTGATGTTCCAACTACAAAATGTAATTCCTCCAATTTTCCTAGTGGCACTGTCTTGCATTTTAAAGCTTACATGGTTTCCTTTGTTTCAAATGACAACACAATATTTAAAATGAAGCTTGTAGTTGCTGGGTGGGTGAGCCCTGTTCCTATCCCCTGCAGGTATCTCCCAAAAATAAGTGCATTAACAAGAATAGATAAACTTTCTCGTAGAAAAACTAAAAGGTGAAAAAAAAAGACAACAGAAATTGCAACATATGGTGAATGTGGTGTAATTCATGTTAACCTCCGTAGATGTTAATATCAAATAACTCCACTCCTTAAAGAGTAAAAAAATGGACTGAACAGAACAGAATAAAAAAAACAGTATATAAATTTGTCAAGGAATCAATATTCCCAAAAGGTTAAATATGTCCTTTTGTACACTGAGTAAATAAATGGATATTTGGTATTTAGATTAATATATAAGACTTTTTAGATAGCTTACTGATATTAATATGTTAAACTATTAGCAAGTTCAAACTCGGTGAACTTATAGTAGTCTGTTAGTTCCACCTGCAGTTACAGAGCCAAAGCAGCCTCTCTCTCCCTCGCCCTCCCTCTCCCTCCCTCTCTGCCACCCTCTACCTCCCACCACCTTTCCCACACATTCCAGTGCAATCTCTAAACTTCCACTAAACTTACCACAACTTGCTCAACACCTCCCAACACTAACTCAACACCTCTCTCTCTCGCTCTTTAACTCTCCCCCCTCCCTGGCCCTCTCACCTCCCCCCGTCACTCCTTACACTCCCCAAACTTTCCATGACTTCCCCTAACTAATTCTCACTTACGATGTCTGAAGAAGGGTCTCGACCCGAAACGTCGCCTATCTCCTTCGCTCCTTAGATGCTGCTGCACCCGCTGAGTTTCTCCAGCTTTTTGTGTAACCCTCTCACTTACGATGGCTCTCTATAACTCTCCCGCATTCCCTCTTCCTGCCTCTAACTCTCTACTGTTCTACCCCTGCCCCTCCCTTTCTCTGCCGTACTCCCTCTCGCCCTGTCATGCAATCTGTCAAGTTCTCTGTTTAACATTTTAACCGACTTTGTATCGGCAGCTTTATACAGCATATTAAGTATAAACGCATTATAAAATCATACCATAAATCTGGTAACTCTGATAAGTCTGGTAATTCGGCTTGTACTCGCTGGAATTTAGAAGATTGAGGGGGGATCTTATAGAAACTTACAAAATTCTTAAGGGGTTGGACAAGCTAGATGCTGGAAGATTGTTCCCGATGTTGGGGGAGTCCAGAACAAGGGGTCACAGTCTAAGGATAAGGGGGAATTCCTTTAGGACCGAGATGAGGAAAACAT
Organism: Raja brachyura; assembly: GCA_963514005.1. The sequence goes on along the minus strand of OY740792.1, from coordinate 20,809,226 downwards.
TCTTTACACAGAGAGTGGTGAGTCTCTGGAATTCTCTGCCGCAGAAGGTAGTTGAGGCCAGTTCATTGGCTATATTTAAGAGGGCGTTAGATGTGGCACTTGTGGCTAAAGGGATCAGGGGGTATGGAGAGAAGGCAGGTACGGGATACTGAGTTGGATGATCAGCCATGATCACATTGAATGGCGGTGCAGGCTCGAAGGGCCGAATGGCCTACTCCTGCACCTATTTTCTATGTTTCTATGTTTCTATGTAAATATTGGATATTAAATAAATATACAAGACTTATTGCGTAACTTATTTGTATTAGTATATTAGAAAGAGATTAATATGAACGGCAAACCCTGACCAACCTGATCCATTCTGACCTGACGCATTCTAAGCCATTCAAAAAGGCCGAAAGGGGTGATGGTGGCCGTCTTAGGGACGTCGTCAGGATGGACCGGAATCTGATTATACCCGCGGATAAGGTCGACCTTCGAGAAGAAGGTTGTGCCCACCAGATGAGCCGAGAAATCTTGGATGTTCGGAACTCGTGCGAGGCGCAGTTTATCGGGCAGGAAACTGCGCGCGTGGGCGTGTACGGGTGGGCCCTCGGTAGGAATGTGGTGGACAATGCCATGATGGGGCGCGGCCCCGTCGAACCGGGGTGAGAGCAACCCTGGGAATTCAGTGGGAAGGGCTGCGAAAGGTTGCTAGATCTCAGCTACCTCGTCAAGTTGCTGTTGAGGCATGGACGAATTGCGTGGCTTGGCAGGGCACAGGTCCGACACTGGAACCATGCCCACAACACGTCAGCTCTCTCTGCGAGGTGCTGGGGATCGCTGAAATCAGCCCCGGCAAGCATCAGTCGAACTTCGTCGGGCATCTGCTCTAGGAACGCCTGTACGAAGAGCAGACATGGGCGATGCCCGTCCATCAGGGCTAGCATCTTTGCCATGATGGTGGATGGCTGCCAATCGCCGACACCGTCCATGTGCAGGATCTTCGCTGCCTTGTCTCTGCGACTGAGACCGAAGGTGTGGAGCAGGGGGGCCATCAGACCTTCATAATTAGCATCGTCGGCAGGTATCTGATGTAAGGCAACAGCCTCGAGGCACAGTCCTGTGGCAGAGCTCCTACCACATGAAAATACATGGTGTCGTCTGCAATAATGCGGTGCAGGTGGAACTGTGCCTCATCGTGGGCGAACCACACCTGAGGTTGATCCGGCCAAAACTAAAGTAGTTTGAAGCCCGGTGACCCCTGCCTCGTGCCGGATGATTCTGCGGGAACGTAGTCTTCCTCAATGATCTTTGCTTGTCTAACGATGGCTAGACAGGTCGGGGTCACCAATCTGGCCGCCGCAAGACTGACAACCAAGTTTTATTAACTTATTTATTTCAAAAATAACTTCTTGATTCACAGGTCCTTACTAACACGTCTGGCCACAACGGTGGTCAGCACACAACTGCCGCGCGAAAGTGAAACCGCGCAAAAACAGCAGCCACTCCCTAGTCACGTGACTGCGGCTTCCGAACGCCGGGTTCGATACCTGTGTGCGCTCATTCTATTTTTGCTCTTTTAATCAATCTCGGACCCTTTTTGCTAAATTCTAAACTGTCAATAGTTATTATTTGTCATATGCATCGAATATGAACTGGAACAATGAAATTCAAATTTGTGGTAGCCTTGTAAGGACATTAACACAACAAAAAAACATACATTTTTAGTACTCAACCATTATACTACAAAAAACAAACCATTGTAGTGCAGAGTCTGTAGTAGTTCAGTGCTGAGGTAAAACTGCAGTTAGGTGTATTCAGGCGGTTCCAGTTGGTTGATGGGAGGAAGTTGTTCATCACAATCGCAATTACAATAATACTTTATGAGCCAAGTGTAGCGAGTCGAAACTTTGTGATCAAACATTTACTTTATTCGGTGAGATAAGTTTGACATACATGTGCATTGGGACTCTCTAACATATTGAGTCATTGCTACTGTTGAAACATAGAAACATAGAAAAATAGGTGCAGGAGTAGGCCATTCGGCCCTTCGAGCCTGCACCGCCATTCAATATGATCATGGCTGATCATCCAACTCAGTATCCCGTACCTGCCTTCTCTCCAATAGAAACAAGGGTGTTGACTGGAGTATTGTGTGTAGTTTTGGTCCCCTAATTTGAGGAAGGACATTCTTGCTATTGAGGGAGTGTAGCGTAGGTTGACAAGGTTAATTCCCCTGGATGGCGGGACTGCCATATGCTGAGAGAATGAAGCAGTTGGGCTTGTACACTCTGGAGTTTAAAAGGATGAGACGGGATCTTATTGAAACATATAAGATTGTTAAGGGTTTGGACACGCTGGAGGCAGGAAACATGTTCCCAATGTTGTGGGAGTCCAGAACCAGGGGCCATAGTTTAAGAATAAGGGGTAAGCCATTTGGAATGGAGATGAGGAAACACTTTTTCTCACAGAGAGTTGTGAGTCTATGGAATTCTCTGCATCAGAGGGTGGTGGAGGTAGGTTCTCTGGATGCTTTCAAGAGAGAGCTGGATAGGGCTCTTGAAGATAGCGGAGTCAGGGGATATGGGGAAAAGGCAGGAACGGTGTACTGATTGGGGATGATCAGCCATAATCACATTGAATGGCGGTGCTGGCTCAAAGGGCCGAATGGCCTACTCCTGCACAATTGTGGAATCTTGTCTATTGTCTAAGATTGTTTAACCTCAGCCGACAGTCTGTACTTTGTTTAAAATGACCATTGGTCTGATTGGTCGCCACCTCAGTGGGTGTGGCCAGACTTTGAGAGACAGGGAGTCTGACTAATCACGATTTGGATCCTTCAGGATCTTGACTGACAGGGATATGGACCATCCTACCGTGTGTTGCCTACCCCTCCCCAACATGGTAGAAAAAGCAGGATGAGTTTTTAACTTAAATTCTCGCTTACACAAAAAGACTTGACAACAACAGTAAAAACAGTAAAAACAGTAAAAAGCTCAAAACAGTAAAAAGCTCAAAGCTCAAACAAGTCTTCCCACTGCAATGACGATATAAGTGGCCCGACACAGAATCAGTCTCCCTAGGAAATGCCAGAGTTAATAAAAAATGGCAGCTTCTAAATTGCTTCTTGTAAATTCTTTGCAACCAGTAAACAAAACAGTCTTGTCAGAGGAAGGGAAGGTACAAAGAGATGTCTTTGAAGGTGAAATATTATGTACTGCTTGTAAAAAGAACATGTTTTCTGTATGTAGAATGTGTGGAATGCAGTTTACACTTTGATGCTATTAGCAAGTGTGTGTGTGTTCCTTTAAGAAACTGCAATGAATGGATGTGTTATTTGTTATAAATGTTTGTAAGAACTTTGTGTTTGAAGCAATAGTCGTGTACGTCCCTTTAAGAAATGGCAATTGTTTGGGGGCTTTAATATCGATCACCTCGAAGCAGCAGTTTGACTGCCTGACCGCAGGAGTATATACTGACTTATTTTTGCTTAAGTTTGCTTATATTCTGGCTTAAACGGAAGCTTATGCTTCCGTTTAAGTTAGTATGATATTTGCTTTAAAACTGATAAGAATTCCACTGATTTTGTGGTTCTAAATACTGAGTTTTGTGGAGGTGTATTGTGGAATTTATTTCATTGTGGAATATATTTTGACGTGCAAATGTTGTGTTGTGAGAATCTAATTGTTTTGTGTGAAATCTTTGGCCAAAATGAATCTCAAGGCATGAAAGAGCTCATTGCTACTGCATTGCTTACTGATATACTTCATGAGGTCGTGTGGCTTGTATTTCTCTCAGACAGGCTTTCTCTCGTGGAACAGATAAAATAAACACTGTTTCTCCATCTTCAATTTTTACTGTTGACAGAAAGCACCTGTCCCAGATGACCTCAGAGGTCTGGATGGTTCATAATGTAGCAGAAGATCAGAAGTGTATTTTTGCCCTAGACCATTGTGCTTTATAAACCAACAGTAATATTTTGAAATCAATTGTTTGACAGGCTGAAGGCCAGTGTAAAGAACTTAAAACTGAAGTGATGTGATCCACTCTAGACTTAGAGGACTCGAGCAGCAGCTTGCGTGATCTAATGGTTGGCTTTGGTTTGAAGAGAGAGACTACGAGGATTTATTTGGATGAGTGGGAGAGTAGAATCTGTACTAATGCTCACGTGCTGTGGAAAATGTCACCATTCATACCTATCGAGTTTGCAGCCCTTGCAGCTCCACCTGCGTCCACTATAACAGCTCCAACAGCACCGGTGTTGATGGCATTCCCAGTTGCGCTTTGTACCAGGAGTAAGACGAAAAAGAGCCAACCCATACCACAGGTTCTAACCCCAGTAGAACACGCAAGATTCCTAGCTAACTTGGGGTTCCGAACACACGATGTGTTGGTTAATTAATATACTCAGAATGAAGCCAGAGAGGAAGCATCCTTACCGCCCTTACTACCACTATACTTAAACCTATTGATCAGACGTGTCTTTGGAATTGTGGAAGCAGGACTATGAGGTTGCCGCGCATACAACAAAGTGAACTTCCCATCTATGGATAAGTAAGCGATTGGTCTGGCGAATCCAAACACGAGCCAGGAACAAGAACTACACAGCTACGACATCATCTGTGGAGTGAGGTAACAAGAGTATGTGGTTCTACTCAGGTAGGATGCATCCAGATTAACCCCATCCAAATAGTTCCCCAGAAAAGTTAACACTGCCCTTTATATTGAAACATAGAAACATAGTAAATAGGTGCAGGAGTAGGCCATTCGGCCCTTCGAACCTGTACCGTCATTCAATATGATCATGGCTGATCATCCAACTCAGTATCCCGTATCTGCCTTCTCTCCATACCCCATTGATCCCTTTAGCCACAAGGGCCACATCTAACTTCCTCTTAAATGTAGCCAATGAAGTGGCTTCAACTACCTTCTGTGGCAGAGAATTCCAGAGATTCACCACTCTCTGTGTGAAAAATGTTTTTCTCACCGTAGTCCTAAAAGATTTCCCACTTATCCTTAAACTGTGACCCCTTGTTCTGGACTTCCCCAACATCGGGAACAATCTTCCTGCATCTAGCCTGTCCAACCCCTTAAGAATTTTGTAAGTTTCTATAAGATCCCACCTCAATCTTCTCAATTCTAGCGAGTACAAGCTGTGTCTATCCAGTCTTTTTTCACATGAAAGTCCTGACATCCCAGGAATCAGTCTGGCGAACCTTCTCTGTACTCCCTCTATGGCAAGAATGTCTTTCCTTAGATTTGGAGACCAAAACTGTATGCAATACTCCATGTGTGGTCTCACCAAGACCCCGTACAAACTGCAGTAGAACCTCCCTGCTCCTATACTCAAATCCTTTTGCTATGAATGCTAACATACTATTTGCTTTCTTCACTGCCTGCTGCACCTGGATGCCTACTTTCAATGAATGGTGTACCATGACACCCAGGTCTCGTTGCATCTCCCCTTTTCCTAATCGGCCACCATTCAGATAATAGTCTACTTTCCTGTTTTTGCCACCAAAGTGGATAACCTCACATTTATCCACATTATACTGCATCGGCCATGCATTTGCCCACTCAACCAACCTATCCAAGTCACCTTGCAGCCCCCTAGCATCCTCCTCACAGCTAACACTGCCCCCCAGCTTCGTGTCATCTGCAAACTTGGAGATGTTGCATTCAATTCCCTCGTCCAAATCATTAATATATATTGTAAATAGCTGGGGTCCCAGCACTGGGCCTTGCGGTACCCCACTAGTCACTGCCTGCCATTCTGAAAAGGACCCGTTTACTCCTACTCTTTGCTTCCTGTCTGCCAGCCAACTCTCTATCCACATCAATACTGAACCCCCAATACCGTGTGCTTTAAGTTTGTATACTAATCTCTTATGTGGGACCTTGTCGAAAGCCTTCTGAAAGTCCAGATATAACACATCCACTGGTTCTATCTTATCCACTCTACTAGTTACATCCTCGAAAAATTCTATAAGATTCATCAGACATGATTTATCTTTCATTAATCCATGCTGACTTTGTCCAATGATTTCACCACTTTCCAAATGTTCTGCTAACCCATCTTTAATAACTGACTCTAGCATTTCCCCACTACCGATGTTAGACTAATTGGTCTGTAATTCCCCATTTTCTCTCTCCCATCCCTTTTTAAAAAGTGGGGTTACATTAGCTACCCTCCAATCCTCAGGAACTACTCCACAATCTAAAGAGTTTTGAAAAATTATCACTAATGCATCCACTATTTCTGGGGCTACTTTCTTAAGTACTCTGTGATGTGGCCTATCTGGCCCTGGGGATTTATCGGCCTTTAATGCATTCAATTTACCTAACACCACTTCCCAGCTAACCTGGATTTCACTCAGTTCCATCTCATTTGACCCCCGGTCCCCTGCTATTTCCGGCAGATTATTTATGTTTTCCTTAGTGAAGACAGAACCAAAGTAGTTATTCAATTGATCTGCCATGTCCTTGTTCCCCATGACCAATTCACCTGTTTCTGACTGCAAGGGACCTACATTTGTTTTAACTAATCTTTTTCTCTTCACATATCTATAAAAACTTTTGCAGTCAGTTTTTATGTTCCCTGCCAGTTTTCTTTCATAATCTGTTTTCCCTTTCCTAATTAATCGCTTTGTCCTCCTCTGCTGAACTCTGAATTTCTCCCAGTCCTCTGGTAGGCTGCTTTTTCTGGCTAATTTGTATGCTTCATCTTTTGTTTGGATACTATCCCTGACTGTTAGTTAACCCTTCCTCATTACTCAATACCCAGTCTAGAATAGCCTGCTCTCTGGTTGGTTCCTCTACATGTTGGTTTAGAAAACTATCCCACATACATTCCAAGAAATCCTCTTCCTCAGCACCCCTGCCAATTTGATTCACCCAATCTATATGGAGATTGAAGTCACCCATTATAACTGTTTTACCTTTGTTGCATGCATTTCTAATTTCCTGTTTGATGCCATCCCCAACTCCACTACTACTGTTAGGTGGCCTGTACACAACTCCCACTAATGTTTTCTGCCCCTTTGTGTTTCACAGCTCTACCCATATCGATTCCACAACCTCCAAGCTAATGTCCTTCCTTTCTATTGCATTAATCTCCTCTCTAACCAGCAACGTTACCCCACCTCCTTTTCCTTTCTGTCTATCCCTCCTGAATATTGAATATCCCTGGATGTTCAACTCCCAGCCTTGGTCACTCTGGAGCCATGTCTCCGTGATCCCAACTACATCATATTAATTAATAACTATCTGCACATTCAACTCGTCCACCTTTTTACGAATGTTCCTTGCATTGAGACATAAAACCTTCTGTCTTGTTTTTACAACACTCTTACTCCTTATACAATTATGTTGAAAAGTGGCCCTTTTTGATTTTTGCCCTGGACTTATATGACAGTACCCGCCGAAGCAGCAGGCAAGCTTGCAATTTAAGTATTGTACCACCAACAATCCGACATCCATTCTCGTCAAACCATCGGAGGAACAAGCTGAGTAGGGCACGACTGTCCATTTGTGAAGATACCTGTGTTCGGGAAGATTAACAGATATTCCCATAACAAACCCTGACTTAACTATGTATGTAGATGGGAGTGCATCAATTGGATCTGCAGGTGAAAGACTTTCAGGATATGTAATTATAGGTCAGGGTGGCAATAATGTGGAGGCGGCAGCCTTTGAAACAGCATTCTCTACCAAACAAGCGGAACTGTTTGCCCTGATAAGAGCCTGCATCTTAGGGAAGGACTTGGAAATCTACATTTATACTGACTTCAGATATGCTTTTGGAGTGATCTATGACTTTGGTCAGTTGTGGAAAAACAGGGGATTTGTGATTCTTGAGGAACACAGCACCAGCAATTGATATTAGACCTGTTACAAGCACTTATGTTGCCAAAACAAATTGCCAAGAAGCTAGGGAAATGTCCCAAGGGCGTGGGGTGGTGGTACCTAAAATGATGAGGTTGACTAAAAGCATAGAAAATGACAAGTCTCCCGCAGAAAAATCAATGCCAACCATCTAAGACGTTGTTAGATTACAGGAGGATTCTCCTGACCCAGATATAGGAATGTGGAAACAGCTCGGTTGTAAAGTTGATTGCATGTCAAATTTATGGGTTATGTCAAGAATATGTTTGTCCGGTAGGACAAACATATTCACTTTCATCACACGACAATGGAAATGACTAACTATATTTTATCTTTAACCAGGGCATTGAAGGATGTACAATCGAGCCACTACGTCTAAAATTGAACCTGGTACTTGTGTAATGATCAAGAATTGGATGAGGAAGAGACTGGACATTCGGTGGGAAAGGCATTACCAGGCCCTTCTAAAAACCACTACCGCCGCAAAGGTGGAGGGGAGACACGAGTGCGTTCACTTTCACCGCTGTAAGATTGTCAGTATGGAGCCCAAGAGAGTTAACCTCTTCTTTCTTTTGGGAAATCCCTTTCTAGGATATATCACGATGGACATGTCGCTATTGTTCGCCTATCTTGGGACATTGATAGCCATCAGATCTGCAAGAAACAGAGTATGACGATGTATTGCAATGTGATGGCGATAGTGGCATTGGCAAATTTGCAGCTGCGCAGGGCCGGGTGACGGTGCGAGCTGTGGGAAGGATGATATGAACTGAGGGTGACCACAAGCTAAGTACCCTCTGGTGTGCGACTAGAGTATAGAAGTTATACCAAGAGTGTGGAAGTTACACCTACAGGCACTCAGTGGTTAACTAATTATGTATACACAGCAATTAACCCATGCCTTGCCAGGTCTGTGTTCTAAGGTATGAGAAGCGCAGATACCACTACCAGTTGAACACAGGGACAAGTTAATACTGTCAGACTACATACTGTAATTTTGATAATTATAATTGTCGCTTTACTGCTGTATTGCTGTGTACCATGTATTTCTAAATGTATCGCTTCTAGTTTCATTATTTGATCTATTGATCAGGATAATCAAAAGGGGAAAAATGTAAGAGTTAATGCGCTAGCCGCCATTTTATTTAGCTTATATTAGTTTATTTTAGCTATAACCTCCATTTTAAGTTAAAGATCTTAGCATATAGTAAAACAAGCTTTTGCAGAAATCTGGCAGAATGCCTTGCAGTAGCTGAGAGAACATAGATAAGAGCCGTTCTTGCCCTTGTGATATTCCATTCTAATGGTAACATCCTGTAGTCTGTGTGTTATGAAACAATAGAGTCATATTGCTATAGCAGTTGCTTGTCCTCCTTAATCACTCCTGTTTGCCTTCCTAAACTCCCATGCACAATTAAAGGAACCCTATTCTTTTATGTATCTAATGGAAAATTACTAACATGTGCTTTGGACTGTATGCCTGCATTCCATTGTATTCTCAGAGAGGAGAACAGCAGGTGCTGGAGTGAGCTTCGTCACACTCGGGTTACTGCGTTCTCTCTCTCACCGTGGTGAACCTAGTAGAGAACTTTGATTAAGACTTGTGTATTTTATTTATTATAACAGTTTAAGGTTAACAGACTTTCACACAGTGATTACAAGAGCTGGATGGAGGCTGGACATTCTCTTCCTGACAAACAAAGGTTTTTCAACCATGTCCAAGGCACAAGTCAAGAGAAGGATGTTCACATATCTGGACGACAACACTCAGCAATCCTATTTTCCCCACTACAGCACACAGTAGATCCACTGCAGTTTCTCACCCAGGCTACACAACAGAATCACCCAACATTCATCATCAGGAAGGACTTAATTGTTGTTGTCAAAATGTAGTTACATTTACTGAAACTTTTATTCTCTTCTTTCTTTACCAGTCAGAAATATAAAATTTGAAGAATCAAGTCAAAGTTTGATGGTATAATATTGCCTGGTTCTTACTGCTTTCCATTCACTGAATCTTGCTGTTAGCTAGAAGTTACAAAGGGAACCCCCTGCCCTGAACCTTTGTAGGTTAGTGGGGCTAGTTGAAGACCTTAGATGGTGAGCTTAGAATGATCTCACCCTTTCATTTGTGTTACTAAAAGCAAAAATGTATATATAAATATATATAACCGGAACCCAAATAATTTAAATTGTACATTTTGAAAACAGTCTGATATCTTTAATATTTAAAACCCAATAAATTTTATTCTGTGGACACAAACATGAGGAATTGCATTGAGCAAATTCAGCTGCCGACTGAAAGTTTTGATGTAGATGTTAGTTATATTCAGCTGTGGTCTCACCAATTGCAACCTCTTAATTACAGTAACTACTCAGGTCCTCCAGGAAGCATAAATCTATGTTGGTGCAGATTTTGTAGCAATGACAATGAATGATTTCATTTCGGAGTCACGTGAGTGACTTCGTGAAGAACCCGCCAGCACGCATGCGCGACATATCGTCGCTCGCATTTGCAGTCGACGGCTGGAGGTGGAGCGCGGCTCACCGCCAGCCCTTCATAAGGGCCACTCAGGTAAGTATAGACAACCTTGAGCTGGTTGTTCCTTGTTTGTATATTCTTTCTCTCCAAACAGGGTCATGGACAAGAGGAGTAAGGGCCGCAGGACATCCGGAAGGAGTTGCCGGCCACCTATCCCGGAGCTCCCGTCTACAGCACCCGCTGGACGGGCCGGGAAAAAGGCGCGCAAATCGGGGAGCCCTGTGATCACAGGACCCGAATCACCGACACAGCTGAGCACTAGCGGGGTTCCCGCAGAGCAAGAAGTCGGTACAGCGCCGGAGCAGGTAGACCCTGACTCCATTTCTTTATCGCCAACAGGATCGTTGGCAGAGGCGAGCAAAATGGGTTCACGTGCTGCTGCACGGCCCTTCTCCCTGAGCCCTCATGGAGGAGCCAGGAATAGAGCTCATCAACCTAGCCCTTTTCGGGCTGAGGTTTCACCAGGAGCCGCTAGATTGCGGCCTGGTGAATCAGCGAGACCCAAGTCCACTGGTAGACCAAGAAGGGCCAGTGGAGACTCACCACCTAGTTGGACTAGGAGGAGTCACACAGGTGGAGTCTCGCCACGGTCACCGCTTCCCCCGCTGGGAGCGGGTCGGGACCGTACGCCGTCTGGGTCCAGGAAAAGGACAGTCGGCAAGCCCGCGCGGATGTCGGGTCACCACGCTGCGGCGTTGGGTGCCGACTTCTCACCGCATATGCCCTCAGAGGCAGCCGGATTTAGCTCAGCCAAAAGAAGGCGTATGAGCAGATCCGCGCGGGAGTCGTTCAGTTTCGCTGAGGCGGCTGGTAGCGACTTATCGTCACGGCACCGATATTACCTGGACGAGGTACGGGCCGATGATAGGAGCCTCAGAAGTTCCTTCGGGCATGAGGACTCTGACCGCCCATTCACGCACGATGAAGGGCGCATTGATCGGATGGAGAGGATTATGGAACAAATCCTGAAAAATCAAAGACAGGAGACACACAGTTCCAGGGGACTCATGAACATATCCCCATCATCTATGGATAGCATGAGGCCAGAGGAAGAGGAAATCTTGGTACATGCTCCAGTAGCACCTGAGGTTCCCCAGGAAGAGCTCCTGGACGTGGCAGCCAAGTTTGGATTACCCATATCATCGGGACAACCCCTCAATACCAAGCTGGCTGCTACCATAGATTTCCTCACCAACCATCAGCTACAGGAGGAGGTCCTTGCAAAGGCCATGGACAGACACAAGGCACCGGGCAATTGCAATTCGCTCAATGTGCCTATTGTCAACATGCCTATTTGGGGCAATATCAGCCCGGGCATCAGGACTCAGGAAGTAAAATTACAAAGAATCCTGAAATTACTTACATCTGGGATTACCACGTTTGCGAGGTCGGTGGATGGAGTGGATTTGAACACCGAACAGGAGGATGCTCTGGCGCTACTTTGCAATGCGCAATATGAAATCAATGCTTTTAGGAAAAGCATCATCAAGCCTACATTAAACCCTAAATTTGTGGGGCTATGCAGAGCACCTCCAACACCACCACCCAGACAGTTATTCGTAGAAGACCTCCCGAAGCAGGTCAAAGATCTAGATGACCATGCTAAGACAGTGGGTCTTATGGGCCACACACCTTGACCAGACAAACGGCCAAGAAAACATCTTTTTTCAGGCCACGAGGTCAAACCGATAGGCCAGCAAGGACCTACGTTCCGGCGCCTCCTTTATAACAACAGCCTCAACAGCCCAGGCCTTTTTTAGGGCTGGGCCCTTAACGGCCAGCATGGAAAATGCGGTTTCCACATTATCAGCGCAACCCAGCACCTCCACGTCCCACCAAACACCCCAGGGACCACCGATAACCATGAAGGTAAGGCGGTCTGGTTTTCATGCACTTGCATGTCTAACCTCACATGTTGGGGGTAGACTACGGGAGTGTAAGGAGGCATGGGAAACCATCACCTCAGATGAGTTTATCTTACAAAGTATTCAGGGCTATGAGATTGAGTTCATAAATGGCCAAATTCCTCCACCTCAGCATATGCCGAATCGCAGATTTGCACTTTCCAGGAAGGAAACAGCAGTAGGCTATGCTGAAATCTTGAGACTACAACAGAAAGGTGTGATAGAAAGAACTACACATGAACCAATTGAATTTGTATCTAACATATTTACAAAAACCAAAAAAGATGGTGGATGTCGGGTCATTATAGATCTAACCCATTTGAATACCTTTGTAAAATATGCCCATTTCAAAATGGACACGTTCGAAACAGCCAAATCTTTGATTTCTGTGGGCTGCTTCATGGCATGCATTGATTTAAAAGATGCATACTATTCAGTATCCATTCAGAAACACCACAGGAAGTTCTTGAAATTTACCTGGATGGATCAACTTTGGCAATACAAAGCTTTGCCCAATGGGCTTACCACAGCCCCCAGACTGTTCACTAAATTACTCAAGCCAGTGCTAGCGACACTGAGGAGGGAAAATCACACGGTCATGGCTTATCTGGATGATATCCCAATTATTGGGCATACACTGGAATCAGCGAAATTGGCATTTTCAGCCACTGTGAAAATTTTTCAAAAGATGGGATTTATTATCCATCCAGATAAATCAAAGTTCTGTCCTTCACAGATCATGGACTATCTGGGGTTCACGATAGATTCCAATGACATGATTGCCACCATACCAACTAACAAAGTTGGGGATGTCATTCAAGCATGCAAGAACCTGGTCTGCGCCAGTATACCATCAATCAGACAAACTGCTAAGGTAATTGGGAAAATCATAGCAGTCTTTCCAGCTGCTCAATTCGGACCTTTACATTATCAAAATTTACAAAGATCCAAGATTTCAGCGTTAAAATTGAATGCTGGACACTTTGATAGACCTATGCAGCTGCCACTTAAGGCAAAAATTGAGTTACAATGGTGGATTGACAATATCCATAACTCATTTAAACCCATCGTTGTGCCTCGTCCGGTGGTATACTTACAAACAGACGCAAGCTCCCATGGCTGGGGAGCTACGGACAACAACACCAGTTGTGGGGGCAGATGGGACTCACTTGAATCTACCCTTTTGTTAGCACAAGGGATAAATTATTTGGAGATGCTTGGGGCATTCCACGGACTTAGAGCTTATTGTTCAAACTTTACTGACACTCATGTCCGTCTCCAAATAGACAACACCACTGCGGTGGCATATCTAAATCATATGGGCGGTACCAGGTCAATTTCATGTGATGAATTGGCTAATACAATTTGGGTCTGGTGCATACAATGGAATATTTGGATTTCAGCTACCTATTTACCAGGTAAGCTCAACACAGTGGCGGACACCAGGTCACGGAAATTTAATGACAACATCGAGTGGATGTTGAATTCCCAAATATTCGAAAAAATTACAGCCAAATTTGGTAAGCCGGATATTGACCTTTTTGCGTCACGGTTGAACCATCAGGTACCAACATATGTATCATGGGAGCCAGATCCTGGGGCAATGGCGATGGATGCTTTCTCGCTAGATTGGGGGAAATGGTTTTTCTATGCATTTCCTCCATTTTGCCTCATCAGTCGGGTATTGCGGAAAATCCAGCTAGATGCTGCTAATGGCATTCTTATTATACCCGACTGGCCTACTCAGTCATGGTATCCGGTGGTCCTTGGTATGATCAGTCAACCATGGGTCCTCTTAGAGGGTTGCCCACAATTGGTGATGAACCCTGTTACAGGGGAACCACATCCCTGCCATAGTCATTTGAGTTTATTGGCTTGCAGGATTTGAACAGACCATTACTGCAGTATGGTCTCTCATCAAGGACTATGGATACCATGGGAGCATCATGCAGGGAGTCCACAAGACGGCAATATTTATCACACATCAGAAAATGGGAAACCTACTGCGGCCGCTTGGACATTGCATATGACTCCGTTTCAATCACAGATGTGCTGGAATTTCTTGCGGGGTTACACCATGACGAACACCTTGGCTACAGTGCCATCAATAGCGCCAGGAATGCACTATCATCCTACCTCAATATTGAGGTAGGATCCAATAAATTGGTGTCCAAACTGATGCGGGGAATATTTAATTCCAATCCGCCAAGACCCCGTTACAACATCACCTGGGACATTGGGAAAGTACTGACCCTGCTCAGGACGTGGTCGCCCATGGCTGGGCTTGAATTGGACAAACTCACCCTGAAGCTGGTGATGTTATTGCCACTTACTTCGGCACAAATGGTACAGACTCTTCACAAGGTCAAGATTGACAGAATGATCTCTACCCCAGAGAAGGTTATTTTCTTCATTGATGAATTGCTTAAGCAGCATAGACCTGGATTCACAGGGCTGCAGCTGGTGTTTCCAGCATACCCCGCTGATGCTAGGCTATGTTTAGCCACCCATATCCACCACTTTATTAGAGTGATGCGGAAATTAAGGGATATTGAGGTAGGATCCAACAAGCTGGTGTCCAAACTCATGCGGGGAATATTTAATTCCAATCCGCCTAGACCTCGTTACAACATCACCTGGGATGTTGGGGGAGTATTAACCCTGCTCAGGACGTGGTCGCCCATGGAAGGGCTTGAATTGGACAAACTCACCCTGAAGCTGGTGATGTTACTGGCACTGACTTCAGTGCAAAGGGTACAGACACTCCACAAGGTCAAGATCGACAGGATGATCTCTACCCCTGGCGAAGTAATCTTCTTTATAGATGAATTACTCAAGCAGCATAGACATGGATTGACAGGGCTGCAGCTGAAGTTTCCAGCATACCCCGCAGATGCAAGGCTATGTTTAGCCACCCATATCCGCCACTATATCAAAGTGATGAGGAAATTAAGGGGAATGGAGAAATACCTGCTAATCAGCCACAAAAAACCTCACCTTAGAGTGACGGTACAGACAATCTCCAGACGGCTCAGGATCGTTTTGAACGAAGCAGGTATTGATACTAATGTTTTTAAATCCCATTCCACCAGGGCTGCATCAACGTCGGCGGCAAGGGTCATGGAGGTGCCCATGGACCATATTCTTGCCACAGCGGGATGGGCCAGTGAAGCCACCTTTCAGCGGTTTTATAATAAACCTGTTACCGCTCCTGGAATGTTCGCAGAAGCCGTGCTGAATGCAGGCCGAGAACATATGACTACTCCCCAGTGAGGGTTTTTTTCTTTTTGTTATTATTAATAAATATTATTATTTTTCAGAACAAGCAGTCTGAAAATTTTTGATTACTCCTATCCATCCTTACAGTGGCGTGTGTGATAGCATGGACGTTGTCCAGGGCGTGAAATCACAGAGCTTTGAAGTCTTCACGAAGTCACTCACGTGACTCCGAAATGAAATAGTAAGATTAAACGAGAACTTACCAGTTTGAAGTTTGATCTTTATTTTATGAGGAGTTGCGATGAGGGATTTCGTGCCCTCCGCTCCCAACCCTCGATCATAAAGTCAACTGGTAATTAGAGTCTCTTCAATCTTACTATAACAAGTCATTTCTGTGTTTTGTTGGTTCTGTGATTCCACACCGCTGCTTTGAAGAATGTCGCGCATGCGTGCTGGTGGGTTCTTCACGAAATCCCTCATCGCAACTCCTCATAAAATAAAGATCAAACTTCAAACTGGTAAGTTCTCGTTTAATCTTACTATTATACACTCTTGACTGTACAGCCAAATACCAATCCAACTCAATTTAACGTCCAGGAGCAGAAAAGACTGCAAAATGTTGTGAACGCTGCCCAGCCCATCACCGGCTCTGATCTCCCCACCATCGAAGGGTTCAATCGAAGTCGCTGTCTCAAAAAGGCAGCCAACATCATCAAAGACCCACACCATCCTGGCCACACACTCATTTCACCATTGCCATCGGGAAGAAGGTACAGGAGCCTGAAAGCTGTTATGTCCAGGTTCAGGAACAGCTTCTTCCCTACAGCCATCAGGCTATTAAACACAACAACAAATAAGTTCTGAACTACAACAGACTATTATTATTATTGCACTATATCTGTTTATTTATTGAGTATGTGTGCAGGTATATATATAAACACTGATTTTTTTTTTCTCCTGTTATGCACTATGTTTACATATTGTGTTGTGCTGCAGCAAGCAAGAATTTAATTGTCGTATCTGGGACATATAACGATAAAACACTCTTGACTTGACTTGATTTACAAATTCACAGATGACACCACCTCAGTGGACCGGATATCAAATAATGATGAGATGGAGTACAGGAAGGAGATTGAGAACCTTGTAACCTAGTGCCAAGACAACAACCTCTCCCTCAAAGCCCTATCCCACTGTGCGAGTTCACCCAAGAGCTCTCCCGAGTTAAAAAAAAAATCAAACTCATGGTACGCAGGTAGAATGAACGTAGCAGGTACGTCGGAGCTCGGGACGTCTCTTAGCGCTAATGGCAGGTACTCGGGAAACGTGGTAACTCGTGAAGATTTTTCAACATGATGAAAAATGTCCACGAGTAAAATATACTCGGGATGTAAAAATGTGATACTTTTTAACACGTAGTTATACCGTAGTAGCTCGTGAGTTTACCGGAGTAGGACCTGGTGTCCTATATCACTATTGTATGTTCATAATGGAAATAAGAATACTCAGTATATTCATTACCTTTGAATTGTAGTTTTATGTAATCCTCCCATAATTTCTGAGTAAATTTCACAATATCTATCAGACATACAGACTGTTGCAAGGTAATATTTTGCCCAAACTCAGTTGTATCTTTCTATCTCAATAAATATCACAAAATATGCCATTGTTTCAGCCACATTATGACAAAATATAGAATGTAGGTTATTTGTAATCAGTCACCCCATCCCAGAAACAATAGTACTTAACGAAGAACATTTGTTTTACTAATTTACAAGCATGTACCATACATAGTTTGTTGATCCATATCCAGCATATTGTTGTGATAATTGCATAAAAAGTATTATTGTCTAAGATATTTGGTGTGGAATGATAATCCATCTCAGTACTCATTTAGGCAAGTCCCAAGCTATAGATACTTTTCCCTCGCCCCCAATCCCCCTCACCCGATTTTCATTGAACCTACCATTTGACCAATCTTTTACTAGATGGTCGAAAGATTCAAGTGCCTGCAAATAAATATCACCAGCAATTTTTCCTGGACCAGCCTCATCGAAGCTGTGGCCAAGAAAGCGCACCAAGAAGGTTAAGGAAGTTCAGCATGTCCCCAACAACCTTCACCAACTTTTCCAGATGTGCTGTAGAAAGCATTTGATCAGGATGCATCACAGCATGGTTTACTGTGCAGCTGCATCCAAGACTGCAAGAAAGTGCAGAGAGTTGTGGATGTAGCCCAGACCATTACGCAAACCAACCTCCCTTCCACAGACTCCATCCACACTTCACGCTGCATGGTAAAGCCACTAGCATAATCAAAAACGAGTCTCACTCCCTCTTCTCCCCACTCCCATCAGGCAAGAGATACAGAGGTTTGAAAATACATACCTCCAAATTCAGGGACAGTTTCTTCCCAGCTGTTATCAGGCAACTGAACCGTCCTCTCACCAGCTAGAGTGTAGTCCTGACCTTCCATCTACCTCATTAGAGACCTTTAAAGTATTTTTAATTAGACTTTACCTTGCACTAAATGTTGTATCCTTTATCCTTTATGTGAATATTGTGGACGTCTTGATTGTAATCATGCATGGTCTTTTCTTTGACTGAATAGGACGCAACAAAAGCTTTTCACTGTACCTCGGTACACGTGACAATATTAAGCTAAGCCAAATAAGTCTAACAGTCCTAACTAATAATAGCTGCAAATTCCAAAGAAACATATCTGCAGCTGTATGCCAAATCTGTGAGAAAATGGTACAGACCAGTTAGCCTGACTTCGGTGGTGGGAAAGATGCTGGAGTCAATTATTAAAAGGGGTAATAATGGGGCATTTGGATAGCAGTAAAAGGATTAGTCCAGGTCAGCATGGATTTATGAAAGGGAAATCATGCTTGAATAATCTTCTGGAATTTTCTGAGGATGTGACAAGTAAAATAGATTTAGGGGAGCCAGTGGATGTAGTGTATCTAGACTTTCAGAAAGCCTTTGATATGGTCCCGCACGGGAGACTGGTGACTAAAATTAGAGCACATGGTATTGGGGGTAGGGTGTTGACGAGGATAGAAAATTGGTTGGCAGACTTGAAGCAAAGAGTAGGAGTGAACGGGTCCTTTTCAGAATGGCAGGCAGTGGCGAGTGGACTGCCGTAAGGCTTGGTGTTGGGGCCGCAATCGTTTACCATATATATTAATGATTTGGGAGAGGGAATTAGGAGCAACACTGGCAAGTTTGCAGATGACACAAAGCTGGGTGGCAGTGTGAACTGTGAAGAGGATGTTAGGAGGTTGCAGGGTGACCTGGACTTGTTGAGTGAGTGGGCAGATGCAGAATAATATAGATAAATGTGAGGTTATCCACTTTGGCAGCAAAAACAAGGGGGCAGATTATTTTCTCAATGGGGTTTGGTTAGGTTAGGGGGAGGTACAGAGAGACCTGGGTGTCCTTGTACACAAGTCACTGAAAGTTGGCGTGCAGGTACAGCAGGCAGTGCAGAAAGCTAATGGAATGTTGGCCTTCATAACAAGAGGATTTCAGTATAGGAGTAAAGTGTTGTATAGGACTCTGGTAAGGCCACATCTGGAGTATTGTGTACAGTCTTGGTCTCCTAATTTGAGGAAGGACATCCTTATGATTGAGGCAGTCCAGCGTAGGTTCACAAGATTGATCCCTGGGATGGTGGGACGGTCATATGAGGAAAGATTGAAAAGACTAGGCTTGTATTCACTGGAGTTTAGAAGGATGGGGGGGGGTTCTTATAGAAACATATAAAATTATAAAAGAACTGGACAAGCTAGATGCAGGAAAAATGGTTCCAATGTTGGGCGAGTCCAGAACCAGGGGCCACAGCCTTAGAATAAAGGGGAGGTCATTTAAGACTGAGATGAGAAAAAACATTTTCACCCAGAGAGTTGTGAATTTGTGGAATTCCCTGCCACAGAGGGCAGTGGAGGCCAAATCACTAGATGGATTTAAGAGAGAGTTAGATAGCTCTCCATGTGCTAGTGGAATCAAGGGGTATAGGGAGAAGGCAGGCACGGGTTATTGATTGGCCATGATCGCAATGAATGGAGGTGATGGCTCGAAGGGCCAAATGGCCTCCTCCTGCACCTATTTTCTATGTTTCTATTTGATGTACATGTGATATATTCACCAGAAAAACTTACACCTGCGCTCTTCAGTGTGTATCATTGTAACTACATCATAAATGTCAATTATGTAAGTAATAGATTAACATTTCCTTTAGCTAATCATCTATAAATGATTTAAGATTTAATTATAAATATTCAACACCTTGCGTAGTTACATTCAATCACAGCAAGATTTTGTGCATGTAAAATAGGCCTCAGGAGCCCTAGTCCCTACGCACCAGCAGTAAATGGTGAACGATTACAAAAACGATTATTAAAACTGCATGCACAGAACAACTTTGCACAAATGATGTTACAATACACATTCCATGTTTTTTGATAGCACTGTGGTCTTCATAGCATGGTCTGTGCAACATGGGGCCAGGGGGTGCCCAGGCCTCCATCCATCCAGTAATCATTAACTACATTAAAAATGCACATAAGCATAGTGTGCATCTTTTAAAATAGTTTAAAATTAAAACTGCACACATTTGTGTCTCGATTTGTTAATGTGTCACAAACAAGGTTGGAAATATGGGGTTACACAAAAAGCTGGAGAAACTCAGCGGGTGCAGCAGCATCTAAGGAGCGAAGGAGATAGGCGACGTTTCGGGTCGAGACCCTTCTTCAGGAAATATGGGACTTGGAGAGATGTTGAACAAACTTGGATTGTCTTCTATAGAGTGTAGGGGGTTGTGGGGAGACCTAATAGAAGTATCTCAAATTATGAGAGGCATAGATAGTGTAGACAGTCATTTTTTTTTCCCTGATGGAAATGCCAAAGATTATAGGGCAATATTTAGAGGAGATGGGGGCATGGTGGCACAACGGTTGAGTTGCTGCCTCACAGCGAATGCAGCGCCGGAGACTCCGGTTCAATCCCGACTACGGGTGCTGTCTGTACGGAGTTTGTACGTTCTCCCCGTGACCTGCATGGGTCTTCTCCGAGATCTTCGGTTTCCTCCCACACTCCAAAGACATACAGGTATGTAGGTTAATTGGCTTAGTAAGTGTTTTAAAAAATTGTCTCTAGTGGGTATAGGATAGTGTTAATGTGCGGGGATCGCTGGTCGGCACGGACCCGGTGGGCCGAAAAGGCCTGTTTCCACGCTGTATCTCTAAATTAAAAAACGATGTGCAGGGCAAGTTTTTTTAATAACTGCATAGAGAGTGGTGGTGGGTGCCTGGAATGCAATGTCGGGGCTGGCGGTGAAGGGAGATGGGACAGTGGTATTTAAGAGGGTTTGGTTAGACAGATGGCTATGCAGGGAATGGAGGGATATAGATCATGTGCAGGCAGTAGAGATTAGTTTAACTTGGTATCATATTTGGCTATTTTGTTGTGGATTGGAGGAACTGTTCCTGTCCTGTTCTATATGTAATTTAGAGATACAACGCAGAAACAGGTTCTTCAGCACACCAAGTCCGCGCCGACCAGCGATCCCCGCACACTAACACTACCCTACACACACTAGGGACAATTTACATTGATACAAAGCCAATTAACCTACAAATGTGTACGTCTTTCGAATGAGGGAAGATCTCTGAGAAAATCCACGCAGTTACAAGGAGAACATACAGACTCCGTGCAGGCAGCACCTGTAGTCAGGATTGATCCCGGGTCTCTGGCAGCAACTCTACCGCTGCGCCACCATGCCGACACTGTAATTTTAATGAGTTTAATCCGGAATACTCCGGGGCTACATTAAGGGGGAAAATAGCTGCTGATCCACGCCCTGATTTCTGTGCTATCTTTCTAAATGCCAAGTGACAAAGTTTGAGAAATAAAACCATGCATTCAGAGGATATTAGAAGATAAATTGAGAGAGGAACCGCTTCCTTAAATCTCGATGGCAGTAATTTGATGCATAAAGCCCCTGTCCCACCTAGGAGACCTAAACAGCAACCTCTGGTGACCTTGCCCGTCACCCAAAAAAAATGAAGTTCAAGGTGAGCTGCAATCTCCTACCACCTCCCATGCATATGTTGAAAATCTTCCTTGACTATGAAGAAAACCGGCTTCGACTAAGCCTGCAACAAAAAAATTATCGATTTTTAAAACAGCAACCTATTTTTAGTCGAAGCCGGTTTTAATCATGATGAAAAAATAGCAGCAACCTAGATGATGCCTTGACCACGCGTAAACCACTTTCGACCATTGGGGTGAGTGACCTAAACCTCCGGTGACCTCATGGAAACCTTGGGTGGTGGGCAACGTCACCAGAAGTTTATTACTCTCATTCAGATTCGTTTATCGGTATGTACACCGGGCTGCAGTGAAATTCCAGGAAACTCAGGGTAAACAAACTAGTTAAAACAAATACAATGACAAATGCCAAACAGCAAAATGGTGCAAAGGTTGTTGTGCAAATGCAAAATCTCCAGGATGTGGTCAAAATCAGAGACTAAGATGTGTTAAATGTACGGGCTGGGTGATGGGTGGAGAGGGATACGAAGCAGATATATCATCACCTTTTGATTTTCTTTCTGTGTTTGTCTACATCTTTCTTATTTATTTTACTTACTCACACTTAAGCTACACCAATTTGGTCTTGGTGTTCTATTCTTGCACAGCCGCGTTCTCTTTCCCTTGCTTTTTCTCTCTCCTCTCTCATCTTTAGCTAAGAATTAAAATTGAAGCTGTACAATAACTGTATTATGTCATATGCCGCTGCTTATATTTCTGTACATGGTTTCTAATAAATAAATAAAATAAATAAGCAAATAAATAATTGTTTTTACCAAGGATAAATTTGTTTACATTTGTTTTTACCAAGGATAAAGTTGTAGCTTGAATTTTGTCAAGGAAGGCGAGATATTGGATGAACTGGACATTGGTAAGGGGTGTAATTAAGAAGCTGTAGATAGTGAATAAATGACTTGCCCAGATGCATTATTGTTGCCGTGGACATTAAGGGTGGAATTTTTATTGTTTATAATCTATTAAAGATCTGAAGGTGTGGAAGTTGTGCCTGGGGACTGAAGAGTTGCAAATGTTACACCCTTGTTCAAAATGTTTACAAAGATATAGCCAACAAATTCAGTATGGCCAGTTCAGAAAGCATTTGATAAGATCCCACATAGGAGATTAGTGGGCAAAACTAGATCACATGGTATTGGACGTAGGGTATTGACATGGACAGAAAATTGGTTGGCAGACAGGAAACAAAGAGTAGGGTATAACGGGTCCCTTTCAGAATGGCAGGCTGTGACTAGTGGGGTGCTGCAAGGCTTGGTGCTGGGTCCGCAGTTATTTGCAATATACATTAAGATTTAGATGAAGGAATTGAAAGTAACAATAGCAAATTTGCATATGACACAAAACTGGGGGGCAGTGTGAACTGTGAAGAGGATGCTATGTGGATGCAGGGTGACCTGGACAGTTTGGGTGAGTGGGCAAATGCATGGCAGATGCAGTATAATGTAGATAAATGTGAGGTTATCCACTTTGGTGGCAAGAACAGGAAGGTAAATGATTATCTGAATGGTAGAAACAAAACGCTGGAGTAACTGAGCGGGCAGGCAGCATCTCTGGAGAGAAGGAATGGGTGACATTCCTCCCATTCCTTCTCTCCAGAGAGGATACTGGTCCCGCTAAGTTACTCCAGCTTTTTGTGTCTATCTTCGGTTTAAACCAGCTTCTGCAGTTCTTTCCTACACATTATTTGATTGGTGTCAGGTTAGGAAAAGGGGAGGTGCCACAAGACCTGGGTGTGTTTGTACATGTCACTGAAAGTAAGCATGCAGGTACAGCAGGCAGTGAAGAAGGCTAATGGCATGTAGGCCTTCATTGCAAGAGGATTTGAGTTTAGGAGCAAGGAGCCCTATTGAGACCACACCTGGAGTATTGTGTGCAATTTTGGTCTCCTAATTTGAGGAAGGACATTATTGCTATTGAGGGAGTGCTGCATAGGATCACGAGGTTAATTCCCGGGATGGCGGGACTGACAAATAATGGAAGAATGGTCAAGTCAATTTTATTCGTCACACACACATACGGGATGTGCAGTGAAATGAAAAGTGGCCGTGCCTGCGGACTTTGTGCAAAAAACAAACAAACAAACAACCAACAAACTACAAACAGAATCACATGTTTTTTTTCATATTAAATATTGTGGGCAGTATTGTGGTACAGTAAGTTAGTAGAGTTAGTCCCTGGTGAGATAGGAGTTTACAGTCCGAATGGCCTCTGGAAGAAACTCCTTCTCATCCTCTCCGTTCTCACAGCATGGCAACGGAGGCGTTTGCCTGACCGTAAGAGCTGGAACAGTCCGTTGCAGGGGTGGAAGGGTTCTCCCCTGATCTTATTGTCTCTGGAGTTGCACCTGCTGATGTATAGTTCCTGCAGAGGTGCGAGAGAAGTTCCCATAGTGCGTTCGGCCGAACGCACTACTCTCTGCAGAGCCTTCTTGTCCTGGGCAGAGCAATTCCCAAACCAGATTGTAATGTTTCCGGACAAGAAGCTTTCCACAGCCGCAGAGTAGAAGCACTGGAGGATCCTCGGAGACACTCTGAATTTCCACAATTGCCTGAGGTGGTAAAGGCGCTGCCTTGCCTTACTCACGAGTGCTGCAGCGTGCGATGTCCATGTCATATACTCAGAGATGTGGACTCCCAGGTATTTAAAACAGCTCACCCTATCCACAGTATCCCCATTTATCCTCAATGGTGTGTACGTCCTCGGATGATGTGCCCTCCTAAAGTCCACGATCAGCTCCTTCGTTTTTTTGATGTTCAAGAGGAGGCTGTTGTCCTGACATCAGAGTGCCAGATCAGCTACCTTCTCCCGGTAGGCCTTCTCATCGTTGTCTGAGATCAGGCCCACCACCACAGTGTCATCAGCAAACTTGATTATCGAGTTGGAGCGGAACCTAGCCACACAGTTATGTGTGTATAGGGAGTACAATAGGGGGCTGAGGATGCAACCCTGGGGGGAATCCTGTGCTCAGGGTGAGGGACTTCGATGTATTCCCTCCCATCTTGACTACCTGGGGCCTGGCGGTGAGAAAGTCCAGGACGCAGGCACACAGGGGGGTGTTGAGCCCTAAATCCAGTAGCTTCGCGGCCAGTCTGGTGGGGACTATCGACTGGGGTTGTAGTTACTGGAATTTAGAAGGATAAGCGGAGATCTCCTAGAAACATAAAATTCTTATAGGATTGTACAAGCTAGATGCAGGAATTTTTTCCCAATGTTGGGAGAATCCAGAATCAGGGGTCACTGTTTACGAATAAGGGGGAGGTCATTTAGGACTGAGATGAGGAAAAACTTCTTAACTTGAGAATTGTGAATCTGTGGAATTCTCTGCCACGGAAGTAAATAAGTTTATTGGTCAACTATTCACAAACAAGGATTTTGCCTTGGTGCCAGTTACAAATGATTTAGAAAATACTAAACATTAATAATAATAAAACATTAATGATAAAACACCATTGATCAAGCATGTGAACCAACAAAATACCAGATCAAAGGGAGGCTACAGATTTTTGGCTGTTGAGTAGAGCAACTATTCGTGGATAAAAACTGCTTTTATGTCTGGTTCTGTCAGTCTGGAGTCTCCTTCCAGAGAGAAGTAATTCAAAGAGTTTGTGGCCAGAGTGAGAGGGATCAGAGATGATCTTGCCCGCTCGCTTCCTGGCCCTTGCAGTGTACAGTTCATCAATGGAGGGAAGGTTGCAGCCAATAAACTTCTCAGCTGATCGGACAATTCGCTGCAGCCTCCAGGTGTCGTGCTTGGTGGCTGAGCCAAACCAGACCATGATGGAGAAGGTGAGAACAGACTCTACGATGGCTGTGTAGATTGTGCTTCCTCAGCTGCCATAGGAAGTACATCCTCTGTTGTGCCATTTTGACTGTGGAGTCGATGGTAGCCCTCCACTTAAGGTCCGTGGAGATGATGATTCCCAGGACCTTAAAAGACTCCACAGATGTGACTGTAGTGTCATTGATGGTGAGTTGGGTGATGGGAGTGGCTCTCCTAACGTCTACAATCAATTCCACTGTCTTAAGAGCATTGAGCTCTAGGTTGTTGAGATGGCACCAGGACGCCAGCTGTGACACTTCCTGTCTGTCGGCAGATTCCTCTCCATCCTGGCTCAGTCCAATCAGGGTTGTGTCATCCGCAAACTTGAGAAGCTTGACAGAGGTCTCTGTGGAAGTGCAGCTGTTGGTGTAGAGAGAGGAGAGGAGAGGAGCGGGTACGCAGCCTTGTGGTGTTCCTATGCTGATTTGAAGGGTCTGAGATGTGCTTTCCCAGCCTCACATGTTGCTTCCTGTCTGTCAGGAAGCTGGTGATCCACCGACCAAGGGGTTCAGGCACAGTCAGCTTGGAAAGTTTGGAGTGTAGTAGGTCTGGCACAATGGTGTTGAATGCAGAACTAAAATCAACAAACAGGATCCTTGCATAGGTCCCCTGGCAGTCTAGGTGCTGTAGGATGAAGTGCAGGCCCAGGTTGACTGCATCATCCACAGATCTATTGGCCTGATATGCAAACTGCAGAGGGTCCAGCAGGAGGATAGTGATACTTTTCAGCGTGGCCAGCACAAGCCTTTGAAGTGTCTTCATGACTACAGAGGTCAGTGCGACAGGCCTGTAGTCATTAAGACAAGTAATCCTTGCATTTTCGGGTAGAGGGACAAAAGTGGAGACTTTGAAGCAGGTAGGGACAGTACATGTTTGCAGGTACTGGTTAAAAATGTCTGTAGAGCCGGTGCCAGCTGTTTGGCACAGAGCTTGAGAGTAGAGGGGGGAAACATTGTCATGTCCTGGAGATTTACGGCTTTTCTGTCTTCTGAAAAGCCTCTCCACCTCCTCTAATTTTATTGTTGATGAAGTGATGTTGTTCAGCAAGGAGGGTGTGGTTAATTAGGTGAGAAGTGGTGATTGGACGGGGGTAGGTGTAGAAGGGCCCAGTCTTTTCAGACTGAGGTCAGGCTGTGAGTGGGTGCGAAGTGTTGGTCGGGGTGGGAAATGATCCAGTCTTTTCATACTGGAGTGTAGGTGTGAAGTGGTGAATGGGAAGGAGAGGGTGCAGGGTCCATTCTTTGCAGACTGGGGTCTGGCTGTGTTGGTTGGGAAGGGAGGGAGTACCAGGGTTACGTTTCTGGTACTCTGATTGCTGGCACTTTAATTACCTACTCCAAATTGACTCTAGTATAAATGGATGGTAGGAGAATTGGGAAGAGTTGCTGAACATGTGACAGACAATCGCTTACAGGGAAATAAGTGCAGGACTAGGAAGGTGGGTGTGTTGTGAGACCTAGTATAGTCTCAATGGGTAAAGAAATATGAAATGAAATCAAGACTAATCTCCACATGCAAAAAAAAATAGTTACAGTGGCTGTCTAAACTTGGTGCACTTCATGATTACCATGATTGAGGAATAAAGCAAAAATAT
Source organism: Raja brachyura (assembly GCA_963514005.1). The sequence continues at coordinate 20,782,176 of OY740792.1, read as the reverse complement.
ATATGAAAGCCTGAAGGGAAAATCTGTAACTGAAACCATAATATCGGTGGAAATATTTGGGCATGCTCATTAAGAAAAAACTATATTATGCAATTATTTTATGAATTTTTATACTTAATACAAAGATTTTTTTTAAATAATCTTTACTGGAAAAGAGATTGCAACCTTCACGTGGTCCACCCTGTTTCAACTAATGCAATCAACCTGACGTGTACAATCAAGATCAAATAGAACAAGTCGACCTACAACTTTAGGCTGTGCACGCCATATAGAAACATAGACATAGAAAATAGGTGCAGGGGTAGGCCATTCGGCCCTTCGAGCCTGCACCGCCATTCAATATGATCATGGCTGATCATCCAACTCAGTATTCTGTACCTGCCTTCTCTCCATACCCCCTGATCCCTTTAGCCACAAGGGCCACATCTAACTCCCTCTTAAATATAGCCAATGAACTGGCCTCAACTACCTTCTGTGGCAGAGAATTCCACAGATTCACCACTCTCTGAAAAATGATTTTCTCATCTCGGTCCTAAAAGACTTCCCCCTTATCCTTAAACTGTGACCCCTTGTTCTGGACTTCCCCAACATCGGGAACAATCTTCCTACATCAAGCCTGTCCAACCCCTTAAGAATTTTGTAAATCTCTATAAGATCCCTCCTCAATCTTCTAAATTCTAGCGAGTACAAGCTAAGTCTATCCAGTGTTTCTTCATATGGAAGTCCTGCCATCCCAGGAATCAGTCTGGTGGACCTTCTCTGTACTCCCTCTATGGCAAGAATGTCTTTCCTCAGTTTAGGAGACCAAGATATGAAAGAAGAAGACTGGAAAAGAAAGTTACTGAAGCTGGCATGCAAAGTGGGGAAAGGAAGGAATGTAGTACAAAGCACTTACAACAGATGATCATGATCAGTAGAGAGGATCTGCAGGATTTGTTTCGTTCTATGTAAAGAAGTGGAAAAAGAGGAGGGAGAAAAAAAGTGAGAACATTGAAAAATTGAAAAATTAATTAAAATTTATAGTGGGGCTAGAGGGAAGGGTAATATGAAAAAATTGCAGAAAACAAAGAGCAAGATTTAGAAATTTAGGCGACTGCTGCAGTGAGATTAGGTGGGAATAGCGTAGAGAGGGATTTCCGAGGCAGCTAAGAATCAAGAAAACAAATGCACCTTTCCAGATTAAATGATGTCATTTGTCATTATAATAACTGGATTTGAGCTCAGACCAGTTCGACATTCAGACAGCTGCAGTTTGACATTTGTATCCTTGGGCAATGTTACTCTAGAGTTGGATTATGCGGGATTTCAAACATAATGTAAAATAACAGAGTTGATTGACAACCCATGGTTAATCCTTGTGTGTTTATTTGAAAGGGAGGTTTCACAGGGAAGTTTGACATTGAAACTTCATAAATCCTAAAGATTTTAATAGTATGAAATTCCTCCTCAAAAAGTTGAAATTATGAATACAAACTAAGACTTGGTACAATGTATTTTACTCTTTTATTCTACTATTGTTCATTTGGTTCACCCCTTTCGAATGTCCTCAATAAAACATGTAGTTGTTCGGTTGGAAGTTAACTCCCATTGTTGTGTAACATTGTAGCTGGCTCAAAAGAAAATTCAAAATATTAAATTTCTTGCTTGTAAAGAAATCTTTCAATTTTATTGTCTTTGAAACAAATAGCATCCAGTTCCATTCTCTACATTTAAATGTCATATTACTAAAAAATGTTTTGTGGTACAGCATTAAACCACAATGAAATGCACTAACAATGAAGTTTAGGATTGACTCTTATAACTCTTTCTGGACATATGATGCTGAAAATAAATATCGTCATTTGACTCTATCCTTGCTAATTGTAACTCACTTGAGTGTGCTCCCATTTTGTACCTCCTTCGTTTTTTATTTTTTTTATTTTCTCCTTTCGCCTGTTTGTTCCCTCCCCTCCCTTTTCCAGTTATTGGAAGATAATGCCCACAAAGTGATCAATAGCACTGGATATTAAATCCTATTCAACTCATTCAAAACAAAATGGAGCTAGCAAGATTCAAACCAGTCTTGTGGCAGAGATTATAATTACCTCAATATTAAACGCAGTGCAGATACTTCCCGAGGCCACTCCAACATTACAGCCCGAACTCACAATTATAATCATGTAGAAAGACAAGGCAAACGGCACCATTATAGGCAGGGGTTCAGGAGGGTACAATGGGAGAAGTGAGTTATCTGACACGTGGGAGTCATTTAATGGCCAGTTCATGGAAGTTCCCTCACAAACAATAGTGAGACAGAGTACCAGAGGGAGATAGAGAATTTGCCATTGTGGTACTAGGACAACAACCTCTCCCTCGATGTCAGCAACACAAAGGAGCTAGTTATTGTCTTCAGGAAACGTAGTGGTGCCGAAGTGCAAATGGTGACAGCTTCAAATTCCTTGGCATAAATATTACCCTGATCTGTCATGGACCAACCACATTGAAGCAACAGCCAAGATGACACACACCAACACCTCTACTTCCTCAGGAGACTGAAGAAATTTGGCATGACTTCAATGACCCTTACAAACTTCCACAAATGCACTATACAAAGTATATTGTTGGGTTGCATTGCAGCATGATTTGGGAACAGCCTCTGCCCAAGACCATAAGAAATAGCCAAGGGCCGCTATGGCAGACACTTTCCGGTGGGCCGCTACGGCAGACGCCGCCCGACCATGTGGAGTGAGGATGCCGCTACCTTGGGTATGCATGCAAAGAATTTCACTGTGACTTGTTACAATCGAATAAAGCATTCATTCAATCATTCATTGTGGATGTCGCTGGGTCCATCACACAGACCTTACTCGCCACCATCGATAATAGACAATAGGCGCAGGAGTAAGCCATTTGGCCCTTCGAGCCAGCACCGCCATTCAATGTGATCATGGCTGATCATCCCCAATCAGTACCCCGTTCCTACCTTCTCCCCATATCCCCTGACCGCTACTTTTAAGCGCCCTATCTCACTCTCTCTTGAAAGCATCCAGAAAACCTGCCTCCACTGCCCTCTGAGGCAGAGAATTCCTCAGACTCACCACTCTCTGTGAGAAAAAGTGTTTCCTCATCTCCGTTCTAAATGGTTTACTCCTTATTCTTAAACTGTGGCCCCTGGTTCTGGACTCTCCCAACATCGGGAACATGTTTCCTGCCTCTAGTGTGTCCAGGCCCTTAACAATCTTATATGTTTCAGATGTTGACTCCATCTACACTTCACACTGCTTCAGAAAAGCAGCCAGTATAACCAAAGGTATGTCCCACCTGCTGTAGAACTGCATGGGAAGGTAGACGCTCCCGCCCCACGAGTCTCGGGCAGATGGGGCTCGTCAGCCTGGGAAGGCAGTCCATCTAGGAGAGGGAAAACTGATTTAAAACCTTCCGTGTGCGGACGTGGCGCCGACGGACGAGAGGCCGAAGCAAATAAGTCGAAGCCAAAGAACCGAATGGAAACGAGGCCGAAACGCCAATAAACCGAGAGAGTACGAAGAAGTGCCTACTAACCGAAAGGATGGGACGCCTAAATGCAAACTAACCAAAAGTGCGGGACACCTAAAAGCAACGAACCGACAAGCTGCGTCGCCGAAAAAGCAAACTCACCGAATGGCCGCTCTTATGAAACGCCATCTACCTGAAAGGAGGCGTCGCCTACAAACCAACGGACTGACTGCTGCTCAACAGAAAAGTTCAATAATGGACATGACGTTGCCCGGGGGTGAGACATGTCAGAGATCGGTCCAGACCCCCATGTCCCATCACATCACTGTGAAGGGATGAACACTGTCCCACACCTTCGCTCCACCCGACCCGCAGCCAACGGAGGGCGGCCGTGCGAGAGTGGGGGCTGTCCCGAGGGATGCGCACCTTCGGCCGCTTTCAACTTGGTGCTTGGGTTCAGATTGCCCAGTCACCTTTGGCTTGTGTGGGAAAATGAACCCTACGCTCCCGTCTCCCCCTTCTCTATCCCCTGTTCTCTCTCTCTCCCCCCTCGCTCTCCCTTCTCTCTCTCTCCCCCTTCTCTCTCTCCCCCTCCCCTCTCTCTCCCCCCTCTCTTTCTCCCCATACTCTCTCTCATCCTCTCTCTCCCCCTCTTCTCCATTCTCTCTCTCCTCTCCCCTCTTCTCTCTCTCCCCCTCTCTCTCTCTGCCCCCTCTCTCTCCCTTCTCTCTGCTCTTTCTCCCCCTCTCTCTCTCCCACCTTCGCTCCCTTCTATCTTTCTTTCCCCCCTCTCCCCCTCTCTCTCCCTTCTCTCTCCCCTTTCTCTCTCCCCTCCTCTCTCGCCGCCCTCTCTCTCCCTTCTCTCTCCCCCTTCTCTCTTTCTCTTCCTCCCCTCTCTCTCCCCCCTCTCTCTCCCCTACTCTCTCTCATCCTCTCTCTCCCCCTCTTCTCCATTCTCTCTCTCCTCTCCCCTCTTCTCGCTCTCTGCCTCCTCTCTCTCTGCCCCCTCTCTCTCCCTTCTCTCTCCTCCTCTTTCTCACCCTACTCTCTCTCTCCCCCTCTCTCCCTTTTCTCTGTCTCTCCCCCCTCTATCTCTCCACTCTCTCACTTCTCTCTCCCCTTCTCTCTTGCCTCCTCTCTCTCCCCCCTCTCTCTCCCTCTCTCTCTCTCCCTTCTCTCTCCCCTTCTCTCTTTCTCTCCCTTCTCTCTCTCTCCCTCTCCCCCTTCTCTCTCTCCCCCACTTATGCAGAGCAGCTATGGAAGTTATGAAAACTGGCAGCGGTCCGTGTGAAAATACAGCACCTACCAACAATGAAGCCACTGTGAAACCAGCGGCCGCAAGCCCTTCCCACGGGACGGGGCTTTAACTCGGCATTAAAAATCAAAACACCTACACTACAGGGCTCTCACTTAACTTTTTACTAACAAATAATAACATTGGGAATTAAAACGCATTTGATTGCATTCCATTATCAAACATAGTCAATGTTCGCTCTGAAGACATTTCCAGTACAGTAGGGTCAGGGGATGTGTGAATCAGTGCGGGATGGATAGATGGGGGGGGGGGGGCTTGAGAAGGCAATCGTTGCGGAATAGATGGATTGAGACAGGTGAATTAGTACGTGTTGGTTGGAGTATGTAAAATTGTGAGGGGAGAGCACTGGGGGTGTCAGTGGTGTTGAATGGGGGGATCAGTACAGGATGAATGGTGCAGACAAAAACGCTGAAGAAATTAAGCGGGTGAGGCAGCATCTACGGAGCGAAGGAAATAGGCAATGTTTTGGTTCAAGACCCTTCTTCAGGATGAATGAGGGGATCAGTGTAGAATGAGATGGGGGATCAGTACGCCACTATAGGATGAATGAGGGGATCAGTATAGGATGAATGGGGAGATCACTACAGGATGGATGGGGGGGATTGGTGCAGGGTAAATGGAGGGTTGGTCAGTACGGGATGAATGGTAGGATCAGTGCAGTATGAATGGGAGAGAAGTGCAGGATGGATGGGAAGGGGGGTCAGTACAGGATGAATTGGGGGACCAGTGTAGGATGGATGGAGAGGTGGCAGGAGAATCAATGCGAGGTGGGTAGGGTGATGAATAGATTGGGGGGGGGGGGGTGGGTTAGATGGGGAGGGGAGCACAGGGCATGAATAGAGGAGGGAATGGGGATCAGTGCGGGATGGAGAGGACGGATCCCAGGTTAAGAGGGGTGGAGGGGGGCGTACAAGAGAGAGAGAGAGAGAGAGAGAGAGAGAGAGAGAGAGAGGGGGGGAGCGGGGGAAGAGGAGGTGGGGAGGAAGGAAGATCAGCGCTCCTCGGACAACATCGCCCGCTGCCTTAGCCGTCCCTGTGCAACGCCAAAGTGCCGCCACCAAAGGGGGAGGCGGTTGCGGGAGGAGGAGGCGGTGGAGTTGCTGTCACGGCCACTGCTGCCGCTGTTGCCGTTGTTCTGGGCCCGTCATTCGCTCTGGCCCTTCGTATCCACGCACCTAGTATCTTTGCAATACAGCTGCCGCTGACACGAAACGTCATGTTCTTATTCTCCAGAGATGCTGCCTGACCTGCTGAGTTACTCCAGCTTTTTGTGTCTATCGGTATAAACCAGTATCTGCAGTGCCATGCCGGGCAAAATGACACGGCGTTTAGCTTGCCCAGCGGCACTTTGGGTGGTCAATGGCACCCAGGCAACTGCTAATTTCGAGCCCTGCATTAAGTTAAAAGCAAAAATGTTACATGTATAAATCGTTCTTACATTCGGGAACGTGGTTAATTAACTGGTGGCATTATTTCCCTGTCCTAATGGCCTTTGCTTTAGCAAATATGTAAGATTTCAATTTGAGCGCACTTGTTTGAATAGATGCTAGCGGCACGTAAAGCGTCTCTTCTAGGCGCGCAATACACGAAGCCGATGAAATGAGACAACTGTCACACCAAAGATAGACACAAAATGCTGGAATAACTCAGCTGAACAGGCAGCATCTCTGGAGAGAAGGAATGGGTGGCGTTTCGGGTCGAGACTCTTCAGACGCATTCTTCACATCTGAAGAATGGTCTCGGCACGAAACATCACCAATTCCTTCTCTCCACAGATGCTGCCTGTTTTGTGCGTGGGAGCTTGTGTGCGTTCCGCAAGCAATGAGACGGTAATAAATAAAACGTGCTTCTTGTCAAGCGTGGGGAGGGAAGTGGGAAGAGATAAAATCGTTTGTTGTCATGCAGACTTGTCATAGACCCACCAGAGAATGTGTGTGTGTGTCCCATGTTTTCAAAGCAATTTACTCTCCCCGAGCCGTCTGTCCCTGCGGCCGCAATGAATCACCCGGTGTGGGTGTCAGGGTCTAGGGGTCAGGGGGGGGAATCACCCTGGTGTCGGGGTTGGGGTCCGATGGCGGTGCATCGCGTCAGTGACTGTGGGACGCTCCCGCCAGTGGAGATGGAGGAGAGAGAGAAGGGGGAGAGAAAGAAGGTAGAGAGAGTGGGGGGAGAGAGAGGGGGGGAGAGAAGCGGAAGAGAGTGGAGGACAGAGAGAAGGGGGAGAGAGAAGGGAGGAAGAGAGAACGGAGAGGGAGGGGGAGAGAGAGGAGGGGAAGAGAGGGGAGGAGGAAGAGAAGGGGGAGAGAGAAGGAAGGGAGAGAGGTGGAGAGATGGGGGAGAGAGAGAAGGGAGAGAGAGAAGGGAGAGAAAGAGAAGAGGGGAGAGAGAGGAGGAAAGGGAGAAGAGGGGAAAGAGAAGGGGGAGATGGGAGCGTGGGGGTCCTTTTCCCACACAAGCCATAGGTGACTGGGCAATCTGAATCCAAACACCAAGTTGAAAGCGGCCGAAGGTGCGCATCCCTCGGGACAGCCCCCACTCTCCCACAGCCACCCTCCGCAAGCTGTGGGTCGAGTGGAGCGGAGGTGTGGGACAATGTTCATCCCTTCACAGTGATGTGATGGATGTGGGGGTCTGGACCAATCGCTGACAAGTCCCACCCCCCGGCAACGTCATGTCCGTTATTGGACTTTTCTGTTGAGCAGCTGTCGGTCGGTTGGCTCATAGGCGATGCCGCCTTTCGGGTAGGTGGCGTTTCGACAGAGCAGCCATTCAGTAAGTTTGCTCTTAGGCGACGCAGCTTGTCGGCTCGTTGGCTTTTAGGCATCCCGCACTTTCGGTTAGTTTGCATTTAGGCGTCCCATCCGTTCGGTTAGTAGGCGTTTCTTGTTCATACTCTTTTGGTTTATTGGCGTTTCGGCCTCGTTTCCATTCGGTTGTGGGTGCAGACCACGAATCGTGGTCTTCCTGCCTTGGGCAGTTTGATGTGGACAAAATGAATGAGAACGAACAGCGACTGCTTGACCTGTGCATCGCCAACGGGTACTTCCAGACAAAGCCCCGGAACAAGCTTTCCTGGAGACATCCACACTCAAAGCATTGGCATCAACTGGATCTGATCCTAGTCAAACGTGCCGCCATCAAGAACATTCTCCACACACGCTCCTACCACAGTGCGGACTGCGACACAGACCACTCCTTGGTGTGTTGCAAGATCAGGCAGCAACCAAAGAGGTTTTACCGTACCAAGAAGCAGGGGAACCCCCACAACAATGTCAGCAAGATGCCCCGTCCAGACCTCATGCAACAGTTTGCAGAGGCTTTTGAGAGAGAACTTGGCACCTCGTGTCCTGGAGACTCTGCAACAGAGAAATGGGAAATTCTGCGGGACACCGTGCACCGCACAGCCTTGGCTAGCTTGGGGAAGAAGACCTCGAAGACACACGACTGGTTTGAGGACGTCGACCAAGATGACTCCCATCATCGAAGCCAAGCGCGCCGCCCTAGCGGTCAGCTAACGAGAAGAACCTGCAGATCTTCAGGGCTGCCAGGAGCCAGGTTCAGCAGACTGCCAGGCGTTGCACCAATCACTACTGGACACAGCTTAGTGAGGACATCCAGAGGGCCGCCATAACAAGGAACATCAGGGGAATGTATGATGGCATTAAGAAGGCATTAGGACCAGTCCAGAGCAAGACAGCCCCCCTCAAATTCTCCACTTATGAAGTAATCACAGCCGAATGCCAGCAGATGGAGAGATGGGTGGAACACCACTCCGACCTCTACTCAAGCGAAAACACAGTGTCCCCCTCAGCCCTTGATGCAATCGGGTGCCTGCTGACCATAGATGAGTTAGACACAGACCCAACAGTAGAAGCGTTCAGCATGGCCATTGACAGCCTGGCCTCAGGCAAGGCCCCAGGCAGTGACGGGATTCCCCCTGACCTGATCAGGCATTGCTAGTCTACCTTACTGCTTCCTTTGTATGAAGTCCTCTGCCAGTGCTGGCAAGAAGGAGCTGTACCGCAGGACATGAGGGATGCCACCCATGATCATTACCCTCTACAAGAACAAGAGCGAGAGAAGTGACTGCAACAACGACAGAGGCATCTCCCTCCTCAACATCGTCGGCAAGGTCTTTGTTCAGGTCATTTTGATCCGCCTGCAGAAGCTGGCAGAACGTGTCTATCCAGAGTCACAGTGCGGTTTCCGAACTGGAAGGTCAACAGTGGACATGGTCTTCTCCATTCGCCAGCTCCAGGAGATGTGCAGAGAACAGCGGATGCCCCTGTATGTTGCTTTCATTGACCTCACCAAGACGTTCGACCTCGTCAACAGAGATGGCCTATTTCAAAGTCAAGTCAAAGTCAAAGTATCCTTTATTGTCATTCAGACCTTTCGGTCTGAACGAAATTTCGTTGCCTTGCAGTCAAACATATAATAAAAAACAAAACAGACAATAAACACATATTTAACATCCACCACAGTGAGTTCACCAGGCACCTCCTCACTGTGATGGAAGGCAAAAGTCTTAAAGTCTTTGTCTTCTTCCCTCCTTGTTCTCCCTCTGCGCTGAGGCGATCTAGGCCTCCGATGTTGTCGACCACTAGGCCCGCGGCCGAGCCTTCGAAGCCGGGCTGCCGCCACCGCCGTCACCGGAACGCTGGAACACCGCCACAGCTCTGAAGCCGGGTCGCCGCTGGAACACTGGAACGCCACAGCTCTGAAGCCGGGCCAGCTGCCGGAACGCCATACCCACAGCTCTGAAGCCGGGTCAGCCACCGCCGCTGGAACGATGGAACGCCACCACAGCTCTGAAGCCGAGTCGCCGCTGGAACACCACAGCTGGAACTTTGGAACACCACAGCTCTGAAGCCGGGTCACCGCCGGAACACCGCCACATCTCTGAAGCCGGGCCACCGCCGCCGCTGGAACGATGGAACGCCGCCACAACTCCGAGGCCGCCAGCTCTGCCATTAGGCCTCAGCACAGACGGTAACGGTGGACACGGCAAGAAAAGTCGCATCCCCCCGAAGGGAGAGACTAAAACCTTGTGTCTGAACTACAGTCACTGATGGACTGCTTCTATCCGGCTTGCAATGACATTCAGCTGACCATCAGCCTGAAGACAACGAACGTCCTGGGGCAGGATACAGAGGCAACACATATCATCGCCATCAACAACTACGGTCTTGATATTGTCGATCATTTCACGTACCTCGGCTCCTCCATCGCCAACAACCTCTCCTTGGACACAGAGATTGATAAGAGGATTGGGAAGGCAGCTACAACTCTCTCTCTCGCCTCACAACTGGAGTGTGGAACAACCCAAAGCTGACGGTGAAGACAAAGATAGCAGTCTACAATACCTGTGTCAACAGCATCAGTGCCTGATTTACCTGTAGGCTTGGTATGCTGAAGCCTGGGGCCTCAAAATCTAGGGGGCCTCCGGCCAAGGTGTATAATATTTTTGACACAGTCACACCCCTTTCTTACATATGGTGTCACAACGCACTGTAGTCACTAAACAACCCTTAAGTAATTTTCCTTGCCCTCCATTTCAGAATAATACTGTTTTAAGCCGATAACTCGACACTAGCACTGGCAATAAATAAATAAATAAATACATAAATAAATACGCACATTTTTCCAGCCCCTTATCTCATTGGCCATGCTTGGTTGCACATCAGGGTCAATCTGGTGGCACCAGAGTCCGTCAAACTTTCACACGTGCTCCAGTAAGCAGCGATGGCGGGTGCAGGGAACATCTTTGGATACTTGCAGGCTTCAAAAGTCAAAACTCAGGGGTAAGTAGGAAAGTGCAAAGATATTTGAACTAGGAAGTTGGCAAGGAGCAATGATAGGGGTAGAGCTGATAATTATTGCTAGAAACCTACTGTGTAGTGCTGTGTCTGCCACTGTCAGGTTAGTAATAAAACTAAGCTTATTTGCAGCATCTTTGTTAACGATAGGAAAAAGCATACTCGTTTTGTAAACGGTTTGTGGAAGCAGATTTGATTTTGATTTGGTTCAGATGTTGTAATATAATTGTCAATAAGGAACAATTCTTTAAGAAATATTTCCCAAATATTATACAGAAAGAAAAAAAAATTCTTCACTCAAGTGGATCCCATTTTGTGAGAACGCCCCTTCATGTTTTCCTTTCTAATAACTGTTGAAGATTAATTTTACTTTTGATTTTCAGATTCTAATCTGAGCATGTGTAAAAGATTTGAAAGTGGTGCGAGCAAGCGCAAGAGAAAGAGACTTGGAAATGATACGGTAAAGAAGTTAAGACCAATCACTGCTTTCTTGGATTAGCCACTGACAGAGGCAACAGCTGCCAGCGGTGAAGCAGATACATTGAAATTAACACAAGGAAATCAGTGTGGTGAAGCCATCCAGCCAACTACTAGCATCCAACCAGAAGAAAACCTCCCTGAAACAGCAAAGCAGGACGTGGAACAGCAAGCTGAATATGAGAAAGCCATGATGCCGGCTCAAGATGAAAATATAGAACTAATTCAGGAGTCACTTAATGGACAGGGAGAGGCTAAAGAGCGACAAGAAAATAATGTGGATAGTCAGAATTTTCAGCTCACAACTGGTAAGGTAGGCCAAGTCCAAGGTATTCCAGACTCGGATATAGATTATGCCAAACATAGATCTACTGTAACAGAGGGGGAGCAAGTTGGAGGGAAGGGGGTATCACAGAGGGGGAGCTAGTTGGAGGGAAGGGGGTATGAAGGGTCTCGACCCGAAACGAAGAAGAAGGGTCTCGACCCGAAACGTCGCCTATCTCCTTCGCTCCTTAGATGCTGCTGCACCCGCTGAGTTTCTCCAGCTTTTTGTGTAACCCTCTACTGTAACAGACGTTGGTTTGTGGACAGAATTATCACATGAGGACGTATCCTATTGGGTAGAAAGGGGCCCCTCTCAAGTTCAGCATTGTAGTGGACCATTTTGAAATTCCAAGCGAGTGTATAAAAAGCAGTCTAGGTTTTGCACAAAATCTCTTTTTTATTCAATAAAAGTCAATGGAGAAACATATAGCCGAGAGTGGCTTGTGTATTCTCCCTCAAAGGCCGGATATATTGCTTTCTTTGTAAACTCTTTCCAAACATTGCATCTTCTTCTACATCTTTAGCTTCTGAAGGGTTTGATGATTGGCAAAACCCCTGTCTTATCGAAACTCATGAAAGTTCAGAGAAGCACAGGAATGCCATGTTGAGCTAAACAAGAAGGCGAGGGCAAATGTTAACTTCAAAGCTAGAGGAACAAATAAAGGCAGAACAGCAGTACCGGCGGCATGTCATGGAGAGAATTATCGCTGTAATATGCACTCCTGCAGAATGAGGCTTACCATTCAGAGGAGACAATGAACAATTTGATCTCCAAATAATGGCAATTATCTTGGTCTTTTAGAGCTAGTTGCAAAATGTGATCCATTTTTACTGGCTCATATCAATCAGTATGGAAACTCCGGATCAGGAAATCCCTCTTATTTGTCAAAAACTGTATGTGAGGAAATGAGTCATGGCAAAAAAAGGATGCAATTCTGTCTGACTTGAAAAAGGCTGGATATTTCAGCTTGTCAGTGGATTCCACCCGTGACTTTTCACATACTGATCAGTTGACTTTAATTATCAGATATGTTTGGCCTGAAGTCGGTTTACCAAGTGAGAGATTTTTAACTTTCCTGGAGCTAAAAGACCACTCAGAGAAAGCATGGCTGATTTAGTGTTTAACTATCTCACTAATGAGCTTGAAATTGTTTTTTAAAAATGCCGAGGGCATTTATGACAATGCTGCCAACATGCCTGGTAGGTACAAGGGTATGCAGCCAAAAATCATCGAAAAAAACAAATTTGCAAGATTTATTCCATGCGCTGGTCACTCATTAAATTTGGTGGACCGTTCGGCTGTTGATTGCTGCCTTGATGTAGTGAACTGTTTTGGAATTATCAATGAAATTTATACCTTATTTTCATCCTCCACAAAGAGATGGGCAGTTCTAAAATCATTTTTGCAACCTCAGTCAAAAGTGCTGAAATATTTGTCAGACACTAGGTGGGAGGCACATGCAAAAGCCACAGAAGCTATTTTGAAAAGTTACAGTGCTAACTGTATGATGCCCTCATTCATTTGTATTCTGATGTTAATGTGAAGGGTGATACCAGGCTTCAAGCTAACAATCTTTTGCAGAAAATGGAAGAACTGGAATTTGTGTTTAAGCTGCATTTTTGGACCCATGTGCTAGGTCATTTTCACAAGGTCAACAAAGCCATTCAGAAATCCAAACTGTTATTGAGTACGTGTGCAAGTTCGTACAGTTCACTTCAGGATTTTTTAAGCAAAATTAGAGAAGATTTTGATGAGCTTGAGCAACACGCAAAGGCCACCTTGCCAGACGCTAACTACAGAACTGTCACAAGGAGACAAAGAGTAAGGAAACAGCAAGGAAATGATGGAAGTGCACCTGGTCCTGATGCTGTAGATAAACTCTCTTCAAGAGATAAGTTTAGGATAAAATCCTTTATTCCTATACTAGATGCGCTTGAAACTAATTTAAGAAGAAGAGCTACTGTTGTTGTACACTGTGTGTACAGTGATGTTGCACAAATGTTTTCGTTTCTTGCTAATCTGACCGCATCAAAGCAAGAAATTCAGCGAGGTGTCTGCAAGAGAGAAATGAAGGCGTTCGACATCGATGTGGGGTCCTGGGAGAACCTTGCAGCTCACCGCACGAGGTGGAGAGGTACTCTGAACCAACATCTCAAAGCAGGGGAAGAGAAACTGTTGAACGCAGCGGCAGACAAGTGGGCACACAGAAATGAGCGCAGCAACTTCATCAAACCAGAGACCACACACAAATGTGACCTTTGTAACAGAGACTGTCACTCCCACATTGGTCTCTTCAGCCGTAAGCGACGCTGCTCTAGCCGAGGTTTGGAGCAAGCAGCCAACAACTAGGATGCATCACCCATGGTCAGTCATGACCAAGGGGGGCCCACGATGAGTCCCACCTCAATCATTCCTTCTCCTCATTCCAGGGTAGAAGATGCAGGAGCTTAAAATCACACACCACTAGATTCGGTAACAGCTGCTTACTCTCAAGTCAAACAACAAACTTTATTGTCATTTAGAAATACATTGATATATGCAGTTCCAAACGAAATTCCATTGCATTTGGCTCCCTGTGCAACACGATAATTAACAGAAGGATAAACATGGATAAAATGGATAAAAAGGATAAAAAGATAAATAGACAATGGTGGCAGCCCATTACATGGCATTCAGGAGTCTGATGGCTCGTGGGAAGAAGCTGTTGCAGAACCTTGATGTTCTGCTCCTTATGCTGCGATATCTTTTGCCCGAGGACAGCAGAGTGAACAGTCCGTGATGGAGATGTGTGGGGTCTTTTATAATACTGCTGACCTTAGACACGCAACGTTTGGTCGCAATATCCCCGATTGAGGGGAGAGAGGTCCCGATGATTTTTTCCGCTGTCCTCACTACTCTCCGCACGGACTTCCAGCCAGAGGCTTTACAGTCCCCAAACCAGACAGAGATACAGCTGGTCAAAATACTCTCTATGGTGGAAAGTGGTGAGGTTGGAATGGGGGAGGAGAGCTCTTCTCATCCGGCGCAGAAAGTGCAACCGCTGCTGCGCTCTCTTAACTGTTGATGAGATGTTATTCGACCAGGTCAGACTGTTAGTGATCTGCACCCCCAGGAACTTAGTGCTACTGACCACCTCCACATCGCTGTCATTGATGTGAAGTGGTGTGGGACTGTGCCTGTTTTTCCTGAAGTCGACGATTACCTCCTTTGTTTTTTCGACATTCAGGATCAGGTTGTTCGTATTGCACCAGTCCACCAGTTGTTTCACCTCCTCCCTGTAAGCCAGCTCATTGTCGTCCCTGATGAGGCCCACTACTGTTGTGTCATCTGCGTACTTCATGATGTGGTTTGTACTAAACCTGGCACAACAGTCGTGGGTCATCAGGGTAAACAGCAGTGGACTCAGGACACAGCCCTGAGGGGAGCCGGTGCTCAGAGAGATGGTGTTAGAGTTGTTATTTCCAACCCTCACAGACTGGGGTCTGTCAGTGAGGAAGTCCAGTAGCCAGTTACACATGGGGGTGCCGAGGCCCAATGGAACCAGTTTGCTTATCAGGTGCTGGAGGATAATTGTGTTGAATGCTGAACTGAAATCCACGAACAGCATTCGCACATAGGTGTTCTTCTCCTCTAAATGTTCCAGGCTCAGATGGAGTACGGAGGATATAGCGTCCTCTGTGGAGCGGTTTGGCCTGTAAGCAAACTGGTATGGGTCAAGTGTGGAGGGGAGTCTGGAGGTAATATGGTCCCTGACCAGCCTCTCGAAGCACTTCATCATTATGGGGTGAGTGCTACAGGGCGGTAGACATTGAGACATTGTATGTTGGATTTTTTTGGCACTGGCATGATGGTGGCAGTCTTGAAACATAATGGGATGACAGCCTGGTTCAGCGAGGTGTTAAATATGTCCGTAAGGACATGTGCCAGCTGATCAGCACATTCCCTGAGCACCCGCCCTGGTATGTTATCAGGGCCTACCGCCTTTCGTGCGTTCACTCCTTTCACACCTCTGTTATCAGGCTTCTGAATGGTCATTCCATAAGCAAGTGTACTGTCTGGTTTTACCTCTGCCCCACTGCGGACATTGGACTTTGTCTTTGGAACTGGTGTGCTACTGTGCTGAGAACTATATTCTGCACTCTCTATCTTACCCTTTGCTTGACCTATTTCCTTTGAGTTCGGCTTGATTGTATTTATGTACAGTATTATTTGATTTGATTGGATTGTCTGCAAAACAAAGCTTTTCACTGTACACTTGATGATAATAAACCTAAACCTTTCCACTGTTGCCACTTCAATTCGCTATCTCACCCCCACTCTGACATTCGTTTGTGGCCCCCTATGCTATTGCATTGAAGTCCTGCAAAAACTTAAACTGCAGCTCATCTTCCATCTGGGCACATTGCAGCCTTCTGGACTTAATATTCTACAACTTATGGTAACTTCATTTCTAGTCTGCATCACAAAAACTGAACTTGCTGGACACATTCATAGGAAGAAAAGTACGATTAATGTTTCAAGTTGAAGATCCTTCCCCAGAAAGGCCTCTGACCTGAAATGTTAACTCCGTTTCTCTTCCCATGATTGTGGTCTGATTCACTGTGATTCCAGCATTTTCTTTTTTTCTTTTAGATTTTAGTGAAGACAGAACCAAAGTAGTTATTCAATTGATCTTCCATGTCCTTGTTCCCCATGATCAATTCACCTGTTTCTGACCGCAAGGGACCAACATTTGTTTTAACTAATCTTTTTCTCTTCACATAACTATAAAAACTTTTGCAGTCAGTTTTTATGTTCACTGCCAGTTTCCTTTCCAAATTAAGCCCTTTGTCCTCCTCTGCTGGACTCTGAATTTCTCCCAGTCCTCTGGTAGGCTGCTTTTTCTGGCTAATTTGTATGCTTCATCTTTTGTTTTGATACTATCCCTGATTTCCCTTCGTATCCATGGATGCACTACCTTCCCTGATTTATTCTTTGGCCAAACTGGGATGAATAATTGTTGTAGTTCATCCATGCGGTCTTTAAATGCCTTCCATTGCATATCCACCGTCAACCCTTTAAGAATCAATTGCAAGTCTATCTTGGCCAATTCACGTCTCATACCCTCAAAGTTACCTTTCGTTAAGTTCAAAACCCTAGTTTCTGAATTAACTATGTCACTCTCCATCCTAATGAAGAACTCAACCATATTATGGCCGCTCTTGCCCAAGAGGCCTCGCACAACAAGGCTGCTAACTAACCCTACCTCATTACTCAATACCCAGTCTAGAATAGTGTGCTCTCTCGTTGGTTCCTCTACATGTTGGTTTAGAAAACGATCCTGCATACATTCTAAGAAATCCTCTTCCTCAGCACCCCAGCCAATTTGATTCACCTAATCTATATGTAAATTTAAGTCACCCATTATAACTGTTTTACCTTTGTTGCACGTATTTCTAATCTCCTGTTTGATGCCATCCCCAACTCCACTACTAGTTAGGTGGCCTGTACACATCTCCCACTAGCGTTTTCTGCCCCTTAATGTTTTGCAGCTCTACCCACATCGATTCCACATCCTCCAAGCTAATGTCCTTCCTTTCTATTGCGTTAATCTCCTCTCCAACCAGCAACGCTACCCCACCTCCTTTTCCTTTCTGTCTATCCCTCCTGAATATTGAATATCCCTAGATGTTCAGCTCCCAGCCTTGGTTACCCTGGAGCCATGTCTCCATGATCCCAACTATATCATATTCATTAATAACTATCTGCACATTCACTGAGGTTCACTGACTGGGGTTCTCCCTGCCACTTCCCTGCCACTTCCATCGGCCGATAATAAGTAAAGTTTTGAACTGGTCTACCAAACGTATTGTGAGTTGTCAGTCAAGAAGCAAACCTGTTTGTTTGTTATAAAAGTAACTTTTTCTACTCTGCAGGAGGACTTGGACAGTTTGGGAGAGTGCGTAGAGAAGTGGCAGGTGGAATATAGTGTAGCAACGTGTGGAGTCATGCATTTTGGTAGCAGGAATAAAGGCGCAGACTATTTAATAAATGGGGAGAGAATCCAGAAATCGCAGGTGCAAAGGGACTTGGGAGTGCTGGTGCAGGATTCTACAAAAGTTAATCTGCAAATCAAATCGGTAGTAAAGAAAGCAAACTCAATGCTAGCAATTATTTCAAGAGGGCTTGTATACAAAAACAGGGATGTAACGCTGAGGCTCCATAAGGCACTGGTAAGGCCGATTTGGAATATTGCAAGAAATTTTGGACACCATATCTGAGGAAGGATGTGCTGTCTCTGGAGAGGGTCCAGAAGAGGTTTACAAAAAAGATCCCAGGAATGAATAGGTTACCTTATGATGAGCGTTTGCTGGCACTATGCCTTTACTCACTGGAGATTAGAAGAATGAGGCGGAAACTCATTGAAACATAGAATAGTGAAAGGCTTGGATAGAGTGGATGTGGAAAAGATGTTTCCACTAGTGGGAGAGTCTGGGACTAGAGCTCATAGCCTCAGAATTAAAGGACGTTCTTCTAGGAAGGAGATGAGGAAAATTTTCTTTAGTCAGATGGTGGTGAATCTGTGGAATTCTTTACCACAGAAGGCTGTGGAAGCCATCAGTAGATATTTTTAAGGCAGAGATAGATAGGTTCTTGATTGGTACAGGTGTCCGAGGTTCTGGGGAGAAGGCAGGAGAATGGGATTAGGAGGGAGAGCTAGATCAGCATGATTGAATGGCGGAGTAGACTTGATGGGCTGAATGGCCTAATTCTACTCCTATCACTTATGACCTTATATTCTAATAGTATAACTTAGCAAAATAAATCACTGGTACATATGTGCAAGTTGTTAGTACTCTATCTGGGGTGTTGCTTAGAGATACAAGAGTTTGCAGATGCCGGTACAAACCCAGTCTGGATGCTGGAGGAACTCAGCATGATGAGCACCATCTTTGGGGAATGTTGCTTAGGAATATAGTTTTCACTGTATCTGTGCTCTCAGCCATTTCCTAAGAATACTTTGAGGGACTCAAAAATTGGATAACAGAATGAAGCAGAGATGGGTCATCCACTCAACATTTCTGGCTGAAAATAGATATGATCTCATCAGCCTTGTCTTTAGCTCTCACATGATAGGCCTTGCCATCATTGCGGATGGGAATGTATATAAAGCTTCCTTCTCACGTTAGCTGGTCATTGTCAATTAATTGTCAATTACCATTCCCAATAAGTTGTGGCACGACTGCAGAGTTATAATCTGACCCATTAATTGGGGGATTGCTTGCTACATAAAATGTTGTCTAGCAGCGTTGAGTTTAGAAGGATGAGGGGGGATCTCATTGAAGCTTAACGAATAATGAGAGGACTGGATAGAGTAGATGTGGAGAGCATGTTTCCACTGGTGGGAGGTAAGGACCAGAGGGCACAATCTCAGACTAAAAGGAAGTGCCTTTAGAAAGGAAATGAGGAGGAATTTCTTTATTCCGGAGTTGGTGAATCTGTGGAATTCATTGACACCGATGTGGAGGCCAAATCATTGGGTATTTTGAAGGTGGAGATTCTTGATTAGTAAAGGTATCAAAGGTTATGGAGAATGGGGTTTAGACGGAAAGATAGATCAGCTATGATTGAATGGTGGAGCAAACTCGGTGGGCCTATTTCTGCACGTAGGACTTATGAAGTTGATACTGAAGAAAATAACTGTTTATGGCGGTGGGTTAAGTTTCAATGATGCAGCATTTTTGAATCAGATTGTGTGAAGCCTCAAATCTTGTTGAAGCTGCAGCGATCCTGATGGATTTGTGAGTTATGCACCACAGTAATACCCAACCTTTGATATGTTCTTCTGTCAAAATATTTCTGTGGTTGGTCCAGTACTGCACCATTATTCATTTAACATTCAATCACACACCAGGAGTAGAAACTGAATGGTGTTGGAAAGGGGCCACAAGACATGCAAGTATTGAATTGGGAGCGACCATACAGGAAGTTCATGATCCTTTTGAAAGCAGTGGTCAGCCAACTTTAATTGCTATGTTACTAGTTTTAGCGCTGAGGAATACAACTTAATCTTTAGTAACAGAGTAAGACAGTAAAAATCAAGTCCAGCCTTGCACATCAAAGGAGGGATGCTGTATGGCTGCAAATGGCAGTGGAAGCCATTCTACATTGTGCAAGTTGATGTTTAACTGTGAAAGAAAGCAAGCTTCTTTCTATAATGCAACATTTAGATATTGAGAATTTATTTAGTCAAAAAGCCAGAACCATCTCGGTCTCAGGTCAGGTGTCAGTAAGAAGAGATTGCAGAATAAATAACTGCCAGGAGTGAAGTTCCAAGTATAAGGATTCAGTCCAGGAGGAAATTTAACAATATCACATCCATTATCAAAATAATATCCTGTCCCTCAAATGCACCAGTAGTGCTGCACAGTGCTCAATGCAATATATCTCTCCGACTCCACCATCAAAAAACTATTGAGCAGGAATACAACAAAGCATTCTTATATCATGCAATGGGATGAATATTCTGCAGCGTGACTTCAGAGAGCTCGGAAAAGTGCTGAAAAGCAGGGCCTCCAGGGTGGTTATCTCCGGTTTGCTTCCAGTTCCTCATGCTGGCAAGAGCAGGTACAGGGAGATACAGGACCTGAATGTGTGGCTGAGGAACTGGTGCAGGGGGCAGGGATTTAGATTCTTAGACCTCTGGGATCTGTTTTGAAGTAAGGGGGAACTGTACAAAAGGGACGGATTGCACTTTAACAGGTGGGGGGCCGGCATTCTGGCGGGCAGGTTTGCCACTGCGGCACAGGTGGTTTTAAACTAAATAAGGGGTGGGGGGGGGGGGTATCAAATGGGATAGTCAAGGACGGAGTTAAAGGGAAACAGAGTAAAGGGATAGTTAATGACCCCAGAATTAATGGGAAAAAAAGCTCACAAAGGGATAGGAGAGTATGGCCAAGTGTAATAGGGATCAATGTGAAAGGTGAGATGCATATGGAATTAAAAGTATTGTATTTGAATGCGCAAAATATAAGAAGTAAAGTAGATGAGCTTGAGGCTCAGTTAGAGGTTGGTAGATATGACATTGTGGGAATTACCGACACGTGGCTGCAGGACGATCGGGCCTGGGAACTTAATATTAATAGGATTATACATCCTATAGAAAAGACAGACAGGTGGGCATAGAAGAGGGGGTAGCTCTGCTGGTGAGGGATGGAATTCAGTCCCTTGTGAAGCACGACATGGGGACTGATGAGGTAGAGTCACTGTGGACTGAGTTACGGAATTGCAAAGGCAAGAAGACACTAATTGGTGTTATCTACAGACCCTCAAATAGTAGGCCGGATGTAGGGTGTAAGTTGCAGCAGGACTTAAAACTGGCATGTAACAAAGGTAATGCCACTGTGGTGATGGGGGATTTCAATTTGCAGGTGACTAGGAAAATCAGTTGGTTCAGGACCCCAAGAAAGAGAGTTTGTAGAATGCCTCTGAGATGGATTCTTAGAGCAGCTTGTAATGGAGCCGACCAGAGAAAAGGTAATTCTGGATTTATTGTTGTCCAATGAACCAGATATGATAAGAGAATTTGAGGTAAAGGAACCGCTTGGAGGTAGTGATCATAATATGATTAGTTTTAATCTGCAATTTGAGAAGGGGAAGGTTAAATCGGAAGTGGTAGTGATGCAGTTGAACAAAGGGGACTATGAAGGCATGAGAGAGGAGCTGGCCAAGGTAGACTGGAAAGGGATCCTAGCAGGAATGATGGTGGAACAGCAATGGCAGGAATTTCTGGGCATAATCTGGAAGGTGCAGGATCATTTCATTCCAAAAAGGAAGAAAGATTCTAAGGGGAGTAGGATGCAATAGTGGATGACAAGATAAGTTCGGGATAGAATAAAGCTAAAAGAAAAGATGTATAACACAGCAAAGAGTAGCCGGAAGCCAGAGGATTGGGAAACTTTCATAGGACAACAGATGGAAACAAAACCGGCAATACAAGCTGAAAAGTTCAAGTACGAGGGGAAGCTGGCCAGGAATGTAATGAAGGACAGTAAAAGTTTCTTGAGATATGTTAAAGGAAAAAGAATAGCAAAGGCAAATGTGGGTCCCTTGAAGGCAGACACGGGTGAAATTATTATGGGGAACAAGGAAATGGCAGAAGAGTTGAACAGGTACTTCGGATCTGTCACTAAGGAAGACACAAACAATCTCCCAGGACAGAGGATAGAGGATCTGGAGGACAGAGGATCTAAGGGGGTAGAGGAACTGAAAGAAAATTTCATTAGGCGAGAAATAGTATTGGGTAGGCTAATGGGACTGAAGGATGATAAATCCCCGGGGCCTGATGGTCTGCATCAAAGGGTCCTCAGGGAGGTGTCTCTAGAAATAGTGGACGCATTGGTGATCACTTTCCAATGTTCAATAGATTCAGGATCGGTTCCTGTGGATTGGAGGATAGCTAATGTTATCCCACTTTTCAAGAAAGGAGCGAGAGAAAAAATGGGGAATTACAGACCCGTTAGCCTGACTTCGGTGGTGGGAAAGATGCTGGAGTCTATTATTAAAGAGGTAATAATGGGGCATTTGGATACCAGTAAAATGATTAGTCCAAATCAGCATGGATTTATGATAGGAAAATCATTCTTGACTAATCTTCTGGAATTTTTTGAGGATGTGCCAAGTAAAATGATGAAAGGGAGCCAGTGGATGTAGTGTATCTAGACTTTCAGAAAGCCTTTGATAAGGTCCCGCACGGGAGACTGATGACTAAAATTAGAGCACATGGTATTGGGCGTAGCGTGTTGACGTGGATAGAAAATTGGTTGGCAGACCGGAAGCAAAGAGTAGGAGTGAACAGGTCCTTTTCAGAATGGCAGGCAGTGGCAAGTGGAGTGCCGCAAGGCTTGGTGTTGGGGCCGCAACTGTTTACCATATATATTAATGATTTTGAAGAGGGAATTAGGAGCAAGTTTGCTGATGACACAAAGGTGGGTGGCAGTGTGAACTGTGAAGATGATGTTAGGAGGTTTCAGGGTGACCTGGACAGATTGAGTGAGTGGGCAGATGCGTGGCAGATGCAGTATAATATAGATAAATGTGAGGTTATCCACTTTGGTGGCAAAAGCAAGGGGGCAGATTATTTTCTCAATGGAGTTAGGTTAGGTAAGGGGGAGGTGCAGCGAGACCTGGTACAACAGTCACTGAAAGTTGGCGTGCAGGTACAGCAGGCAGTGAAGAAATCTAATGGAATGTTGGCCTTCATAACAAGAGGATTTCAGTGTAGGAGTAAAGAAGTTCTTCTGCAGTTGTATAGGGCTCTGGTGAGACCACATCTGGAGTATTGTGTACAGTTTTGGTCTCCTAATCTGAGGAAGGACATCCTTGTGGTTGAGGCAGTGCAGCGTAGGTTCAGGAGATTGATCCTTGGGACGGTGGGACTGTCATATGAGGACAAATTGAAAAGACTAGGCTTGTATTCACTGGTGTTTAGAAGGATGAGGGGGGATCTTATAGAAACTTATAAAAGGACTGTACAAGCTTGCAGCAGGAAAAATTTCCCCAATGTTGGGCGAGTCCAGAACCAGGCGCCACAGTCTTGGAATAAAGGGGAGGCAATTTAAAACTGAGGTGAGAAAAAACGTTTGCACCCAGAGAATTGTGAATTTATGGAATTCCCTGCCACAGTGGAGGACCAATCGCTGGATGGATTTAAGAGAGAGTTAGATAGAGCTCTAGGGGCTAGTGGAATCAAGGGATATGGGGAGAAGGCAGGCACGGGTTATTGATTGGGGATGATCAGCCATGATCACAATGAATGCGGTGCAGGCTCGAAGGACCGAATGGCCTCCTCCTGCACCTATTTTCTATGTTTATATGTTTCTAATATCCTCATGCACTTGCCGTTATATCAAATCTTTCTGCTTTGATAAATTAATATTTATTTAACCACAAATCTCAAACTGACACACTTCTCTTTTTTTAAATCCAGGGAGGATTTAAGCTAATGTGGCAGGGGGATGGGGGCATGAGCAGAGAGACAGAGGGATGTAAGATGAGGGTAGAAGCAATAGGTAGCAAGGTGAAAAGTAAAAGTGGCAGGCAGAAAAATCCAGGGCAAAAATCAAAAAGGGCCACTTTTCAACATAATTGTATAAGGGGTAAGAGTATTGTAAAGCAAGCCTGAAGGCTTTGAGTCTCAATGTAAGGAGCATTCGTAATAAGGTGGATGAGTTGAATGTGCAGATAGTTATTAATGAAAATGATATAGTTGGGATCACGGAGACATGGCTCCAGGGTGACCAAGGCTGGGAGCTGAACATCCAGGGATATTCAATATTCAGGAGGGATAGACAGAAAGGAAAAGGAGGTGGAGTAGCATTGCTGGTTAGAGATGAGATTAAAGCAATAGAAAGGAAGGACATTAGCTTGCAGGATGTGGAATCGATATGGGTAGAGCTGCGAAACATTAAGGGGGAGAAAACGCTAGTGGGAGTTGTGTACAGGCCACCAAACAGGAGTAGTGGAGTTGGGGATGGCATCAAACAGGAAATTAGAAATGCGTGCAACAAGGTTAAACAGTTATAATGGGTGACTTCAATCTACATATAGATGTGGTGAATCAATTTGGCAGGGGTGCTGAGGAAGAGGATTTCTTGGAATGTATGCGGGATAGTTTTCTATACCAACATGTAGAGGAACCAACGAAAGAGCAGGCTATTCTAGACTGGGTACTGAGTAATGAGGGAGGGTTAGTTAGCGGTTTTGTTGTGCGTGGCCCCTTGGGCAAGAGTGACCATAATATGGTTGAGTTCTTCATTAGGATGGAGAGTGACAGAGTCCAGCAGTGGAGGACAAAGTGCTTAATTAGGAAAGGGAAAATAGATTATGAAAGAAAACTGGCATGGAACATAAAAATGGACTGCAAAAGTTTTTATAGATATGTGAAGAGAAAAAGGTTAGTTAAAACAAATGTAGGTCCCTTGACGTCAGAAACTGGTGAATTGATCATGGGGAACAAGGACATGGCAGACCAATTGAATAACTACTTTGGTTCTGTCTTCACAAAGGAAAACGTAAATAATATGCCGGAAATAGCAGGGGACTGGGGGTTAAATGTGATGGAGGAACTGAGTGAAATCCATGTTAGCCAGGAAGTGGTGTTAGATAAATTGAATGGATTAAAGGCTGATAAATCCCCAGGGCCAGATAGGCTGCATCCCAGAGTACTTAAAGAAGTAGCCCCAGAAATAGTGGATTTTGGGGGCAAAAACAGGATGGTAGATTATTATCTGAATGGTGACCGATTAGGAAAAGGGGATATGCAACGAGACCTGGGTGTCATGGTACACCAGTCATTGAAAGTAGGCATGCAGGTGCAGCAGGCTGTGAAGAAATCAAATGGTATGTGAGGCCACACCTGGAGTATTGCGTACAGTTTTGGTCTCCTAATCTGAGGAAAGACATTCTTGCCATAGAGGGAGTACAGAGAAGGTTCACCAGGCTGATTCCTGGGATGGCAGGACTTGCATATGAAGAAAGACTGGATAAACTCGGCTTGTACTCGCTGGAATTTAGGAGATTGAGGGGGGATCTTATAGAGGCTTACAACATTCTTAAGGGGTTGGACAGGCTAGATGCAGGAAGATTGTTCCCGATGTTGGGGAACTCCAGAACAAGGGGTCACAGTTTAAGGATAAGGGGGAAGTCTTATAGGACCGAGATAAGAAGATCTTTTTTCACACAGAGAGTGGTGAGTTTGTGGAATTCTCTGCCACAGAAGTTAGTTGAGGCCAGTTCATTGGCTATATTTAAGAGGGAGCTAGATGTGTCCTTGTGGCTAAAGGGATCAGGGGGTATGGAGAGAAGGCAGGTACAGGATTCTGAGTTGGATGAACAGCCATGATCATATTGATTGGCGGTGCAGGCTCGAAGGGCCAAATGGCCTACTCCTGCACCTACTCCTGTACCTGTGCTGAGCCACCTGGAGCAGGGGCAGAGCTACGTCCGGATGCTCTTTGTGGATTACAGCTCAGCTTTCAATACTATCATTCCGGACATTCTCATCGACAAACTGGTCACTCTCGGCCTCCCCACTCTCACATGTGCCTGGATAAAGGACTTCCTCACCAACCGGCCCCAGACTATGAGACTCGGCCCCCACCTCTCCTCCACTCGCATGTTTAGTACCGGCTCCCCGCAGGGCTGTGTGCTAAGCCCCCTCCTATACTGTCTCTACACCCACGACTGTAATCCGGCCCACAACAACAACCGAATCGTCAAGATTGCTGACAACACTACAGTAGTCGGACTCATCTCAAGGGGAGACGAGGCAGCCTACAGAGAGGAAGTCCTGAAGTTGACAGCCTGGTGCTCAGAAAACAACCTGGCTCTGAACACCAAGAAAACCAAAGAGCTCATTGTCGACTTCAGGAGGCACTGCACTGACTTAGCCCCCTTATACATCAATGGCGAGTGTGTGGAGAGGGTCCACACCTTCCGGTTTCTCAGCGTCCTCATCTCCGCTGACATCTCCTGGACAGACAACATCACAGCGGTCATCAAGAAGGCACAGCAGCGGCTGCACTTCCTGAGGGTCCTCAGGAAGCACAACCTGGACTCCAACCTGCTGCTGACCTTCTACCGCTCGTCCATTGAGAGCCTGTTGACATACTGCATTACAGCATGGTACAGCAGCTGCACCATGGCAGACAGGGAGAGGCTTCAGAGGGTAGTTAGGGCAGCACAGAAGATAATCGGCTGCCCTCTCCCCTCTCTGATGGACATTTACACCTCCCGCTGCCTCAGCAGGGCGAAGAACATTATCAAGGACAGCTCCCATCCTGCATTTGGCCTGTTCAACCTGCTACCCTCAGGGAGGCGCTATAGGTGCATCAGCACAAGGACAAATAGACTCAAGAACAGTTTCTTTCCAAAATCCATTATCTCCCTGAACTCACACATGCACTGACATCACAGCCTAACCCCCAGATTTTCATCTATCCACCTACTGTAATTTGTACTGTAACTGTAACCCATACTGGATATAGGAATCCTATTATCCATTCTATTTATCCATTGTCTTTTTATAGATATGTATATAGCGCTGCAGAAACTGTGCACCTTCTCCCCCCCCCCTTTTTTTGTTTTGTTTTGCACTGAGTAGGAGCAGCTTTTAATCTCATTGTACATGTGTATAGTGACAATAAAAGGCATTCTGATTCTATTTTCTATGATTCTATGATTTTCTTGGATATAGTGGCAGATAATCATTGGTAGCCTCTGCAGAACGGGAAAAGATGAGCATACTTTGATTAAATCACTTCCAAGAAAAGGAAGCACGTCTTAATTGGAGCAACAGTGGCAATGCACCCGATCAAGACCAGATGATTTAATCCAGTGAAAATCAAAACAACTGCAGATGCAGGAAATCCAAAAAAAAAATCTGAAAATGCTGTAAAGAATTGCAATCCATTCCCACATGCAACAGTAAATTAATAGAAGATGGCAATATGTTTATGTGCACTCCTAATATTCCCAATTCCCTTTCCCCTTTCAAAAAGATCCAACCCCTACTTTCATCCCTTATTCCCTTTTGTCCAAGGTAGTCAAGCCAAAGCAGCATTGCTTCAGTTGGACAAGTAGCATTGTGTAAATATACGTTTCAAAATGAAGAAGCTACACGTTATATTACAAAATGGAGAACTGACTAGGTATGGCCTCAAATATCATTCATATGGTCTCAGGCCGAACTGATCAGTTGGGCTTCCACATCAGCACTGAGGCAGTTTGAGTTGGACACACAAAGTCATGGAATACAGGAGTTATAGTTCTTCAGAAACAGTAAACAAAGATTCTGGTTCACATTGTGAGATGACCCACAGCTGTCTGTCGTCTTTCCAGAAAATAGATAAACCATTCTCTCTTTTTTGTGAACAACTTGGTTGGATGTTCATAAAAATGTACAAAATTATTGATATTATTGGTATATAATAAACTGGGACGAACGGAAAAAGGATATAATAAAATATATTTTCCTTTCGTCCGCTCAGAACGGTCATGGAATCTTTGCTTGGTCTCGCTGATGAACAGGAGACGACATTGTGAACACTGGATGCAGTGGGTGAGGTTAGAGGAGATGCACATGTAACCTCTGCCTCATCTGGGTGGTTTGCTGTGGCCTTGAAAGGAGGTGACAGGGGGAGTTATAGGAATAGATGTTACATCTCCTGCAGGTGCAGCTGAAAGTAGGGAAGGGGTGGTTTGGGTGGGAGGGAATGAGTCAAGCATGTTTACCTCAGAACGAGGACATCTCGGATGACCAAGGATAGAGTCAAAGTCAAAGTCAAAGTCAAAAGAGTTTATTGTCATGTGCCCCTGACAGGACAATGAAAATCTTTCCTTGCATAGCACAACAGAACATAGAAGGCATTGACTACAATTCTATACATAAATACACCCATGACTTAATAAATTAATAAAGTGCAAATAACAGATGGAGGGATATTAATGTTCAGAGTTCCGAGCCAGGTTTAATAGCCTGATGGCTGTGGGGAAGTAGCTATTCCTAAACCAGGTTGTTGCAGTCTTCAGGCTCCTGTACCTTCTACCCGAAGGTAGCAGGGAGATGAGTGTGTGGCCAGGGTGGTGTGGGTCCTTGATGATGCTGCCAGCCTTTTTGAGGCAGCGACTGTGATAAATCCCCTCGATGGAAGGAAGGTCAGAGCCGATGATGGACTGGGCAGTGTTTACTGCTTTTTGGAGTCTTTTCCTCTCCAGGGCGCTCAAGTTGCCGAACCAAGCCATGATGCAACCAGTCAGCAAGCTCTCTACTGTACACCTGTAGAAGTTAGAGAGAGTCCTCCTTGACAGACCAACTCTCCGTAATCTTCTCAGGAAGTAGAGGCGCTGATGAGCTTTCTT
The DNA here is from genome assembly GCA_963514005.1 of Raja brachyura. Next base: position 20,753,867 of record OY740792.1, on the reverse strand, counting down.
AATAATTGCATCTGTGTTCTCGGACCAGGAAAGATCTTCACAGATGTGCACGCCCAGGAATTTGAAGCTCTTGACCCTTTCAACCATCGACCCGTTGATATAAACAGGACTGTGGGTCCCCATCCTACTCCTTCCAAAGTCCACAATCAGTTCCTTGGTTTTGCTGGTGTTGAGGGCCAGGTTGTTGTGCTGGCACCATATGGACAGTCGCTCGATCTCTCTTCTATACTCGGACTCATCCCCATCAGTGATACGTCCCACAACAATGGTGTCATCAGCGAACTTGATGATGGAGTTCGCGCAATGACCGGCTACGCAGTCATGAGTACAGCAGGGGGCTGAGCACGCAGCCCTGAGGTGCTCCCGTGCTGATTGTTATCGAGTCTGACACATTTCCACCAATGAAAGCCCAAGGTTGGCAGATTTCCATGAGTGAAGCAGATAAATTTCTTCAAATGTCAAGTAGTTTTCACGATCATCAGTACTAACGACCATTGTGAGGGTACTTGAACTTGGGATTCTGGATTACTTGTAAAACATACTTGGAGTACTGTACACCCCTGTACTGGTGAAGTGCATTTCAAATGGACAATAGATAATAGATGCAGGAGTAGGCCATTTGGCCCTTCGAGCCAGCACCACCATTCAATGTGATCATAGCTGATCATCCCCAATCAGTACCCCGTTCCTGCCTTCTCCCTATATCCTCTGACTCCACTATTTTTAAGAGTCCTATCTAACTCTCTCATGAAAGCATCCAGAGAACCTGCCTCCACCGCCCTCTGAGGCAGAGAATTCCACAGACTCACCACTCTCTGTGAGAAAAAGTATTTCCTCGTCTCCGTTCTAAATGGCTTACTCCTTATTCTTAAACTGTGGCCCCTGGTTCTGGACTTCCCCAACATCAGGAACATGTTTCCTGCCTCTAGCATGTCCAAGCCCTTAACAGTCTTATATGTTTCAATGAGATCCCCTCTCATCCTTCTAAACTCCAAGTGTACAAGCCCAGCTGCTCCATTCTCTCAGCACATGACAGTCCCGCCATCCCGTGAATTAACCTTGTAATCCTAAGCTGCAATCGCTCAATAGAAAGAGTGTCCTTCCTCAAATTAGGGGACCAAAACTGCACACAATACTCCAAGTGTGGTCTCACTAGGGCTCAGTACAACTGCAGAAGAACCTCTTTGCTCCTATATTTGATTCCTCTTGTTAAAAAGGCCAACATGCCATTTGCTTTCTTCACTGCCTGCTGTACCTGCATGCTTAGTTTCATAGACTGATGTACAAGGACCCCCAGATCCCGTTGTACTTCCCCTTTTCCCAACTTGACGCCATTTAGATAGTAATCTGCCTTCCTGTTTTTGCTACTAAAGTGGATAAGCTCACATTTATCCGCATTAAACTTCATCTGCCATGCATCTGCCCACTCCCCCAACCTGTCCAAGTCACCCTGCATTCTCATAGCATCCTCCTCAAAGTTCACACTGCCTCCCAGCCTTGTGTCATCTGCAAATTTGCTAATGTTACTTTGAATCCCTTCACCAAATCATTGATATATATTGTAAATAGCTGCGGTCCCAGCACCGAGCCTTGCGGTACCCCACTAGTCACTGCCTGCCATTCTGAAAGGGACCTGTTAATCCCTACTATTTGTTTCCTTTCTGCCAACCACTTCTCTATCCATGTCAGCACCCAATACCATGTGCCCTAATTTTGCCAATTAATCTCCTATGTGGGACCTTATCAAATGCTTTCTGAAAGTCCAGGTACACTACACCCACTGGCTCTCCCTTGTCCATTTTCCTAGTTGCATCTTCAAAAATTTCCAGAAGATTAGTCAAGCATGATTTCCCCTTCGTAAATCCATGCTGACTCAGACTGATCCTGTTACTGCTATCCAAATGTGCAGCTATCTCATCTTTTATAAATTGACTCCAGCATCTTCCCCACCACCGATGTCAAGCTAATTGGTCTATAATTCCCCGTTTTCGCTCTCCCGCCTTTCTTAAAAAGTGGGATAACATTAGCTACCCTCCACACCACAGGAACTGATCCTGAGTCTATAGAACATTGGAAAATTATCACCAATGCATCCACGATTTCTAGAGCCACTTCCTTGAGTACCCTGGGATGCAGACCACCAGGCCCTGGGATTTATCAGCCTTCAGTCCCATCAGTCTATCCAACACCATTTGCTGCCTAATGTGGATTTCCCTCAGTTCCTCTGTCACCCCTGAGGCCAGTACTATATCAGGAAGATTGTTTGCGTCCTCCTTAGTGAAGACAGATCCAAAGTACCTGTTCAACTCATCTGCCATTTCCTTGTCCCCATTAAATAAATTCACCTTTTTCGGTCTTCAAGGGTCCAACTTGAGTGGCTATCAGTGTTTACCCACATTTACTCTGCCTGTCATTCACTCCGGTTTCAGCATTCTCCACAAGCTAGAAAATTTGGGTTATACTAACAACTCATGTTTACAAAGACTTTAACAAACCTATTACAAAATGAATTTAACAACATGCCCAGCATTCTGGGCAACAGCAGTCAGCAAACAATTGTGGCAAGAATGCATTATCCAGCTGGAATAAACTGTGGAATCAATTTAATGTGGGGAACATATGAAACATCACTGAACTTACAGCAGATTTTTTTTACTTATCCTAAAGAAAGTTAACAACCCTCAAGAAATTTGCACAGGCTATTGATCATTTAGGCACTTACTCCTGAAATACTTGACTTTAAAGATATAGCGCTGAAACAGGCCCTTCAGCCCACCAGATCAGTGCTGATCAGCGATCACCCCGTGCACTAGTGCCATGCTGCTCAGTACAGACAATTTACAATTTTACCAAAGCCAATTAACCTACAAACCTGAGCGTCTTTGGAGTTTGGGAGGAAACCGGAACACCCGGACAAAACCCATGCAGTCACACGGAGTACAGACAGCATCCATAGTTAGGATTAAACCCTGGTAAGGCAGCAACTCTGCCTCTATGTCACTGTGTTAGCCATTACCAGTTGCTGGTTAACCTTATGTGTGAATGTGGCCAAGAGTCACCAACTATGGAATCTATCACATCAGCTTGTCACATAAGATAGGTTGTGAGAGCCACATCATTTTTTCCACACATCTCAAGAGACTTTGAGCGGACTGACAAATCAAACATGTGCACTGCACATGAGAAAGTAACAGCTCATAAAATCCTATCCCTATTACACAAGTCAACAATTTTAATTACTTTGTAAATTGTTTCATTTAAAATTATCCCTCTTCATTCTTCCATTAAACCTTCCACTTCCAAGTTATTAATGTACACGTCTGACGTTTCCAAGAAGTGGTTAGATATGACTCCAGAAAGCAGTTGGCCTATTTTTAAACATTTTAGAATATCTTTTAGTTTAGTTTAGAAATAGAGCAAGTAAACAGGCCCTCCAGCCCATCCAGCTCACACCGACCATCGATCACATCTATCTCTATCTATCTATCTATCTATCTATCTATCTATCTATCTATCTTTCTATATCTTCTATACTTTTTCTATCTATATATATCTGTACTATTACTAAAATTCACATCTTGTCCACTTGTCATCTGAGGACTTCGGGAGCCGCAGTCTCCGGGGACGAAGCGGCCGCTCCAGACATTTCCAAGCCGCCGAGGATTGTTCACCCGACGCCGGAGTTCCAGCTTTCCCGCAAAGAGGGCCTGAAAACATCGGACTGGCTGCGGAGGCCACAAATAGGCCCCGACCTCGGGTGTTTCACCGAGGAAGAGGACTTAACTTTTTGATGCCTTTCCCCACAGTGGAAAATTTTGATTCTGTTGTGGGGGGACGTTCATGTTGAATTCCATAATGTTTTGTGTCATTTTTCTTATTTTTAATTTTCCTATGGATGTACAGAAACTTTATTATTTCTTTTATGTAAAGCACTTTGGTTTCAACGTGAGTTGACTTAAACGTGCTATATAAATAAAATGTACTTACTCTTCCGGTTTGTGTTGTTTTTTAATTTTCTGAGTTGATCGTATGTGCTGAGTGTTTTTGTTCTCAAGCAGGCTGCCAGAGATTGGCACCACAAGTCTGACATTTCCAAGAAGAGGATAGACATGAGTGCAGAAAGCAGCTGCCTGATTGGAGGCGTGGTAGAGAACGGCAGGAGAATGCCAGGGCCGGGAGCACAAATGGCTTTAAATCTGATGATTCGGGTAAGAATTTGTTTATAAATTTTGGCTGGGAAGAAGAGATTGCATCTCTGCCTTTGTTGTGTTCACTAAATCATTCTCGTTTTTGTAGAAGGGGCAGTTATATTAAGTTGGGAGGTACCTTGCTATTTAACAGTATAAAGCTTTTCAAATTGTGAATGAAAGCAGTAGTGTGTCCTCGGCCTTGACTGTGTGTAGTTTAGCAGGTGTGCATTTTGTAATGTACCAGTCTGTTTACATTCTGCAAGCTGCTGTTTCATGTTGCACCTATAATACAGAGACTGGGCTTGAAGTGATTCTGTGATAATGGGTGGAAACATAGAATCATAGAAAATAGGTGCAGGAGGAGGCCATTCGGCCTTTCAAGCCAGCACTGCCATTCATTGTGATCATGGTTGATCGTCCCAATCAATAACCTGTGCCTGCCTTCTCCCCCCTATCCCTTGATTCCACTAGCTCCTAGAGCTCTATCTAACTCTCTCTTAAATCTATCCAGTGACTTGGCCTCCATTGCCCTCTGCAGCAGGGTATTCCACAAATTCACAACTCTCTGGTGAAAACCTTTTTTCTCACCTCAGTCTTAAATGGCTTCCCCTTTATTTTAAGACTGTGGCCCCTGGTTCTGGACTCACCCAACATTGTTCATGCATCTAGCTTGTCCAGTCCTTTTATAAGTTTCTATAAGATATCCCCTCATCCTTCTAAACTCTAGTGAATACAAGCCTAGTCTTTTCAATCTTTCCTCATATGACAGTCCCGCCATCCCTGGGATCAATCTCGTGAACCTATGTTACTCTGCCTCAACCGCAAGGATGTCCTTCCCCAGATTAGGAGACCAAAACTGTACACAATACTCCAGATGTGGTCTCACCAGAGCCCTATACAACTGCAGAAGAACCTCTTTACTCCTGTACTGAAATCCTCTTGTTATGAAGGCCAACATTCCATTAGCTTTCTTCACTGCCTGCTGTACCTGTAAGCCAACTTTCAGTGACCAGTGTACAAGGACGCCCAGGTATCGCTGCACCTCCCCCTTACCTAACCTAACCCCATTGAGATAATAATCTGCCCCCTTGTTTTTGCCGCCAAAGTGGATAACCTCATCTGAGGAAGGACATCCTTGTGGTTGAGGCAGAGTAGCATAGGTTCACAAGATTGATCCCTGGGATGGCGGGACTGTCATATGAGGAAAGATTGAAAAGACTAGGCTTGTATTTATCTATATTATACTGCATCCGCCATGCATCTGCCCACTCACTCAACCTGTCCAGGTCCCCCTGCAACTGAAACCAGCTCTTTATCTTTTTGTTTCACGATGCCTGCTGCCTTGGTGGCAGGCACACCATCACGTTTACATTGCCAGTTAACCACTGATTTATTTTCCAGTGGTCAGTGCAAAGTCTGCCTTCTTTAAAACTGGTATCGTTGCCAAAAGTGACGCTGCATGAAAATGGGCATTTGTAAAAATAAACCCCAGTGTCCTATGAGCTACGTGTTACTGTATTGTTCAATATTCTTGCTAATTGTCGTATTAACATTTCAATGCTGCATGTGCTTCGGCATGAGGCCATCCATTAGTTAGATCGCAGCGGAACATAGTATTAAATCACAAGCAACTGCAGATGCTGCAGATCGTGAGCAAAGAAAACAAACTGCTGGAGTAACACCATTTAGTGTCACCATCTAACAAAGGGTTGCTCTTTGGACGCAAAATAGTCACTTCCTGACTAACTGACTCTTTTTAACTTGGCGCAGAATGCAATGGTTACCCGTTTTCTATTGCACAAATGCATGAGTCAAGAGTCGAGTCAAGAATGTATAATTGTCATTTGTACCCACAACAGAACAATGATTTTTTTTGTTTGCTGCGGCTTAACAGGCTTGTAAACACAATACTCATAGATTGTATGAGAATGTATGAGAAACGACTAAATTCAATAACTTAATAACCCTAATACTAGTGCAAAAATGCTGTCTCTAAGGGGGTTGCGTCCAATCACCGACCAGTTTCCCTTAAAATTCCCGTCCAATCAACAAATCGGTCTCCTCCCGTCCAATCAGCCGCTGTCCCCAAGGGCAATGTGTCCAATCACATAATGCAGTTTAATGATAATTAGCAGCTACGGTAAAGGTTGGAAGCCAACAGAGGTACTGACAGCCAGACGGGAGCAGGAGAGATTAAGACAGTGTATAATCCATAGCACCTTAGTGTACAATTTCATAATATATACTAAATAACAGGGCTGACAGACCTTGGCTGGGAACCTAGGGCTCACCAAAATTGTTCCCAATTGGGCCCCGCACCTCCTAAGGCCAGCCCTGCCTTAACGTACCCCTTGTTCCTAAAACCCATTTCTATCACTGCGGTCAGAATCGATCCAATCTCTGCCATCGTGAAGCAGTCGTTCTAACAGCTGTGCCACTGTGTTGCCCTTTTCCTGATCTGGAAGAAAAATAGAGGATTGCAAGTGGTGCTTTTTTGTTCTACAAGATAAAAATTGATAATTCCAATTGGATGGTGAGGGTTTTAGAATGTTTAGAACTCTATGCCACTTCCCACGGATTCTGCATTGCTTACAGAATTTTCAGATTTTTTACCGGATTTCCAGCATCCGCAGTTGTTTTGATTTTCACTGGATTAAATTATCTGGTCTTGATCAGGTGCATTGCCACTGTTGCTAAAGACATTGCACTGCGTAGCAACTTTTACTGCTTCAATCAGGTCTTTGGTGGTGTCATCTAGTTTTTGTTCAGATCTGCTGGATTTTCCAGCCAGATCTAATGATGCAGTTGAAATCGCCAATGGGGACTACTGGAAAATGTCTAGCTATTTACTCTTCAGAGCTGGGGCATATCCATCAATGAGCAAAAATGAAGCATTTTTGCACATTGCTCTGCAATGAGGAGATATCCATTCACCTCTGATTCTGTTAACGTGCAGTTGGTGCCCTGCAACAAAATGCTCAGTTTGAAAGAGCAGTAATCAGTACAGTCATAACAATGAGTCATGATAACGATATGCAAATATCTTGGCTTTTTTTTCAGCTAACTTGGCGGTCAGATTGCATGTGCGCTGTGTAAGCCACAGCAGGAAGCCATGGTCTGGTGAGATAATAAATACGGGGACCTAGTAATGTAACCTGGAAATATTATGCCAGTATCATTATTATTCCAAATCTGAGGCGAATATGTGACATTGGCGACGAGGATATTTTGGATTCTGAATCTGTGGCTACGAGTTGGAAAAAGATAACAAAAATATTTTTATTTAAATGGCAGTCGCTGGAACTGATTTGTTAGCACTTCGTGGAGTTCCACACTTCGATCCGATGGGTGATGCAAATATCGTCAGCGTGCAGTGGAACGCTTGGCTGGAGGAATTCGTGGCCTACGCTGACAGTCGTGGGCTCTTTCTTGAGGAGAGTACGCGGGGGCAGAAAGCGCAGCGGAGAGCGTTGCTTCTTTTCACCGCGGGGCCAGCAGTTCGAGAAATATTTAAAACACTCCCTGACACCGGAATGAAGGAAGACTATAAGAAAGTCATTGATGTTTTGAACAGTCATTAGGTGGTGGTGCCGAATGCTACATTTGAACACCATTTATTCCGCAAAACAATGCAGTAAGAGGGCGAGACTGTTGCTCAATTTGTGACGGAGACTCAGACAGGAGTCTATTGGATGCATATAGGTGGCTGCTGATGTGGAACACCAGATATTGGAACAGGTTGTCCAGCATTGCAGCTCAGACAAGCTCAGGAGAAGGCAGCTAGAAAAAGGGGGTTAAACCTTAATGATGCTTTGCCGATTGCAGCAGCACTGGAAGCTGTTAATGGACAATTTTACAGCATGAAATTGAAAGATTCCAAGACTGGGCAAGTTAACTGGCTGTCCTACAGTAGACCAAGAAGTTTGCCTGAACGTGAGATCGAGTGTTACAGATGTGGCAACAAGGGTCACATAGGGAAAGATGCATGTTGTCCAGCAAAAAGTAGAACATGTAGGAAACGTGGAGATAAAGATCATTTTGCAAAGACATGTGAAAGTAAGGCCAGGGACAAGACAAGTGATTACAACAAGAAAGGGAAGTCCAGTGAAAAGAAAGACAGACCTTGGAAGGAAAAGAAGGGTCACGTCCGTCACGTAGAAGATGATTTCGGAAGTGATGAAGCTGGTGAGCATGCTGTTAAAGGGAATTATCAGTTTGCATTGAATGAGAGCCATCACGAGAAAGTTGCAGTGACCATCGGATGTGTTACAGTGCCAGTGATTGTAGTTCCTGATAGTGACAGCAACGTAATTGACAGATCACTTTGGGAAAGCTTGAAACTGCAGAAAATCAAGTGCATGTCAAGGAGATGTAGTAGGAAGTTATATCCATACACCACAACTAAACTATTGCAGACCATTGGATGTTTCACGGCTAAAGTAGAAGTCGGAGATAGAGAAACTGAAGCAGAGAGCTGGGAGTGCTTCAGATTGGAGTGCATGTCAATTCAGTGCACTCATATGATGACATGAGGCAGGAATTTCATTCAGTATTCCAAGGGGGTGGAAAATTGAAAGGCCGGCAAGTGAAGTTAGCCATTGATGAAAATGTCAAGCCGATAGCTCAACTGGTGCAGAGAATGCCATTTGGACTTCGTGATTATCGAGCCAGTTGAACGTTCGACACCATGGGTGAGTCCAGTAGTGATTGTGCCTAAACCCAATGATGACATCAGACTGTGTGTTGACATGAGGAGAGCCAATGAGGCAATAATCAGAGAAAGACACCCAATTCCAACAGTCGATGAGGTGCTACAAGAGTTATCACCCAGTAAAGCAGGGCTGCCAACTCTCACGCTTTGACCGTGAGAATCACGCATTTGAGAGAGCGAGAGGGGGAAAGAGAGGGAGAGAGAGAGAGGGGGAGAGAGAGAGAGGGGGAGTGAGAGAGGGGGAGAAGAGAGAGGGGGAGAAGAGAGAGGGGGAGAAGAGAGAGGGGGAGAGAGAGAGGGGGAGAAGAGAGAGAGGGAGAGAGAGAGGGGGAGAAGAGAGAGGGGGAGAGAGAGAGAGGGGGAGAGAGAGAGAGGGGGAGAAGAGAGAGGGGGAGAGAGAGAGAGGGGGAGAGAGAGAGGGGGAGTGAGAGAGGGGGAGAAGAGAGAGGGGTGAAGAGAGAGGGGGAGAAGAGAGAGGGGGAGAAGAGAGAGGGGAGAAGAGAGAGGGGAGAAGAGAGAGGGGAGAAGAGAGAGGGGGAGAGAGAGGGGAGAAGAGAGAGGGGGAGGGGGAGAGAGGGGGGAGGGGGAGAGATGGGGAGGGTGAAAGAGATAGGGGGTGGAGAGAGGGGGGAGAGAGAGGGGGCAGAGAGGGGAGAGAGAGGCAGGGCTGCTAACTCTCATGCACTGAGCGTGAGAATCACGCATTTCGCCAAATTCTCACGCTGATCACAAATTTCTCATGCTCTGTTGTGAGAAATTCTGTGATCAACAAAAATTTAAAAACTTATATCAACAGCATGGGCCATGGGAGTTGGAAGCGGAAGCAGAAGCAGCGCCGGGGACAGATGCAGACGGGGAGTGGGGCTGGCGAGTGTTTGCCGGGCTGACGAGTCGCTCACTGCAGCTCCGGCCATGGAGCAGCCTCAGTGCAAGGCGTCAGAAGCGTTGCGCCACTGTCGTGAGAGTCTCTGTGCCGAATTCACCCAGATGACCTGCTTGGATCAGGCTGCGGCTCGGTGCATCCTGGAGGACAACCAGTGGCTGCTGGAAGTAAGTACCAAGCACTGGGTAGAAACGGTGGAAGATAGTGTACTTCAAATGGGGGTGGTTGGAGAAAGCATCCTGCTTGCCTGCTAGATTTTCACTTACTGTAACTACAGGAAAAATGTTCCCGATGTTGGGAGAGTTCAGATCCAGGGGTCACAGTTTAAGAATAAAGGGGGGGGGGCAGTTAGGACTGAGATGAGGACAAACTTTCTTCACACAGAGAGTTGTGAATCTGTGGAATTCTCTGCCACAGAAGGCAGTGCAGGCCAATTCACTGGATGTTTTCAAGAGAGAGTTACATTTAGCTCACAAAATCAAGGGATATGGGGAAAAAACAGGAAAGAGATACTGAATCTAGATGAATAGCCATGATCATATTGAATAGCAGTGCTGGCTCGAAGGGCCGATGGCCTATTCCTGCACCTATTTTCTACGTTTCTATGCTTGAGTATATGGTAATAAAACTCGATCACTTGATTTTGAAGCATTCATGCATGGTGGAGGTATAATGTGGTCATAGAGTGATACAGTGTGAAAACGGGCCCTTCAGCGCAACTTGCCCACATCCGCCAACATGTCCCAGCTACACTACCTACTTTTGGTCCATACCTCCAAACCTGTCCTATCCATGTATCAGTCTAACTGTTTCTTAAAGGTTGGGATGGTCCCTGCCTCAACTACTTCCTCTAGCAGCTTGTTCCAAACACCCACCACCCTTTGTGTGGATAAAGTTCCCCTTAAAAAGTTACCTCTTAAAAATACTTCATACAAAAACATTGAAAACATACTTCTATAATGCACTAAAACATGATTTTAATACATCAAATTTCAAAAAGTTCCTACCCTGGGAGGGGGGACACCCGTCTTCCACACCCTCTCCCCACTCGGTTGCTCCACTCCCTCGCTGGGTACCCCCAAGGCCAGTGATCAGTGATCGCTCAGCCCCCCCACTTTCAAAAACGCTCCGCAGCCCCTGGTTCAGATGGAGAACACTGCCAGATGTGAGCGGGGAACTGAAGCCAGTTGTCTATGATGTTTGGATCTCAATGCTCAGCGCTTCATGTTTCGGAGTTGGCTAATGTTATTAATTTGTAATTAGTCTGATGACTTCAGGACAGTTTGTTATGAAAATGAAAGAAATGGTATCAGAATACTTATACAGCTGAGTGAGTATAATTTTACGGATAGGAATTGTGTTCAACCAATTGATGACTTCTTTGACAAAGTGACTAGCATGTTAGATAACAAGGAAGCCAATGAATGTAACAAATTTTGTTATCCATAATGTGGTCTGTGAAGTGCCCCATAACGGATTACTGCATTAGCTAAGCACCTGTGGACTTGAACGTGATAGGTTAAGTCCAGGGGGTCAGATACGGGGCTTTATGTGTGGGCCAGATATATTGTCAGTGCCAAGGGGCTAAGAGCAAGGTCAAGTGTGCATCCAGAGTCAATGTCTGGAATAGTACCAGGTGTGCAGTCAAACCTGGGACCAGGGGTGTGTTCAGCACTGGGAACCTAAGCAGGTAAGCAGCTTAGGGGCAGCTTAGCAGCTTAGGCTGGACTCAGGGACAGGAATGAGAGAAGGTATGCAACTGGAGTCAGGGCCAGGAGTAGTACCAGGTGTGCAGTGAGACCCAGGTTGGCCAACATGGGCCAAGTGTTTGACTATAATCTGATTTCCATACATGAATACACTAAGATCATTCATGTGCTGCACGTATGGATCAAAGCCTGGGCTCCACTGTGGAATGTGGGGCAGAAAACTCTGGTGGGTGTTGTGTACAGGCCACCTAACAGTAGTAGTGAAGTTGGGGATGGTATCAAACAGGAAATTAGAAATGCGTGCGACAAAGGCAAAACAGTTATAATGGGTGACTTCAATCTACATATAGATTGGGTGAATCAAATTGACAGGGGCGCTGAGGAAGGGGATTTTTTGGAATGTATGCGGGATAGTTATATAAATCAACATGTAGAGGAACCAACGAGAGAGCAGGCTATTTTAGACTGGGTATTGAGTAATGAGGTAGGGTTAGTTAGCAGTCTTGTTGTGCGTGCCCCCTTGGGCAAGAGTGACCATAATATGGTCGAGTTCTTCATTAGGATGGAGAGTGACATTGTTAATTCAGAAACAATGGTTCTGAACTTAAAGAAAGGTAACTTTGAGGGTATGAGACGTGAATTGGCCAAGATTGACTGGCAATCAATTCTAAAAGGGTTGACGGTGGATACGCAATGGAAGACATTTAAAGACTGCATGGATGAGCTACAAAAATTGTTCATCCCAGTTTGGCAAAAGAATAAATCAGGGAAGGTAGTGCATCCGTGGATACAAGGGAAATCAGGGATAGTATCAAAGCAAAGGATGATGCATACAAAGTAGCCAGAAAAAGCAGCATACCAGAGGACTGGAAGAAATTCAGAGACCAGCAGAGGAGGACAAAGGGCTTAATTAGGAAAGGAAAAATAGATTATGAAAGAAAACTGGCAGGGAACATAAAAACTGACTGCAAAAGTTTTTATAGATATGTGAAGAGAAAGAGATTAGTTAAAACAAATGTAGGTCCCTTGCAGTCAGAAACAGGTGAGTTGATCATGGGGAACAAGGATATGGCGGACCAATTGAATAACTACTTTGGTTCCGTCTTCACTAAGGAAGACATAAATAATCTGCCGGAAATAGCAGGGGACCGCAGGTCGAAGGAGGAATTGAGTGAAATCCAGGTTAGTCGGGAAGTGGTGGTGGGTAAATTGAATGGATTAAAGGCCGATAAATTCCCAGGGCCAGATAGGCTGCATCCCAGAGTACTTAAGGAAGTAGCTCCGGAAATAGTGGATGCATTAGTGATAATCTTTCAAAACTCTTTAGATTCTGGAATAGTTCCTGAGGATTGGCGGGTAGCAAACGTAACCCCTCTTTTTAAGAAGGGAGGGAGAGAGAAAACGGGGAATTACAGACCAGTTAGTCGAACATCGGTAGTGGGGAAACTGCTAGAATCAGTTATTAAAGATGGGATAGCAGCACATTTGGAAAGTGGTGAAATCATTGGACAAAGTCAGCATGGATTTACGAAAGGTAAATCATGTCTGACGAATCTTGTGGAATTTTTCGAGAATGTAACTAGTAGCGTGGATAGGGGAGAACCAGTGGATGTGGTGTATCTGGACTTCCAGAAAGCTTTCGACAAGGTCCCACATAAGAGATTAGTATACAAACTTAAAGCATACGGCATTGGGGGTTCAGTATTGATGTGGATAGAGAACTGGCTGGCAAACAGGAAGCAAAGAGTAGGAGTAAACGGGTCCTTTTCACAATGGCAGGCAGTGACTAGTGGGGTACCGCAAGGCTCAGTGCTGGGACGCCAGCTATTTACAATATACATTAATGATCTGGATGAGGGAATTGAAAGCAATATCTGCAAGTTTGCGGATGACACTAAGCTGGGGGGCAGTGTTAGCTGTGAGGAGGATGCTAGGAGACTGCAAGGTGACTTGGATAGGCTGGGTGAGTGGGCAAATGTTTGGCAGATGCAGTATAATAGAAACATAGAAACATAGAAAATAGGTGCATGAGTAGGCCGTTAATGTGGATAAATGTGATGTTATCCACTTTGGTGGCAAAAACAGGAAAGTAGACTATTATCTAAATGGTGGCCCAATAGGAAAAGGGGAGATGCAGCGCGACCTGGGTGTCATGGTACACCAATCATTGAAAGTAGGCATGCAGGTGCAGCAGGCAGTGAAGAAAGCGAATGGTATGTTAGCTTTCATAGCAAAAGGATTTGAGTATAGGAGCAGGGAGGTTCTACTTCAGTTGTATAGGGTCTTGGTGAGACCACACCTGGAGTATTGCGTACAGTTTTGGTCTCCAAATCTGAGGAAGGACATTATTGCCATAGAGGGAGTGCAGAGAAGGTTCACCAGATTGATTCCTGGGATGTCTTATGAAGAAAGACCGGATAGACTCGGTTTATACTCTCTAGAATTTAGGAGATTGAGAGGGGATCTTATAGAAACGTACAAAATTCTTAAGGCATTGGACAGGCTAGATGCAGGAAGATTGTTCCCGATGTTGGGGAGGTCCAGGACAAGGGGTCACAGCTTAAGGATAAAGGGGAAATCCTTTAGGACCGAGATGAGAAGGACTTTTTTCACACAGAGTGGTGGGTCTCTGGAATTCTCTGCCACAGAGGGTAGTTGAGGCCAGTTCATTGGCTATATTTAAGAGGGAGTTAGATGTGGCCCTTATGGCTAAGGGGATCAGAGGGTATGGAGAGAAGGCAGGTACGGGATACTGAGTTGGATGATCAGCCATGATCATATTGAATGGCGGTGCAGGCTCGAAGGGCCGAATGGCCTACTCCTGCACCTAATTTCTATGTTTCTATGTAACTTACTCTAACCTTATTCATAGCTAATCCAATTTAAAGCATATATATTGCATCAAGTGTAAGTTAAAAGCCTCGCTACAGTATGCTCCATATCACACAATTTCAAGCTGAAAAATGCAAAAATTCCCACCCCCCCCCGCCGGTCGCTAAGCTCCCTCGGCCTTGGTCTCGCAATTTAACACTCCCAACTGTCACCCAATGTTGGCAGCCCTGAGTAAAGTGGTCTCCAAAATTGATGTCAAGTGGGGATATCATCAATTGGAATTACATCCAGAGCCAAGTGAGGTGACAACATTCGTCACTCACTGCAGATTATACCGGTACAAAACACTGATGTTCGGAATCAATGCTGCCCCCGAGATCTACCAGTACGAAATCCACAGAGTGATTCAAGATGTACCAGGAGCAGCAGACATATCAGATGACATCATCGTCCATGAATCAATTCGTGAAGAGCATGACAGGAGGTTGAAGCTAGTGTTGACTAAACTTCAAGAAGCAGGACTCACCGCGAATGAACACAAGTGCAAGTTTGGCGTCTCTAAGATGGATTTAATGGACACAGACTCACAAGTGAAGGACTGAACCCAGTCATGGCTAAAGTGAAAGCTGTTGCAGATGCACGTGAACCTCAGAATTCAACCGAGATGAGGAGCTTTCTGGGACTGGTCAATTACTATGCAGAATTTATTCAAAATTTTGCGACACTGGCAGATCCGCTGAGAAAGTTGTCAGAAAGGCGTACTGTTCAAGTTTGGTAGTGAACAGAGACAGGCATTGAAAGCACTGAAACAGTCTAATGAGTGCAGAAACCCTTGGATATTATGATCCAGCTGCACCAACAAAAGTCATAGCAGATGCTAGTTCGGTCGGCTTGGGAGCAGTGCTGGTACAGACACATGCAGATGGACCCAGAATCATAGCATATGACAGTCGATCCTTAACCAGCGTGGAGAGAAGGTATTCTCAAACAGAGAAAGAAGCACTGGGACTAGTGTGGGCCTGTGAAATGATCCATGCATACTTGTACTCTAAGCCATGCGCCAGAATAGAACATTGGGTGCTGAGACTCCAACAGTACAAGTACAAAGTAGTCCACATTGCTGGGAAAGCAAACATCGCGGACCCGCTGTCGAGACTGTTGAAGGATGAACAGCTGGGAGCAACATTTACGCTAGAGAGGGAAGCACAGAACTTTTGTTGCAATTCGTCGCAATTCAGTCAACGCCAGGAGCCGTGACAACGAAGGAAGTTGAAAGGGAATCAGAACATGATCCTGAACTCAAAGATATCAGAGACCATATTCCCAGTGGGCAATGGGATCAATGCCTTTACAAAGCATATGTTCCCATAAAAGATGTAATTGGTCAGTGTGTGCTGAGAGGTAGCAGATTGGTGATCCGCAGGCACTACGACCAAGGATCGTGTCATTAGCACATGAAGGACATTTAGGCATCGTCGGTACTAAACAGAATTTGCGGAGCAAAGTGTGGTAGCCAGGTTGTGAGAAAGATGCTGACAAATTTGTCAAGGCCTGTCACGGAAGCCAAATCACAAGCAGGAGCTACCCACCAGAACCAATTAAAAGTACAAAGTTTCCAACAGGACCATGGGTTGACGTAACTGTTGACATTCTTGAACCACTTCCAACAGGTGAATCAATCTACTATAGTAGGTACTATGAGTATGCAGTTATGAAGTTAACTACAACAGAAAAGACTGTACAGGCATTAGCAGAGATCTTCACCAGACACAGGTTGCCTATTACATTGTATTCTGACAATGGGCCACAGTTTGTTTCTGAGACGATTGCTGAATAATATGAGAATCACAGGCATCCATCATCACATGGTGACTCCTAAATGGCCACTAGCTAACGGAGAAGTAGAGAGACAAAACCAGTCCATAGAGAAGAGGATACAAATCGCCCATGCCATAGGGAAAAACTGGAAGGAGGCACTGTTAGCAAACGCAGCTGTATATCGGGTGATCACTCATTCAACGACAGGAAAAAGTCCAGCAGAAGCCTTGTTTGGAAGGAAAATTCGTACTAAAATACCAGATATTGCGAGAGATCACGGAAGACCAGGAGCCGAGAGATTGTGATGCCAAAAGAAAGGTGCGGCAAAATGTTATGCCGACTTGAAATGAGGAGCCAGGCACTGGTGATGACGTGCTTGTGAGGTGGGATGATGGCGGTAAGATAGACGCTCTTTACCATTGACAGCCATACAATGTTGTATCGAGGTGCGGCAGCTTGGTGACAGTCAAGTCTCCAGAAGGTGTTATCTACAAGAGAAATGTATCGAGCGTCAAAAGGTACATGTCCAGAGACACTCAAAACGAGGTGGCCCAAAATCCACCAAGAGCTACCAATTCAGAGGGGCCAGATGATATCCCTGAGGTGGGGACCGGTGTTCCTGAGATAACCAGCATTTCCTAGGTGGTGACCAGAGTTCCAGAGGCAGCACACTGCAATGCAGGTGGTGAGCAGAGACTGTGTCTGGGTGACAACACCTTGGCAGATTCAACAGGCTCTGATGCTTCTGTGCCAGCTGGTAGACCAAAACGAGAAAGGAGTGTCCCCAAGCAATACGATGATTTTGTATTATAGGTTATAGTTTTGCTTAGTAATCATACAGATGAATATGACATTTGGTCAGAGGCAAAGGAAGCCTACAGGTTATTATTTGTATTAAGGGGGAAAAATAATTTGTTTGTTTTTGTACGTTTAGCTAGTATTTCATAGGCAATGCTGTATTTGGCTAATAAAGCCAACATAATAATTCTTCAGTGTAAACTAATTGTTTAATTGTGCAGCTGTGTCAATAGCACACTTATGATACTGTTTATCATAATACTGTTTATTATGATCAAGGAATTTATTAAGGTTACAAGAATGTAAAAAGTTGCATTGTTGCATTTAAAGAAATAGGATGAAAATGTTTGGAAAAAAAATAGTTGTAATGCATCTGTTTCGTGAGTTATTAGAACACATTAATTGAAAGTTTAATACTGGTAAAGGAGGGATGTCATGACGATGAGTCATGATAATGATATGCAAATATCTTGACCTTTGTATCAGCTGACTTGGAGGTCAGATCGCATGTGCACTGTGTAAGCCATGGCAGGAGGCCATGGTCTGGTGAGATAATAAACACGGAGACCAAGGAATGTAAATATTGTGCATCATTATTATTCCACATCTGGGGCGAAGATGTGACAAGTACCTTCTGATTACAATAGACAATAGGTGCAGGAGTAGGCCATTCGGCCCTTCAAGCCAGCACCGCCATTCAATGTGATCATGGCTGATCATACACAATCAGAAACCCGTTCCTGCCTTATCCCCATATCCCCTGACTCCGCTATCTTTAAGAGCCCTATCTAGCTCTCTCTTGAAAGTATCCAGACAACTTGCCTCCACCGCCCAGGCAGAGAAAGTGTTTCCTCATGTCCGTTCTAAATGGCGTACCCCTTATTCTTAAACTGTGGCCTCTGGTTCTGGACTCCCCCAACATCGGGAACATGTTGCCTGCCTCTAGCGTGTCCAAACCCTTAATAATCTTATATGTTTCAATAAGATTCCCTTTCATCCTTCCAAATTCCAGAGTATATTAGCCCAGCTGCACCATTCTCACAGCATATGACAGTTCCGCCATCCCGGGAACATCATTTGCCCCATGATTACATCAATTGCCCCATGGGACTGCATCATGACTGTTGACAATCATTACTTAAATGCAGTAAGCTGCAGTTTGGCTTTAACATGGCTAACTTTCCTGACGTTGCAGCACATTGCAGTGTTTCTTTGATTTGTTCATGTTAATTGATGCTGTCTGTAAACACATTGTTTTTTTTTCAATTAAAGGTCCAACGTCACATAAGCACAATTGGTTGTTCTGTCCAAGTATGCATAGGGTATATAAAATGTTGAATTTGTACAGAGTTGAGGTACAAGGCATGATCTTCCAGGTATTTGATGGGGGTGTGGGTTGGTGGAAGGGTGGTGATCTCTACTCTGGTAAAATGATGGCATTGCTGACTTGGCTCCTGGTCACAGTTGTCTGCTCGATCTGCTTCTGGTCATCTTGGTTGCATTACTCTTGAACCCTTGGAGTTGGATGCATTGGATACCGAATAGCTGCTGGACCCTCATAAAATGGGATGCTTTGGATGCTGCATTTCTCCTGGACTGGAGGTTCATTTGATTCTTTCCTTCCATTACAATGGGTATTCTTTTTCTCCTTTGTTCTAACCCTTTGCCTTTACACTTCTTTTGTTTGTGGTGCCAATGGGATTGCCCACCATTGGCATTTGACAAGGAACAGATACTGATGTCTGTCTGGGACATTTGATCCTTTCTGGAGTTATTGGAAGTTATTTTGCTTTTGGAGGAACTTTTTTTCTCCTCTTCACTATCTTCCATTCCTTCGGGTCACATTCTTGGCTGGAGAGGAGAATTGCTTTCATTTCTGATGATGTTACCGACTCTTTCTTATTACCTCTGTACAGCCAAAAGGTGGCTTGTGTGGGTGGCATGCCTTGCTGCACAGACAAATGCAATCTTTCAATAGGCGATCTTCCTGTTTGTAGCTTCTGCAGATGATTGCACTTACAAATGTGATTCATTCTGGTTTGTCTTGCATAAACCATGTGGGCATAATTTCCTCTGATTGCAAAGCTGAATGCTGAGTGGATGACGGCTGCTTTGCATCTAGTTTAAGCCTACATTAGCCTTGCATTCACTTCTTCAGATCAGAGATTGTTGATGCAATCGAAGTTCACTGCTCACTCTATGCATCTCAGATCAGATAAGATTATTATCATATACACCAGTCTAATGAAATTCCTACTTTTCCTGAAGCTCAAAGTAAACAGTAAATGCAATAACTAAAACAATAAATACAATGAGGAATACAAAATAGCATAATGGTGCAAACATTATGGAGATTGATCGTAGTGCAATTTGAAAAAGTACAATAAAGTACAGAAGTGCAATAATGGAATAATCAAATGAAGTACAGTTAAGAGGAACAGTATGTGTCAGCACCTCCAGCAGAGAGGTAGTGGATTCAGGAGACTAACAGCAGCGCAGAAGAAGCTGATCTCAAATCCGGTTGTCTGGCCATTCATACTTGAAACTTCTTCTAGAAGGTGAAAGGGGACTGGCCATGGTGGCAGGCATCCTTGATGATACTTACAGCCATCCTGATGCAATACACTATGAAGTTAGACTAGATGGGAAGCAGTATTGAGCCCACGAAGGACTGGGCAGTGTTTGCCACTCTTCATACAGGTTCAGATGGTCAGGAGTAGAGCAGTTGCCATATCAGGCTGAGATGCATCTTGTCAAAATACTTCTTTGTAGTGCATCTGTATAAGCTCAAGAGAATCCTTGTGCACAAGGTAAGGATAGCAAAACTGGTAAACATTTGCAGATTCCAGGGCAGGAGCTTCTTTTTGTACATGCATGGTAATAAAAAAACATCACTGCTTGGCTTGTATAACTCATGACATGCTGGAGCACAGCACTGTAAACATGCTTACCTCACTATGTATGTATTCACAGCACATGCAGGCAGGGTAGAGATAATGTTGGGGGGGGGGGGGGCAGGGGAGTAAATATGGAATAGTATAAAAATAATGTCTACTTTGGATCGGAGAGGATCTGCCCTAGGTCAGGAGTCTCTCAAGCTGGCCACCTTGTAATAAAGAGAGTTTGTTCTGAAGGTGAACGCTGTACTCCATATAAATTATTTTAATCTACATATAGCACTGTGAGCAGGGTCCATCGTGGACTAATGGGGCTGCTCTGTGGGATGGAGAAGGTAATAAGCAGGAACCAAAACAAGATCAGTTGCCACAGTGAAAAGAAAGAATAGATTGGAAGGGAGATAACACAGATGAGGAAAGGAATGGGACACCAGCCACCACTCAGACCTCAAAATCCGACCACCAAAAAGCAGGATAAATTATATCTCAGTTTCAAGGGCTGAGCCAGAGGCTTTGGGAGAACACTATGTTAGAAAGAGAGCAACAGGCAAACCACCAAACACAAACAGTGGGAAAAGTCACATGATCAACATCTGGCCAGTAATGACACGAGAACATAATTCAGACAGTTTTATATCTGTTTGGTTGCATCATCAGAAACAATGGCTACAGTAAGCTTAATTAGTGCTAATAAATGAAGAACATGGCCTGAATTTAAAGTGTGAATAAGCTGTGAACTTTAAAATGCTGCATGACATGTGGCATTTTGTGGGTTCACTTTGATTTGTGGAGAGAGAGTGAGCGAGAGAGAGACAGGAAGTGAGAGAGGGAGAGAATGAGGTGAGTGAGTGAATGAAAAGCTGCTGCATGTTTGTTAAGATTGTACTGGGAGAACGTTGAATTAATCCAATGGGTGAAGTATTAAATGAATATTTCTTGTTTATATTTACCATGGTGAAAGACATGGATGCTTGGGAACTTAGGGAAGCTAATAGTGAAATCATGAAAAGAGTTTATATTACAGAAGAGGAGGTTCTGGACACCTTAAAACACATGAGGTAGATAAATCCCTATGACCTGATCAAATATATCTTAGGATGTTATGGAGCCGCTCATAGAGATATTTGACCATCACTGGCCAATGGCAAGGTTGCCTGGAGACCTAAAAACCAAAGATAACTGGGAGATATAATTTACAGCACCAAATGGAAGAGTATCTTGTTAACTTAAATGAAGAGAATATCAAAAAATAGGAAGAAAACAAGGAAGATACCAGACGATGGATTTAAGAGAGAGTTGGATAGAGCTCTAGGGGCTAGTGGAGTCAACGGATATGGGGAGAAGGCAGGCACGGGTTATTGATAGCGGATGATCAGCCATGATCACAATGAACGGCTGTGCTGGCTCGAAGGGCTGAATGGCCTCCTCCTGCACCTATTTCCTATGTTTCTATGTTTCCAAAGAGCAGCAAGTTCAGTGAGTTACTCCAACATGGCCCTCTATTCCAGATGATGTCATGTGCCAGAAAACTGAGAGAAAATGATTGGATCCCTGCTGAAAAGGACCCCAAGAGGTTTTATTTGTAACCATGACATACATTTATTTGTAGGAACCAGCCAGAGTGAGACGAGGACATTGAAAGTAAACGTTTAAGAAGGTGCTGCAGATGCTGGTTTACACAAAGATAGATGCAAAATGCTGGAGTAAGTCTGCGGGTCAGGCAGCGTGTCTGGAGAAAAGGAATAGGTGACTGATAAAGGGTCTCGGCCTAATAGGTCACCCATTCCTTTTCTCCAGAGCTGCTGCCTGACCAGCTGAGTTACTCCAACATTTTGTGTCTATCTTCTATGAAACTAAAGCCTCCTCTGAATTATTTTCTAATGAGATGGACCAAAGGTAGTAACAATAGACCAACGGGAAGCATTTTGGGATAACTTACACAAGCTGTATGAGTATGAATGCAGTACCAATGCCATGCACAATATCACACAAGTGACCTGCCATGGATTGGTAATGACATCGACCAGAGAGAAATTAACACTGTAGTGACCATTTGGCTTGTTCTGCGTGTCATTGATGATGGCATATATCTTTACATTTTAGACAGCCCATTATATTGTGGGTGGGATTTATGACGTGTTTTAGGGCTATGTATCTTGCACAGAAGCTTTGTTTTTGATTTTAGTTTGGAGGAGCAGGGAAAAGGTTTACCCTTCGCCCATGCGAAGTGTAACGGAGACACAAGGAGTTTTCTAATGTTTAAAGTAATAAGCTGGAGTTCAATGAAGATTGTAGTACCGAGTCAGAAGAAATTTGAATGTATCTTACTGTTTTCTATCAACAATAAAGCATTTATTCATCAAAAGACTGTGATTTGAAGACTTATCCATGAAGAAGTTCTGAAGGTCTCTGTGGGTGAGCTCGCATGCTTTTCGAAGACATTCTCCTTAACCATGCTTGTCCATTTAGTGGCTAGAGGGTTAATTTCTCGAACGATATAAAAATAGGCCGCTACATTAAGTCGAAGGGAACCTCCGACAGGGGGATAAATACCAGTCCCAGAGAGTGGGACAGAAGGGTAAGTTGAAGGAGACCTCCGTCACAGGGCGGTAAATACCAGTCCCAGAGATTGGGACAGAAGATTTGGCTAAGATCTCGAAGAGGTTTTAACCAGAGGACTGGTTCCAGCTGTGGAAAGGAAGAAAATAGATCTCGGCCAGAGATGGTGTTGAGATCTATCGACAGCATCGAGACTTATCTGAATACAATATCATAGAATTGTGAGTAGAAATCAATTATTATTCTTCGAATTTGAAGCTGCAAAGCTTTATATTAAACGACTTCTGAAAGCAGAACCACCAAAAAGTGTTTTTTCCAAATTTGTCTGGAGAAAGGAGATTCCAGTCAGACCGACCTTGGATTGTTTTGAATTGTTTGATAAACCATATGAATTATCGTCATCTTTTAGCCCATGGATGTTGGTGAGATGTTCTCTACAATATCAGTTTGTTTGATTCTGAAGAAATTGTTTTCAAAATAACAACCTGATATTTACTCAAAGTTGGAGCAGAACTCAGAGACCACTCTGTTCATTTAATTTACCGATCTGCCAAGACCTCTTTAAAATCATGGATCCGGAAGATGAAGAAAGAGCCACGCCAGATGAACCACGAGGTGGTGATGAAAGACCAAATAGACAACTTAAAGAAACTAAGAAAGAGGTAAACTCGATATGGAATCACGCTAATGAGTCCATCGATAGCTACAGAAAACTCTTGTATTGAGAAGAAACAGATAATTCACATGATGCCTGCTTGAAAAAAAACCGAGAAAGAGATAAATGAATTATGGAAACAGGTTACAAGATTAATTGAGAAACAGAAGAAACTAATGGAATCAGAACAGAACGTGATCAAGGTGAAATCTCATATAACCATATAACAATTACAGCACGGAAACAGGCCTTCTCGGCCCTTCCAGTCCGTGCCGACCATTTATTTTCCCCTAGTCCCATCTACCTGCACTCAGACCATACCCCTCCATTCCCTTCCCGTCCATATACCTATCCACTTTACTTTTAAATGTTAAAATCAATCCTGCCTCCACCACTACTGCAGGAAGATCATTCCACACAGCCACCACTCTCTGAGTAAAGACGTTCCCCCTCATGCTACCCCTAAACTTCTGTCCCTTCATTCTCATGTCATGCCCTCTTGTTTGAATCTTTCCTACCCTCAATGGGAAAAGCTTATCCACGTCAACTCTGTCTATCCCTTTCATCATTTTAAATACCTCAATCAAGTCCCCCCTTGACTTTCTGCGCTCCAAAGAATAAAGACCTAACTTGTTCAACCTTTCTCTGTAACTTAGTTGCTGGAACCCAGGCAACATTCTAGTATATCTCCTCTGTACTCTCTCTATTTTGTTGACATCCTTCCTATAATTAGGCGACCAAAATTGTAAACCGTACTCCAGAATTGGTCTTACCAATGCCTTGTACAATTTTAACATTACTTATATTCAATGCTCTGATTTTTAAAGGCCAGCACACCAAAAACTTTCTTTACCACCCTATCTACATGCGATTCCACCTTCAGGGAACTATGCACAGTTATTCCTAGATCCCTCTGTTCCACAGCATTCCTCAATTCCCTACCATTTACCATGTACGTCCTAAATATGAGCCAACTATTGAACCTCTGCGAGGAGGTTGGCAAGAAACAAGATGTACTGCTGTGTTCACAGCCGTCTCGGGAAGAATGCAGTGGACACATCCAGTGGGAAGAAGACAAGAAGATATTCAATGGTTTCGTAAAAAAGGCAGGGAAGTGATTATCTGAAATTATACACAACTTACGAGCTTAGTAGCCAGAAGTGCGATGCAACAAAGTGCCAGAATGGAAGATGAGATTGCAACGGGGATAGTATCTCAAATGTATCTTCACGAAGATCAGACCACAGATCTGGTTTAACACCCAGTTCGATTTCGAGGGCATCTGCTCGATTGGTAGTTAAAGCTGAGCTAGCTGCTCTCTCAATAGAAGCGGAGGCCATGAAGATGAAACATGAAATCGAGCGAGGAGAAGAAGTGATGAGACGACAAAAGGAGGAGATGACGCGACATCAAGAGATGATGCGACATCAAGAAGAGATGAGACGACGAAAGGAACAACTGGAAATGGACACAAAGATGGCGGTGGCTAAAACAAAGAACGAGCTACTGGGTTGTGAGGGTTCAAGATGCAGCTCTAGATCCTCGAAGACAATGAGCTCTGGACCAAGAAGAAAAACTGCTCAAAGTGAATTAGCAGTTGGATCGAGGCCCAATCATATTTCTAGGCTTTGAAAACCCATTGGAACAGAGGAAGATGGGTGAAACTTCATCTCAGCAAATGAGTGCTAGATCGAAACCAACTACTATTGGTGCTTCTGTGGATGCTCGAGACAAACCAATAGCGGACCATGCTTTTTTGAGGCATGGTGCACAGACTCAAGCAAGCCAATTTGAATCAAAAAGGCCTGTTTATCAACAGGTGGAGCCAAGCCAAGGATATCAGGATGGGTTATTGGCATTGGTGAAAAGTCAAACTAAATTCATAGCTCGACATAATACCTCTCTCATTCTACCACCAGTGGAAATTCCTACGTATGGTGGAGATCCTTTGCAGTATGAAGCTTTCATAAGGGCATTAGAAGAGGTATTAGAAACAAAAGTTAAGGATGAAAAGGAGCGCTTACAATTTCTGGTGAAGTACACAAGTGGAAGTGTTAAAGTATTTGTAGAAAGTTGTCAAAAGTAACCAGGCAGCCATGGCTATAGAAAAGCGAGAAGATTACTTAAAGAACGTTTTGGTGATGAACAGAGGATTGCTAACGCATACATGGAGAAGGCCCATGCTTGGAAAGGAATCAAGCCGGAAGATGGGGAAGCATTATGCAATATTTCTGAGAGATTGTGGCAGCTCGATGAGAAATCTGGCCACATGGAGGAGGTGAATCTTCCAAGTAATACTAGAATCATTATGAGTAAGTTGCCCAAAAGACTGAGGTGGGGATACGAAGCAGGCAAAATAAGAGATGAGAGGAACCAAGAAGCTAGGCTACTAGACCTAGTGGAATTCTTAGACAGGGAAGTACGGTACATGTTAGAGCCACACTACGGGACTATTAAAGTTTTCAAACCATTTGCAACCAACAAAGGTTCTACCTTTACCAAAACTGAAAAAATATCAGAACCTAGGAGAAGTAGTTTCGCTATCGCAACCAGACCTGTGGAAAAGACAGATAGAGGGAAAGGAAATGTGTACTAGCAAGCAAATAGTATTTTGTTTGTTATGTGATGAAGTTGGTCACACCATAAGATGGTGTCGAAGATTCAAGATGAAATAATATGAAGGCAAGATGGATTTCTTGAAAGAGAAGGGAATCTGTTTTGGATGTTTGAAAAAAGGACATATGGAGAGAGACTGTAAGAGTCCTATAATTTGTTACGAGTACTGGCAATATCATCCTGAAGCAGTTCACACTGAAGAAGAGCTACCAGAGCATTGGGAAGAAAAAGAAGAACTGGAACAAACGGATGATGAGCTACCAGAGCAAATAGAAGAAGATGAACCGGAGCAAACAGAACAGAAGGAGAAGTCAGCTACTAGTGACGCTATCACCTTGCCTCAAGTAACTGCTCATATTGGGGCCGGCGTTGAAGCTTGTCATTTTTCTATCTTACCAGTACAGGTAAGGAACAGCAAGACGAATACAGTGTTGCAAACATATGCTTTTCAGGATCACGGAAGTTCGACTACCTTTTGCACAGGAAACCCGACGAGAAGACTGAACATCACAGGAGAAGAGACTAAGATTCGATTACGTACCATGACTAAAGAAAAAGAGAGCAGGAGTCATTGCATTACGAGTATGGAGATATCCAGTTTGGATGAAGATAATTTTATACCAATATCTGAAGTGTTTACACATGGAACTATGCCTGTTGGTCGTCAAAATATACCCAGATATGAGGACTTGAAACAACGGCTTCACCTGAAGGATGTCAGGATATCTGAAATAAATTCTAGTGTTGATCTACTTATTGGAACAAATGTTTTAAAGGCATGGAACCTATACAGATTGTTAGGAGCCAAGGTGAAGGACCATATGCTATGAAAACCCGACTTGGATGGGCTATCTATGGCTCCTTGAAAAGGAATCATGAAAACAGGAGTCAGAGGAACTATCCTACCATTGCTGTTAATCAAATATCAACTGATAAATTAGAAAAGCCGGTGATGAAACAATATCATCATGACTTTAATGAAAGTACCAACAAGGAATCTGAAGAGATGTCAAATGAAGAGTTGAAGTTCATGGATATTATGAACTACTCAGTGAAAACTGACGGACACTATTGTGTGGACTTACCTTTCAAACAAGAAAATGTCAGTCTACCGAATAATCGTCGTAAGGCAGAGCAATGTACCCAGACTTTGAAACGCAAGTTTGGGGAGAATACTAAATTTCATGAAATAAGAATCTCTGTGAAGAATAATTTCTACAAGGATGATTGCTTAAGATCCATGTCTACTGAGCAGGACGCAATTCTACCAGTAGAACTTCGGACTTCTCTTTGCAAAAAGGGAGGATTCACACTTTCCAAGTGGAACAGCGACAATTGTGAATGCATTCCACGAGATGATAGAGCCAAAGAAACCAGGGAGTTGGATTTGGACAGAGACGATTTGCCAATGGAAAGAGCATTAGGAGTTACTAATGTTGCACAATTGAAATATGTTAACACAGAACATATGCATTTCAACAATGCATTTCGTTGTCTAATGCATTTCGTTGTCTCTGTACTGTACACTGACAATGACAATTAAAATTGAATCTGAATCTGAGAAGAAAATCTGCTAAATGAAGTTTCCAGAGAACTTACAGTGAACCGTTTCTTAAGCAAAAAGAGATAGATCAATGAACTAAAATCTCTTTGTAAGCCAGACAGAGAATGGCCAAAGCTTGAGCTGGGATTTTAAATCTCTGCTAATGATCCGGACATTAAATTCAATTTAATGGTGAACTTTATTGCTGAAGATCCTGTTATTCTTTTGAAGGATTTTCACACTTCAACATTGCTGTTACAACACGTTCATGAATTGATCCGACATGGAGGAAGATGTTTCATGCTATCAAAGCTTTAGACTGTTATATTTTGGACTATATATTGGGTATCATGCCTGATTTTAAGGGTGTGGTGCACACGGGACGACTTTAAATTTAAACTAGTGTTTTAATAAGATTAATAATCTAGTTATGCTTGCTTCTAGAAGGCGAAAGTGAAGATGGAAGGGTCGATGAAGAATTCTGATTACGGATATATAGTGCATGCTATTTTTTCCTATAATGTTTTTGGTATCTCCGCCTGTCACGCGGTAGACCGGGGTTCAATTTCCCGACGAAGAGCCACGGGGTTCAATTCCCTGTTTGTTGCTTTTTGATACATGTTAAGCCTTCATGGCTACTTTTTTGATGTTTATTAGTAATTGCCTCGTTATATGCAATTAGGGGCCGGTATGTAGTGGCCATTTGGCTTGTTCTGCATGTCATTGATGATGGCATATATCTTTAAATTTTAGACTGCCCGTTATATTGTGGGTGGGATTTATGACGTGTTTTAGGGCATGTTTTGGGCTATGTATCTTAGTTTAGAAGCTTAATTTTTAGTTTTAGTTTGGAGGAGCAGGGAGAAGGTTTACCCTTCGACGATGCGAAGTATAACGGAGACACAAGGAATTTTCTAATGTTTAAAGTAATAAGCTGGAGTTCAATGAAGATTGTAGTAACGTCAGAAGAAATTTGGATGTATCTTACTGTTTTCTATCAACAATAAAGCATTTATTCATCAAAAGGCTGTGGTTTGAAGACTTATCCGTGAAGAAGCTCTAAAGGTCTCTGTGGGTGAGCTCGCATGCATTTCAAAGACATTCCCCCTAACCATGCTTGTCCATTTAGCGGCTAGAGGGTTAATTTCTCGAAAGATATAAAAATCGTCCACTACAAACATTACTACCATATTATCGGCACGTACACATGATTTTGAATTTAACTGGTCTTGCTATCTTTACTTTTTGCCCCACTCTCACACCTCAAGGAGAATACATTATTGGAATAACCTTGTAAATCCCTCAGTTCAAAAACAAACATTCTTTTGATTCTAAGTACATGATGTAAAACAGCATAAACAAGGGCTTGGATCATGGTGTATAACATCCCAGACCATACCATAATGATTAATGAAAAACCCAAAGTGGTGTGATACCACCTGTGCCACCAATACAGGTAACACTGGACTTGTTCAACAAGGTTATTAACACAATAGAATCAAACTGTGATCTATCGACTTGCGGTGGATGTAAAAACGATTGCCTTTTTCAAGTGTTGCATTTTCCCATGATAGGTATTTGCCTAGTGATATACATGGGAAGACTGATCTCTATCTTGCTGATGCTCAACCTGATATTCAAGGATTGCACATCAACTTTTATTGGGGGCTGACAGTTTCAAAGCTGGAAGAATATGCTTCATAGTTGGCAGAAGTGACAGCAATCACATTTGAAAGCTATTTGTGGGTACATCATGATTACACCACTGTGAGCTGACTGGAAATCACTAATAGAGTTCACACAGAGAGTGGTGGGTCTCTGGAACTCTCTGCCACAGAGGGTAGTTGAGGCCAGTTCATTGGCTATATTTAAGAGGGAGTTAGATGTGGCCCTTGTGGCTAAGGGGATCAGAGGGTATGGAGAGAAGGCAGGTACGGGATACTGAGTTGGATGATCAGCCATGATCATATTGAATGGCAGTGCAGGCTCGAATATTGCAAGGGCCGAATGGCCTACTCCTGCAACTAATTTCTATGTTTCTATGTTTCTATAAAGAAAGTGAGCCCATGGTCAGAGGAGAACAAAGATATGTGTGATTATGCAAGGGAAGTGGAGAATATATAATATGAGAAAAAAACATGCTAGACAAGGCCTGAACCTGGGGATTAAACATTATCATCCACCCTGGGTTAGAATTATATCCCATATTCTGGTGATAGTGCAGTTATAGTTACAATAGAACAGAATCATTATTGAAATAGATTATTGATAAAGAATAAGTAAAGAATACTTGGAATAAACTTGTAAATTGAGACAAGGGGTAGAATATATGAACTTTATACTATGTCAGACGTCCTAGAGAAAGTTTAAATTAAGGAAGAATTGGATAGATATTGAGACACTCCCAAAGACCTGATCAACTTGAAGTAGTACAGATTACTAGTCATTCAGATAACTGGCTAAGATAGGGAACTGTAAAGACAGATAGCAGGATGACTACGAGGTTGGAAATGCAGGTTTACTGGAAGACCAGTTGGAACTGGTTTAATATTGGCATCAAGCACAAGCTGCAAGCATAATTTAACTATAATAAATGCATGCTTTGATGCTGCTTAACAACCTGCACAACCACCATGGCAGGTGATTATTATTGTTCATATAAAAATAGACTGCACATGGCTTATGTGGCATATACTTGAGGACAATGTGGCAAAATCAACTTACCTCACTATGTATTCACAGTGCATGTGAGGGAGAGATAAGAGAAAGTAAATAACGAATAATGTATTTAAGAATTTAAGAATAATAAAGTAAACATTGGATCAAAGAGCATCTACCCAAGTACAAACCTCTTCCAGGTTGGCCAATTTGTAATAAAGAGATTTTGTTTTGAAGGTGAATTCCAGATTCCATGCGATCTCTTTCCATCTACAGACGTGGCAATTTTTCTCGGATGCCTAGAAACATAAATACTGATGCATGTTCATCATCTATGTGTGGAGAGACCAAGTCAGGTTGCTGGTGATTTGACTGCCTAGGAACTCCATGTTGTCAACCCCAGTCTCCCAGACAGGGTAGGGTAGGGTAGGGTGGGGGGGGGGGGGTGTGGGGGGGTGTGGGTGTGTGTGTGTGTGTGTGTGTGTGTGTGTGTGTGTGTGTGTGTGTGTGTGTGTGTGTGTGTGTGTGTGTGTGTGTGTGTGTGTGTGTGTGTGTGTGTCTCCACCCCCCCCCCCCCCACCCCCACCATCTTCCTTAGGTCAACAAGGACATCTTTCATCTTGGTGACACGACGGACTAGGTTGTTGTTCTTGCACAGATTCTCGATCCCTTTCCTATATTTGGTCCAATCACCATTATTGATCCAGCTGACAACGGTGGAATCATCAACAAACTTAAAGATCGGGTTGTTGTTGTTGTACTTGGCCACAAAGTCATGTGTGTACAGGGAGCAGAGCCCTGAGGGGTGGCAATCATGAGGGTCAGGATAGAGGACATTGCATGATCAACTCTGACTGAGATCTGCTGGTCAAGAAGCCCAGAAGCTAATCACAGATGGAGCCCCAAGGCCTTGGTCCAGAAACTTAGAGATAGTGGAACAGAGTGGAAGGGAGATGGTGTCCTCCGTGGACCTCATTTTTTACTGTGCTCAAACTGTCCAGGGACTGGTTTGTCCAGGAGACTGGGGCAGATGTGGGTCACAACCGATCTTTCAACATATTCCATTATGGTCTACGTTAGAGTTGCTGTGTGGAAGACAAGTCACTTTATTTTTCTTGGGGACTGGAATGATGGAGGTTCCCTGGAAACAGATGGGATAGTAGACTGTTGAAGTAAGAGGTTAAAAATATCAGTGAAGGCTGGCCAGTTGATTGGTGCATGATTTGAGAAATTGTCGAGGGCTGCATTCATGCCAACCAGATCCAACTGTGTTGCATGGAATTGAGCCGGTGGGAGATGGGCGGGAATGCTCCTCAGTGGAACTTTGTTTGCTTGTTTTCTTCTGTAAAGAAAAGTCAACATATCCATAACGGAGATGTGGAGTTGTACATCTGCACCATCTATAAATGTGGACATTTGGGACGATGCATAGAGTCTGTGCCCCCCACACTAGGTTTGCAGCAGCATGAAACATCTCTCAATTGTTCCATTACCAATTACTTAGTAAGTCCTGACAGCAGAGGATGTCTATTATTGTAATCTGATGCAGTAAAAAGAGCACTTTCTTCATGAAAAGCATATGGCTCATGTATAAGAAAACAAATTGCTGGAAGAAGACTGTGGGTCAGGCTGCATCAATGGAGGGAAATGAACATATGTTGTTTTGAGGCAGGACGCTTAATTAGCAAAGAATAATAACAGGGAGGTTATGGTGTACTTTATACAAAAAAAAATAGACCACAGCTGCAACACTGTGTGCAGCTCTGGTTACCACAATGGTGCAAAGGAGATTATCTGAGATTATGTACGTCGAACAATCTTTGTTCTCGGCGTACCAGGGCCCCATCCCCGACCTCTACCTCCGTTACATCGACGACTGCTTTGGTGTCACCTTCTGCACCCACACACAACTGACTGACTTCATCCATTTCACCACCAACTTCCATCCGGCACTCAAATACACTTGGACCATTTCCGACATTTCCCTACCATTCCTTGACCTCACCATCTCTAGTGCAGGTGATACACTCCTGACCGACATCCACTACAAACCAACTGACTCCCACAGCTACCTGGACTACTCTTCCTCCCACCCTGCTTCCTGTAAGGACTCCATCCCCTATTCCCAATTCCTCCGTCTACGCCGCATCTGCTCCCAGGATGAGGTGTTCCACACCAGGTCATCACAAATGTCCTCATTCTTCAGGGAACAGGGATTCCCCTCCCCCACTATAGATGAGGCTCATACCAGGGTCTCCTCCATACCCCGCAACACTGCCCTCTCTCCCCATTCCCCCACTCGCAACAAGGGCAGAGTCCCCCTGGTTCTCACCTTTCACCCCACCTGCCGGCACATACAATACATAGTCCTCCGCCAGTTTCGCCACCTCCAACGTGACCCCTCCACTCGCCACATCTTCCCATCTCCCCCCCTGTCTGCCTTCCGCAAAGACCGCTCCCTCCGCAACTCCCTTGTCAATTCTTTCCTTCCCTCCCGCTCCACCCCTTCCCCGGGCACTTTCCCTTGCAACCGCAAGAGATGCTACACTTGTCCCTTCACCTCCCCCATCCACTGGAGGAACAGCACCTCATATTCCTCTTGGGGAGTCTGCATCCTCTGGGTTTGAACATTGAATTTTCTCAATTCTGTTAACCCTTGCTGTCTCCTCCCCTTCCCACCTCTCCCTCAGCCCTCGGGCCCTGGCATTCCTTCTCTCTCTACCTCTCCCCCACCCAAGTCGCACTAGCTTCTCATTTTCACACTACAAACAGCTTACAATGGCCTGTTTCCTTTATCATCGATACTTTTTTGCATATCTTTCATTCATTGTTCTTTATCTCTCCACATCACCGTCTATATCTCTCGTTTCCCTGATCCCTAACCAGTCTGAAGAAGGGTCTCGATCCGAAACGTCGCCTATCTCCTTCGCTCCTTAGATGCTGCTGCACCCGCTGAGTTTCTCCAGCCTTTGGTGTAACCCTCGATTCTCCAGCATCTGCAGTTCCTTCTTTAACAGATTATCTGAGATGTTGCACGTTATGGAGCATTTCAATTATGATGAGAGACAGTACGGCGTAGGTTGTTTTCCTTAGAACTTCTACTTCTTTAGAATATCCTTCTATTAGACCACTGCAAAATCATAAGTATCCTAGCTGGGAAAAGCATTGTCATAGCGACCGTGTTTATAAACATAATTTTGGCTGTACGGGTCACAGTCATTAGTTTTCTATTCCCGGCTCTGTCAAGGGCCAAAATGTGGAGGAGGCTGGAGTGGGGAGGGGGGGAAGGGGGGTTGAAACACAGAACATCAAAGCATCTCTGAAGAAACTTGAGACAGAAATTGAAAGTTGGAAAGCAATGAAAAGAAAACACACTGGTGCTTTAGAGTCAGTTTACCTGCATTATCTGGAACCAGCACAGTTTCCAATTTATAAAATGACCTGGATTTTAAAAAATTATACAAAGTGGTCAAAACGGAAAATAATACCAAACTATTTGGGATAATGTAATCTAAGAATGCCTTGCCAATTCAAATATGTCAAGTGTATCAGAAAGAAATATGATCAACATAAACACTCTGAATGGTGTTGAAAAGTATAATGATGAATTTAAAAACACCTCAGTATCCAACATGATTCAACACTAAAACATCAAGCCAATGCAAAACAGCTAATCCGTAAAACAGTGTGACTGGGTAAATCTCCTCCTCACTGACCATAAACACAGGTGAATCTCAAGGATGAGTGCTTAGCCCCCTGCTCTCTTTGCAGCTGGGACTCTGTCTAAGTACAGCCGTAATGCTATCTATAGATTCGCCCATGTGACATCGCTGTGGTTGCCGAATCGTGGTGGTGATGAGTCACAGTACAGCAAAGAGTTCAAACATCTATTTGAGTGGTGCCACTCAACCACTCACTCAACATTAACAAGACAAGGAACTAATTGTTGACTTCAGAAATGGCAAGCGGAGGCCACATCCCAGTTTTCATCAGTGAAAGCTGGTGGAAAGAGTTAAGGGTCAGTCCCACTTGCATGCGATTGCGTGCGTTTGGCGCGACCGGTCGGAAGCGGAGGTCGAGCGAGGGTCGCGCGTGATGTCATTTACGCATATAAAGGGGGGTTGCTGGCTGCTATTCCATGATCATCATGGAAGAGATACAGATTGCATTGCTACAACAGCAACAGAGGCTTCTGTTAGCAGCAGCCCTCATGCTTACAGATCATCTAGGCAGGAGTACAACAAGGAAGGCTATCAAGAAACCCAGGAAGAGGTCTGTGTGGACGAGGTCCTTGTTCCGGATGAAACCCACTTTGGGCCAGTATGAGATCATGATGACAGATCTGCAGCGGAAAGATGAGGCTGCTTTTTGGAAACTTCACCAGGATTCCCCCTGACCTGTTTCAGGAGCTAAAGACACGAGTCGGTCCTCTTCTGCAGAAAACGGACACCTTCATGAGGAAGGCACTGAACCAGGCCTGTGCCTGGCCATCACCCTCCGCTACCTTGCATCAGGGGATTCCTACAAGAGCCTCTCCTACAACTTCCGCGTGGCTCACAACACCATCTGCAAGGTTGTCCGAGAGACCTGTGACGCCATTAACAATGCATATGACAAAATGATTGACTGCCCTAGTACACCTGACGGGTGGAGGAGAGTGGAGCACGGCTTTCAATCCAGATGGTACTTCCTGCACACATGTGGGGCAGTTGACGGGAAGCATGTGGCCATCTGGTGTCCACCCAGGGAAGGTTCTACGTACTTTAACTACAAGAAGTTCCATTCCATCGTGCTGTTAGCTGTGGTTGATGCAAACTAAAACTTCCTGTTTGTGGATGTGGGCACACCTGGTAGTGCCGCAGATGGAGGGATCTGGAGAGAGACCTCCCGTGACAAGCACTGGAAGAAGGGAGAGCAGGCCTTCCTGATCCAGTACCTCTACCGGGGGAAGTCAATCCTGACATCCCCAACGCACTGGTTGGTGATGATGCCTCCGCACTCAGGCCATGGATGATGAAGCCATACCCCCACAGGCAGATGTCAAGGGAGCGAAGGATCTTTAATTACAGGCTGTCCAGGGCTAGGAGGGTCGTGGAAAATGCTTTTGGTAACCTTGTTAGCAGATTCAGATTCCTGCTGACCACAATGGAGCAGGAGCCCGAGAATGTGCAGACCATTGTCTACGCAGCATGCGTCCTCCACAACCTGATCCGCACCAGAGGTGCAGCAGCAGCCACGATGGAGGGTGACGCGATGGACAAACAGACAGGAGGAGTCACACCAGGTTCATGGAGAGCTGCAAGACAGGCTGCACCGATGGTGGCACTAGGCGCATTGCAAAGAAACACCAGCAACAAAAGAGCAAAGGAGCAGAGGGACCACCTCTGTGTTTACTACAACTCCGAGCGAGGCAGCGTACCCTGGCAGAACGACATGTGGTGAGGATCAGCAGCAAAAATCCCATACCACAAACAGAGGACCAATGTATGTTAATGGAGGATTTTTGTATGTGAAATTAGTAATACGGTGATAATAATAATATAACCATATAACAATTACAGCACGGAAACAGGCCATCTCGGCCCTTCAAGTCCGTGCCGAACAACTTTTTTCCCTTAGTCCCACCTGCCTGCACTCATACCATAACCCTCCATACCCTTCTCATCCATATGCCTATCCAATTTATTTTTAAATTATACCAACGAACCTGCCGCCACCACTTCCACTGGAAGCTCATTCCACACCGCTACCACTCTCTGAGTAAAGAAGTTCCCCCTCATGTTACCCCTAAACCTCTGTCCCTTAATTCTAAAGTCATGTCCTCTTGTTTGAATCTTCCCTATTTTCAAAGGGAACAGCTTGTCCACATTAACTCTGTCTATCCCTCTCATCATTTTACCTCACAATACCTCACACATCGGACTTTCTTTGAAATGCAATAATTTTAAAAGCGGTTAAATGCCTTTGTCTGCTTTATATGACGTTTCATGACACATTTTGCAATTCAATGCAGTACAATGTCTGTGTGTTTTATTTATCTAATAAATCGAGGCTTTTACATGTGAAATGCATTCCATGATTAGGCGTGGTTTCCATATGTGAGATCAATGCCATGATTAATAAACTGCTTTTTCCACTACATGAAAAGGTTACACTGAAGTTTAATAATCAAATTGTAGGTGAAGTTATTTGCGATAAATAAAAAGACCCAATGTGAAAAATATACATCTTCTAGATGCGCTGGGACGCATCCTCAGTGATGTGACCTGGAGTCATCGGGTGTTTCGGGTCTCACAACATCAGACACCCTCACCCAGGCGACCCAGCCGGGGTTGATCAGGCCCCGACTTGCGTCCCAGCAGCAACCGCCCACAGATCAGCCATCTTAATAACTACTCTGCAGGGGTT
This sequence comes from Raja brachyura, assembly GCA_963514005.1. The sequence continues at coordinate 20,717,590 of OY740792.1, read as the reverse complement.
GGGAGACTCTAGTGCATGGAGGGACTGGGCTCTGTGGGGTGACTCCCAGCCGGGCTCCTCCTGCGTCTCACCAGGTTCAAGGCCTGTGCGCTGCACCTCTTTCTCCTTCTCTGAGCATTTCATTCTCGCCTGATGGATGTTTAGGCCACGATGGTTCATTAGGCCTTTCCGTAGCTTTATAAGAATTAATTTGTTTATTTAGTGCAAGCAAACAAATAACGTATTGAAAAACAAGAAACTAATTTTTAATGTGCAACTCAAGTCAACAGAATATTGTTTAATTAGTGCAAGCAAACAAATGACGTAGTGAAAAACAACAGGAAATTAAACTTTAATGTGCAACACAATTAAACAGAATAGTGAATGTTGCTAGCCATGTGCTCTGTGGATCGCTACAGCTGGGAAGAAAACCGACTCCGTGGCAAGAAACGCGGTAAGTGTGGTGATGATTTTCAAATCGCGCGCGGTTTTATTGCTGACACGATAAAGGTGGGCTGACTGATTTTGGGTGTTGCACGGTGTCGGGCGGTGATGTCATCACGCAACGCCACATGCTAGGCATACAATGTTAAGATGCTGCGTACGACGTCAAGACGCTGTGAGCGATTGCAATGCGCCTGCGTGCGTACGCGGGCCGACAGGCCATTGCCGCACAAAGATTTTGTTTGCTGCAAAAATTTCGGAGCCACACACGAGGTCACACGCAACTACATACGCCTCCGTGCTGCTAAGTGGGATCGGCCCCGCGCGGCCATACGGTGCCCGTGCGCCTCAACGCGACCACGAGGTCGAGTAATTTGCGTGCCAAGGATACGTAAGTGGGACAGGCCCTTTAGCAACTTCAGATTCCCAGGTGTTAACATCTCGGATTACCTGCACTTGATTACCTGCCCAGCAGGTAATCTGCTAATGCAATCATGCAGAGGTGTACCAGCACCTCTACTTTCTTAGACATTTAAATAGCAATGTTACAAAATTTTGAGATTTTAAAAATCAAGTCTGCAATTTATCCCATCAGATAAAGCATAAAAAGAAGTTTAATTTGACACCTAATTCACTTTCATATATTCAGTACTAAAAACGTTATAACCATTTTCATACTTGGAAATTAGCATCTTGTTCCCCATTGCCTTTCAATTGACTTAACTCAAAAGCTGTGATCTAGAACAGTTAAAAGCCCATATCTTTCTTAAAAATTAAGAGAACTCAATGACATTTTCAGTTATTATAGATTGAAGCATTCTGAAACAAATATGAAACAATCTTACTTGGATGACCTGAAATTAAAGCATATAATTAGTTAGTTATCTAATTGTAGCTAATTACAAAATTCAATGAGTAGATCTAAACATCTATCCATTTCTTAAGAAAAGATAAACTTTTTTTAAATTGCCTAAGTGTCCAAATAACATTCACACAATAATCCACAATATAACATAATTTTTAAATCTCATTTTCATGAATTTATAGGCCATATGGAAGGAATTTAGTGTTTAATGCCTGTAAATGAATGGCCATTTAAATCAACTAGCGAGTGGGTTTTAGTGGAATGCGGTGGATTGGAACGTTGTGGTTTGCTGTGAAGTCGGGAGGAAAAATACTGTTGGTTCATACATTTTTTTGGACCCCTTTTCGCAACATGAAAATATGATTAAAGCCTCCATAAAAACCAACTTTTAATATAAAAATAAACTGTACCTTTTTTTCTCCCCTACGCAAAATCCTTCCCGTTGTCGCCTCTCACGGCTTTTGAAGGTGATTTTTAAATTACTGTAGTTAATAAATAATCTAGCGTAATTTAAAACTACCTTCATGAATGAAATGTCGGAGCGATTTTTCTTCCGCAACAAAATCGCCCGACATGGATCGATTTGCCCAGTCTGAAGAAAAATGGCACTTTAAGCCCGCCCCCCTCTGAAAGGCGCCAAAGTCACACACACGGGGAGCGGCAGAACTGCAGCGCTGCTCAAGGTAAGTTTTGTAACATACCTAATTTAAAGAAAATCGTTCCAAATAATCAAACAATTATATGCAAGTGTACTGCAAAAGAATCCCGACTAGTTGCATCATGGCATGCAATACACAGGAACGCAAGAGGTTGCAGAGAGTGGTGAACTCAGCTGATTCATCACAGTCACAGCCCTCCCCTCCATCAAACGCATCTGCATGAGGCACTGCCTCAAGATGGCAGCATCTATCATAAAAAGTCCTCATCATTTGGGCTGTGCCTTCTTCTGACCGCTACTATTGGGTGGAGGTACGGATGCTTGAAATAAAACAACACCTGGTTCAAGAACAGCTACTTTTCTAGAACTAGCAGATTCTTGAATCAACCTGCACAGCTCTAATCTTACCTTGACAACAACAGGGCTGCCAACTCTCACGCTTTGAGCATGAGAATCACGCATTTGGCCAAGTTCTCACGCTCTCACCCTGATCACAAATTTCTCACGCTCTGTCGTGAGAAATTCTGTGATCAACGAAAATTTCAAAACTCACATAAACTGCATGGGCCGCGGGTGTTGGAGAGCCAGGGCTGAGGGAGGGATGGAAGCAGAAGCAGCGGCGGGAACAGATGCGGACGGGGAGCCGGGGCTGGCGAGTGTTTGCGGGCTGGCGAGTGTTTGTGGGGCTGGCGAGTCGCTCGCTGCAGCTCCGGCCATGGAACAGCCTCAGTGCAAGAGTCCCAGGCTGTCGGAGGCGTTGGAAGCGTTGTGCCGCTGCCGTGAGAGTCTCTGTGCTGAATGGAGACGGGAAGAGAGAGAGAGGGGGTGAGAGGAGAGAGAGGGGGATAGACAGAGGGGGAGAGAATGGGGAGAGAGAGGAGGAGAGTGAGAGGGGGGGGAAGGAAGAGAGTTAGAGGGGGAAGAGAGACAGAGGGAAGAGAGACAGAGGGAAGAGAGACAGAGGGAAGAGAGACAGAGGGAAGAGAGACAGAGGGAAGAGAGACAGAGGGAAGAGAGACAGAGGGAAGAGAGACAGAGGGAAGAGAGACAGAGGGAAGAGAGACAGAGGGAAGAGAGACAGAGGGAAGAGAGACAGAGGGAAGAGAGACAGAGGGAAGAGAGACAGAGGGAAGAGAGACAGAGGGAAGAGAGACAGAGGGAAGAGAGACAGAGGGAAGAGAGACAGAGGGAAGAGAGACAGAGGGAAGAGAGACAGAGGGAAGAGAGACAGAGGGAAGAGAGACAGAGGGAAGAGAGACAGAGGGAAGAGAGACAGAGGGAAGAGAGACAGAGGGAAGAGAGACAGAGGGAAGAGAGACAGAGGGAAGAGAGACAGAGGGAAGAGAGACAGAGGGAAGAGAGACAGAGGGAAGAGAGACAGAGGGAAGAGAGACAGAGGGAAGAGAGACAGAGGGAAGAGAGACAGAGGGGAAGAGA